>JAVIAB010000008.1:48230267-48967767 GCA_032433765.1 Megaustenia siamemsis
GTTCCCTCCATTCTCTTTAGGGTGCTCGAAAAACTGGCCCAAAATGAGCGTCTGTTCCCTCCAATCTCCCTAGGGTGCTCGAATACTGGCTCAAAAGGAGCGTCTGTTCCCTCCATTCTCCTTAGGGTGCTCGAATACTGGCCCAAAATGAGCGTCTGTTCCCTCCAATCTCCCTAGGGCGCTCGAATACTGGCCCAAAATGAGTGTCTGTTCCCTCCATTCTCCTTAGGGTGCTCGAAAACTGGCCCAAAATGAGCGTCTGTTCCCTCCATTCTCCTTAGGGTGCTCGAAAACTGGCCCAAATTGAACGTCTGTCCCCTCCATTCTCCCTAGGGTGCTCGAAAACTGGCCCAAATTGAACGTCTGTCCCCTCCATTCTCCCTAGGGTGCTCGAAAACTGGCCCAAATTGAACGTCTGTCCCCTCCATTCTCCCTAGAGTGCTCGAATACTGGCCCAAAATGAGCGTCTGTTCCCTTTACATTCTCTTTAGGGTACTCAAAAACTGGCCCAAATTGAGCGTCTGTCCCCTTTACATTCTCTTTAGGGTACTCAAAAACTGGCCCCAATTGAACGTCTGTCCTCTCCATTCTCCGTATGCATTAATACTCTTTGCCTATACAGATGTGTTTCCTACGATGGACTTAATTTATTTCAGGAGATTGTTTGAAGTCTGAATTGTTCGAAGTCTGAATCAATATTTTTCCAATTTCAGACAATGAAATGAACTGTAATATGTTCCGAGACTCAAAACAAAAAACAATTTTTATAAATTTAGCAAAATACACATACTTTACAGTAAAGACAACATAATCAAAATTCTTAAGTAATGAACTAAATCATGAAAACAATGAATAAAATATGTAAATGTTGTATAATAAAGTGTAGTTACGTTGACTGTAACGTAGTGAGGAGTGGTGATGTCCCGTGTTGAGACGAAGGAACTGTTAATATTTGTTTGCGGAGTTCCTTGCCATAAACACATCTAACTGTAATTCTGACGTTTTCTCTCTCTATCTATCTATCTATCTATCTATCTATCTATCTATCTATCTATCTATCTATCTATCTATCTGTCTGTCTGTCTGTCTGTCTGTCTGTCTGTCTGTCTGTCTGTCTGTCTGTCTGTCTGTCTGTCTGTCTGTCTGTCTGTCTGTCTGTCTGTCTGTCTGTCTGTCTGTCTGTCTGTCTGTCTGTCTGTCTGTCTGTCTGTCTGTCTGTCTGTCTGTCTGTCTCTCTCTCTCTCTCTCTCTCTCTCTCTCTCTCCTTCTCCTGCTCTTAGCATTACTGATTGAGGGTTTTGTTTCACGTTTCCTCCTTTTCTATATCCGCCACACGTTACCCGCTTTAGTGTTTCACGATAAGCTCCTTTTTAATTTCAATCGTCGATAAACCGACCAGCCGCTTAGACTTCGTTACTTCCACACTTTTTGGATGCTTTAGTTAACACGTGTCGCGCTTTATAAGATAAGGCGTTGGAAATACATCGGTGATGTTCTCAGATTGGACGAAGAAAGACTTCCCCATCAGGTTTTCATGTGGAAAACATCTGGGAAAAGGAAACAAAGAAGACAAAAATAAACGCTAAGCAGACTAATTACTATGTGAGGCTTAATCATGGGACTAAGTCACAACCAAGACCAACAAGAACTAGCAGCAAGTCATCAATCGTGGAGAGCTATGACTTCCGCCCTATGTGCCGTCTTCGGCTAAGGAGTAACATGAATGAATGAAAATAATTAACAGGCAACGGTTACCCATAACCAGAGTCACGAAAAATAAAGCGGAAAAAGACAATGCGCAGGAGCGCAACGCAAGCGAATGAATACGGCACACAACAAATGCATCTATGTATTTTACATTTTCCTTTACGCCTGTGCGCAGTTCGAACTTAGAAGCATCCTATATCATAATCAGATTCATTGCAGAAATGTCCATTCACCACATCGCGTCTAAAATAATCTCTGTCATTAGCCCCATCTCCCACTTCTTCTGATGCCATGGTCAAGTTCTTCTTCATGTCCTTAAACCACATTCTTCTTGTCTGCCCTGATGCGTCGTCCAGGAACCACGCCTTCCATTATTGTTCTTTCCAACCAGCGGTGTCTTTTGACGTGGTCATGGTATTTTAATTTCCTCTGTAGAGCAGTGTTTATATGCCAGTTCTTTTTAATGATTGAATCTTTTAGTGTGTCTTCGTTGCTCTTTGTCATTATCGCATGTATCTTACGGATTTTTCTGTAGGATTTTGTTTTGAATGAATCGAATTTCTGTATCCTTTATATTTAGTCGTATATACTAAAAAACAAAATTGTAAAAATGTATATCTCTCCATACCCTTCTTCCACTGTTATGGTCAATACAATTTTAGAGCAGGGTTGATCCAATAACACAGAACTGATAATACAATTAAGAAAAGCACGCGTAAGACTGACAACAAATAAATGGGAACGTGAATAATTACAAGAAGCCTAGTTGGTAAGACGAACAGACAGTACTGTAAATGGTACCCATCACGCAAGCAGGGTATGGGGAATATGATATTAATGGCTGCAATTTTCCATGAGCATTAGAAGTGTTATAGGAGATATGGTTAGTGTCACACCAGGTTGCCCTGACTCCCCCTGAGAGAATCTACGGTAGCTAGCAATAAAGCCAATCTTCTTATTCTTATTAAACTTCTTCCTTTTTCTTCTTCATTGTTTCTTCTTGGACTCACTCACATATCAAGAGCGAATTAACTTACTTTTCGTGCAGATATTAATGACGTTAATTTAAGGTATGCTGATGATACAGTGTTAATCGCTAAGAGTGAAAATGAGTTACACGAAATGTTGGACATTATAGTGAAAGAAAGCAAAAATAAAGGACTCGGCATTAATAGCAAAAACACAGAGGTAATGGTAGCAACAAAGAAAAAGACAGCACCTCAGTGCAAAATAAAGACAAGTGCAACAATATTAAAGCAGGTAAATGAATTTAAATATTTGGGAACTTTGTTAACCTCAGAAGAACGACGTCCAAAAGAGGTGAGATGCAGAATGGCTCAGGCAAAAACAGCTTTCCAAAATTTTAGGAAAATATTATACAATCCATTTTTGACAATCGAAACAAGAAAAAGAGTTCTTAAAAGTTATATAGAGTCAGTCTTAACATATAGATGTGAATCATGGATAATAGGACAACAAACAAGAAAATCACTGGATGTAGAAGTGTGGTTAGACAGAAAAATGTTGAGAATACCATGGACAGCTAAGAAAAGTAATTAAAACGTTCTGAAAAAGGCCAACGCAAAAGAGAGCTAATTTCCAATATTAGGAAGAAACAATCATCATTTTTTGGCCATGTAATAAGAAGAGAACAACTGGGATATATTGTAACAACTGGGAAAATTGAGGGACGAAGAGATAGACGAAAGCAAAGAGAAAAATACCAGACAACCTAACAGAATGGCTTGGCAGAAGGTCAGCAACACAAATTATAAATAACAGTCGAGATCGAAAAAATTGTGGAGAGGCATGATCACCTACGCCAGCAGGCCCGGCACCTGATGATGATAATTAATGACGTCTTTCACTGTTCACCTATGAGTCTACTACTTTACGCTTTGCTTCCTTCACCACCTCCTGTGCATGTCATGTCTTGCGCTTTACAACAAAACACAAGGTGTGCGAATAGACAAGAATATCTATTTTTTTCTAATTACAAGAACAAATATAAGTCCAGTAGATGCAAGCGTTAAAGTAAATTACCCCGTCACGCCAAGTGGCGTATAGGGAATATGGTATTAGTGACCATACATTTTATAGACCCTCGGCACATGATTTTTGTGGTAAAGTGGTCGGTATTACGCCCGTGCCGCTTTACTTTCCCAGAAAAAAATCCGGTACCCATTAAAGGCTGGGCGAACCGGAAGCCGTCAGTTGGGATCGAACCCTACCTCTTGTTCTTTGTGGTTTAGTTACTAACCACTGAGCTATCGCGGCTCCCAAATGCAAGCGTTAAAAGAAAGTGAAATGATTATTTGGGGGACTAGGTGGTCTAGAGGTAATGCATCGGCCTCTGGACTAGGTGGTCTTGAGGTAATACCTCGGCCTCTGGACTAGGTGGTCTAGAGGTAATACCTCGGCCTCTGGACTAGGTGGTCTAGAGGTAATACCTCGGCCTCTGGACTAGGTGGTCTAGAGGTAATACCTCGGCCTCTGGACTAGGTGGTCTAGAGGTAATACCTCGGCCTCTGGACTAGGTGGTCTAGAGGTAATACCTCGGCCTCTGGACTAGGTGGTCTAGAGGTAATACCTCGGCCTCTGGACTAGGTGGTCTAGAGGTAATACCTCGGCCTCTGGACTAGGTGGTCTAGAGGTAATACCTCGGCCTCTGGACTAGAGGGTCCCGGGTTCGATCCCCACAATAGACGCTGGGAATTTGTTTCAAAAATGGAAACCGTGGTTTCTTCGTGGCTTTACCCTCCCATGGTCTCTGGGTAGGGAGATCCGACGTCTAGTCCTCTCTAGGTTTTGAGATCCGACGTCTAGTCCTCTCTAGGTAGTGAGATCCGACGTCTAGCCCTCTCTAGGTAGTGAGATCCGACATCTAGTCCTCTCTAGGTGGTGAGATCCGACGTCTAGCCCTCTCTAGGTAGTGAGATCCGACGTCTAGCCCTCTCTAGGTAGTGAGATCCGACGTCTAGCCCTCTCTAGGTAGTGAGATCCGACGTCTAGTCCTCTCTAGGTTTTGAGATCCGACGTCTAGTCCTCTCTAGGTAGTGAGATCCGACGTCTAGCCCTCTCTAGGTAGTGATATCCGACGTCTAGCCCTCTCTAGGTGGTGAGATCCGACGTCTAGCCCTCTCTAGGTAGTGAGATCCGACGTCTAGCCCTCTCTAGGTGGTGAGATCCGACGTCTAGCCCTCTCTAGGTAGTGAGATCCGACGTCTAGCCCTCTCTGGTTAGTGAGTTCCGACGTCTAGCTCTCTCTGGGTAGTGAGATACCGACGTCAAGTTCTCTCTGTGTAATGAGATACCGACGTCTAGCCCTCTCGGATAGCGGTAATAAACAGGAGGTCCCGTGAGCACTCGCGCATGTTAAAAACCCCTGACTGTTAAAAATCGAAAAGTTTAGGCCAGAAATGGCGCTGTCCGGTCACAATTTGTCGAGTAAATCTACTCATCCATTCCAAAGACGGATATGTCGGGCCGAAAGGCGCGGATATCACGACGTTGGCGTAAACTAGCGACACGACGTATCCACCACACTTACGGGTGAACGCTAAGACAGAAGAAGAAATGATTATTTTACGATGAATGATTTGAAATAAGTCATCGCATTGTGAGATTTTGGAGCCGCAATAGCTCAGTGGTTAGTGAACTGGACTACAAAGGACAAGGGGTAGGGTTCGATCCCAACCGACGGCTTCCGGGTTCACCCAGCTTTAAATGGGTACCGGATTTTTTCTGGGAAAGTAAAGCGGCACGGACGTAATACCGACCACATTACCCCGAAAATCATGTGCCGAAGGTCTGTAAAATTCATGGTCACTAACACCGTATTCCATATACACCGCCACTTGGCGTGACGGGGGTACTTTACTTTTTACTTACTATTATGAGACTTTAACACACTGATGGAATGTTGGGTGTTGAGTTGTCTGCCCCCCAGATAAGTTTGAAGCCTTTACCAGTTGTTGACTGCACGTCATCAGTGTTGACAAATGCTCACTCTTCACCGTTCTGGGAGCTGTACAATCACAGCATCTGAGTGGAGTGTGTACATGGCCTGACATAGCATACAACTGTACGTCACTCACCATAGATGCTTGTACTCGTCTACTGTTGGTAAATGTCTGGTGAAAAAAACAAACTGCTGTAGTTCTTCTTTAAACCAAACAGTATCGTGCTTCATTACATGAAATTTATCTTCTTTTTTTCACTTCATTTCTTTTCTTGTTTTTCTATTCTTTTTTATTATCTCCGTCTTCTTTACATTTTCTTTCTTATTTTTTTTCTTGCACACGTCACCTTCATTATCTAAATCATTCTCCTCTTTCTTTCTTCTTACTCTGCTTTTTACCAACATCACCACTGTTCTACTGGGAGCCGCGATAGCTCAGTGGTTAGTCAACTGGACTACAAAGGACAAGAGGTAGGGTTCGATCCCAACCGACGGCTTCCGGTTCATCCAGCCTTTAATGAGTACTGGATTTTTTTCTGGGAAAGTAAAGCGGCACGGGCGTAATACCGATCACATTACTCCAAAAATCGTGTGTCGAAGGTCTGTAAAATGTATGGTCATTAACACCATATTTCCCTATACACCACTTGGCGTGATGGGGGTACTTGACTTTGTTATTTACCACTGATCTACTATTTTTTTTCTTGATCTTGCTACAATCACTAACTACATTATCCACTTATTCTTTTTCTGTTCATCATTGATATATTCGTTTTCCCTCCCTTCATCAACTTCTTCTTCTGTCCATCATTGATATATTCGTTTTCCCTCCCTTCATCAACTTCTTCTTCTGTTCATCATTGATATATTCATTTTCCCTCCCTTTTTTCCTTTCCTTTCTATTGTTCATCAGCGTCATCTCCATTCCATCCACCTCTTATCTTCTTCCTCTTTCCTCCCTCATTTGCCTTTCAGCGTCGAGGGGATCCTCCTGTTATCCTTATCTTTATCATCATCTACATCTTCTACCCTTCTCCCTTCTCATTCATCATCACCAACTTCATCTTCTACCCCTCTTCTTTCATCTCCCCTCCTATCGTTGGTAATCTCTCATTTTCTTTCCATCTTTGTCCCGTTCTTTTTCCCGCGCTTCATTCCCTTTCAATTGAAAAAGAAAGATTGTCACGTGACATATTTTGCAGAAAAGTGAAGTAAACTTCACAGCAATAAATACTTCTCGCTGTTAATAACTTCACAAATCCAGTGATCCAAACATTCATTTTTAACTGCTGCTGGATCGACTAATGACGTCAAACTAGGATAGAACACTGACCAATTTATCGCCCAATTTGAGTTCTAACACTACCGACACGCATAATCTGACTTTATTTAAACAAATTTTTCTTTTAATGAAAACATAAATTCCCCCTATTATTTTAACCCTCTCCCCTGTGTTATATTATTGTTTTTAAGTTCTTATTATTTCCGCCTTGTCCAAATTCTTACAGACATTTAAAATGTGTTTCCCTCTCACTCCTGTATTGTTCAGCATTTATCAACAAGTAATATTTACATCCCACTCGTATGTCTAAATCAGATTTAATCAAAAGATAATATTTATTTTTTGCCCTAAATTGTAATCCCCCCCCCCCCCATTCTTCTCTATTTGTTCAGACAAATTAAACTTTCTCAGTTCATGCTGCTAAGATTTTAAAGGAAAAAAAAAAGAAGAAATTATTTCCTTACTCATTTACCTTTCAGCGTCGACGGGAGATATAATTTGCGATTTCTTCTCTTGGCCTCTCCTCTTGTTGTGTTTCCTAGGCTTTCTAACATTTCATCAACGCATCTTTTTAGTAGTAGTTCCTGTAGCCTGGTGTTCATGTCGCGTTGGTTAACGATTCGACTGTGTCTAATTTTATGTTTCTGTCTTATCACGTGGCCAAACAATTTTACCTGTTGTTTTCTATATTCTCTATGGCGGAGATTATTTCTATTTTTCTTCCCTTAGATCATTTTTTCTGATCTTATCTATCCGACTCGTTTATGTAAAGAAAGTTTTTTTTTTTTTTTTAAATATCATAAAAATAACGAAGACATAAAAAATGATTTCGAGATTTAGACTATCAATCCAACGCTAGGTGGGAAGAGACTATCTTCTGTCATTTAATGCCACGAGGTGGGAAGAGACTATCTTCTGTCATTTAATGCCACGAGGTGGGAAGAGACTATCTTCTGTCATTTAATGCCACGAGGTGGGAAGAGACTATCTTCTGTCATTTAATGCCACGAGGTGGGAAGAGACTATCTTCTGTCATTTAATGCCATGAGGTGGGAAGAGACTATCTTCTGTCATTTAATGCCACGAGGTGGGAAGAGACTATCTTCTGTCATTTAATGCCATGAGGTGGGAAGAGACTATCTTCTGTCATTTAATGCCACGAGGTGGGAAGAGACTATCTTCTGTCATTTAATGCCACGAGGTGGGAAGAGACTATCTTCTGTCATTTAATGCCACGAGGTGGGAAGAGACTATCTTCTGTCATTTAATTGCACGAGGTGGGAAGAGACTACCTTCTGTCATTTAATGCCACGAGGTGGGAAGAGACTATCTTCTGTCATTTAATGCCACGAGGTGGGAAGAGACTACCTTCTGTCATTTAATGCCACGAGGTGGGAAGAGACTACCTTCTGTCATTTAATGCCACGAGGTGGGAAGAGACTATCTTCTGTCATTTAATGCCACGGGGTGGGAAGAGACTACCTTCTGTCATTTAATGCCACGAGGTGGGAAGAGACTACCTTCTGTCATTTAATGCCACGAGGTGGGAAGAGACTACCTTCTGTCATTTAATGCCACGAGGTGGGAAGAGACTATCTTCTGTCATTTAATGCCACGAGGTGGGAAGAGATTATCTTCTGTCATTTAATGCCATGAGGTGGGAAGAGATTATCTTCTGTCATTTAATGCCACGAGGTGGGAAGAGATTATCTTCTGTCATTTAATGCCACGAGGTGGGAAGAGATTATCTTCTGTCATTTAATGCCACGAGGTGGGAAGAGATTATCTTCTGTCATTTAATGCCACGAGGTGGGAAGAGACTACCTTCTGTCATTTAATGCCACGAGGTGGGAAGAGATTATCTTCTGTCATTTAATGCCATGAGGTGGGAAGAGACTACCTTCTGTCATTTAATGCCACGAGGTGGGAAGAGATTATCTTCTGTCATTTAATGCCACGAGGTGGGAAGAGATTATCTTCTGTCATTTAATGCCACGAGGTCACGTTGTTCTCACCTATGAGATGTGTGACTGTGGCGGGCTGCAATAATTTTTTTGATTTGTGAGGTTCTGCTGGGGAAAGCTAAAACATGTCCTGATTTACAGCAATACTACGTCTTCTACATCAGTAGACCCCACAAATGTAGGCAACTCATTGGAGATAAATATGATGTTAGGAACAAATAAATTATAACAGTTTCAGAGTCGGTTTTAAGATTAAATCAAACGCAGAGGAAGTATTTAGAGAAGCGTTGCATGATTTTATCCTTTCATTTTCCCAAAAAATTATTTCTCTTGTTCCCCATATTGTTTCTTCTCTTGTATTCCCATATTGCTTATTCTCTTATATTCCCATAATGTTTTTAACCGCTCTTTTAAAAAATATGCAATTTTTACAATGTTTTCTTTTTCAATTTTAAAAAATTTGGTTAACGCCTTTCTTCTGCATTGGTTTATTTTTCCTGTTGCGTTCTTTGTTCTCCTTGTCTCTTATTTCAATCCCACACCATTTTGTTCACTTCTATTTCCATTAAGCAACGAGTGTCAAACCTGGAACGATAGGGTGAAAGTAACGGATAGAGCCTTCATGTTTACAGTTTCCTGTTGTAATTGTCTTCAGATAAGCTAATTTCAAGCTGCCATATGGTTCCGC
The DNA here is from genome assembly GCA_032433765.1 of Megaustenia siamemsis. NCBI lineage: Eukaryota > Metazoa > Mollusca > Gastropoda > Stylommatophora > Ariophantidae > Megaustenia > Megaustenia siamemsis. The sequence goes on from JAVIAB010000008.1 coordinate 48,239,870, forward strand.
TCAACACAGACAGACCACGTGAGAGATGAAGACAGGTAGGATAGACAAAGACAGATAGTAGCGATGTGTTTCTGTTAACTTACCGTAAATTTCTAACCTTTCACTGTATATGAGTTTGTTGGTTTGGTTTATAAATTGTTGGGGGGTGGGATATAACTGAATACGGAAAAGTAAGGTTCAAGACAAGAAATGAATGGGGAAAAGTAAGGTTCAAGACAAGAAATTAATGGGGAAAAGTAAGGTTCAAGACAAGAAATAAATGGGGAAAAGTAAGGTTCAAGACAAGAAATGGATGGGGAAAAGTAAGGGTAAAGACAAGAAATGTATGGGGAAAAGTAAGGTTCAAGACAAGAAATGAATGGGGAAAAGTAAGGGTAAAGACAAGAAATGAATGGTGAAAAGTAAGGGTAAAGACAAGAAATAAATGAGGAAAAGTAAGGTTCAAGACAAGAAATGAATGGGGAAAAGTAAGGTTCAAGACAAGAAATGAATGGGGAAAAGTAAGGTTCAAGACAAGAAATGAATGGGGAAAAGTAAGGTTCAAGACAAGAAATGAATGGGGAAAAGTACGGGTAAAGACAAGAAATAAATGGGGAAAGTGAGGGAAAAGACTAGAAATAAATGTGGAAAGTAAGGGTAAAGACAATAAATAAATAGGGAAAAGTTAAGGAAAAGATTAAAAAATGCACTTTAACTCTGTGGGATGTCGTTCTATTTTGCGATAGAGCTGTGTACTAGTCACAATTGCTTGTTTTAGTCTCAAAATGGCATTTTAGTTCTAATTTTAAAAACGTTACTGCAAATATGAATGAGAAGGTATCATCATTAAAGCACATTCCACTTATTCTTGAGATTGGTAATTTGTTGACGTGGTTCACATCTGTGACATGAACAATAATATTATTAATCAAGTTTCGTTTATTTATATCATTTACTCCCCTGTGCTCTAAGTTCCACCCACCTCCCATGCACACCACAGAACTGAGTAGATAGAGCTAATGTGTCTGCTGCTCATATTTTACACAATTAATGTTTATTTAGGGGCCATAAAATGCAATTTTATAGACAGAGTAATGGGAATGAATGATGGAATGAGAGAAGGAGGAAGGGAAATACAAAAGGAAATGGAAATGCAGTTGTAGAATGAGTCTCACACTTACAGATGGTAGAGGCGCCCGACTGAGCTGAAAGTTGACAGCGAATCATAGCTGATGGTTTGCACAAGGATCGGTGAACCATAATGATCCAGATTGTACTCCATTTCTTCGCGGTGCCTCAAGAAACAGTCTAACCAGTCTACTCTAGTTAAATGAGTGGTGCTTGAGAGTGAAGGCAATCCGGCACTCAAAAATGCCGTGCTGAAGTCGGATGTGTTGGGTAAAAATGCGCAAATATCACAATTCTACTGCAAACATCAACACAACGCATCTACGCCAGCTTAACGTCTATTTAAGGACGGACGATGAAGAGATTTAACCTTCCATTTACTCTTCTGTTAAACGCAAGCAAAATAGTTTTAGAGCGAGAGTCACACACATTTGGACTAGACACATAAAAACACAAGCAAATAAAGATATTGGTAGACAAAGCAGGCAAGATAAATAAAGTGATAGACAAAGTAATTAATGAAAGAGGGCGATAAATTGGAAACAACAGTCTCGAAATGAAAACTAGAAACACACTCAGGGGAAAAAAACCACATAGAACACAAGAGATAATATGAGCAGATAAGCAGGTTAAACGGTTTGATTAGGTAACAGAAGGAGAAAAGGGAGGAGATTAAAAGAGAGCGAAGAGAAAGAGAGAGAGAGAGAGAGAGAGAGAGAGAGAGAGAGAAAGAGAGAGAGAGAGAGAGAGAGAGAGAGAAACAGCTTACATTAGAGTGAGATCGTAAATTGTTCTGTTTTGCAGGTTTTGTGCCTGCTGGTATCCGCTAGTTTGGATAATGTTTACAGTTGTTCACGAACCTGGGCTGTTTTTGTATCTTTTCACCCAAAACAAGCTGAAGCGTTAACAACAGCCTCGTGCTGTGCAAGTCCATCAATACGTTTTAGAATCACGCCGATGTGTCTTTGTTCTTATGGTAATCATGTTGGTCTTCTTGTCTCAAGTTCATGAAAGTTAACTTGATTAGCGACGCAAACAGGAAACCTCCAAGAGAGCTACAGTTATTTTATCAGAAACAATGTAGTCTCTGTAATGTTAAGACAAAGTGCTTGCTTCAAAACCGGAACTAAGCGCATTTAGATTTAAGTTTGGTTCGATCGGATTTTCCTTCTTTCTAGTGACCCATCCTTATAGCGTATATAGGGAACTTAATATTATCGGATACAAACGATGAGAAGTCCTGTGGTAAAGTTTAGGACGTTAACTAGCTTTTTGCAATTTAAAGTTTTAAAAAAAAAGTAAATTATATATAGCTCCATGGATCAAAATAAATTAAATAAATACATTTGTTAAATCTTTCACAACAGTGAATCTACTTCAGAGATTACCTGGGTGTCCTTGCTTTGTATTTCTTGCCTCGTTTTGAATAACTTATATCGCACAGAGATTCTCCAGCGTTATCATAAAAGAAATCAGACTGGTGACGTCTCAGTACAATGATATCCCACTGTTATCCACGAAGGATAGACATCGAATCTCCCTTACGCGTAAAAAAAACCCCACTGATTGGAGGTGAGAAATTCCCACCAACTGTAATGGTATTCGAACTCGAAACCTTCCTGCTCAGATGCCGATCCCTTGACAGCTTAGACCACCCGGTATTCCAAAACACAAACATCGTACAAGTGAACATCCAAATAAATAGAGAAAACCTTGACAGTTTTCAAGAACATATTAACTTGGCAATACACATGAAGTACAAATAAATTAAATATCCTTTCTTCTTTGTCATACCCTAATTTCGGAGTTCGTGGGAATCTTAATGAGATACTTTATTGACCTTTTCCATTGATCTCAATCTACAGTCACTCTTTAGGATTGCGAAGTCGAGCCCTGTACATTCATCATCATCATCATCATCTCCGCAACGAAGGTTGGCAACCATGGATCGCCATTCTACTCTGTTTCTTGCTTTGATGGTGCAGGCTGTCATAGATTGACTTGACCATCTTTTGATGTTACTCGTCCATGTTAGTCTTGGTCTGCCATACCTTGTATTTTTTTACATTCATATATTTTCCCATTCCTTTCTCCTTCTATCTCTCCTTCTTGCTCCTTCAACAGTTTTGTGTAGAACAGTCTTTCCCAGACTTGATAATGGAGATACTTGGCCGACCCTTTTTATTTTGCGGTTCTTTACAATAGTCAAACGATTATCATGTACATTAATCACCTGTTGACATTTCTGGTTACATCTCTATAATCATCGCTTAATATTTCACTATAGTCTTCCCGTGATTTTATTTTATTTTATTTTTTTTTTTGCATGTTTGATAACGTATTCAACGTGACTTCTTAATAGCCTGTAATCGTGTTTGCTGTTTACATTTGACCCATATAATGTATTTTTTTTAAAATAATTCTAACAATTTCTTTTATATGTTCGTTCACCAAGGCGTTTATTTTACCTCAGCGATTTTTCATTTCCACAACCAATGTGAGGTATACTGCAAAAATCAACGTTGCAACCACGTGGAGCGGCGAAAAAGCTGGCAATAAATGAAAAAAAAAAAAAAAACATGAAGTGGTGTTTGGAGTCTTGTGCAATAAACAAGCCAATATATGATATCCTTCTTGAAGATCTTGAGCCGAACATTTTTTTGTTGTTGTAAAATATCATATTGTGTGATTTTTTTTCTCTTTAGAGGCATGCGATTACTTTCAACAGTGCTATCTTTGTATCAGATTTGATCGCAATATTGGAACAAGCTGCTCCAAAAACCTGATGTTCTCTACAAGATTTGCTTCTTAATTTTTCTATTAAAATATGAGACTTCTTCATTTTTACAGACTTCATTGCATGCGATGCCGTTTCCTCTTATTTTTTAACCACTGAAAAACCACTGATCTCGTAACGTATTTTTAAGTTAAGGAAGTAAAGTATTAAACTTCATTGTACTAGACCACTTCATTTACAAATGAGGGGGCTAGTGCTTTTTTAGTTGTTATTATTTATTCTTCCCAGGCGTTGAGCAAGCGACTCAGTTTCGACAACACTACAACAGTTGGGTCAACTAGACTCAAATGTGATCCTCCGTGGACGCAATGGAAAGCTGATGATCAAGTTGTATACTCCATCCAGAGGTTCACCCAGCCTAAAGTGTGTAGTGGATTACTTCTATGACTTACAGAACTGGCTTATTGCCGACCATATAACTCTTGAAAGTGTTAATAGTAAACACATTTTTTAAACGACGCTAATATTGTATTACTTATATGCACCGGACGTGACGAGGTTTTTTTATATCTTTCCTGACTAGAGAAAAAAAGAAATGCTGATTATTGTATACAACTCACAGATGAGATTGCAGGAAAAAGAAAACATTTAAAATACTGGTACATCTGGTAAATATAACCGCAATAGTTCAGTGGTTAGTTAACTGGACTACAAGAGGTCGGGTTCGATCCTGACCGACGGCTTCTAGGTTCACCCAGCATTAATGGATACCTGAATTTTCTGGAAAAGTAACGCGGCACGGGTGTTGTAATACCGACCACATTTCCCCCAAAATCATGTACCGTAGGTCTATACCATTTATGGTCACAAACACCATATTCCCTATACAACCCATGGCGTGATTGGGCTCTTTTCTTCCACTCAAATCTGTTCAACTCTTGTTAATTAAAATAAAAACATTAAATACATTCAAATTAGCATGTGGTATGCACCGACTGTCCACTGCTGTCTCGCTTCCAGTGAATTACAGCTTTTTCATTGGAATTGCCGTAGGGTAGTGATTATCATATCCGCTTAACACAGAGAAGGTCATGGGCTCAGATCCCAGTACGAACTCTGGGGTTCAACCATGGTCAGGGGATAAAAATAGTGTCATTGTCACCTAACACACATATCGTCAATGTCACCTAACACACATATCGTCATTGTCACCTAACACACATATCGTCATTGTTATTTACCACGCATGTCGTCGTAGTATTCTACCACGAGTGTCGTCATTATCACATATCACCTATGCCGTTATTGTCATCTAACACACATATCGTTATTGTCATCTAACACACATATCGTTATTGTCATCTACCACACATGTCGTCATTATCACCTACCACACATGTCGTCATTGTCATCTACCACACATGTCGTCATTGTCATCTACCACACATGTCGTCATTATCACCTACCACACATGTCGTCATTGTCATCTACCACACATGTCGTCATTGTCATCTACCACACATGTCGTCATTGTCATCTACCACACATGTCGTCATTGTCACCTACCACACATGTCGTCATTATCACCTACCACACATGTCGTCATTATCAACTATCACATATGTCGTCATTGTCATCTACCGCACATGTCGTCATTGTCATCTACCACACATGTCGTCATTATCACCTACCACACATGTCGTCATTATCAACTATCACATATGTCGTCATTATCACCTACCACACATGTCGTCATTATCACCTACCACACATGTCGTCATTATCACCTATCACATATGTCGTCATTGTCATCTATCACATATGTCGTCATTGTCATCTACCACACATGCTGTCATTGTCACCTACCACACATGTCGTCATTGTCACCTACCACACCTTTCAAAAGTATTGTCGACCTCTTGCCCTGGTCATACCGGCTAACTTACCGTTATTTGATACGAGAAAAGAAAGGAACGACCTCCCTAAGACATATTATCGAAATCTGAAATGCCACCCACATGTGTGAAACAGACCGCTGAGCTCTGTAAAAATACTTTATATTTCCCCCTTAATTTGAAGAAAAGAGAAAAGATCAACTAGAAATAAGGGAACATCTATTTTTTACAATTTATTAATTCCAACATTTCCATTACAACATTTTCGTTCTCTTGTCAGCGTTAATTTTACATTAACATTTTGGTAATTTCTTTCTTTCTGTTAAAATAAATGCAAATGAGTTAAATAATAAAAATATGTATATAAACGTCTTACTCTGGGCCTACCACGGAGCTCCTCCATCACCACTTCTAATATATATTTCACATGGTACAGAATCTCTTGACATTCTTTGCTTATGAGCAAACCATTGTATTTATTGTCCTGTTGTGTAGTTCAGAATTGATTCAATGAACTTTTATGTCTTTTGAAATAGCGGCCTGTGTTAAAATCATCATTTACGAGCAATCAATCCACAATTGTTTTTTTTTTAAATATTTTTCATTATTCTCTTGGTCATGTTGGGCATAAATAGACAGGAAACAATATATAACAAAAAAAAATAGAGTGGAAAAGAAAGAAAAAACGGTATGGTTAAATCTTTACTTAATAAATGGACAACACAAATTAGAACAACGTTTAGGTTAAGTGGGCATTCAGCAGGAACAAACATACAACACACACAAAGACATATGCATTAAAAATAATAAAAAATATAATAAATAAAAGAATAATTATGTCTAATTAGATTGAGAAATAAATACCAAAAAAATGTCTTCCCTTTATACTGTAAATATATAAATATCAATATAATTGAGGAAGGAACTCGAAGTTGAACCAGCCATCGAATACATAGAGAAACAACAGATAAATTGGTTCGGCCACATAACAAGACAAAAAAGAACTGACAATGACTCAAAGAGCCATAAACAAACGCTACGAAAACGCCAGATTAAGAGGAAGACCGAGAAAGAGATGGATAAAGGGGATACTAGAGTCACTAGGAGGGATAACACCAGAAGAGGCCAACAGAAGAACAAAAAATCGCAGATTGTTTCTCCCCGCGACGCCAACGGCAATGGAGGAACGATAGAAGAAAGAAGAAGAAGACTGCAGCTTCGTATTTGTATGCATTTCTTTGCTTTGTAAAAAGTACCCCGTCACGCCAAGTGGCGTATATGGAAATATGGTGTTAGTGACCCTATATTTTACAGAAAAGACAGAATCAACTAGAAAAGATAGAATGAGCACAAACAGACATTTAGTGCATGTGACTACTGTTTGCAAAGATCTAATTACATAAAATTCACTAGTTTATGAAGTCATCTATAATTTATGTTTTAAAACAGTGCACTATTTAATAATATACTATATATATATATATAGTTGACACCTATGGACATGTTCGAAGTGTAATGATGATGACCCGCAAATAACTCAATAACAATGTACCCATTGGCACCCACGTAAAGAGGTTCGGTGGTCCCTGAGAATATATCTGGCACCCACGTAAAGAGGTTCGGTGGTCCCTGAGAATAAATCTGGCATCCACGTAAAGAGGTTCGGTGGTCCCTGAGAATATATCTGGCACCCACGTAAAGAGGTTCGGTGGTCTCTGCGAATATATTTGGCACCCACATAAAGAGGTTCGGTGGTCTCAGAGAATATATCTGGCCCCCACATAAAGAGGTTCGGTGGCACCTGAAAATCTATCTGGCACCCACATAAAGAGGTTCGGTGGCACCTGAAAATCTATCTGGCACCCACATAAAGAGGTTCGGTGGTCTCTGCGAATATATCTGACACACACATAAAGAGGTTCGGTGGTCTCTGAAAATATTTCTGGCCCCCACATAAAGAGGTTCGGTGGCACCTGAAAATCTATCTGGCACCCACATAAAGAGGTTCGGTGGCACCTGAAAATCTATCTGGCACCCATGTAAAGAGGTTCGGTGGCACCTGAAAATCTATCTGGCACCCACATAAAGAGGTTCGGTGGCACCTGAAAATCTATCTGGCACCCATGTAAAGAGGTTCGGTGTCACCTTATAATATATCTGGCACCCATGTAAAGAGGTTCGGTGTCACCTTATAATATATCTGGCACCCATGTAAAGAGGTTCGGTGGTACCTTATAATATATCTGGCACCCATGTAAAGAGGTTCGGTGGTACCTTATAATATATCTGGCACCTATGTAAAGAGGTTCGGTGTCACCTTATAATATATCTAGCACCCATGTAAAGAGGTTCGGTGTCACCTTATAATATATCTGGCACCCATGTAAAGAGGTTCGGTGGCACCTGAAAATGTATCTGGCACCCATGTAAAGAGGTTCTCGGTGCTCCCTGAGATTCTAGGTCGCATCAAATATGTTTTTCACAACTAGCATTTGAACACCGAACCACCTGGTCAGCATGCAGGGGCACTAACCACAACGCTACTGGCATCCCTGATCAATGCAGGGAACAAATCGATATTGTGAATGAGACGATATATCCTCACATGTGGAACACACCAACGGAATGCAGAGTGAAAACAATGACTTGCGAGGGAACTCATTTTTTAAAAAAAAATCACTTGCAGCATGTTAATTATCCTATATGTTATAAAGAGCCGCGATAGCTCAGTGGTTAGTGAACTGGACTACAAAGGACAAGGGGTAGGGTTAGATCCCAACCGACGGCTTCCGGGTTCACCCAGCTTTATATGGGTACCGGATTTTTTTCTTGGAAAGTAAAGCAGCACGGGCGTAATACCGACCACATTACCCCAAAAATCATGTGCTGAAGGTCTGTAAAATATAGGGTCACTTACACCATATTCCCTATACACCACTTGGCGTGACAGGGGTACTTTACTTTTTTTTTTTTTTACTTTATGTTATGTTATGTTATTCTATGTTATGCTATCTTGTGTTAGGTATGTTATGTTATGTTATGTTATGTTATGTTATGTTATGTTATGTTATGTTATGTTATGTTATGTTGGGGGCCTCGGTATACTAGTTGGGAAAACCACTCGACTGGACTACCGACGTTCGGACAACCCGTGTTCGATTCCCGCTGGGAGCAGTGTGAATTGTACTCGTGGTTGGAAAAAAAAAATTACCCCCACGGTCGACCCAGCCGTTGACAGAAATGGGTACCAGGGTAGTACCCTGGGAAGGTGAGGAATGTCGCTTCGCATCTGAGTTTCGATGCTTGAGGCGACACTATACAGAAATATCCGAACATTTCTGGATAGGTGGCCGAGCACATATGGGTGTAAACTCGCGTGCAAAGACGCCGGTTCAAGTCTCGTACTTTACCTTACCTTAATGTTATGTTATTCTATGTTATGCTATTTTATATCTTGTGTTAGTTGTGTTATGTTATGTTATGTTATGTTATGTTGTGTTATTTTAAAATCATCATCATCACTGCACCGCGGGTACAACCATTGGTACTCTAAACTCATTAAAATACAGAGAATCATCGATGAGAATTCTGACCCTTGTGCACGAACTCCGTCGCACGACTAAATTCACATTAGTTGTGACAGACAATATATATTAAAAGAAGAAACATTTGATACAAGTCCAGATAATACAAATCTCCGACAAGATTTATTTCCTTGGAGGAAAAACCCTGACTACAAACAATTGCTGTCTTGTAAAATCAAGGAAAATAAACTTAAGGAAACAGTCGCAAACAAATGTAACTGGAAAACAAATAAGCTGGACTGGTATTTTCAAAACTGAAAAGCTATTGCTGAGTGAAAGAAGATCAATAATAGCAACCTACAATTACAAGTGTATGAAAGCTACAAATTATAAATAGTTCATTTCTTCAAGATGTGGGATACAAATGTCAAAAGTTCTTATCTACGACGTAAACACTGAAGATCACTGTGAGATGATAGAGACCAATATTATTACTCCATCATCATTATCATGTACCGTGCCTGCTGGCGTAGGTGATCATGTCTCTCCACAAATTTCGATCTCGACAGTTATTTATCATTTCTGTTGTTGACCTTCTGCCAAACCATTCTCTTAAGCTGCGTGGTATCTTTTCTCTTTGCTTCCTTTTATCTTTTTCGTCCCTCAACTTTCCCAGTTGTCACAATATATTCCAGCTGTTCCCTTTTATTACATGGCCAAAAAAAAAAATGATGATTGGTTTTTCCTTACATTGGAAATAAGATCTTTTTTTTGCTCTGGTCTCTTTCAGAACGTTTTCTTTACTCTTCTTAGCTGTCCATGGTGTTCTCAACATTCTGTAATTTTATCTGCTACTATATGCAGTAGACAGTACAACCTGCGGCTGCACTGCTGCCTTGCAGGTATGCCCAGGAAGGTAAACGGCTAAGGTAGGGTACCCTAAAGTAAAACAACCCCACTGCCTTGTAGGTGATACTTTTTAATCAAATACTAGCGGAGTCGAACGTAAACAAACCGATGGAAGGCAACAGAAAACCACCGTCGCAACATCTTTGAATAATCATGGGTCGTCACAATATTGTCACAAGGAGAACATAAATTATATCATCAGAGAAAGTGTTGAAGCTACAACAGAGTTAAACAATATCAAGTATAGTGTTTGGTACATTTTATGAATGTGAAACATAATCAACTATCAACACTCATTTTAAAAAGCTAAAGATTAATGGGGCTCCGTGACTCGAGGAGTACCTACAACCGGAAGTTAATATCAACATCGATAAAGTCTTGCAGCTACACGGATTTCAGATCGGTCTACTTCGATGGACTCAATAGTACAGCAACCAAGAAAGCCTCTCTCAGTGCATACCTAGGTAAGATAAGCTAAGATTAGATACGATTAGATAATATTAGATAAGATTAGATAAGATAAGATAAGGTAAAGGTAAAGTCGAGACCTGAACTCGCGTCTTAGCACGCGAGTTATCACCCATATGTGCTCGGTCGCCTATCCAGAAGTCTCTGAGCACTTCTGGATAGTGTCGCTTCAAGCATCGAAACTCACAATGCCAGGCTGCATTCCTCACCGTCCCAGAGTACTACCATGGTACCCATTTCTGCCAGCGGCTGGATCGACCGCGGAGACATTTTTCTTCCAACCACGAGTACAACTCACAAAGATAAGATAAGATAAGTTAAGTTAAGACAAGTGATATAACATAAGAATGTTGTGGTATATATGACAAGGTGAAGTAAGTTGAGCTAAAATAAGTCATAAAAAAAAGTAAAAATGTAAATAGCCCCGTCACGCCAAGTGGCTTATAGGGAATATGGTGTTAGTGACCATAAATTTTACAGATCTTCAGCACATGATTTTTGGGGTAATGTGGTCGGTATAGCGCCCGTGCCGCTTTATTATCCCAGAAAAAAAATCCGGTACCAATTTAAGGCTGGGTGAACCCGGAAGTCGTCCGTTGGGATCGAACCCTACCTCTTGTCCTTTGTAGTCCAGTTCACTAACCACTGAGCTATCGCGGCTCCCCGAAATAAGGCATGGTTGGTGAGAAAAGATAAAAGTAAAGTAAGGTGAAGCACGGTAAAGTAAAGTTAGAGTGGTATGTAAGATAAGATATAGTTAGATTAAGGTAAGTTGAAGTAAGATAAGGTAAGGTAATGTGAGGTAAGATAAGGTAAGATTAGATTAGACAATGTGATATAAAATAAGATAAAGTAAGATTATATAAGATATAGTAAAATAAATTGAGTTAGAATAAGGTAAAGTAGGATGTTATAAGAAAAGATAGGACGATTAGATACGATTATATAATGAGATAATGATATGAAATTAGATACGATGATATAATGATATAATGATATGAAATTAGATACGATGATATAATGAGATAATGATATGAAATTAGATACGATGATATAATGAGATAATGATATGAAATTAGATACGATGATATAATGAGATAATGATATGAAATTAGATTCGATGATATAATGAGATAATGATATGAAATTAGATTCGATGATATAATGAGATAATGATATGAAATTAGATACGATTATTAAATGAGATTACGAATTGATGAAATAATAAGATGAAATTATAAATGGATAAAAATAAGATAGGATAACATAAAATAAGGTAAGATGCTGAGATGATATGGTGAAATCAGATGATGACTAGAATCGATAATTTAGCGAAAAAAAGATAACGTAAGATAAGATAAAATTACGTAGGGTAAGATAAGAAAAAATAACATATAACCCCAAGATTATTTCGCATTACTGTACTTTCCAGAGTTTAGTCCTTTGAACAACAATATTAATCTGGTATTAATAAAGGCACGAACGTCTGTTTTATTTGAACAAAATCTTCCAAGATGAAACATCAGGAAATTGTTACGCACTTCAAGATCATCAGCTCAATTTTTGATTTTCAAAAAGTAGAAATCAAAGGAAAACTAGAAAACACATTATAAATTAAATTCCGTGAGAGTTGAAATCCACTAACTTTTCTATTGAAATAGTTTCTGGGTATGTTTACATTGCAACAGGTTCTGTTATGAAGTTTCCTCAACGGAAATTTGACCTCTGTGTCTAGCTTTTTTAATTTCATTTTTTAAAAACTTCTGAAAGAAAGAAATACAAACAAAATATTAGATGTCTTCTTTACATATAGAGGATAAAAACTTTAGACGTCTACAAGAAAATACATATACAAAGTAAAGATAAATAATAAAAGTTTCAAAATAGAATTGACGAAGGAAGAGAAAAAAAAATGTTCAGATGTTCATATTCTGACAGATGTTAAATGAACGATGAATGAAAGGCTGAATATGAAAGCGGTTTGATTGACTGTTAGGATTTAATTGTCACATATTTTATTTATGCAAGATTTATCTGATATTTTCTTCTCGCCCATTCTATACTATAACTGCCATAGTAATGAAATGATAGCTTACTCTATTTTGTTCTGTTAGCGGGCACTCGTGAATATTGGCACCGATTTCATCATTGACTCTGTTTTCTCGTCATGTCGCTGCTAAAATACAGACAATGAAGTTACTTTTGGAAAACATATTAAGCCATTAACATATATTTTCTAAAGACACATGGCTGAAATAAAGAATGAATACAATGAGGTCACGGAAATGTGAAAATATTGCGTCGTCTATAGCTTAATCATCATCATCATCATTGAGTGCCGTCTCCGCATCGAAGGTTGGCTCTCATGGAGTGCCATTCCACTCTGTATCTTGCTTTGATGGTGCAGGTTGTCATAGATTTACTTGTCCATTTTTTGGTGTTACTCGTCCATGTTAGTCTTGGTCTGCCTCTGCCTCTTTTACCTTGTAAATTCGGCATACATTATATTATATGTATCACCTTGGGTAATTGTTATGCCCAAACAAAAACTAAACATTTAACATTTTTTCATTAAAAAAAAAATTCCCTGAAACATTCTCAGATTTTCAGTGCACATGGGAGCTACAGCTGCTTCTGTTAAGTTCAGGTATTTAGAACTCTTGTGTTCCTTATCCGCGTCTTGTTATCACATTTCACGCAGTAGTTATCGCCAGCCAATAGGATAACCTCTTCACGTCAGTGCGGAGTGACATGTTTACAAAGTGTGTAACGGGTCAAAGGTTATCGAGTTCGTGACCAACTACAGGAATGTTATAAACTGGTCACATTTTAGCCAGGAGATATCAGCAGAAAATAGGCGTTATGTAAATTCGCAAGGCCAACACAACAGGACAAACAAGCAGGATAAGTTTCAGCAAGACTAGACGAATAGATAGACGTGCGATGTTACATTATAACCTGATATAGTGATATCTCCAAACGTTAATAACATTGGGAAAAACACACAAACAAAGAGAAATGATTTTTTGAGATTCTAAGAATCTACGATAAGACCACACAATGAAATGAACTAGGACACAGGGAATGTTACTGCAAGAAGAATGTTGAGAATGCAAGTATATGACGTGGACGTCTTGACAGGCAGTTAGTAGCAAGCAATCAAAGTTTATCAGCCATTATCATCGAGTGCCATTTCCGCAACGAAGGTTGGCTACCATGGAGCGCCATTCTGTTCTGTCTCTTGCTTTGATGGTGCAGGTTGTCATAGGCTGATCTGTCCATCTTTTGATGTTACTCGTCCATGTTAGTCTTGGTATGCCTCTGCCTCTTTTACCTTGTATGTTAGTTTGTCACAGTTTATCAATAACTTTGTAATATATTAGTCATTAGTATATTAAGGTGGATTCTCTGTTTTACTGGGTAGCTTCTCTCGTAGCTGAATCTGCTTATTGGATAGACAAATACGACCGCAGAATGAACAAGATGCATTAGTGGTGCCTCATCTCCTTTCTCCTGCGCCTTTTGTCTTCTCAAATCTTCGAAATCAACGATTCCTCGAATGTTACTTTGGCGTTTTTTTTTTATTTTTGTTCTCTATGTGCTACCATGTGGTCTCCATGGAACCTCGGTGGTTGAGTGGTTAGTGTGCTCGCTTCCTGACCAGAAGGGTCCGGGACTTCCGTTTCAAAATGGTGGAACCTTCCACGTTCTCTCGATCGCTGTAGAAAATGCATCTGGGGTTTGATTAATTTCGGCTCTGTGATGCAATTTTCTGTGTTGAAATCAAAATGATGTTCTACTTAGCAAATCTTCGCCGACGAAGTGGACAAATCTGCGCCGCCGAGTACACACAGCAATGTTTCTTTTTGACAAGTCAAATATTGTAAATGCGACCTTTACCGTCTAGTGTTGACATGCGGTTTACGTCACATTGAGTGCTGATAAATGGCCGACGTTGGAATTGTTTGACGCAAGTTATTTACATGCTGAAACGCATTAATGTGGACTGCTCTGTCAAGTCGACCGAAGATTTTCCTCTTTGGGGAATTTTCACCGTGTTTCGTTCGTTGTACCCTAACCGCAGAGTCTGTTGTTTGATGTGTGACGGGGATAATTCGACGACTGTGTGTTTATATGTTCGGTTGGTGTCAAGAAAGATGTCCTAACATCATCAAGCGCTATACATTTTTTTTTCTCAATATGACGATCATCATTTTCGGGAGGACGTGAACTTCCGGTATATGGTGGATAGACGGCAGGAACCATTGAAGGCAATGTCTGAAAAGTGTTCCTTGTTGCAGTTTCCTCATATTCCAAGTCCGGCTTGTTGCAAGAGCTACTGAGTTAAGTGCTCTGTGCACACCGTGAGCTGTGTGTCTCATCCGTTTTGATCATTTTTCGATATTCCAATTGTTTACGATGAATGATGATATCGTATGACAGGGAACAGTTGGTTGTGTTCACTTTCTGCGCGGTTTCGCCTTATGTCTTTTGGCGTGTGCTGAGACTGCTACAATGGGGACTGCAGTTACCTTTCTTTGTTTAAGAGATGAATTAGTAATTCGGATGATTCCACTGGCACGGGCGGTTGAGCAATTATGGATTTTAATTCGTTTGCAGTGATACTGGGGCTTTCCATAACCAATAGAACCAATAAGGGTCGGGTTCGATCCCCAGAAGTGGCGGATTTTTTCGAAATGACAAGGCTCCGGGGTTCACCCGGCTTAAAAAAATGTGTACGATAGATTTTTCTGGGAAGTAAAGGCGACCTGGCGTGATTCCAACCACATCACCCACAAATGTGCGGTGGTCATAGAAGAATATGGTCACTAACACCATATCCCCCATACGCCTAGCGAGGCGTGGAAGGAACCTTTACATTTTATGTGATACAATTTGATGCCAGACTTTTTGAAATGTTCTTTCGCTGATAGAGAAATCACCTAAGGAGTCCCTTGCTGGCTTGTTCGGTCTGGGCGAATGATATAAAGACAGTGCTTTAACGTTCTAGTCCCTCTGGGCTAATGAGAGTGTGTATTGCCAACTAAAAAGAAAAGGAAATGACGTTTATAAGAGGCGATAGCAAGGAATAAGACCTAGAATCAATCCCCAGCGGAAGTAGTCGTCTTTTCGAGGCCACATAATGAGAAGGAAACAGCTGGAGAATATCGTGACAAGTGAGAAAAATAATCAAGTTAAGGAGAGATAAATGAAACGGAGACAACAAATACGAGACAGCCTAAGAGGATAGCACGATGGAAACTCAACTGTTCATTTTGATAACTAACTGATGTGACAGAAAGCTGTGGAGTGAAGTGATCACCAACGTCAGCTGACATAATATTTTATTATTATTATTATTATTAATCTACGCCTTCTTGGATAATTCAAAACTTATAACGATGATGTATTGTGGAACACCAGAACGAAAATGCATAGTTTGCTATTTGCTATAATTTCTATGGTAACAATTAATGGTTACTGGTTTAATACGTTGCTAGCTAGCACCGATAAGCTTGCAGCTAACGTCAAGTTAAACCTGGCACGCAAATATTTCCATTGCAACCATTTAATGATTAGTTGAAATTAGAGATTACAGACTCCCAGTTAGGAAATGTGGACGGAATTCTTGTTTATTACCGCAAATACATATGGGAATGGGAGGGAATCTTGTTAGATTCAGGAAACTGGATGTTTGGTTTTAATTAGTTTCAGGGGCAGGGGTTCCCAGAAAGAGCTGTGTTGGGGGCCGGTTGTGTTACTGAAAGAAGCAGCTGAGGAGTAGAAGCGAGCTTTCGTATTGCATCTTCTTCTTTTCTCTTTCTCTCTGATACCTAAAAGGTGTCGTGGTTTATATCATTTGTCGTTCTTGAGCTGCCCGAACTGTCTGAATTAGTGATTTTCCTTTGTTGTTACATGTCTCTGTCACTGCGTCTGTCCATCTTCTTCTAGGTCTTCCTCTTAGTCTTTTCCCATGTATTCTCGAGAAGAACGCCTTTGATGGTGATTGGTAAGGATTCATCCTGACCAGGTGGCCCAACCATTTAAATTGTTGTTGTTCTATATATTCTTGGCAGGGTTTTATTGCTACCATTTTTCTTATGGTTTTATTTGGTGTTGCATCATTAGATTTTAATACTGTATTGTTATTGTTTGTGCTGGATCATCGTCACTGCACACCGGGCGGATCCATATGTGATCTCGTATCACCCTTGACAATCTCGAGAAAATCCGAGTCCCTGACCAACGTGCACAAACTCCTTCTCATACTGTAAAACCAATTACTTGTGCTTCATAATGAGGGGCTGGTACTTTATAATGATGGGCTGGTAGTTTATAATGATGGGCTGGTACTTTATAATGAGGGGCTGGTACTTTATAATGATGGGCTGGTACTTTATAATGATGGGCTGGTACTTTATAATGAGGGGCTGGTACTTTATAATGAGGGGCTGGTACTTTATAATGATGGGCTGGTACTTTATAATGATGGGCTGGCACTTTATAATGAGGGGCTGGTACTTTATAATGATGGGCTGGTACTTTATAATGATGGGCTGGTACTTTATAATGATGGGCTGGTACTTTATAATGAGGGGCTGGTAGTTTATAATGATGGGCTGGTACTTTATAATGAGGGGCTGGTACTTTATAACGAGGCCCCCTGTACACCTGTTTGGTTATAATTACTATACGTTTCTGAATGACTTTTCCATCTGTGAAAATGACTGGGACCAACTGGCAAGTGATCGCACATCATGGAGAGCATGTATAATGAATGGTATAACATCATTTGAAACTGTGCTAAGGCAAACTTAGAAGAGAAAAGACTCATGAAAAACCCTGTGGATCAGTGGGCCGGATTTGGTCATTATGTGACCGTGTTTGTCAAATATTGGTAGAATTAGCCACGAGAGAAGCTGTTCAGCAAAAACAAATCCTAAAAAAAAATACACAATAGCCTCCATAGATCGTCTGACAAGACGAAAAGGGCCTTATACACTATAAGTTTATGAAACTTGTAGCGCAGTGATGTTGATTCTATGGCGCCACCAGTCGGTAGTCAGTCAAAAATATTTGGTAACCACTCTTGAATAACTATGAGTGTGTCGGAATATAATTCTATGAAATGTTTATTAAGGATTATGTCAGCAGTTGACTGTATCGACATGCCTTCAGAAAAGTGCTGCTTGGTTAGTTTGATTAAAGCTTCTTGCTCAAGTCAGACTTCTTTATGTCGAATTTCCTTCATTTTTAATTACGGAAAACTGATGAATGCTGAATTTGTTCTTCTTTCAATGTCAGTGATTAATTTTCCTGGCGTTAACTGTTAATCGATTGAGTTAATATTCATGTTCGTATTGTATTTTGTTTCATGTGATCAGGATTGTCTAGGTAGTTATAAATATGCTAAGTCAGACAGAAATTTCAGAAAATTCAAAACGTATTATGCAACAAGTCTATGTCAATAGAATTGAGAAAGAGAGTTCATCAGTGCTATATAGAGCCAATTCTTACCTATGGAAGCGAATCAAGGACAGTAAACAAACAAATGAAAAGACGACTCGAAGCCACAGAGATGGGATTCATTCATTCAATTCAGAAGAATGTTTCAAAGTTCCCTGGGCAGCTAAAAAGACCAACGAGGAAATTCTCAGAGGCTAACATGAAAGGGAGTTTGTAAAGAACACCAGAAAGAAAGAATCAATATTTTTCGGTCACATCCTTGAAAGGGGAAAGTTGAAATACTTGGCTACAACTGGCAAAATACAGGGAAAGAGATATGACGGACAAAAAAATCGAGAAAACACTGGATGGCTTGGTGTCTTGGCATGGAAAACGGTCAACAACAAAATTGATACGAATCGATGCACGGTAGATAGAATATTGTGGAGGTTCATGATCGCCTACGCTAACCGGTAAGGCACATGATGATGAAGTCAGACAGATAATATCAGATTTTGCAAAAACCTGGTAATTACTTTAAACTTTAATCTCCGTAGTTGCATTTGCTTGATGAACTCTTTAAGTTTCAGAATTATTTGATTTGATTTGTTTAGCGTTATGACACACATTGTTGTTGAACATGAGAAGAGACAGACATTGTTGTTGGACATGAGAAGAGACAGACATTGTTGTTGGACATGAGAAGAGACAGACATTGTTGTTGAACATGAGAAGGGACACACATTGTTGTTGGACATGAGAAGAGACACACATTGTTGTTGGACATGAGAAGAGACACACATTGTTGTTGGACATGAGAAGAGACAGACATTGTTGTTGGACATGAGAAGAGACAGACATTGTTGTTGGACATGAGAAGAAGCACACATTTTGTTGGACATGAGATGAGACAGACATTGTTGTTCGACATATGAAGAGACACATTTTGTTGGACATGAGAAGAGACAAACATTGTTGTTTGACATGAGAAGAGACACACATTTTGTTGGACATGAGAAGAGACACATTTTGTTGGACATGAGAAGAGACACATTTTGTTGGACATGAGAAGAGACAGACATTGTTGTTGAACATAAGAAGAAACACACATTTTGTTGGACATGAGATGAGACAGACATTGTTGTTCGACATATGAAGAGACACATTTTGTTGGACATCAGAAGAGACAGACATTGTTGTTGGACATGAGAAGAGACACATGGCAGAGGCAGACCAAGACTAAAGTAGACTAATAATATGAAACGGTGGACAGGTGAACCTTTATCAACATGCACTATCAAGACAAGAGGCAGGGTTCATGGTAACGGGCCTCCGATGTGGAGTCGGCACTTAATGATGATAATGAGGATATGGACTAAGATGCTCTGAACCTAGTACATTCTATTTATTCTAAATATTGCTAGTTTATGGAAGCGGTTTCTATTTGTGACAACAGTCACAAAACTTACATATTTTTAAAACGGAAGTCAATATTGACTGCGAATGATATTTTTGTTGTTGTTATTTTCGTAATGAAAAGATTTGTCAAATTAAGAACTTTGATACACTGTGGAACGCAACATACTAATGAAGCATCCCATCGTTAGATCTGGGAAAGATGCCCGAAGACTACTTTTGTTGGTAGCTATAAACAAGAAATAGCTGTGAATGATGTTATTGTTGTCTTTAATGAAAAGGAACTAGGAAGACTTTATATACTAAAGAATTAAATACTAAACTGTGGGTACTACAACATATCATTATTTCGAAAGTTTGATCAGCCAGATGTAAGAGCAGCTGAAGAATGGATTAAAATAGATAATAAGATAAAAAAAATAGCTATAAAAATTGTTCAGAGAGCTGAAGAATATGCTGAAGATGACTCATATGCAGCAGGAGCTCATTAAACTAAGTTTATGTTTTAAAACGAGCACGGTAAGTTACATATTTGCAATTTTCTCTTAATTCAATTAATTGTTTCTACATTTGTAGTAACATTTGGTGCAATATCTCAAATAGGTATGAATATTTTGTCACCAAACTTGGCAGACAAGCAGGGATATAGAACTGAACAAAACTAAACTAATGGAAATGGTGTAGATTAATAACTATGATTTTCTGTGATATTAAATAACCCTTATCCCTAATTAAAAAAAAAAAAATTACTATTGTTCCCCACAAATTAGCTTATTTTGTCAACTATAGATCTAATCCAAAGGTTGTTAGTTCAGAAATGATATAACTTAATGTTCTATATGCATACCAAATTACATTAAGCTTTCTTTATTAGTTGTTGAGATATCATGACAAATATGTCAGTCTAAATTTATAGATTTTCCGCACAAAATACTACATTGTCAGCAAATTAAGCTACAGATATGTTATTTATGTGAACAGAGATGAATTTTTCTGAAATCTTCAACAATTATGTTTACCCTGAATGTATCGACTGTTCCCATTTTTAGAGGATATGTAAGAATATGTTTCTTGTATGTGGTAAGGGGACATCACGCGAGTGGTAACAGGACATCAGACGAGTGGTAACAGGACATTAGACGAGTAGTCACATGACATCAGTCGAGTTTTAAGAGGACATCAGACTAGTGATCACATGACATCAGACGAGTGGTCACGTGACATTAGACGAGTTTTAACAGGACATCAGACTAGTGATCACAGGACATCAGACTAGTGGTCACAGGACATCAGACTAGTGGTCACTGGACATTAGACGAGTGGTTGGTTACAGGACATCAGACTAGTGGTCAATGGACATCAGACGAGTGGTCACAGGACATCAGACTAGTGGTCACATGACATCAGACCAGTGGTAACAGGACATTAGGTGAGCAGTAGCAGGACATCAGTCTAGTGGTCGTATGATATTATACGAGTTTTAACAGGACATCAGACTAGTGGTCACAGGACATCAGACTAGTGGTCACAGGACATCAGACTAGTGGTCACAGGACATCAGACACGTGATAAAAGAACATCTGATAAGTGGTTATTGGAAGATGTAATTGTTAACCTGGATCACTATAGACACGTGGTTGTGCAGGTTTTGGTGGATGTGCAGGTTTTGGTGGATGTGCAGGTTTTGGTGGTTGTGTAGGTTTTGGTGGATGTGCAGGTTTTGGTGGTTGTGTAGGTTTTGGTGGATGTGCAGGTTTTGGTGGTTGTGCAGGTTTTGGTGGTTGTGCAGGTTTTGGTGGTTGTGTAGGTTTTGGTGGTTGTGCAGGTTTTGGTGGATGTGCAGGTTTTGGCGGATGTGCAGGTTTTGGTGGTTGTGCAGGTTTTGGTGGATGTGCAGGTTTTGGTGGTTGTGTAGGTTTTGGTGGTTGTGCAGGTTTTGGTGGATGTGCAGGTTTTGGTGGTTGTGCAGGTTTTGGTGGATGTGCAGGTTTTGGTGGATGTGCAGGTTTTGGTGGTTGTGTAGGTTTTGGTGGATGTGCAGGTTTTGGTGGTTGTGCAGGTTTTGGTGGTTGTGCAGGTTTTGGTGGATGTGCAGGTTTTGGTGGATGTGCAGGTTTTGGTGGTTGTGCAGGTTTTGGTGGTTGTGCAGGTTTTGGTGGATGTGCAGGTTTTGGTGGCTGTGCAGGTTTTGGTGGTTGTGCAGGTTTTGGTGGATGTGCAGGTTTTGGTGGATGTGAAATCAATTTCAATAGTCCTCACTGATTGTTTGTATCAGCATCAGTGAACCACACTTGATAAAGATCATATTTCCTTCTTTTTCATGAAAACAGACGAACTAAACTGACCAAGCTAGTACGGATCGGACGAAGGAAGGGAAGTCAAGTACTTAATAACAAATGATGCCGAAGCTTGATGGTTTGGGCCGAAGTCGCGGATATGGCAGTTTACTATCAAATCAAATTCGATTCAAGCAAGCAAATTCGATTCAAGACAAAGACACCAATTTAACGAAATTATCAAGGGCGGATGGCAAGGAGAGTAATAGTTGAGCTAACTGTGACGAAGAGGAAGAATGAAGAGGCATTTTGCCATGGGGATTTTTTTGTTGTCTTTGTATAAACCAGAGTGTCAGTAGCGTAGTGGTAACGCATTTCTTGATTGCAGTGTAAATATGGGTTCAAACTCAGATTGACGCTCTCTTATTGAATCAATTGAAAATATAACGAATACCTGGCTCACGGAGAGTGGGAAAGTTAATGATAGCGAGATAGATCACTGGCCGCTTCACTGCCATGTGCTATAGCCTAGTACGGTGAAATAACGCTCTACCACGAGATGATTAATATATGTCACGTGGCATTACTTACTCTGTGCCTAGATTCAGACTGAGTCTGTGACGATGTTGCCGTCCATTGAGGCATGAACGAGGGTTGTATAATAAGAGCTGAAGGTGCTAACTAAACATTTTTGTCTCATTCTTCTCCTCACTTTTTTCACCCGAGAGCTTCCACACTAATATATCTCACGAAATAGGAAGTTTATCTTACCCTTCTCTCGCCATCTTTGAGTTGATCACTCGGAAGGATTACCATCACTCAGCTCTCGTGAAGTAGACATTTCTGTAGGACGGGTTTCATTATTTAATTGCATCCCCCCCCCCTCCCAAATCCAACCGCTTTTTTTTCCAAAATGACACATATCGGATTATCGGATTATCCAATTATCCTTTGTAACTGTTTTCTCGGGTGTCCGGTTAGCGCAATCGATAGGCGGTTGGCTTACCACGGCAACAGCCGGGGTTCGTACCCTGGCGAGGACACCTGGGTTTTACTAATTCCCTAAAAATTAGTGGGAGCCGCGATAGCTCAGTGGTTAGTGAACTGGACTACTACGGACAAGGGGTAGGGTTCGATCCCAACCGACGGCTCCGGGTTCACCCAGCCTTAAATGGGTACCAGATTTTTTCTGGGAAAGTAAAAGCAGCACGGGCCGACCACATTACCCCAAAAGTCATGTGCTGAAGGTCTGTAAAATATAGGGTCACTAACACCATATATATACGCCACTTGGCGTGACGGGGGGTACTTTACTTACTGTTTTCTCCGTCTATGGCGTTCGGAGTATTCTTTCTTAACATGCGAATTCAAATGCAATGATGCATTTTTTTAACAGAACTCTGACAGTCATTCTTTAATATACATATATCTTCGACAATTGTATCGCTCTGCTTTATTCTGCCATGTCAACACAAGTCGATGTCTACTAGTATGTCTGTCCCTCATACATTCAGTTCCTGTAAAATCTGCTGGAACAGTTTAGTCAAAAACTCATACCGCCCATTCTCGTCACAACCATTTTTGGAGACGGAAATCTTACAGGCTATTTATTTTGGTTTACTTTCACAGACAGGCCAGAGTTTTGTCCTGGAATAAACATGACCAGCCGTCCCTTCTGGCCAATTCACGTGCCAATGTTAAGTATTTATTATCCCTAGTGATGGAAGGAGCAGCTCTCCAGGGCGTTGACTGAAACAACTAGCTGGGCCCAAGTCACGACTCCTGCTGCTTCTAGATTATTCACGAGCACGTCCGTATACCGCGTTAAGGTCGGATGTGTGTGTAGGAGGGTTAATAGACATGATAATGTTGCCCCGCCAATAGCCGGATGTGGAAATGTTTGTTATTCACCGAAAGAGCGGTAGGAGGGTCGGCAACCACAGTGAACACAGCGGGTGTTTTTGTCATTCATTAATTTGGTTTTCTGATGTTTTTTTTTTCCAATCTTATTGATTCGCTCAATTATTTTTCTATCACTTCACTCACTGATTTACTATATGTCCGGAAATCGGTGCATTATATTAACCTTTCATTTCATACATATATATCAACAGCCAGTCTATTGAGTCACATATAACTATGGAACATGCAAAATGGTCATAGAAGGAATAGAAATACAGTAGTTTGTTTTTACGTTGGAACCATCGTTAGGGGATTCTTTGCATTAGACTAAACTTGACATTGTCACCACTTTTTGACAACACAGAAAGATATCTGGGCAGTGCACCAATTCTGTAACACCAAAGAGGGTCCCCATGTTAATTTTTAAAAAAATGGTTAATTTTTACGAAAGGTGGAAACAGTTCTATCAAAATTTGTGACTGCTAAGGCACACAGTTTACATTTCAATGATTCTTGTACGTGCTGAACTGAAGACAGGAACGTAATCTTACTGATTGAGTCCAGTAGGACTTTGTACCTGATCTCATTGACCTTGAGGCTAGAGGTGATTGAAATGGCCCTCCAACTGTGATTCGAGCCACTGAGGCGACATCTTAATTCGAGCAAGACATCTACCCACAGATATGGTTCTACTCAATAACATAACAGCTGTTGTAATGAAGAACAAAAAACACAACTTTTAAAGATAATTGAAAATAAAACCGTCTATTTTCTAAAGTCAGGATATGAAAAGAAGAAATCTTTCAAGTATTGCAACAACGGGCTTCACAGCTGCTTGTCACTGACTTTTTAGTTATTTTGTTCATTTATCTCTCTTTTCATAAAAATAAAACGCGTAGCCTTCTTCATCGATAAGATAATGTTGTTCAGAAAAGTTAAAAAAAAATAAAATTAACTAAAAATAAAACATTTGTGGTTTAAAATCCCCCGGTCCGCACCGAAATGTCTCAAATATGTCAATTCTTGATAATACTTGTTGCTATAAGCATTATTCAACTAAAATAGACTTCATTTGCATATTAATTATATTATAATTACAACATTTTTTTCTCTGGTGTCGCAAAAATAAAACCATTTCTATAAAAACATCAATTTTAAGAACGAAGAGAAGTACTAGACACCTGATACCTTCCCCCAATAAATATTACAATCTCCAAGATTATAACTAAAATTTCACTTTAAGAATAAAATAAACAATTGTGCAGTGAGAGGCGGAATGAAAGACAGAATAATGGAGATAAAACAAAAGATGGCTAAACAGTTTGTGATGATCATAGATCAATAATTGTTGGAGATAAAACCGTCGCTGTAACGAAGGTTGTCTACCATGAAACCGCCATTCAACTCTCTCTAGCTTTGATGCTATACTCTTTGATTTCCCACTCGACTTCTTGATAGTGTCTCCTATTTAAATATTTGTCTGACTTTCTTTTTTTTCCACTACTTTTTCTTCCAAGATGAATTGTATGAAGCCGTTACCTAGTTGTGTGTGTTTGTCCAAAGTGTGTTAACCCGAAACTCATTTTGAGAAATCATTACACTAACATAGAACGGCTGTGTTGTAGTGTGTTCTTTCTTTACTACTGGGTTCTAACATTACCATTATATTAACATGGAACAGTTGTGTTATGCGCGTATTCTTCACTCGGCTTCTAACATTACCATTACATTAACATGGAACAGTTGTGTTATGCGCCTATTCTTCACTCGGCTTCTAACATTACCATTACATTAACATGGAACAGTTGTGTTATGCGCCTATTCTTCACTCGGCTTCTAACATTACCATTACATTAACATGGAACAGTTGTGTTATGCGCCTATTCTTCACTCGGCTTCTAACATTTCCATTATATTAACACGGAACAGTTGTGTTATGCGCGTATTCTTCACTCGGCTTCTAACATTACCATTACATTAACATGGAACAGTTGTGTTATGCGCCTATTCTTCACTCGGCTTCTAACATTACCATTACATTAACATGGAACAGTTGTGTTATGCGCCTATTCTTCACTCGGCTTCTAACATTACCATTACATTAACATGGAACAGTTGTGTTATGCGCCTATTCTTCACTCGGCTTCTAACATTACCATTACATTAACATGGAACAGTTGTGTTATGCGCCTATTCTTCACTCGGCTTCTAACATTACCATTACATTAACATGGAACAGTTGTGTTATGCGCCTATTCTTCACTCGGCTTCTAACATTACCATTACATTAACATGGAACAGTTGTGTTATGCGCCTATTCTTCACTCGGCTTCTAATATTACCATTACATTAACATGGAACAGTTGTGTTATGCGCCTATTCTTCACTCGGCTTCTAACATTACCATTACATTAACATAGAACAGTTGTGTTATGCGCCTATTCTTCACTCGGCTTCTAACATAACCATTACATTAACATGGAACCGTTGTGTAACATTGAACTTCTGTATTTTACGCGTTGTTCTCTTTTCCCTGCCTTACTCTATCTAATGTAAAGTAAAGGTTCATTCCACGTCTTACCAGGCGTATGAGGAATATGGTGTGACCATATCTTTCCATGTAGGGAGCCGCGATAGCTCAGTGGTTAGTGAACTGGACTACAAAGAACAAGAGGTAGGGTTCAATCCCAACCGACGGCCACCGTTTCACCCAGCCTTAAATGGGTACCGGATTATTTCGGGGAAAGTAAATTGGCACGGACGTAATACCGACCACATTACCCCAAAAATCATGTGCTGAAGGTCTGTAAAAATTACGGTCACTAACACCATATTCCCTATACGCCACTTCGCGTGACGGGGCTCTTCACTTTTTACTTTATATCTTTCCATGAGTGTTGCATACGTTTCGGTGATGTGGTCGATATCACGCCAGGGCGCCTTTACTTCCCAGAAAAATCTCTGGTATCTATTTATAAAGTCTTGTGAACCCAGAAATCTTGGAAAAAAAGCTACCACTTTGGGAATCAAACCCAGACCTACCTGATAAGGAAGCGAGCACACTAACCACGCAGCCACTGAGACTCCTCACTAAATTAACCATTACATTAACATTTAACAATTTTTTTTTTTATGCCGGTGTTCTTTCTTCTCTGCGGTACTATTAACTTAATCATTACAACCGCAATGTAATTTTAAAACAAAACAAAAAAAACAAACTGTATAAACAGAAGCATAATCATTTCAGAAATGAAACAAACATACAAACACACGATTATCTTTATTTAGTTCAATGACCAACAAAGTTGTCAGCAGCAGACACGTCTAGTGACGACTTAGCGGACTACTTCAAAGTTCATCTACTCAACACGGTCCGTGACCGGTCATAATTCGTCGAGTGCCACCATGTCTGCCTCTTTTTATTCACTTTTGTTTCGACTTTTCTCCATCAGGGGTTGTTTTTATTCTTTGTTTCTCTCTCTCTCTCTCTCTCTCTCTCTCTCTCTCTCTCTCTCTCACATCTCTGTCCCTTTCTCTCTTTTTTTCGACATTTCTTAGGAGTCTATGGGCTTTGCGATTCTTGTGATTTCTTGTGATACAAGCACACACATACAAACACACACATACAAGCACAGACACAAGCACACGTAAGCATTTACACAAACAATCACATATACACAAACAGACACACACTCATGTTTCATCAGTGTATAGTGCTCCTGATAGCTGTTGAGAGGAGAAGCCTAGCTCGATGCTTCCAGACAAGTCAACCACGCCCACGCGACATTTCCAAGATTTTACCTGGAAAATAACACAGTACTGGCTTTGTGCTGACCATATTAGCCACACAAAATAGTATCGACAAAATCTATGTGAGAATGACAGAAAATATGGGCATTAAAATACCGTGTAGGTTACACTCAAACTGTGTTCTGGTTCTTTGTTATATATAGAGAGTGAGTGAGTGAAACAAAGAGAAAGAGAGAGAGAGAGAGAGAGAGAGAATAAGAAATATAGGGAATGATGATATTCAGCAAGGGAGAGAGAGAGAAAGATAGAATTAGAAACAGAGATAGAGAAAGCGTGAATGCGAAAGAGAGAGAGAGAGAGAGAGAGAATAAGAAATATAGGGAATGATGATATTCAGCAAGGGAGAGAGAGAGAAAGATAGAATTAGAAACAGAGATAGAGAAAGCGTGAATGCGAAAGAGAGAGAGAGAGAGAGAGAGAGAGAGAGAAAGAGAGAGAAGAACTTAGAATAATGCACAGAGTGGGAAAGAATATATTAACATTCTAGAATAAACAAGAAACAATCTATTGGCATTTGGGGACGTGGTTAAGCTGTCCCCTCAGGTATGCATTTTGCGATGATGTAGCGTGTTATTGTTATGATTTATGAGGTTGCCAGGTCACATGCAGCTTCCATACATAGATGCGATCTGTTTGTTAAAACACCGAGACAACTACGGAGGGCACTCGGAAAGCCAGCTTATTTATGAAACAATACAGCATTTGTTTGACAGAATTTAGCACACGGGATGATGTTATAATATTGCCTCGTGGCATATATGATATTATTTACTGGTTCCCAAACTTCTTTGTCTGTATCTTCTTCTACCTTTCAGCTCTCTGTGGAGCATAGGTCTTCATCAAACACTTTCCAAGCCGTTCTGTTTTTTGCCATTCTTTTAAGATCATTTAATGTCTTCCCCTTCATCTCTGCTTCCATCTGTCTTCTCCAACAATATTTTGGTCTTCCTCTTTGTCTTTTTTCCTGGGGATTCCAGAAGTTTGCTTAATACTCTCATTTAGCTTCCGGGGTGTGTGTCCTATCCAGCACCATCGTCATCGCTGTATCTCTTTATCCGCTGGTATTTGACTCGCACATTTCCATAATTCTGTGTTAGTGACCATAAGAACTGGAAACCAATTGGGAATGTTTCAACAAATAAAACAGGGTGTTAGGCAAGGTTGTGTGCTGTCACCAGATTTGTTTAATATTTATAGTGAAATTATTTTAAGATCCATAAGGGATATGCCTGGAATAACAATTGGTCATAATATAAATAAGCTAAGATATGCTGAAGATACAGTCTTAATCGCTAAGAGTGAAAATGAGTTACAAGAAATGTTGGACATTATAGTGAAAGAAAGCAAAAATAAAGGACTCAGCCTTCATAGCAAAAAAACATAGGTAATGGCAACAACAAAGAAAAAGACATCACCTCAGTGCAAAATAAAGACAAGTGGAACAATATTAAAACAGGTAAATGAATTTAAATATTTGGGAACTTTGTAAACCTCAGACGGAAGATGTACAAAAGAGGTGAGATGCAGAATGGCTCAGGCAAAAGCAGCTTTCCAAAAAATGAGGAAGATACTATGCAATCCATTTTTGACAATAGAAACAAGAAAAAGAGTTCTTAAATGTTATGTAGAGCCAGTCTTATCATATGGATGCGAATCATGGACAATAGGACAACAGACAAGAAAATCACTGGAGTCTGTAGAAATGTGGTTTTACAGAAGAATATTGAGAGCACAATGGACAGCTAAGAAGAGTAATGAAGATGTTCTGAGAGAGGCCAAAGCAAAAAAGAGAACTAATTTCCAATGTTAGGAAGAAACAATCATAATTTTTGTGGCCATGTAATGTGAAGAGAACATCTGGAATATATTGTAACAACTGGAAAAATTGAGGGACAAAGAGATAGAGGGAAGCAAAGAGAAAAAATAACAGACAGCTTAAGAGAATGGCTTGGCAGAAGGGTAACAACATAAATGATAAATAGCTGCCGAGATCGAAAGTTGTGGAGAGACATGATCACATACGCCAGTAGGCCCGGTACTTGATGATGATGATGATGTTAGTGGTTTTGTCCTGCCATTTTATTCTCCCAGTGCACCCTTAGAAAATGTATTACCGCAAATTGTGTCTCGATTGTGTAGAAGACGGAGAGTGTCAGCCACGACGCAGATTCTGGGGCAAAATCAAAACACACACGCGTATATGAGTACCCATCATGCGACCAGCACATCTTGTGTCGTGACATTGTTCTTACCTCTCTCTCATGAGACGGGACAAAGAATCAAGCCCGCATGATCACAAGACTTGAACGCTGCGGAAGAAGAAGATGAAGATTAATAAGTAAAAGAAGAGGAAGAAGATGATGCAGAAGAGGAAGAAGATGAAGCAGAAGAGGAAGAAGATGAAGAGGAAGAGGAAGAAGAAGAGGAAGAAGATGAGAAGAAGAGGAAGAAGAGGAAGTAGAAGAAGAGGAAGAAGAGGAAGAAGAGGAAAGAAGAAGAAGAGGCAGAAGATGAAGAAGAAGAGGAAGAAGTCGAAGTAGAAGATGAAGGAGAAGAGGAAGAAGTCGAAGAAGAAGATGAAGAAGAAGAAGAGGCAGAAGATGAAGAAGAAGAGGAAGAAGTCGAAGAAGAAGATGAAGAAGAAGAAGAGGCAGAAGATGAAGAAGAAGATGAAGAAGAAGATGAAGAAGAAGATGAGGAAGAAGATGAAGAAGAAGATGAGGAAGAAGATGAAGAAGTCGAAGAAGAAGATGAAGAAGAAGAGGAAGAAGTCGAAGAAGAAGATGAAGAGGAAGAGGAAGAAGTCGAAGAAGAAGATGAAGAAGAGGAAGAGGCAGAAGATGAAGAAGTCGAAGAAGAAGATGAAGAAGAAGAGGAAGAAGTCGAAGAAGAAGATGAAGAAGAAGAGGAAGAAGTCGAAGAAGAAGATGAAGAAGAAGAGGAAGAAGTCGAAGAAGAAGATGAAGAAGAAGAAGAGGCAGAAGATGAAGAAGAAGAGGAGGAAGATGAAGAAGATGAAGGAGAAGAAGAGGCAGAAGATGAAGAAGAAGATGAAGAAGAAGATGAAGAAGATGAAGAAGAAGATGAAGAAGAAGATGAGGAAGAAGAGGAAGAAGATGAAGAAGAAGAGGGGGAAGATGAAGAAGAAGAGGAAGAAGATGAAGAAGAAGAGAGAAGAAGAAGAAGATGAAGAAGATGAAGAAGAAGATGAAGAAGATGAAGAAGAAGATGAAGAAGAAGATGAAGAAGAGGAAGAAGAAGAAGAGGAAGAAGAGGAAGAAGAAGATGAAGAAGAAGATGAAGAAGAGGAAGAAGAAGAAGAGGAAAAAAAAAGAGGAAGAAGAGGAAGAAGAAGAAGAGGAAGAAGTAGAAGAAGTAGAAGAAGAAGAAGAAATAGAAGAAGAATAAGGAAAAGCTCATCATTTATGAAAAAGTTTAAAATGAATAAAGTAAAAAAAAAAACGTAAAGTACCCCCCGTCACGCCAAGTGGCGTTTAGGGAATATGGTGTTAGTGACCATACATTTTACAGACCTTCGGAACATGATTTTTGGGGTAATGTGGTCGGTATTACGCCAGTGCCGCTTCACTTTCCCAGAAAAACAAATCCGGTATACATTAAAGGCTGAGTGAATCGGAAGCCGTCGGTTGGGATCGACCCCTACCTCTTATCCTTTATAGTCCAAGTCATTAACCACTGAGCTATCGCGGCTCTCTTATAAACTTTAGCTTTATCAGTATAACTTTAGCTTTATCAGTATAACTTTAGCTTTATCAGTATAACTTTAGCTTTATCAGTATATCATTTCCTCGTTATGTGACATGGAGTTAGCTTTATCAGTATATCATTTCCTCGTTATGTGACATGGAGTTAGCTTTATCAGTATATTATTTCCTCGTTATGTGACATAGAGTCAGCTTTATCAGTATATTATTTCCTCGTTATGTGACATGGAGTTAGCTTTTATGATTGATGTTTATAAATAGCTCTGTATTGGAATTAAAATAAGAATAAGCGGAAAATAAAAAAAAAACGCCATTAAGTTTCAGCAGTTATTATAATCCTAACTTGTTTACAACACAAAAAGGGAGCTCTTAAAAAAACATCAGAAAGAAGCAATCAACATTTTTCAGGCACGTCATGAGAAGAGGAAAGTTGGAATACTTGGTTACAACTGGCAAAATAAAAGGAAAGAGAGATCGCGGGCGACAAAGAGAAAATATTGGACAGCTTGGTGTCATGGCATGGGAAACAGTCAACAACAGAACTGATACGATGCACTGTAGATAGAAGATTGTGGAGGGACATGATCACCTACGCCAACCGGTATGGCACATGATGAACTTGTTTATTTCTCGTCCCGCATTTGTATAGTTCTGAATACTAGACCCACTAATGTATCTTTGGAAGATGAATGATGATATCGTATGACGGGGAACAGATGACTGTGTTCATTTTCTGTGCGGTTTCGTTTTATGTCTTTTTTTTGGCGTGTGCTGAGACTGCTATGATGGGGACTGTAGCTACCTTTCTATGTTTGGGAGATGAGATATTCATTCGGATGATTCCACTGGCACGGGCGGTTGAGCAATTATGGATTTAAATTCGTTTGCGGTGACACTGGACCTTCCATAACCATAACCGTGCATCTAATGGAAGAAACGTAAAGACTCGAATACCAAGGTCTATGTACCCACAACGTAGCGTCACGGGGCTCTTTCTATTAGTTTTTCTTTCTTAGCCCTTGGCACGTTTTGGTTTGTTCTGACTACTTGATACGCTAATATACCTGTGGTAAACAACAACAACAACAAAAAACATAAGTGACACCAACACTATATTTCATTGACGTCACGCTGTACACACGGCTGCCAGGGAAGAACGGATTAACACGCACAATTCAGTGCCTAGTCTCTAGGGACTAAGTCAGAGGTAAAAGCTGGTGAACGAAAAAAAAAAATTACGTCACACTACAGAAAGTGTTCTCATTCCTTTGTATTGAATGTCTCTGTTGTACCTCTTTGAGGTAAGCCTGCCACCGCTTGAGAACCCCTGGGGTTGAACTTGTAGAATGTCGCGAACTTGTCAGTACTACCCTGACGACTTTAGATAGGTAGATAGTATTGGTTTGTGATGGTTTGGATGCGTACCTCTTGCCTGTCATGTATTAAATTGTACTTCTAATTTACTGTATTTTGTTATGGTTATGGTTAATCGAGGGCCACCGTATCACTGGTAATGAATTAAAATCCATAATTGCTCAACCGTCTGTGCCAGTGGAATCATCTGAATTAAAACTAATCACATTGAAAGATCCAAAATAAGAAAGACAGCTGCAGTCCCCATCATAACAGCTACAGCACACGCCTAAAGTCATAAGGCCAAGCGGCACCGAAAGTGAACGCAGCTGAACTGTCCTTCGTCATACGATATCATCATTCATCGTAAGCAATCGGAATATCAAAACACGATCCGGATGAAAAACACAGCTCACGGTGTGCACAGAGCACTAAACCCGGTAGCTCCGGCAACAAACCGGACTTGGAATATGAGGAAACTGCAACAGGGAACACTTTTTAGACTGAACCTGAGTGGTCTTTGCCGCCTATCCGTCATTTTGACTGAAAGTCACTGTATTGTTTTTGAACATAGAGCGACTCAAAATACCTTTGGAGAGATTGTCGTGATAGTTTATAAATCACTTACTAGAAGTACAAACCTATACATTCATTACGGCACTTTGGTTTCCAGTGGAGAATGAAACATGATAAACATAAATGTGACATTTGCCCTTTGTTATGTAATATTTAATGTATTCCAGTTTTTAAAATATAATAAATGTGCGGATATTACGTAAACATGTGTAACTAAAATAAACGAAATGGACCGAAATTGTAGGCATCTGTGGATTAGAGGCTTCAAATCCTCGAGGTTCAGACACGAGTCCCGTTGAGCGAGGTATTAAAGAAATCGCGGACTCATGGGATTACCATCTTCAGGACCACGACTACCGTCGGAAGGCAGTGGCAAACCACTGATGTATAATGTTTAGACAATTACACAGCCACAAAATGATTGGGTAATAGTAAAGTCCTGTAAAGGATATGCTTTTTTTTTTTTTTTTGGACTGTGAATGAGGAACAAACTGGTAATGTCCCCTTTGTCCATGTCAGGTCACACGCAGTACCAGAGTCGTCAGTGAGCTTATCGGCTAATAATAATTGTCCTACATACTGAGACAAAAATGACAATCATGAAGATACAGACTTTCATCAATGGATGCTTACGCAGAATAAAAGGATGGAAATGGCAGGATATCGCTAACATATAATTTTGGAAATGTACCAGTCAAATCTCTTTGTCTTAGCACCATCTCCACTATACTCGGACAGAAATCTCTTTGTCTTAGCACCATCTCCACTATACTCGGACAGAAATCTCTTTGTCTTAGCACCATCTCCACTATACTCAGGCAGAAATCTCTTTGTCTTAGCACCATCTCCACTAAACTCGGACAGAAATCTCTTTGTCTTAGCACCATCTCCACTATACTCAGGCAGAAATCTCTTTGTCTTAGCACCATCTCCACTATACTCAGGCAGAAATCTCTTTGTCTTAGCACCATCTCCACTATACTCAGGCAGAAATCTCTTTGTCTTAGCACCATCTCCACTATACTCAGGCAGAAATCTCTTTGTCTTAGCACCATCTCCACTATACTCAGGCAGAAATCTCTTTGTCTTAGCACCATCTCCACTATACTCAGGCAGAAATCTCTTTGTCTTAGCACCATCTCCACTATACTCAGGCAGAAATCTCTTTGTCTTAGCACCATCTCCACTAAACTCGGACAGAAATCTCTTTGTCTTAGCACCATCTCCACTATACTCAGGCAGAAATCTCTTTGTCTTAGCACCATCTCCACTATACTCAGACATAATGACTGGTATTTGACCAGTGGATAAAGGGATACAGCGAAGACGACACACACTGCGGAAGCCAACTGAGAGTATTACACAACAGGCCTTTTTTTGGAATCCCCAGGGAAAAAAGAAAAAGAGGAAGACCAAAGAATTCTTGGAGAAGACAGATAGAAGCACAGATGAAGATGATGGGGAAGACATGGAACGATCTTAAAAGAATGGCAAGAAACATAACGGCTTGGAAAGTATTTGTTGGAGACCCATGTTCCACAGGGAGCAGAAAGGTAGAAGAAGAGGAAACTGGTGCGTGCTGCGCTAACTCAATATGTGAATAGATTCTAAGTTAAAAAGCTTTAAACCAAAAAGGAATGATAGCACAGGTGAGGCTGCATAGGTCACGTGATGTACGCAAGAACAATATTACCAACAGTCAAGCAGGTGTCTCCGTCAAGCAGGTGTCTCCGTCAAGCAGGTGTCTCCGTCAAGCAGGTGTCTCCGTCAAGCAGGCGTCTCTGTCAAGCAGGTGTCTCCGTCAAGCAGTGTGTCTCCGTCAAGCAGGTGTCTCCGTCAAGCAGTGTGTCTCCGTCAAGCATGCGTCTCCGTCAAGCAGGTGTCTCCGTCAAGCAGGTGTCTCCGTCAAGCAGGTGTCTCCGTCAAGCAGTGTGTCTCCGTCAAGCAGGTGTCTCCGTCAAGCAGGTGTCTCCGTCAAGCAGGTGTCTCCGTCAAGCAGGTGTCTCCGTCAAGCAGGTGTCTCCGTCAAGCAGGTGTCTCCGTCAAGCAGGTGTCTCCGGGTGAAGGTGAATGGGGAGCAGACTAAGGGCATCTTGCCATAGAACTGTGCCAACAGATGGACTGTGTATCCTTCCAACGATAATCACAGTCAACAGAACACGTCCTATATGTAGAAGACGTCACGGAAAAATTAAATAATTTCTTATTTGTTCTTCCCTTTCTTTATGTTTTTGAATTTTCTTTACTTTTTTTATCATTCTCTTTGATTTTTTTTTGTTCAATGTCTTTCTTTGTTTTTTTTTTTTGGGGTCTGTCTTTGATTTATGTATCGTATTTTTTATCATTATCTTTGTTCTTTAAGAATATATCCTTTCTTTTTGTCTTTTCTTTTCTTTTTTTCTTTTTTTTTTTGTTGGTATATTATGTCTTTGTTTCAAAATCATCATTACCATTATGTTCGTAAATGTTCCATTACTACTCTAAACTCTGTTCTGATACGACAAGACGATCTGAGACCACGTACATAGGACGCCATTCCCCCCCCCCCCCCCCCCCCCACGGTAATTTCATAAAACTGGTTCAATATTATCAATATGTTAGGATTTTTTTTTTTTATTTTATTTTATTTTTTTTTTTTTTATTTGAGCCGGACAATCATCTAGAGCTAAATCTTTTCTATTTTCAAATGTCCTTTTATGGGAACCACTATTTCCTCATTCGTCTTCGATAGAAAAAAAATCGATTTCCACCGACTTTGAAATGAGTGATCACTTGACGTTTTCTCTAATGTTTGATGCGAGCCAGAAGCCTTATAATTGTGAGGCGTGAACAAAATCTCAACACTAATGCAACAACTCGCACTGAATCTCACATTCTCCAGAGCCGTCTTCTTCTTAATTTTTTCTCTTCCTTCATATTCTTCATCTCTTTCTTCCTCATCTCCTTCATCATACTCTGCTGCTTTTTCCTCTTCTTTCCGTCTTCTCTTACTTCATCTCGATCAGTGTTCAATCGACGATCACTCACGTCTTTGTCCAGCAATACCATTAGTTAAGCGTCTTTGTCCAGCAATACCATTAGTTAAGCTTCAATTAATACATTTTAAAGTGCTAGTTAAAACACAGAAATGTAAAAGTAAGGAACACAAATGTAACATATCGCGTAACAAGTGATGTTATAAAAAAGGAAACAAAAAAAGCGTCGAACAACATTAGTCTTGGATCTAATCGCAGAAATGCAGTGAAAAATGTAAGCACATGCGATATGTCTTAATAGTCTGTGTTTCTCATTCTAAGTCCACGTTGCCATTAAAATGGTACAGCTAAGATTACTACTGGACATTTCTTAATGCGGTGATCTCCTTATCACTGTGACGAAGTGAAGTGCCTAAGTTGTACGATCATACACATAGCTGGTCAAGTAAAAATGGTTGAGGATAGAGCTGTAGAAGGGATAAGACGAAAAATTAAGCAGAAAATAGCTGAAAAGTCAATTTGAAAGGGATGAATTCGTCTCGCCTTCGCCAAATCGCACATGCCATCGTGAGATGGAGAAAACTGAAAGTTAATATATCCGGCCTTTAATCACGTCTAACGGGTCATCAGATCTTGTTATGGGCGAGGAGAGGTGAGAAGTGAGAAATTTTGACAATCTATGACAATCTGCACCATCAAATCAATAGACAGAGTGGAATGGCGCTCCATGGTAACCAACCTTCGATGCGGAGACGGCACTCAATGATGATGATGAGACGGAAGATCTAAACCCGACCTTAAATATAGGAACGAAAGAACAAGGTAAATGTAGAATTCAGTGAGTTAACTTTTGTCTCTCAGTTGTCAGTGTTCGCAGGTGATAATGCTGTAGTGCCTTGCTTTAAATTATTACAATGTAGCTGTTCTGAACATCATTGCAACCATAATGGTGGATGGCAATGAAACAACCCTGCTAAAATACACATATCCAGACCTGCTGGTCTAGTTCATGCAAGCTTAGATTCTGGAAATATTCGAAACTGGTGCACAGGAAATGTGCACGTCTTTACTGGAGATCTTTCTGTATTGTCAAAATAGAGATTGAAATGTTGTTACTGGGCATTAAGTATAGTGGAGATGGTGCTAAGACAAAGAGATTTATGTCTGAGGATAGTGGAGATGGTGCTATGACAAGGAGATATATATCTGAGGATAGTGGAGATGGTGCTAAGACAAAGAGATTTATGTCTGAGTATAGTGGAGATGGTGCTAAGACAAAGAGATTTATGTCTGAGGATAGTGGAGATGGTGCTAAGACAAAGAGATTTATGTCTGAGGATAGTGGAGATGGTGCTAAGACAAAGAGATTTATGTCTGAGTATAGTGGAGATGGTGCTAAGACAAAGAGATTTATGTCTGAGGATAGTGGAGATGGTGCTAAGACAAAGAGATTTATGTCTGAGGATAGTGGAGATGGTGCTAAGACAAAGAGATTTATGTCTGAGTATAATGGAGATGGTGCTATGACAAGGAGATTTATGTCTGAGGATAGTGGAGATGGTGCTATGACAAGGAGATATATATCTGAGGATAGTGGAGATGGTGCTAAGACAAAGAGATTTATGTCTGTGGATAGTGGAGATGGTGCTATGACAAGGAGATTTATATCTGAGGATAGTGGAGATGGTGCTAAGATAACGATATTTATGTCTGAGTATAGTGGAGATGGTGCTAAGACAAAGAGATTTCTCTTTACGAAAATGTGTTTTATCATTAAAATAACTAATAAGAAAAGCAATCAGTGCTGAAATGGAATGCGTTGGTTCTTGACAGGATAGATAGGGTCATAAAAGAAGAACTGAGTAAATGGCTAGGATTAATTCTCTCCATTGCGTACATAAAGAAACAAATGTTTAAATGGTTTGGCCACACTTTAAGACAATAAGAACAAAACACATCAAAACAAGTTTTAAATAAACGGTAACCTTATGGCCGACCGGAAGTCGCGACAGCTCAGTGGTTAGTGAACACAGGACCACATTACGCCAAAAATCATGCGCTGAAGGTCTGTAACATTTATTGTCACTAACACCATATTCTCTATACGCTACTTGGCTTTTAATTAGGGCCGACCGCGAAAAAAAGATGGATTAATGGAATATTTGAAATATTTGGGAAAAATAACAGCAGGAGAGGCAAACAGAATAGCGCAATACTGCAAAATTCATCTCCACTCGCTACTGAAAGAAAAGTGAGGAAGAAAAGAAGTAGAAGGCTAAAGTAACAAACACCAAGAAAACTCACAATAATTGTCTTCTTGCTTACAGCACGTAGAAGACAAACTAACGGCTCGTCTTTTATGGTCATGTAGGTGAAGACACGACAATTATAAAACATCAAAACGTAATCAAGAAAAGACGGGACGTTCCGCAGCAACAGTTTCTCAGTATTTGATTTAGATTGATCGTGTCGGGAAAACCCAGACACCGTCTCTACAACTGCCGCCCTGCCAGGAACTCTAGGGATAGATGAAGAAAGTAATTATTTAGTCTTGCCTGTCCGATCTTCGATTTCAAGAATCGACCTCACTGCACTCACGACAGATTCAACAATTACGCTGTTGGTCCCTGCAGCTCACTACACTTATGATCCTTCTTGTTATTTGCAACCACTCGGACTCTCTCTCACATTTCACCACCTCCTATCTTTCTTCTCCCTCCCAATCCTCCTCTTATTCTTCTCATTCCCGTTCCTCCATCTCCACCTTCTCCTTCCTTCTTCATCCTTCTCCATTTCCGTTATGTTGTTTTCCTGTTTTTAGTTGGCTTCTTTGTTATCTTCTTTTCTTCTTTAGTTTCTCCTTTTTTCCCCTCTCCAACTTCTTCTCGCCTTATTCTCCTCGTCAACAGAAGGAGAGACGAGAGAGTGTGTGAGGGAAACAAGAAGAGATGAGAAGCTGTGTGAGGGAGATAAGAAGAGATGAGAAAGTGTGTGAGGGAGATAAGAAGAGATGAGAAAGTGTGTGAGGGAGATAAGAAGAGATGAGAAGCTGTGTGAGGGAGATAAGAAGAGATGAGAAAGTGTGTGAGGGAGACAAGAAGAGATGAGAAAGTGTGTGAGGGAGACCTGAAGAGATGAGAAACTGTGTAAGGGAAACAAGAAGAGATTAGAGAGTATGTGAGGGAAACAAGAAGAGATGACAAAGTGTATGAGGGAGACAAGAAGGGATAAGAGAGTGTGCGAGAGAGACAGAAGGAGAGATAAGAGAACGTTTGACGAACAGAGAAGAAGGGTACTCGTCTGAGTACTCATGCTCATCGTCCGCCATTAAAAGAGCATAATGCATTGTTCTACAGATCATTAGCAAGCTGCGATATGTGTACAATTATGACAACCAAGTGTACATTAAATCTCTGTTTTCATATTCCCAATGTCAGTCTAGTTCAAGACCATCCGCAGATATGTTAAGACCGATATTGATCAAATCTAAGTCACTGTTCTTATCCTCATAAGTCAGCTATGAGTTGCTGACCGCTTGCAGTCATGGTGAGTAGAAAAATAAAGAGCGCCGGTCACGACAAGTGGCGTATAGAGAATATGGTGTTAGTTAATAAGGGCGTATCGTGTAATACTCTCAGTTGGCTTGCACAGTGTATGTCCTATCTAGCGCCATCGTCTTCGCTGTATCTCTTTATCTATTGATATTTATTTGACTGCTAAGTAAAAAAAAAAGGTAAAGAGCCCCATCATGCCAAGTGGCGTATAGGGAATATGGTGTGGGTGACCATACATTTTACAGACCTTCGGCACATGATTTTTGGGGTAATGTGGTCGGTATTACGCCCATGCCTTTTTTTACTTTCTCACAAACAATTCTGGTACCTATTAAAGGCTGGGTGAACCGAAGCCGTTGGTTTTTGATCGAACCCTACCTCTTGTCCTTTGTAGTCCAGTTCACTAACCACTGAGCTATCGCGGCTCCCGTTTTTCAAGTAGTTAAATATTTCTCCTTGATTGTTGTTTTATTTAAATGACTTGCTTTCTCCTTGATTGTTGTTTCATTTAAATGACTTGCTTTCTCCTTGATTGTTGTTTCATTTAAATGACTTGCTTTCTCCTTGATTGTTGTTTCACTTAAATCACTTGCTTTCTCCTTGATTGTTGTTTCATTTAAATGACTTGCTTTCTCCTTGATTGTTGTTTCATTTAAATGACTTGCTTTCTCCTTGATTGTTGTTTCATTTAAATGACTTGCTTTCTCCTTGATTGTTGTTTCACTTAAATGACTTGCTTTCTCCTTGATTGTTGTTTCACTTAAATGACTTGCCCAGTTTCTGGTCAGAATGAACCCTTACCAATCACCATCGAGGGCGTTCTTCTCGAGAATGCAGGGAAAAAGACCAAGAGGAAGACCCAGAAGAAGATGGATAGATGCAGTGACAGAGACATGTAACAACAAAGGAAAATCACTAAATCAGACAATTCGAGCAGCACAAGAACGACAAATGATATAAACCACGACACCTTTTAGGTATCAGTGAAAAGAGGAAAGAAGAAGAGGAAGAAGCCCATTCGTTTAAAGTCTTCCGGCTGTGAATTCACAACAGTTGTCATTGAAAGGCAGTACATGATATAGTGAACTATAGACCATCACAAATGCTAGGTTATCATCTGTGCAGATGGAGGCCAGGTTATCGTACAGCTGATAACATGTTGCACAGATTTTCATCATCATCATGTGCCATACCGGTTGGCGTAGGCGATCATGTCCTTCCACAATCTTCTATCCACAGTGCATCGTATCAGTTCTGTTGTTGACTGTTTTCCATGCCATGACACCAAGTTATCCAGTATTTTCTCTCTTTGTCGTCTGCGATCTCTCTTTCCTTTTATTTTGCCAGTTGTAACCAAGTATTCCAACTTTCCTCTTCTCATGATGTGCCCAAAAAATGTTGATTGCTTCTTTCTGATGATTTTTAAGAACTTCCTTTTTGTGTTGGCCTCTTTGAGAACTTCCTCATTGGTCTTTTTTTTAACACATATTTTACGAGAAGAAAATGTGAACTACATGCACTAACTCTGAAATGACCTGAAATCCCGAAATGATGATGACACTTATAGAGTTTCTGTCTCAATAACTGACGATTTCAACACCAACAAATCTTACTTTTCTACTACATCTTTGTCAGTCACAACAAATCTTACCTTTCAATCTTCCGCAGCATCAAAAGATCTTACTTTCTATCTTCCACAGCAATAAATGATCGTATTTTCTATCTCCATCAAAAAAAGATATCTCACTTTTCTATCTCCCTCAACAACAAAAGATCTCACCTTTCTATCTCCCTCAACAACAAAAGATCTCACCTTTCTATCTCCATAATCAACAAAAGATATCACCTTTCTATCTCCCTCAGCAACAAAATATCTGACCTTTCTATCTCCCTCAACAACAAAATATCTCACCTTTCTATCTTCCTCAACAACAAACGATCTAATCATTTTATCTCCCTTGGCAATAAAAGATCTTACCTTTTTTTCTTCCTCATCAACAAATACCATTCTATCTTCTTTTTACATTTTATGCTGGATAGCTTTCCTAGCTTCCAAGTCTTCTAATACCCTCTCCCCCTGACACGCAACAAACAGTATATCAAATGAATTCCACCGTACTTGTTATTACAGATAATATTACCTTTGGCTTGAAATCTTGGATGATCGTAATTACAGCAACAAATAATAATAGCTTCCAGTTGTTTATGCTACCCGGTAGCAAAAGCTTTATATTTGATCGCTCTATTGTTAGTATTTTCACATCACCTTGCATGAAACAAAAACAATGGAATAAAGGCACTGGCGTTTTATTGTCTAAATGTGTAGTGTAGTAGTGAAAGATTGAACCAACTCATATCTCTTCATCATGACCTAGCACACTATTGTTTTAGCTTCTTCATCGTCCATACACTACCGACATCTTTCAAAAGGTAATCATCATCATCATCATCATCATCATCATCATCTTCAAGTGCCGGGCCTGCTGGCGTAGGTTATCTTGTCTCTCCACAACTTTCGATTTCGACAGTTATATCTCATTGCTGATGTTGACCTTCTGCCAAGCCATTCTCTTAAGCTGTCTGGTATTTCTTCTCTTTGCTTCCGTCTATCTCTTCGTCCCTCAATTTTCCCAGTTGTTACAATATATTCCAGTTGTTCTCTTCTCATTACATGGCCAAAAGATGATGATTGTTTCTTCCTAATATTGGAAATTAGCTCTCGTTATCCTTTGACCTCTTTCAGAACATTTTCAGTACTCTTCTTAGCTGTCCGTGGTATTCTCAACATTCTTCTGTAAAACCATATTTCTACAGACTCCAGTGATTTTCTTGTCTGTTGTCCTATTGTCCATGATTCACATCCATGTGTTAAGACTGGCTCTACATAACATTTAAGAACTCTTTTAATAAAAGGTAATAGATTATTAATAAAAGAACGTTAAATGGGCGCAGAAGCGTTTGTCGTGGTATACAATTATCTGCGCCTAACGACCCGACACACCTGAATTCATATGGAATCTTTGGCTACCGGGTTTGCTTTTCAGAAGGTCAGTTGTGATTGAATGATCCTGACTCACCAGTCAGTTGTGATTGAATGATCCTGACTCACCACCAGTCAGTTGTGATTGAATGATCCTGACTCACCAGTCAGTTGTGATTGAATGATCCTGACTCACCAGTCAGTTCTGATTGAATGATCCTGAATAACCAGTCAGTTCTAATTGAATGATCCTGACTCACCAGTCAGTTCTAATTGAATGATCCTGACTCACCAGGCAGTTCTGATTGAATGATCCTGACTAACCAGTCAGTTCTGATTCAATAATCCGGACTCACCAGTCAGTTCTGATTGAATGATCCTGACTCACCAGTCAATTCTGATTGAAAGATCCTGACTCACCAGTCAGTTCTGATTGAAAGATCCTGACTCACCAGTCAGTTGTGATTGAATGATCCTGACTCACCAGTCAGTTGTGATTGAATGATCCTGACTCACCAGTCAGTTCTGATTGAATGATCATGACTCACCTGTCAGTTGTGATTGAATGATCCTGCCTCACCAGTCAGTCTGATTAAATTATCCTGACTCACCACTCAATTGTAATTGAATGATCCTGACTCACCACTCAGTTGTGATTGAATGATCCTGACTCACCAGTCAGTTCTTATTGAATGATCCTGACTCACCACTCAGTTGTGATTGAATGATCCTGACTCACCAGTCAGTTCTTATTGAATGATCCTGACTTACCACTTAGTATTGATTGAATGATCAATAAAAACTCGCCAGTCAGTTATGAGTCTTAGACAACTTTCAACCCATTTGTTTGAGTCTATTGTTATCTTAAAGTATAATAACCACCTCCACTCTCACTCTCTCTGTCTCTCTTCCCGCCTTTGGTCTCTCTCTCACTCTTATTTCTCAATCTGTCTCTCTCACACTCTTATTTCATTAATCTATCTATCTCACACTCTTATTCCTCAATCTATCTCTCTCACACTCTTATTTCATTAATCTATCTATCTCACACTCTTATTCCTCAATCTATCTCTCTCACATTCTTATTTCATTAATCTATCTATCTCACACTCTTATTCCTCAATCTATCTCTCTCACACTCTTGTTCCTCAATCTATCTCTCCCACACTCTTATTCCTCAATTTGTTTCTCTCACACTCTTATTCCTCAATCTATCTATCTCACACTCTTGTTCCTCAATCTATCTATCTCACACTCTTATTCATCAATATGTTTTCTCACACTCTTATTCCTCAATCTCTCTCACACTATTGTTCCTCAATCTATCTCTCTCACACTATTGTTCCTCAATCTATATCTCTCACACTCTTATTCCTCAATCTGTTTCTCTCACACTCTTATTCCTCAATCTATCTCTCTCACACTCTAATTCCTCAATCTATCTCTCTCACACTCTTATTCCTCAATCTGTCTCTCTCATACTCTTATTCCTAAATCTATCTCTCTCACACTCTTATTCCTCAATCTCTCTCACACACTCTTATTTCCTCA
The DNA here is from genome assembly GCA_032433765.1 of Megaustenia siamemsis. Lineage (NCBI taxonomy): Eukaryota > Metazoa > Mollusca > Gastropoda > Stylommatophora > Ariophantidae > Megaustenia > Megaustenia siamemsis. The sequence continues at coordinate 48,284,074 of JAVIAB010000008.1, forward strand.
ACCTGTCTCTCTCACACTCGTATTCCTCAATTTGTCTCTCTCACACTTTTATTCATCAATCTGTCTCTCTCTCACACACTCTCTCATCCCTCCTCCGGTCTCCCTCAAAAATTTTCTCATCCCTCCTTGTCTTCCACACACACTCTTACTTCGCTTCTCCTGACTCACTCTCACACCCTCTCATCACTCCCTCTGTCGCTCTCACACACTCTCTCATCCCTCCTTGTCTTCCACACACACTCTTACTTCGCTTCTCCTGACTCACTCTCACACCCTCTCATCACTCCCTCTGTCGCTCTAACACACTCTCTTATCACTCCCTCTGTTTCTCTCACACACTCTCTCATCACTCCCTGTCTCTCTCACAAACTCTCTCATTCCTCCTTGTCTCATTCACTCTCTGTCATCTCTTCTTCTGTCTCACTCACTCTCTCTCATCCCTTCTGTCTCACTCACTCTCTCTCATCCCTTCTGTCTCACTCACTCTCTCTCATCCCTTCTGTCTCACTCACTCTCTCTCATCCCTTCTGTCTCACTCACTCTCTCTCATCCCTTCTGTCTCACTCACTCTCTCTCATCCCTTCTGTCTCACTCACTCTCTCTCCACCCTTCTTGTCTCCCTCAAACCCTCTCTCATCTCTCCATGTTTCTTACACTCTCTCTCATCCCTTCTTTCATCTCACTCACACACTCTCTCATCCCTCCTTCTGCCTCCCTCTTTCTTCATCTCAAACATCATTCCCTCGTCGTTGTCACTATTCTCTAACACAGGAGAACTAACGTAAATGTCATCTTCAACCAGCCATATTCTTATCTCACGTGTGCACAACCGCACATGTAAACTTCATTTCTAAACCCGAGACAGTAATACACTCTCTAAGGATCACCTCTTGACAGACCATACTTGCTTGTAGAAAGACTAATCAAAACTTCTATAACAGTTTGCAAATTCAATCATTACTCTTTTTGATAACTTTCTATGTACTCCATTCACATATTGTTGTTTTCTCTTTCATTGATCCAATAGCCTGCCGTCTTCTGCCCTTGAACTAATTCTTCTTTGAAATAGCCAGATATGTTTATTATTTCGTTATCTTTGTGTGAGTTCAATTGAGATGTCTGGTATTTATGTTTTATTCATGAAAGTGACTTGTATTATATTTACGAATGGGCTGTTCATTTTGTATTCTTTAGAGCTATCAATTTAATATCAAGTTTATAGCCCCGTGGGAGATAAGGAATGCAGGAATCGAGGGTTTCAGTTCCGCGTGGTGTATTTGGAAACATTTTTCTCTAATGGAACTGGGGAAATATATGATGTTTTATGAGACTGCGATTGAACAATATAATTTCTATTAAGTTTTATAATCTATAAGGAAGGATATTTTAAATTAGCGTAGGTAGGATGTTGGGGAAATGTAACAATCAAGTAACAGCAATAGGAACTCATTATAGCCAAAAAGAAGACACAAAGAGCTGCAGTTTATTAATGATGTTTTAGTGGGTTTTTTTACATTTCCTTATTTCTAAAATAATAAACTCTTATTTAATTCTTCTATTGCGCATCCAAGTTGACTAGTCAGATTAAAATTTCTACAGATAAGAAAATCACTCTTGGCTTTAAAATCAGGCTAATAAGAACCCATATTATATCCTGGTTTTTTTTATATGCTGGTGAAACATGTACATTTAAGCAGAGCTACAGAAGAAAATACAAACTATAGAGATGAAGTACTGAACAACATAGGACAAGAGGTAGGGTTCGATCCCAATCGATGGCCTCCGGGTTCACCCAGCCTTAAAAGGATACCGGATTTTTTCCTGGGAAAGTAAAGCGGCACGGGCGTAATACCGACATTACCCCAAAAATCATGTGCTGAAGGTCTGTAAAATTGTATGGTCACTAACACCATATTGTCTATGCGCCACTTGGCGTGACGGAGGCTCTTTACTTACTTTGTTATAGAGATGAAATATCATTATACGAAGCTCTTTACTTACTTTGTTATAGAGATGAAATATTATTATACGAAGCTCTTTACTTACTTTGTTATAGAGATGAAATATTATTGTACGAAGCTCTTTACTTACTTTGTTATAGAGATGAAATATCATTGTACGAAGCTCTTTACTTACTTTGTTATAGAGATGAAATATCATTGTACGAAGCTCTTTACTTACTTTGTTATAGAGATGAAATATCATTGTACGAAGCTCTTTACTTACATTGTTATAGAGATGAAATATCATTATACGAAGCTCTTTACTTACTATTTATAGAGATGAAATATCATTGTACGAAGCTCTTTACTTACTTTGTTATAGAGATGAAATATCATTGTACGAATTCGCGCATCTCTTGTTGAGACTGTGTAATGAATGAAAATGCTCGCAAAAGTTTACGTCAAGCTATCGGAGCACGTGATGGATTTTTTTTTACTATCGTTGAAAAGTTCGAAATGAAAAGGTCTGCCGATGGTGCTCCACATCTCCGTCGTGCCTCTAGTAACAGACTAGCCAATCTAGTCTGGCCAAGCGAGTAGGAATCGAAGAGGGAAGACAAACCGGTACTCAAAAATGTCGTGCTGAAGTCGGATGTATTGGGCCGAAAGGCGGAAACATCAAAGTTATACTACAAATCCCAACACAACGCAGACACACCCACTTAAGAGTTCCTTTTAAGAACGGATGATGAAGAGGTGTACTCGTTTAGACATCGGGCGAACGCAAGCGAGCAACCTCGATCGTCTGGCCTCGCAAGGCGCCTTCTGCAAGGTACTGTAAAAAGAGCGAGAAGAAGAAGTAGGCTTGAGATAGAGATTGGAAGTTAGCATCAGGAATGGACAAGGCTTGATTGAGTCCTCAATAATGACAGGACAGAGAGAAATGGAGAAGGTTAACGAACCTTGTCTGTGGTGTCCGCAGGATTATGGAAAGAAGTTAAAGTTATATCTTAAATGTCAACATAATATAAGGCATCTGAAAAAAGGGCAAAGCGTTAAATACGTGGGCACAATAACAACATCAACATTGAAGATGCACCACAGAAATAAAAAGCAGAATAGCTCAGACCAAAATAGCATTTCAGAAAATGAAAAATATATTATACAACAAATATATGTCAATAGAAGTGAGAAAGAGAGTTCAGCGGTGATATATAGAACCAATTCTGACCTATGGAAGCGAATCATGGACAGTAAACAAACAGATGAAAGGACGATTAAAGACCACAGAGATGGGATTTCTCAGAAGAATGTTGAAATTTCCCTGGACAGCTAAAAAGACCAACATGGAAATTCTCAAGGAGGCCAACACATAAAGGGAGCTACTGAAGAACATCAGAAAGAAACAATCGACTTTTTTTTTTGTGCACGTCATGAGAAGAAGAAAGTTGGAATAATTAATTACAACTGGTAAATTAAAGGGAACTAGAGATCGCGGACGACAAAGAGAGGAAATACTCGATACATTGGTGTCATGGCATGGAAAACAGTCAACAACAGAATTTATATGATGTGGATAAGTGTGGATAGAAAATTGTGGAAGAGCATGATCGCCTACGCCAATCCGTATGGTACATGATGATGATGAATATGTGGTTCCGTATTAAATGCGTCACACAAGAAACGTGTTATATTTGTCAATTTTTGAGATGTAATGAAATAAAATGTAATGTCATAAAACAATTTTCAAGAACAATTAGATTCATCTATACATAATCAGAAGAATAAGATTAATTTATATGTAATCACAACAATAAGATATATATATATATATATAAATCAGAACTATAAGATTAATACAGCAGTTGTAATTTTACATCGTCTAGGTTGGAACTCAAATATAACTTTTGGGATTAAAACTAATAGTTGTGCAACAATTACTAAAAACGTAGATAAATGTGCACAGTTCTTCGCAATTTAAGACGTGCGTGTCCCCTAAAATAAGAGTTGGGTGACTAATTCTAAGTTTAATGTCGCAATGTCAATACCAACAAATCAGCTTCAAAATAAGTTTGATGTGAAGGATCGCTATTTTTTAGATTGTGGAGCCTGCCGGTCCTAGCTTGGAGTACAACACTAAGTGTTATGCTTGTTTAGGTCTGACAAATGCGGAGAATACATAATCGGGGGGTATATTCCGAGGAAATCAGTGGAAAATGTATCTTAACATCATAGTGGAAGCATGTAGGAACATTATAATAAAGGGTATCATTAAATTGAAGTGAACTACCTTGGGCACACGATCCTGGATTTACATGAAGAGACTACTTACAAATCTGCACGCACAAAAGCACATACACACACAGTATATCACTTCCGGTCACAATGGCGGAGAGGCGGCAGGAACCATTCAGGCTCAGTATGAAAAGAGTTCCTTGTTGCAGTTTCCTCATATTCCAAATCCGGCTTGCTGCCGGAGTTACTGAGTTTAGTGCTCTGTGCACACCGTGAGCTGTGTTTTTCATCTGGATTGTTTTTGGATATTTTGATTGCTTACGATGGATGATGATATCGTGTGATGGACAGTTCAGCTGCGTTCACTTTCGGTGCCGCTTGGCCTTATGTCTTTTGGCGTGTGCTGTAGCTGCTAAGATGGGGACTGCAGATGCCTTTCTTTGGATCCTTCAATGAGATTAATTTTAATTCAGATGATTCCACTGGCACGGGCGGTTGAGCAATTATGGATTTTAATTCGTTTGCAGTGATACCCGGGCCTTCGACTAACCATAACCATAACACATATATATAATTGTAATTGTAAATATAAATATAATTGTAATTGTAAATATAAATATAATTGTAATTGTAAATATAAACATAATTGTAATTATAAATATAAATATAATTGTACTTGTAAATATACATATAGTTGTAATTGTAAATATGAATATAATTGTAATTGTAAATATAAATATAATCCTCGATAATCCTCGATGTCATTTCGGTAGCCTTCTTCCCCTTCTTAGTAAACAAAAGTAAGTAAAGTACCCCCGTCACGCCAAGTGACGTATAGGGAATATGGTGTTAGTGACCATAAATTTTACAGACCTTCGGCACATGATTTTTGGGGTTATGTGGTCGGTATTACACCCGTGCCGCTTTACTTTCTCAGAAAAAAATCCGGTACCCATTAAAGGCTGGGTGAACCGGGCCCCATCGGTTGGGATCGAACCGTACCTCTTGTCCTTTGTAGTCCACTTCATTAACCACTGAGCTATTCCGGCTCCCGTGATGAAGATGTAGATAGTAGTATATATATGTTGAAGTTTTTTTTGTTGTTGCTGAAATTATTAGAGGAAATAAAAAACATAAACTAAAAACATGATCCTCCCGACAGATGTCTGTGACCCCATTTCCTGTCTTAATATTTGGACATTGGATCTGGATGTTTGAACACATGTCAAGTTTCCTGAGGTCAATTAAGGAAAGTGAAAACAGAGCTAGAGTTTTTATCTTTGGTATGGATACGGTCAATCCGATCTAGTCGTTATCATTCAGATCTGCTTCCGCAGTTCATGTTTGGCGTGTTAAAGTTAAAAAAAAAAAAAAAGTAAAGAACCCCGTCCCGCCTAGGTGGCATATAGGGAATATAGTGGTAGTGACAATAACTTTTACAGACCTTCGGCACATGATTTTTGGGGTAATATGGTCGGTATTACACCCGTGCCGCTTTACTTTCCCATAAAACAAATTCCGGCACCCATTTTAGGCTGGGTGAACCCGGAACCAATTGTCCTTTGTAGTCCAGTTCACTAACCACTGAGCTATCGCGGCTCCCACATGTTTAGCGCGAGCTTATAATTAATTCGGGGGCCTCCGTAGCCTTGTTGGGAAAATCCTCTCGACTGGACTACCGACGTTCGGACATCCCGTGTTCGATTCCCAGTGGAAGCAGTGTCGATTGTACTCGTGGTAAAACACAAATAATAATAATCCCCCCACCCCCCACCCTCCGCGCCCGACCAAGCCTCTTGCTGAAATGGTTGTCAGGGTATTACTCTGGAAAGTTGAGAAATGGCGCCTCGCATCATGAGTTTTGATGCTTGAGTCGACACTATCCAGATGTTGCCAAACACTTTTGGATGGGCGACAGAGCACATATGGATGAAAGCTCGCGTGACAAGACGCTGATTCAAGTCTCGTACTTTACCTTTACATTTATAATTAATTCACTTTCCTTTACAATTTAAATTTATAATATAAGAATAAGCCACCGTTTTTTTTTTTTTTTTTTTTTTTTTTTTTTTTTTTACATAAAGAGACTGATAAATTGATATGTTTAACACACAACACAACGTCTAAAAGGGAAGCGACCAAAATAAGTAATACACCATCTACATATATTCAATCATATGATACATTCCTCATTTTTTTCAGCAACGCTTCAAATCAACAATGGAAGTAGAAAAGAAATATAAAAAAAAAACATAAGAAGAGCTTAAAAATAGACCGCTTTGCTAGTGAAGACGTTTTAATAAAGAAAACCGGCCTGTTACAAATCGTTATTTAGAACGCAATGCCAATTATTAATTTGTAATATTATTTATTTACACTGGCTTTGAGGCACGAGAATGGAAGGCATGATTCTTGTGTGACGCGTCATGCAGCAAACCAAGAAGAAGGTGTTTTCAAGACATCAAGAAGACCTTGAGCATAAACAACAGAAGAAGTGGTCGATCTGGCTGGAAACAGATTCTTTCAGACAGGCTGTGATGAATGACCCTTTTTGTAAAATACATGCGATCTGATGATAATGGTGGTGGTTTTAAAGCTGAGACAAAACAGAGAAGAACTCCACCGTTTAACCGAATTACAACATACACAGAACATACTAAATGCATGAGCACAGAGCGAGTAATAAAACTCTTCGTAGACAAATTGATCAGAGAACAAACATATTTGGAATGTACTCATTCTTCCCTAAAACACGAGCTAGAAATGCCCATAGAGTTATCCCTCCCTCTCTACAAACAATGCCAAACCACGAGCTTCAATTACTCCACTCTTCGACCCAGGTCAGCTTAAATCCAATTGTCGGAATCGTCTCATCCATATTCTCCCAGATCGCCTTCTTGTCTACACTCAAGTTACCCCCATGGGAACCCATAAACTCAGAGATCGTCCCACGAGTGCAAGTAAACAATATGGACCTGGTACGGAGTGAGAAAAGTTCCAGAAATAATTACTTTCCATGAATATTTCAAAGTGCCTTAAAATGTGGACACTGCTTCGCTTAAGGACATAAGCAAAATATGTTGTTCCTGGTGTAGATTGTTTTCAACTGAAGACTTCAGACAATTACAAAACATGCAAATCATGTAGCGCACAAAGTTAGTGAGATTATTAATATTCACTTGTAACTAATGTGTGTGCATATGTGTATCTATTCACGCATACGTTTGATACGGGCCGATAATATAATGATTAATGAGATGCGCAAAAAGAGAGCTTCTTAAAAAAAAAAAACATCAGAAAGAAACAATCAACTTTTTTTCGGGAACATCATGAGAAGGTGAAAGCCGGAATATTTGGTTACAACTGGCAAAATACAGGGAAGGAGAGATCGCGAACGGCAAAAAGAGAAGATACTAGATAGCTTTGTGTCATGGCATGGAAAACAGTCAATAACAGAATTGATACGATATAATGTGGATAGAAGAATGTGGGGGGGGGGGGGGAACATGATCGCCTGCGACAACCGGTATGGCACATGATGATTATGACGATGATTCAATTGTAGGTGTCTACCAGGTACATATTGGACCGAAGAATAAAGGCCGCTTGTCCGGAGCAGTCCCCACGTGACGGTCGTGTCTGGATTTATATTTCACTCCCAACAGAAACAACCGAGGACAATACCGTGATTCGAACCCACGTTGTCCTGGGGTTATCGACTACTACACGCTCTCACTGAGCAGATCGATTGCTTTCATTTTTTTTTTTTTTTTACAACAGCTATGAAATGCTGAAAACAACTTTTGAGGAACAAGCTACAAGTATTTGATTTATTTATTTATATAAATTTGTTCCACTTATTTATATATATATTTGGTTCATTTGACATGCCAAAATAGTCTTGGTTTTTCCCTGTTGAGAGTGCACAGGAGGGGAGGGGGGGGGGGGTTAAAACGGTGGGAGATTGTAACGGGCGTCCAGGTTGACACGTGTCGATTTAGTTCAAAAGCAGAAACGGTTGAGAGAGTGCGTGACATGACATTATCCTTGATGATCACCGTAGTAACATTGATGAAGTCAATGCGCTAGTGGGAATTAGTCATGAGAGATGTCACATCCTTTATGTACCGGGTGAGATGATGATGCTGCTCGTCACATTAAAGTTGTGAAAACTTCTAAGCGCTTATTTTAAAAAAAAACAGTAAATGACTTGACATTTGATCAGATATATGGAAATGACCCCAGCTTCATGCAAAATATCATTACTGGTTTAGTCTAGTTTAGTTTAGTTTAGTTTAGTTTAGTTTAGTCGACGGATCATGCTCATTGCACACCCGTCATGTCCATAAGAGCTTAGATCTCCTCCCCACTGTGTTGTGGAGACGTATGACGTGACGCCAGTTCCGTCTGTGTTTCCCCGCGCAGAGTTCCTTTTTGGCATCCCCAAGTTTGAACTGATGTCCGTGCAGTCTGAACAGTCGTTTGAAAGACAATTCAGCCAATAGAAAAGTCCGCATTCCCCTCCAGGAATAAATCGAGAATAGTCAAGAGCAACACTAAGTCCATCTTGAAGTTTTTCAATAAAAGGAAGTTGTGCACGAGGTAACTTTTGCAAGGAGAAATGCAAAAAATAACACATTTTCATCTGGGTCAAATAATCAAATTTGCTTTCTCCGTCGAGTGATTACAACTTCTAAGAGAGAATATGAGACGTCAACGACCAGACAAATGTAGAATAGACATGGCTTTTCCCAAGATAACATTGCACCTGTCCATGCTGCCTGCTGCATCGACTGTTCTTGGCCAGTATCAATATGATTGTGGTAGCGCATCTTTCCTATTTACCAGAGCTTGCACCATGCGGCGTTTCCCTCTTTCTTCAAGTAAAAATAAAGTTAAAGTAACGAAGATTTCAGACATGCCGCAACTCTTTTATAAACAAGATGTAAGAAACTGGCCACCAGGAATGCTTCATAAAGAGGCAGCGCTGCTAGGATCGTCAACATCCGGTAGAGGACTACTTTGAGGGCGGCGTTGTTGCACTAATGGGTGTGGTATGTCAAATCTTGTTTTATCATCTCGGTCTTGATCTTTTTCTGACATCGCCTCGTATTTACTTATATCTATGGATATAGCAAACCTTGGGAATAAACAATTGGACTAGTGGACCCTTGCAACATTGCACCAAGCTAGAACCACAAAGATAGAACCACCAAGTTAGAACTACCAAGACAGAACCACCAAGCTAGAACTACCAAGACAGAACTACCAAGCTAGAACTACCAAGACAGAACAAACATGTATCATTAAATTTTTATTTAACGGAGGCGTAAAACCTGTAAAATACTTGGGCACAAAAATAACATCTGATGGAAGAAGCACAACAGAAATAAATTGCCTTGTAACTCAAGCCAAAATAGCATTTCAAAAAAACAAAAAGCGTCTTATGCAACAAATCTACGCAATAGCAGTCAGAAAGAGAGTTCATCGGTGCTATATGGAACCAATTCTGATCTATGGAAGGGAATCATGGACAGTAGAGAAACAAATGAAAAGACGATTAGAGGCCACATAAATTGGATTTATCAGAAGAATGTTGAAAGATCCCTGGACAGCTAAAAATATCAACAAGGGAAATTTTCAAAGAGGCCAACACAAAAAGGGAGCTCCTAAGAAACATCAGAAAGAAACAATCAACGTTTGTTCGGGAACATCATGAGAAGATGAAAATTTGAATACTTGGTTACAACTGGCAAAATACAGGGAAAGAGAGATCGCGGGCGACAAAGAGGGAAAATACTAGATAGCTTGGTGTCATGGCGTTGAAAGCAGTCAACAACAGAATTGATAGGATGTACGATGGATAGAAAATTGTGGAAGGACATGATCGCCAACACTTAACCGGTATGGCACATGAATATGATGGTGATGATTGAACCATCAGAGATTCATCATGAAAATTCAATATGATGACAAGTGTATGAGACGGACACAATTCACAGCCACAAAAGACAACTTTGAAGCCCTGGTGAACGTAACACCAGGACCTGCGCGTGAAGGCTGTGACGTTACTATATGGCTTAAGGATGGGTCATAAAAATAAAGTAAAGCACCCCGTACACGTCAAGTGGCGTATAGGGAATATGGTGTTAGTGACCATAAATTTTACAGACCTTCGGCACATGATTTTTGGGGTAATGTGGTCGGTATTACGCCCGTGCCGCTTCACTTTCCCTGAAAAAAAATCAGGTACCCATTAAAGGCTCGGTGATCCCGGAAGCCGTCGTTTGGATAGAACCCTACCTCTTGTCCTTTATAGTCCAGTTCACTAACCACTGAGCTATCGCTGCTCCAAGGATTGCTCATCTCAAGATGTTATTCATGACGAGCTGAACTCATGGAGCCATCCACGATATGGATTATTCATATCCGACTCCTTATATTACTTACTAATTCATAATTGTTTATATCCGACTCCTTATATTACTTACTAATTCATAATTGTTTATATCCGATTCCTTATATTACTTACTAATTCATAATTGTTTATATCCGATTCCTTATATTACCTACTAATTCATAATTGTTTATATCCGACTCCTTATACTACCTACTAATTCAGAATTGTTTATATCCGACTCCTTATACTACCTACTAATTCAGAATTGTTTATATCCGACTCCTTATACTACCTACTAATTTAGAATTGTTTATATCCGACTCCTTATACTACCTACTAATTCAGAATTGTTTATATTCGACTCTTATTTTGTAACTTCTGATTGTGTGTCTTCTGATTATTTTTACAGTCACTCTCAACATGTCATTTCTTTGGTGACTATCTTTCTTTGCTCACTTGTAACTATTTATGTGAACCTTTAACTCTTGAAACCCGCTGTTCTAAAATGATGTGAAAATGGTTCGAATTTCTGTAGGATCAGTTTTCTTTCGAGGGTAAAATAACAATTCTAACAAGAAAACCTGCTGGCGACTGCCCGGAACATGCGACCTTCATTTTTCAGACCCAACAGTCTACTGTCAGATCTACCGTCTACTGTCAGAGCTACAATACACTGTCAGATCTACCGTCCACTGTCAGGTCTAACGTCAACAGACAGACCTACTGTACACTGTCAGATCTACCGTCCACTGTCAGGTCTAACGTCAACTGATAGACCTACAGTACACTGTCAGATCTACCGTCCATTGTCAGGTCTAACGTCAACTGACAGACCTACAGTACACTGTCAGATCTACCGTCCACTGTCAGATCTACCGTCTACTGACAGACCTACAGTACACTGACAGACCTACAGTACACTGTCAGATCTACCGTCTACTGACAGACCTACAGAACACTGACAAACCTATAGTACACTGACAGACCTACAGTACACTGACAGACCTACAGTAGGGAATAATAGAACAAAGAAGTATGTGTTAGCACTCGGAAAAATTGACAGACAAACAACAATAGAAAAAAACGAAGAACAATATATGGTCCGAATATAATAATAGTTCCCCATATAATAATATTTATGTATTATTATTTGTACCCAGACCTACAGTAAACTGACAGACCTACAGTACACTGACAGACCTACAGTACACTGACAGACCTTACAAAATCAAAACACTAGTTTGCGATATCGCTACACTGTCGTGTTGTTCAAGTAATTTCTAAAGAAAACGCACTCTGGACCCATCTTACCATAAGTTATCAGTTCCTACCATTCCCCGGTCCTATATTTATGTAAACCCCACGCTCCAAAAAAAAAAAAACAAGAAGAAAATTAAAAATAACAATAATACAAACAAAAATATGTTATACATTATTCAAACGTATTAAGGACACATAATATACGTTAATGGTTGCCTCTATTTTTCATGTCCATTCGGAGATTTATGCTTTGTGTATCACATCAAAGGGAAATAACCACGACCGTTTTAAATTAAAGGTAACATTAAGGTTAATATTGAAAACATGTGATTCTGAAAAGATGAGTAATCGCCCATGTTTCAGAAAATGAATGAAAACTGCGATTTTGTGGTTTCCATTAATAAATGTTATAAATGTGAAATGTGCTTTGATGAATGCACCTTCATATTGCTTTGACTCAAATATAAATTATCGTTTAAAACATTTTAACAAATAAGATTTTTTTCAAGCAATAAATGTTTCTTTACGGAAACGGATTGAAAGTGGATTGTAACTGGTGATTGATTATTGATTGTAATTGTAACTATACAGTTGAAAAAATATTGAACAAATGGCGTATAGAATTTTGAAATAGGATACAATAAATCGTAGACAGACAGGCAGATAGAAAGACAGACAGATAAAAATAGATATAAATATATGTAGATAGATTAATAGATAGATGGATGGTTAGGTGAATGGGTTGATAAATGGATGGGTGTGGATGAAAGGATAAACGGGTGGATGAATATATGGAAAAAAGAACGGATAAATAGACAGAATGGATGGATGGATGTGTGGATAAATGAAAGTGTGTATAGATGATGAGTAGGTGATTCAATTGATGTATGTATTGATGAAATGGTAGATGAATGTATAATAAATGGATGAATAGATGGATGGATCGGTGGATAGGTAATTGGATAGATGGATGTAAACAAAGAGCTTAAAATCCTGATATATTTTCAACCCAAACAGCACAAATAATACGTTACAAAGTTACTCTATTTATTATCACTACCATTCCAAATATCCGTATCGATAACTACAGACCCTAATCCTTATATTGATCAATGTTTGACAAACCCCGTACACTGTAATGTCATTATCTGGACATCTGGTCAAGATAGTCTAGTATTGAATCGGTTTCACTTCTACCTTCCGTTATTGATTGGTCAGTGGCGGGTAAGATCGAAGTTGTTTCTGCTTGGGAAAAGGGGGGGGGGGGGGGAGAAATTAACTTTAATTGGTGTTAAGAAAAAAGTTATTTCGTTTTTTAATCTGATATTTATGCCAGCATCATACGGTTGTGAAACATGGACAATCTTGCAATCAGCAAGGAAGATAATTAATTCCTTCCAAACAAAATATTACACGAAATTCCTTAAGATACCTTGGGTAATGGAAAAGAGCGATGAAGATATATTAACAGATTTAAGCATTAAAAGAAGTGGCTTATGAACAATATTCTACAGAGGAAATTAAAATACTATGGCCGCGTCAAAAGACACAGCGGGCGGAGAGAACAATAATGGAAGGCATGATTTCTAAGTGACCTAGAGGCAGACCAAGACGAAGGTAGTTTCAAGACATCATGGAACATGACAAGAGTAGAAGTGGGAAATATGGCTAGATAAATGCAACGTTCTGTGTGAGATATGGCTAGATAAATGCAACGTTCTGTGGGAGATATGGCTAGATAAATGCAACGCTCTGTGGGAGATATGGCTAGATAAATGCAACGTCCTGTGGGGGATATCGCTAGATAAATGCAACGTTCTGTGGGGGATATGGCTAGATAAATGCAACGTTCTGTGGGAGATATGGCTAGATAAATGCAACGTTCTGTGGGAGATATGGCTAGATAAATGCAACGTTCTGTGGGAGATCTGGCTAGAAAAATGCAACGTTCTGTGGGAGATATGGCTAGATAAATGCAACGTTCTGTGGGAGATATGGCTAGATAAATGCAACGTTCTGTGGGAGATCTGGCTAGAAAAATGCAACGTTCTGTGGGAGATATGGCTAGATAAATGCAACGTTCTGTGGGGGATATGGCTAGATAAATGCAACGCTCTGTGGGAGATATGGCTAGATAAATGCAACGCTCTGTGGGAGATATGGCTAGATAAATGCAACGCTCTGTGGGAGATATGGCTAGAGACAGACATTCGTTTAAACTGGTCTGTAATGGATGTATCGTTCTGTGGGAGTCCTGGCTAGAGACAAAGATTCTTTCAGACGGGCTGTGATGAATGCGTCGTTCTGTAGGAGATCTGGCTAGAGACAGAGATTCTTTCAGACGGGCTGTGATGAATGCGTCGTTCTGTGGGAGATCTGGCTAGAGACATAGATTCTTTCAGACGGGCTGTGATGAATGCGTCGTTCTGTGGGAGATCTGGCTAGAGACAGAGATTCTTTCAGACGGGCTGTGATGAATGCGTCGTTCTGTAGGAGATCTGGCTAGAGACAGAGATTCTTTCAGACGGGCTGTGGTGAGTGCAACGTTCAGCAAAAGTCATCGTTTTGATTTATACCACCGGATTAAGCATTTAAAAAATAATTTATTTTGTGCTAGTGCGCGCGTGTGCGTGCGTGCATTTTGTTTATTACATTCTAGAAAAAAAATAGCTAAACATATGATGTGACAGTTTTGCATAGAAGACAAGAAATATGTACTATAGGTTAAAGGTGAAAGGTCGTGAAGGGTGAAAATTGTCATTTCAACGGGGAAAAAATGTCAAAATATCAAAGTGTATATAGATTAGAAGCATACTTGATCGACAGTTTCGAAAGACTTTATTGCTTCAGAAATATGCATTTCATTTAGAAATTTCTTTCTTCTGTATCTATATCCTTCCTTTCTTGTAAGTAAATTCCTTTTAAAATATTGGTATTACTTTTTATTTTTTTAATCCTGACTTGCTAAATATTTCAAATGTGTAATTTTATTCAGCTCGTAAACCCTACTAGGTCTAGTTCATGTATACGTTCTGTCTTAGAATTATCATGACATGTTATCAACTTGACTGTAAATTAAATAAGAACAACTATTTTATTTACACATTCAAAAAGTGAACAATAATCATAGCACTGGGCTATTTTTACGTACAAATTGGGCAATATAACACGAGAAAGATTGCATCTTTATTAAGAAATATGGGACTGTTATCACTATGAACCGATGACTGGTTCGTGTATGCGATAGCAATGATTCTAGATTTGATTTAAGTTTTATTAACTGGGATATCAGTGATATGAATCTGATGTATGAGTTCGATAGTTTGTATGTTAGTATGTGGGTTTTCTTCTTGCAAATTAAGGAATCAGTTCGATAATTGTGTAGTTGTAGAAAACACTTTTATAGAAATAAGACAATTTAAATTGATATAGGTAGAAAGAAGAATTATTACTAGTTAAAGCCGCATTGACAATGGCAGCCCTAATAGGTTTAACTATTCACATGGACAAGTACACATTCTACAAGCGGATAATGTACGATAGGGACAAGTACACCACATCCCCCTAATAACAAAAATCAGATTACTGTGGACAGTTGTGACATTAGTTTCTATACGCATGAGAAACATGGACACTCACTATTATTCTCTTATGTCTACTTACATCTGTTTTGAACAAACATATTCTGGGTGTTCCCATTTTATCCGCCCCTGAGAATTTCAAAAAAAAAAAATACTGCCTCACTTTCCAGACAAAAGTTGGAAAAACCACCCAACAGGGGGCCTCGGTAGCTTAGTTGGGAAAACCACCCCACTGGGGGCCTCGGTAGCTTAGTTGGGAATACCACCCCACTGGGGGCCTCGGTAGCTTAGTTGGGAAAACCACCCCACTGGGGGCCTCGGTAGCTTAGTTAGAAAACCACCCCACTGGGGGTCTCGGTAGCTTAGTTGGAAAACCACCCCACTGGGGGCCTCGGTAGCTTAGTTGGGAAAACCACCCGACTGGGGGCCTCGGTAGCCTAGTTGGGAAAACCACCTGACTGGGGGCCTCGGTAGCTTAGTTGGGAAAACCACCCCACTGGGGGCCTCGGTAGCTTAGTTAGAAAACCACCCCACTGGGGGTCTCGGTAGCTTAGTTGGAAAACCACCCCACTGGGGGCCTCGGTAGCTTAGTTGGGAAAACCACCCGACTGGGGGCCTCGGTAGCCTAGTTGGGAAAACCACCTGACTGGAGGTCTCGGAAGCCTAGTTGGGAAAGCCACCCCACCGGGGGCCTCGGTAGCCTAGTTGGGAAAACCACCTGACTGGAGGTCTCGGAAGCCTAGTTGGGAAAACCACCCGACTAGGCTACCGACGATCGGACAACCCGTGTTCGATTCGAGCTGGAAGCAGTGTGAGTTGTACTCATGTTTGGAAAAAAATATATCCCGCGTGGTCGACCTAACCGCTGGCAGAAATGAGAACAAGGATAGTTTTCTGGGAGGTGAGGAATGCCGCCTTGCATGGTGTGTTTCGATGCTTGAAGCGACACTATTCAGAAGTCAATGAACACTTCTGGATAGGCGGCCGAGCACATGTGGGTGAAAACTCGCGTGCTAAGACGCCGAGTCAAGTCTCCTACTTTACCTTTACTTTACCTTTACTTTACCTTTATTACCATCAATCGGACGTCACCGATCAATACACATTCTCTTGCAAATTCGATCAGTGGCGTAGTGTGGGCTGCTAGTACCCGGGTTCACAGTACTTAAGACAAGACGCATTGCTGGTCTCAACCTGCCCATTTTCGGTACTGTTACTATTTGTTCTCGTTTACTTCAATTAAAATAATGTGCCGGGGCATCTCGATCCCCTACATGCTACGCCACTGAGTACAAGGCCTCCAGATGGTTAATCTATTCCTATTGGAGTAAATCGCTCTGTGCTCTACGGAGCTTGGACCCTATCAAATGATATGAGAACAACAAAGGCAATGTCAAATCAATATACAATTACATTAATAAAACTGTTTATAATTCCAAAATAAATCACGAGAACAATACAATATGATTATTATAAATTATAAAAATTAATGAGGATTGTTGTTGTTGTTGCGTTCGCCAGCTTTCAACTCTGACGAAGTCCCTAGAGACTAGGAACTGAATTTTGCGTGTTAATCCACTTTTTCCTGGCAGCCGTGTGTACAGGGGTTCCTCGCCGCACAGGCAGATAACTCCGACTTCGGAGGTACTCATGTCTTTTTCCGCCGATGAGTAACTGACGTTTCAAGCCGGGCTTCGCTGTTGAGACCAGAAATGGTTGTCGAAGAGAGAAATCATAAATAAAAATCCGAACCGGTGTAGCCGAGATTTGAACCCACAAACTCTCTTTCCCGAGGCCGGCGTCTTGCCTCGAGACCAACCAGTCCCCCATGGACTTGGAATATGAGGAAACTGCAACAAGGAACACTTTTCATGCATAGCCTTCAATGGTTCCTGCCGCCTATCCACCATATACCAGAAGTTCACGTCCTCCCGAAAGTGATGATCGTTATATTTCTTTAAAAATGTATAGCGCTTGATGATGTTAGGCCATCGTTGTTGACTCCAATTTCGAACATATAAACACACAGTTAGTCGTCAGATTATCCCCGTCGCACATCAAGCAACAGACCGTAAGATTAGCGTAACGCCGGTCTAGGGATTTACGATGAGCCATTACGATGACGTAGCACACATAACAATGTCGGACGCACTGCAATGACGCGCCGTTTAGAATCCTGATTACTCTAGTGAATGTAACCTACGACGAACATGGACACTCAACATGAACAGGAACACGGTGAAATTTCCCTAAAGAGATAAAACTACGACTGACGAAGCATTTCACATTAATAAGTAACATGGAAATAATTTGCGTCAAGCAAATCCAACAATGGTCATGAACAACACCAATGTGACGTAAAGCGCAGAACAAGCCTAGACGATGGAAGGTCCCATTCACAACACTTGATTTGTCGAAAATGGAATATTGCCAGCGTACGACATTGTTTTATCAGCGCAGATGCAATAAGTAGATCATTATCTTGACTATAACGCATAGGAGTGCGATGGAGAACCGAAATTAATCAGACATCGAATGCACTTTCTGCAGCGATCGAGAGAACGTGGACTAGATCCGCCATCTTAAAAACGGAAGTCATGAGGATTAAAACAATAACTAATATAAATTCATCTCGTGAAACACAATATAATAACAATGTCATTATGTTGTCACAGCACGGCATGAAGACAAAATATCAGGTAAACCATAGCAGATGTTAATTAAACCATATCATTTCTGTTGTTGACCTTCTGCCAAGCCATTCTCTTAAGTTATCTGGTATCTTTTCTCTTTGCTTCCCTCTATCTCTTCGTCCCTCAATTTTCCCAGTTGTTACAATATATTCCAGCTGTTCTCTTCTCATTACATGGCCATATAAAATGATGATTGTTTCTTCCTAATATTGGAAATTAGCTCTCTTTTTGCTCTGGCCTCTTTCAGAACGTTTTAATTACTCTTCTTAGCTGCCCATGGTATTCTCAACATTCTTCTGTAAAACCACATTTCTACTGCCTCCGATGATGTTTTTGGCTGTTGTCCTGTTGTCACATCCATATGTTAAGACTGACTCTACATAATATTTAAGAACTTTTTTCTTGTTTCTATTGTTAAAAATGGATTCCATGGTATCTTTCTCATTTTTTGGAAATCTGCTTTTTGCCTAAGCCATTCTGCATCTCACCTCTTTTGTACAATAAGATTATGATTTATTTCATTTATATATAAGAGAATAACTCTTTAACTTGATGTCATTTTGCTGTTGATTTTTTTTTTTTATCTCTTAGCCAATAATAGTTCTGTTTTTCAACGAATGCTGAATCTTATTCTGTACATTTCCATTACATTTTCCATCGAAATTTCCCCGCAATCGGCGTAGCCTCGCTACTGTGATAAGAAAGTTCCACGATTTCTGGAGAAACGAGTTATGCCCCCGCCAGTCACTGTTTATCATGTGGTTACCTTTCTTTGGCATTTAATTAATTACTTTAGCTCCTGTCTGTTTGTGGGTAAAGCTTCTTGATTCTAGGTTGTTTCTGTTTGTAGATCTGATTTAACGTTTCTGTAGAAATATCCCATTTACGACCCCGAGGAGAACAGGAATTATCCTGCAGACAGTCTATTTTACAGTAGATTAAATGTCTGGTCGAATCTCTGTTTACCAAATAGATTTATAATTTAAATGAAAACGATGTTCAGAGAATGTGCGATTAGTGATTTAGGGGATGGTCGATCAATGATTTATGGGATATGCGTTCAATGATTTATGGAATGTGCGTTCAATGATTTCGGGATTGTGCGATCAATGATTTATTGAATGTGCGATCAATGATTCATGGAATGTGCGATCAAACATTTAGTGAATGCACGATCAACACTGGCAATAATCAAAGAGCTTTGTCGGGAATAAATATATGAACAAGTGGAATACAAAAATATGATACGTACCACAAGCTCAAAAGAAAAACGAAGTAACGATTTGTAATCTCCGAAAACGTCACAGGTCATATACAAACTGAGAAATAAGCTGGGAATAATTCCCGCTGTTCAAACATAAAGAAACAAAAGAAAAAAATGGCTGAACCACGTGTTTAGGCAGAAAGATAAAAATACAATACAACGAGCCTTCAAAAAACGCAGCGCGAACAGCAGACTCAATAGTTGACCACTAAAAAGATAGCTTGGTGGAATATTATAAACACCCGTAAACATAACAACAGAAGTCAAAAGATGAGCAAAAGACAGCAAACAGTGCCTTTCCTTGACGCTGATAGGCAAATGAGGAAGGCAAGAAGCAGTAAAAGACAAAGGCATAACAGATTGAAGTATGATCTTTTCAAAACACTATAGCAGACCTGGACCCTAGATGCAAGAACAATAAGAAAAATAACCTCTACAGAGATTAAATGTGTTAGACAAATGACAGGAAACAGTCTGAGAGATAAGATCAGAAATGAAGAACTGAGAAAAAAGCTAGGAATAGTCCCCGCCATAGAATATATAAGGAAACAACAGATACAATGGTTTGGCCACGTGACAAGGCAGAAAGAACAAAACACAACACAACGAGCTTTCAACAAACGTTGTGAGAACACAAGACCCAAGGGTCGACCACGAAAAAGATGGGTCGATGGAATATTAGAAGCACTAGGAAACATAACAGCAGCAGAGGCGAACAGAAGAGCAAAAGACCGCAAATTATATCTCCCCTCGACGCTGAAAGGCAAATGAGGAAGCAAATAAGAAGAGGAAGAAAGATAGGAACCTCTGATGATTGTGGTCGTGGTATAGGTAAAATAACTGCTGCACATCTGCTGTAATCATGGCTAACATATGAAGAACAGAGAAGGCTCTTGCGGCAAACACGGTACCATACCGGGTACCGTTTGTCTGGAGGCGTCATCATCCTTGAGCTGACCAACATTTTCTTTGAACTTATTGTTGACGTCTAGAGGTGTAAGCAAAGGAGAAAGAAGAAACTTTTACTCCACAGAAACGTTTTAACATTTAAAGTATTACGTGTATGCCCAACTACTATTTTGTCTCCCAAACATTATTTTAATTCTTTACATCATTCAACCAGTAATTTGATTTAAAATGTGACACGTTTTAAACTGAAAAAAAAAATTCACACACAAATTTGAACTTGATGACAATATATAATTCATATGTCAAGTATGATGTCCAAAACATTAAAATATATCTTTAACTCCAGAACGAATTAGCTGATTTGTGCAAATCTATATGACTTAAAATTACAAGCTTCCTAATTTCACCAAAATGAACAGACGATTAGAGGCCACAGATATGGGATTTCTCTTAAGAATGTTGAAAGTTCCCTGGGCAGCTAAAAGACCAACGGGGAAATTCCTAAAGAGGCCAACACAAAAAGAAAGCTCATAAAAAAGCATCAGAAAGATTGGGGTGGGGGGAGGAGGGGAGATAGAAAAGGGGGAGAGGTGGTGGCTAGGTTGCCTAGTTGGGAAAACCGACTTTCTGACAACCCGTGTTCGATTCTCTCTGGAAGCAGTGTGAATTATACTCGTGGTTGAAAAAAAAAATACCCACGTGGTCGACTCAGCCGCTGACAGAAATGGGTACCAGGTTAGTACTCTGGGAAGGTGAGGAATGCCGCCACTCACCGTGAGTTTCGATGCTTGAAGCGACAATATCCAGAAGTCTCCGAACACTTCTGGATAGGCGGGCGAGCACTTATGGGTGAAAACTCGCACGTTAAGACTCGATTCAAGCCTCGTACTTTACCGTGACCATATATATGCTCACGAACGCAAATAGGGCCTTCTACTTAATGTAAAATTGAATGAAACTAGAAGCCACTGAGACAGGGATCTAGACCGATCTCCTGTTCTGAGTAGACTAATTTGCTAATCACAACTCTTCAGTGGATTTTCAGACCATAGCCATCTATAGATTTACTTAGGCATGGGAAGTGAGAGGAAATTTCAGGGAAACTGGTGTGACGTTTTTAGTTTTACTAGCAGGCGGATAGAGTGCGCGTCACGTCAGCCGTCTATAGCTGAAAACGTCAAACTAGTTGAAAGGTTTTCCGGTTTTATTTTCTGTCCTTGGCCTTCATCATCATCATCGAGTGCCATCTCCGCATCGAAGGTTGGCTACCATGGAGCGCCATTCTGCTCTGTCTCTTGCTTTGATGGTGCACGTTGTCATAGGCTGGCTTGTCCATCTTTTAATGTTACTCGTCCGTGTTATTCTTGGTCTGCCTCTGCCTCTTTTACCTTGTATTTTCCCCTCCAGGATTACTTTTAGTAATCTGTTGTGTCTTTCAAAATGGCCTAAAAATCGCATTTGTCTTGTTTGAATTGTGTTTAGTAGTTCTCTTTTCATTTTTAGTTGTTTTAAGACTTCATCGTTTGTTTTCTTTTCATTCCATCCAATTCTACCTATATTCTTCTATATATCCTTGGCCTAAGTAAGTCTATATTTGGCTGTGTTCACACTTAGTGAATCCCAGCCATAGCAAGCTAAGTGGTTAGATTCTTGTGTATCCATCCATGCCTTTACCTCAGTGTAACGATCGTTTGCTGACGTGACGGTCAACGACCAGGACAAAAGGAGAACGCACAAACAACGACTATCACCTGACTGATAAAGGAGCTAACACTTCACAGATTGCGGGCGCGAGTTACTTTAGGATGGTCTGACCGTTGTGTAAGAGTTGATCACTCGGGACATTCTTCCGTTGGGGTGGATGATATGAGGGAAGTGGAAGTTGAGCGCGGCTATACAATCATTGGGTAAATACCTGGTTAAGGTACTATACGGACCTTGTTGATAAGGTTATTTAAGCTAATCGACTCGTAGTGAACAGAAAACGAAGCCGTGGGACGAGAATCGTGCGAGTCTGAGTCCTGCTGAATTATAAAAAGGATTTTTTGTCTTTAACAACTCTGTCTATTGTTAAATAATGAACAAAGATAATGAAATTAGAGTATAGATACAATAATGACAAACAAAAAGATAGAGAAGAACAACCGTAGATTAACAGTTATTGCTTATTTCATAAACAATGAGGCTCGTCAACAGTAGATACTGGTATTAGAGACCTAAGGGTCATTAATCTACTAGAAATAGAAGAAAGTTTAAACAATGCAAATGTTTAATTAACAGGAGCTTGCTGAAATACTAATTTGATTAGATACAATTAAAAATACCAAATAATAATGACTGTAGAACTTTATCAACGGAATAAAGAAAATGGCCATTATCTGAATGGCAATAAAGTTGTAGACCTGCAACTCAGGAAGTAACCAAGAGACTTTACAAAGCACAGACGCAGGCGATACCATATTGTATTTGAGCTCAGACTGATAAAGTAAAATATACATAAATTGTGTTTGTTTTGAAAAGACCTTTGGTATTAAACAGTCTGTGAAAGGTGATGCCTTTTGGGGTTCCAAATAAAATAGCTCTAATTATACAAAATAGCAATTATGAAGTTTAAGCTGTGAAAGAAATAAAACCAAACACAGAACCAACCTTTCCCGCGGGAAGGTCTTCAATCGGGGCGGAAACAGCTAAATACAAAAAAACTCTTTTAAAGTCAGAAACACAATCTAAACGGTTCAGACGTTTACATTTCTTCTGACTTTTACAATTGTGTACCCTGCATAACACTGTACAGATGTCTTCTTTGTCCAATGTACAGTGAGGATGACTGCCGACTAAACTAAACGTCTTCTGATGTTTAAAGTTTTATATTGCGTTTTGTTTGATTCCCGCCCTGTTAAAAGTCTTTATTCGAAACGCTGGTTCTCTGTTTAGTCTTGTCTTGTTCACAAAGCTGAAACATCCCATGTCTTGTTCACAAAGCTGAAACATCCCATGTCTTGTTCACAAAACTGAAGCATTCCATGTCTTGTTCACAAAGCTGAAGCATTCCATGTCTTGTTCACAAAGCTGAAGCATTCCATGTTTTGTTCACAAAGCTGAAGCATTCCATGTCTTGTTCACAAAGGTGAAGCATTCCATGTCTTGTTCACAAAGTTGAAGCATTCCATGTCTTGTTCACAAAGGTGAAACATTCCATGTCTTGTTCACAAAGCTGAAACACCCCATGTCTTGTTCACAAAGCTGAAACACCCCATGTCTTGTTCACAATGCTAAAACATCCCATGTCTTGTTCACAAAGCTGAAACATCCCATGTCTTGTTCACAAAGGTGAAACATCATGTGTCTTGTTTACAAACCTGAAACATCCCAGGTCTTGTTGAAACATCATGTGTCTTGTTCACAAACCTGAAACATCCTAGGTCTTGTTGAAACATCATGTATCTTGTTCATAAACCTGAAACATCCTAGGTCTTATTGAAACATCATGTGTCTTGTTCACAAACCTGAAACATCCTAGATCTTGTTGAAACATCATGTATCTTGTTTACAAACCTGAAACATCCTAGGTCTTGTTGAAACATCATGTGTCTTGTTCACAAAGCTGAAACATCCTAGGTCTTGTTGAAACATCATGTGTCTTGTTCACAAACCTGAATCATCCTAGGTCTTGTTGAAACATCATGTATCTTGTTCACAAACCTGAAACATCCTAGATATTGTTGAAACATCATGTATCTTGTTCACAAAGCTGAAACATCCTAGGTCTTGTTGAAACATCATGTGTCTTGTTCACAAACCTGAAACATCCTAGGTCTTGTTCACAAACCTGAAACATCCTTGCTGTTGTCTTTTTGTATACCTAATTCCGCCTCGCCACAGCCCAATATGGTTTTCATATCTACATTAATCAAAAAAGATGTGCACGCTCATTCCACAGTGAGCGCTAACAAAAGTAACCACTAATTGCAAGTATAAACAGGAGTACGACAAGATGCCCACAAAATTTATTCTCATTCATGACAGTTAGAGAATAGATAATGAGACAGGCATCAGTAAGTATTCCCAGAGATTCACGCCAGAGAATACTCTTAATAATTGAGAAATATAAATGCATTGATTCCGTAACATTATTAATCCATTATTACCAATTTATTCAAGAGAATACGATATATGTTACATAAATACAGTAAATAAGATTGATTGAATAAAAACATCAAAAAGAGAGAAGCCTCGATACTAAATGTGATGTGTCAAACACCAGTCAAATTATAGTAGCAGGAGCTTGAAACATTTATTTAACTGGGGAGCATTGCGATACTAGATAAGGGAATCAGTGAAGATATCAAAAGTAAGTCTAAACAGAGACATAATGTCTTTATAAGTTAAAGGAAACTTTGGAGGCTAGCTCTGTACAACACGGAAACGAAGTTCAAGATATTTAAAAGTTCTGCACTTTCATTCCTTCCACTTCAGCCTGAATATTGGACAGAGACAGATCGTGTACTTTCATTTCTTCCATATTAAACTGAATGTTGGACAAAGGCAGATTGTGTACTTTCATTCTTTATATATTAACCTGAATGTTGGACAAAAGCAGATTGTGTACTTTCATTCTTTATATATTAACCTGAATGTTGGACAAAAGCAGATTGTGTACTTTCATTCTTTATATATTAACCTGAATGTTGGACAAAAGCAGATTGTGTACTTTCATTCTTTATATATTAACCTGAATGTTGGACAAAAGCAGACAGAAAACGTTAAAGCTGCCATCGTTTCACGCAATCTGTTTGATAAAAATTCACATATTATTTTAAGACATTTCAAATCAACAACCAAGAAGTCCTGAAATGGTTAAACGAAAAAGGAATGCGTACAGAAAACAAGCAGATTATGGAGCTAGATAGAACATGTGAACAGAAGAGGTCCAGAAACAATCACAATATCGTGGGCTCTAGCAGGAAGACGAAAGATGGGTAGGCAAAGGACTCCCTGGCAAGAAAACGGAAACAGATATGAGTAGTATGTTTTAGACACAGGGCACTCGGTGACAGATTAACATAGAAAGCACGAAGTGAGGGAATTATGTTGTTACACTGGAGAAGGCCACATGATTCCTTTGTCGGTTTATGATAAGAAAGAAGGAAGGTTCGTATAATTACAGATCCAGCACTGAGGCGTACATTCGTGCTTTTATCTGTCTATTGCTATACACCACCTACCCATTCATCAGGCCAACCGCTCAAATCATCATCAAGTAGCATGCCTGCTGGCGTATGTGATCATGTCTCTCCACAACCTTCGATCTCGACAATTATTTATCATTTATAATTTGTATCTTTTGCAACGCCATTCTCTTAAACTGTCTGGTATCTTTTCTTTTTGCTTCTCTCTATCTCTTCGTCCCTCAATTTCCCTAGCTGTCACTATATATTCCAGCTGTTCTCTTCTATCTCATTGCATGGTCTAAACTTAATTGCTTTTTTCCTAATTTTGGATCTCTCTCTCTCTCTCTCTCTCTCTCTCTCTCTCTGCGATCAAGACTCAATCAGAGCAGGATTCCAGACTCTCTCATGAAGTCAGCTGTCTGTTTAAGCGAATCGATTGCACCATATAGTTTCTCTTCCAGGGCGGTGGGCGTGTACCACATTGTTCTTCTCAGGTCAGTGTACTGGGGGCAATCCTGTAGAACATGGTGTGTTGTCATATTGTCCAGTGTACAGTGGCATAGACTGGTTGTATCTATTTTGAATTTGGTGAACATGTGATTTCTCATTCTATTGTGGCCAGTGCGTAGGCGAAGTATGATGACGATCCCTCCTTGATAGTTGGTGGTATCCGTCCCTCTCGTTAAAGATTTTGAAGATTAGTTCTCTTTTCTGCTTTAGCCTCTTTCAGAACGTTTTCACTACTTTTCTTAGCTGTCCATGGTACTCTCAACATTCTTCCGTAAAACCACATCCACTCAAATATGCAGTCGTAAACGTATGTATCATTCCAAATACTATTGATATTCCATCCATTCATCCATCCATCCATCCATCCATCCATCCATCCATCCATCCATCCTTCCATCCATCCTTTATGCTTTATAAAAAATCTACACCATCTCTTCTTTACGTCCGCGCGCCAATAATAACTCACTCGGCATTAACAGACTCGTTCAAGCCTCAATTAGTCGCCAGTTCACAATTACACGTTTCCTCTATAGCTTCAATAACTTACTATATAACCCCAATCTAACTCTATTTTGTATACATCAATATCTAAAACTGCTTGAAAAGTCACAAAGAAAATAAATAAAATTGCCACAATCAATAACCCAATGACGAAATCATTCACGTGTTATGACTTCCTCCGTGTGATGCCCTGATTTCTGCTATTGTTGATATTTAAAAGAGGGACTAATTAACGTCGCGGATGGTTTCAGCTTCTATTGACAGTAAATCGGCGCGCCTAAACACAGTAAATTTGGCAAATGAATTTTAAAGCGGAGTGAGATTATATCATTCATCGGTTCTTCTATAGACTTATTTTTTATGAAAGTGGAAATAAAAAAATATATAAGAGAAAGGAGAAAGTGTTATTATTATAAATATAGTTATCGAAAAACTATATAGAAATTCAGCAAAGTAAATAACAGCTAAACGTGCAGGCTGATAGGCAGACAAACGATCTTGCAGAGCAAGCAGACTGTTTCATCTAAAGTAGGCGGCAGACAGTCGATCACCCATAGAAAAACCGACAGACAAATAACAGATAGATTGAGAGACAGATAGATTCGAAACCGGATTTTAAAAAAAACAGCGGACAGAAAAAAGTAATAACAACTTTATATGGTGAAAGATGAGCTACGCAAAAACGGACATAGCTTGATATATTACTTGTGATTCCTAACTGTGTGCACAAAGTGACAAGTATTGTAGTACATGTATTTAGAACATCAATACCAGAACTTTTCATGATGTAGTAATGGTGAGACGGTTGGTGTGAGCCCTATTGACCTGAATGGCGGGCGTTCAGTTTTCTAGGTAGCGAGATTATTTTTTTTAATGGAGGTGGCTTCTGTGATCACCTAGCCAGCAAACCGATTTAAGTAAAACAAAATTTAAAAAAAAAGTAAATATTCCCTTCCCAGCATTACTAGGCGTATGTGAAATTGTTGTTGACAGTATTTTTCCAAGACCATAGCGCATTTTTGGGGGATTTGGTCGATATCACGCCAGGCCGCCTTTACGTCTCACAAGATTCACTGGTACTCATTTTAGAGGCTGGGTGAACCTCAGTAGCTGTGAATCATGGATTATAACAAAAGTGACAATCACGACGATACAGACCTTCGTTAAAGGGCGTTTGTTGAGAATAAAAGGGAGAAGATTGGAAATAATCTCTAACGTAGAATTATGGAAAAGTATCAGTCAAATAGGGAGCTGCTAGAGCTCAGTGGTTAGTGAACTGAACTACAAAGGACAAGAGCTAGGGTTCGATCCCAGTCTATGACAACCTGCACCATCAAAGCAAAAGACAGAGCGGTAGGGTGCTCTATTGTAGCCAACGCTCCATGCGGAGACGGCACTCAGTGATGAAGATGATGATGATGAAAGAGCCCCGTCACACCAAGTGGTGGATAGGGAATATGGTGCTAGTGACAATAATATTTACATACCTTCGGCACATGATTTTTGCTGTAGTATGGTCGGTATTACGCCGTGCCGCTTTATTTTCCCAGAAAAAAAACAGGTATTCATTTAAGGCTGAGTGAACCCGGAAGCCGTCGATCAAGATCGAACCCAACCACTTCCTTACAGTAGTCCAGTTCACTAACAACTGAGCTTTACCGCGGTTTCAAGCTTACATACATCCACTTGATAGAGAAGACGATTACAGAGGTCATGATGTAGCTCGGTGAATGAGATTCTTTCTCAAGTTTATTTTCAATTTTTATTTCTTCTTTTTTCTTTTAGATCATCATGGGCCATACCGGTTGGCGTAGGCGATCATGTCCTTCCACAATCTTTTATCTACAGTGCATCGTATCAGTTCTGTTGTTGACTGTTTTCCATGCCATGACATCAAGCTATCCAGTATTTTCTCTCCTTTAAATAGCCAAGAATAAAGTAACTTAAACTGAACAAGATGGTGCATGGAAACAGAAAATAAGTGACATAGGATGCAAAACAATGAGTGAGTTATATTAGGAAATACAGGGTGTGGAGAAAGACAAAGATGTTTGGAGAGAGGAAGAATGTGAGAGGCCGGAGGAGATGAAAGCGAGAGAATGTACTAGCAAAAAAAAAAGTGAATAACGGAAAAAAGAATGAAGCTAAGAACAAGAATGAGAGACAGGCAGACAATCAGAGAGATAGACGGACGGACTGAAGGGCGGATGGATGGATGGATGGATGGATGGATGGATGGGTGGATAGACCATATTGACTTTGGAATAAGAAACAAGTCAAACAATGCGACAGAAATTGGTCGATTTAATGGCGGATGCCAAGAGAAAGGGAGAGAAAACATAACGGAGAACTGTACATATAAAAGATAAAACGAAAGAGAGAGAGAGGAAGCGGAAGATTAAAGAAGAAAGAAAGGTGACAATAAAGAGTAGAAGATAAAAAACAAAAAAATGAAAAGGCAAACAAATATATTACAAATGAAATGTTATAAGAGTAATAATAATAGAAAGTTCTTTATATCGTATCAGGAAGTAATCTGATCATCAGAAGTCGAGCTCCGTCGAGCAACTGTTTCTACCCTTTAGGTTCTTGTCACTCTTGATGAGGTGAGCCCGTCTGGATCAAGACTACCCAGGGCGGCGACCTCCTGCTGCATTGAACTCAAATGCTATACATCAGGCGTATAGTAACTACCCTTATTCTGCCCAACACATATGATCAAATCTACTGTCTATACCCGTCTGTACACGACTGTCTCAGCTTTATCCTGGCACATTGGCATCCTCTTTGTTGTCGTAGTACTCTAAATTGGTGGTTCTACTTTGCGTTACGTCCTTTATATGCACACACACATACACGCTGCTTCCTGTCATGAAGTATCTCAGCACGGCTGGGGGGGGGGGGGGGGGGGTAAAGTAAAAGTAAAGTACCCCCGTCACGCCAAGTGGCGTATAGAGAGTATGGTGTTAGTGACCATAATTTTTACAGACCTTTGACATGATTTTTGGGGTAATGTGGTCGGTATTACGCCCGGGCAGCTTTACTTTCCCAGAAAACATCCGGTACCCATTAAGGTTGGGTGAACCTGGAAGCCGTCGGTCAGGATCGATCTCAACCTCTTACCCTTTGTAGTCCAGTTCACTAACCACTGAGCTATCGCGACTCCCCGGTTGGGAAGGGTGGGTAGTGGATAATTGGTGATAACGATAGATTGGGATCGAAACACCACTTCTCTCAATTGCCGCGGCCTGCAAACGTGGAGGGCACATGCAGGGTCGATGTTGTAACTTTTTATCACCTTATCGTCCGCGCCTCGAATCTTGAAGGATTAAACTGCCGATGTACTGTTGACTAAATATCATAATATTAATCTTTATATATAATAATTATCAAAATATCAATCGTCTGATATATCAGACGATTATTTAAAATGTAATTTACTAATCGCATATCAATATAATAAGTGAGTGGAGTGAGAAAGAGAGAGAGAGAGAGAGAGAGATAGATAGAGAGAGAGAGAGAGAATAGTAATGAAATATAGATTGTGTTTTTACAGTTTGTTAAAATTGTATTCAACTTGAAGAAGGCAAATAGCGAAATGTTGTAGATGAGACGGTGATAGGGTTTGTGGTATTAAAACAGGGCGCCCAGGGGGAACAAGATATGTGCTGTAGTATTTGTAGCTATTGTAGTACGTAAATTACAATAGTGGTAGTTGTGATTGTAGTAATAATGATAGTGTTGTTGTTGTTGTTGTGGAGATGTAGGAGCTAATAGTAGCTGTGAGCTGCAGAATTATTAACAGCTGCCATTATATAGTTGTAATAGTAATGGTAGTAATAGCATTAGTAATATAATTTGTAATTGTAATATTACTGGTAACTTAAGTCAATGATGTGTTTTCTATCAAGGTTACTTTCTGTGGCTAGGTACATAATTGTATTGTACTGTTTTATTATGTCGTAGATTTCCTCAATCCATCACATGCTGTTCCCTGTTAAGCGTCTACCACATTTCATTTCAGTTATGATGATTTTTCTCACTTTTTTAATTAACAGTAAAGTACAGTACAGTACAGCACATTACAGTACAGTACAGTACAGCACAGCACAGTACAGTACAGTACAGTATAGTATAGTAATGGTACTATACTACCATTTATATAGGTAGTATATTTATATATATATATATATGTATATATATATATATAAATAACTAACATATAACGCATTCTTCGTTTTGATTTCCTCATATATCCTATATGGCGTCGAAGGAGAAACAAGTCTCTGACTACCAGTCTTCTCCCGACATTAGACAGTGCCACCTAATGTTGTGGCGTGATGTAAAGTTTAATCGATATCGTCTCATCCTATTTCCAATATCACTTTACCAATCCGTCATTATAACCACAACAGTCTAATAATTTATGCACGGATGTAAAGTTCAAAGAAACATCTTAGAGGTTAGCCACGTGGCTGTGTTATACATTTGTTTACAAACATCTCTTCTGACAAGATGCGCCTGTCTGTCTGCACAGCCATGTCTTATCACAACCTCAGACAACCTGCCGTGGAAAGAAAGCAATGTGCTGGCCAAGAGAACTATGTGAAATCTGATAGAAATCATAAATCGTTGCCTCAGCGTGTCACAAGCTGCCTGTTCTTGCACCCGTACTTGCTGATATCTTTGTAGTTATCTGTCATTCACATGTATACACTGTTAGTTCATCTTGTATAAACGAAACGCAGGGATTAGTTTCCTCTTTCATTTCTAGCTTGACAACGTCAAAAACCACGACCGTTTACTTATTTACACTTTCTTGTCGCAGAACACAGGGCAGCAATATTCTTTCTCAAACAGTGGTTATTCTGCTCTGTTTATTTACGTTTTTATTTCTCCAACGAAAACCTGTATTACTAGCAGACAATCCTAGAGATCTACAACATTTATTTATTGAAATAAACATGAGAAGCAAAAAAAAATATGCATTAGATATGAATATCAAAAGACTAAAAGTATGATCATAAGGAAAAAAAATTCTCAAGACCTAAAAATAAATATCAAAGTTGAAGGAATAGACATGTAGAGAGTTTAGAGCTACAACTACCTTGGACATACGTTAACCAGTGATGGGAAATGTACAACTGAAATAAACAAAAGAATAGGAATGGCAAAAAGTAATTTTAATGCCATGAAAAATATACAAACATCAAAACAAATAACACCAGGACTAAAACTAAGAATAACAAAATGTTACATCTTCTCACCATTCATGTATGGTGAAGAAACATGGACATTAGACCAGAAAACAGAACAGCAAGTTGAAGCCGTTGAAATGGGGATTTACAGAAGAATAGGTGGAATTAGATGGAAAGAAAAGAAAACAAGTGATGCAATTTTAAAACATTAAAAAAATTAAGAGAAACTACTAAACACAATTAGAACAAGATAAATGAAATATTTTGGGGAATTTAAAAAGACACAACAGCCTACTAAAAGTAATATTGGAAGAGAAAATGCAAGGTAATAGAGGCAGACTAAGACTAACATGGACGAGTAACATCAAAAGATAGGTAAGTCAACCTATGACATTCTGCACCATCAAAGCAAGAGACAGAGTGGAATGGCGCTCTGTGGTAGCCAACCTTCGATGTGGAGACGGCACTCGATGATGATAATGATGATGATGAACGAATACCAGATTTACGTTGCTTGGTCATCTATTTCTTATTCTTGTATTTAAGGAATACCGGAATCCCCTTTTACCTGTACAGTGTCAGTAAATGTGAGCACCTACCTCGTTAATCATGCTGATTTCAGAACACCACACAAACTTCGAGGCGTCGGCGAGGGTCTTTCAATAAGCCTTTGAAAAGTGTGTTTATGCTGGTGATGATAATCCTGATTGATAATTGTTGGAGATGAACCATGATGGACTGTTATATGTGAACAAGAACTCACTGCACCCACGGGAGTTACGAACATGCCCTATGAATCAAATGACGAAGAAGACAAATGCTGATATATTTGTTGTAGATTCACTTTAACTCATCTGTCATTGTCTCTCTCAAACTGTATCTTTCTTGTACCACGCTTGAGATAAGATTACTCCTTTCCTGATATTTTATGAATTAAACTAAACTTGCTTGGCCCATCAATTGTAAAGCAGAGAATCAGTGTTCTGCCTCGCTGCTAATACTTTCACAAAATCAGTGAAACATACTTAACATCTGATATTTGAGCTTCTTTATCCCTTCGCTGACTTCAGCAAATTAATTTGTATATGACATGATCTATAGAACATTAAAATTGGTTTAAAAGAAACCAAATGTCAAAACAGTGTTTGTGGTTAGCATTGGAAAGTTTCACATCGAACTGTGTCAGATTACGGTATAGTTAAAGCGTTACGTAATAAGAGAATGATACAAATTAGAACGACGCTTCGGCTCAATAGGCCTTCTATAGCAGAAATGTCATTCAAATTTGTGTTGTCCACTTATTATGTAAAGCTTAAAACATACCGCTTTTGTTTTCTACTTTTCTTTCATCTCTCCTCACACTCACCTTTTCTGTAGCTTCGCATTTATATGCATTTCTTTGCTTCAACCATACTTTTTTGTTTCTATATTTTCTTCATTTCTCCTTACACTTAGCTTTACTGCAGCTTCTCATTTATATGCATTTCTTTACTTTAACCCTACTGTGTCAGATTACTCACTCTTTCAGTGTGCTTTTCGTGTATACACTTTTCAGGAGCTACTGAGTTAAGTGCTCTGTGCACACTGTGAGCTGTGCGTTTCATCTGTTTTGATCGTGTTTCGATATTCCGATTGTTTACGATGAATGATGATATCGTATGATGGAGAACATATGGCTGTGTTCACTCTCTGTGCGGTTTCGCCTTATGTCTTTAGGCCTGTGCTGAGACTGCTATGAATGGGACTGCAGCTACCTTTCTTTGTTTGGGAGATGAAATAGCAATTCGGATGATTCCACTGGCATGGACGGTTTAGCAATTATTAATTTTAATTCGTTTGCAGTGAAACCGTGGCCTTCCATAACCATAACACGTGTCCACTAAAATATCACTAATATATAACTCTTTAAACTAGAAAATTCCCATTGTTTGTGTATCTTCATTCATAGATGACAATCACTCCCTCAAAGTGTCGGTAAAAAAAAAATAATGAGCGGACTGAAGTACACTCAAAGCATTACATCGCCCATAAAATTGCTGCAAAATGCCTAGAAACATTTTAGATGCCACTATTTAATAAGTAACAATGACCCTGTCGTTTCTTCAGTTGGTAGATTTGGCGAACATTAGATATGAATTGAAACACATTCATCTACAGTAGTAAAGCCAGCGGGCAGAAAGGGAACTCATTGACCCTCCCTCTACAATCGTGTCATTTCAGCTAGGTGAGCTAAAGCAATTCAGCTGAAGTCATTCTAACACAACCACCGCTAAAATGCACAATGTTGAAAACGTCACAAAATTCAGGTAATTATTTCCAGCCCGCCGACCTTACTATAAGTGACTATGAATTTAACTTACTTTCTTCATCTTATTCTACTTTTCAGCTCCTTATGAAGCATAGGTCTTCAACAAACACTTTCCAAGTCGTTCTGTTTCTTGCCATTCTTTTAAGATTTGTTCATGTCTTCCCCATCATCTTCATCTCTGCTTCTATCTGTCTTCTTCAAGAATTCCTTGGTCTTTGTCTTTTCCCATGAGGATTCCAAAAAGGGCATGCTGTGTAATACTCTCAGTTGGCTTCCACAGTGTGTGTCCTATCCAGCGCCATTGTCTTCGCTCTATCTCTTTATCCACTGGTTTTTGTCTGGTACATTCCATAATTCTATGTTAGTGATTTTGTCCTGCCATTTCCATTCTTAGGTGTAACAAAGCATGCCAAGTTATAGGCCAAGTATCAACACTATTGAAAAACAAAGCAATAACTACGGAAGCAAAAAGGGCAATATACAAATCAATTTTTCTACCAACTCTGTGCTATCAGTGCCAGAATTGGACGCTGGACTCTAGAACAATAAGAAAGATAACGACCACAGAAATGAAATGTGTCAGAAGAATGACAGGAAACAGTTTAAGGGACAGAGTAAGAAACACTGACCCGAGGAAGAAACTCGAAATTGAACCAGCCATCGAATACATAAAGAAAAACAGATAAATTGGTTCGGCCACATAACAAGACAGAAAGAACTAACAATGAATCAAAGAGCCATAAACAAACGCTACGAAAACGTCAGATTAAGAGGAAGACCGAGAAAGAGATGGATAAATGGAATACTAGAGTCACTAGGAGGGATAACATCAGAAGAGGCCAACAGAAGAGCAAAGAATCGCAGATTGTTTCTCCCTCGACGCCAACGGCAACAGAGGAAGGATAGAAGAAGAAGAAGAATTTCCATTCTTTTATTCTGCGTAAGCATCTATAAATGAAAGTCTGTATCTTCATGATTGCCAATTTTGTTGTTCTCCATGTTTCACAGCCATATAATAGGACTGACTTAACATTGGAGTTGAAAATGTTTATTCCTGTATTGAACCTAATTTCTTTGGACCTCCATATGTTAACTTACTTTCACCTCACCAATAAGCCAACGAGCTAACTACTATGTAGCACACGCTTCCATTCTTTACAAACATCAGTTTCTTGCTCAAACATTCTTGAATGTTATTGAAAAGTCGCTCAAAAATAAGCAGGACCAAAGAGATTATAAACTGTTTAGTGATTCGAAAATCAGGGGCCAGCTGGGAGAGGTCAAACGATAAACAAAGTACAGCATGGGTTCTTTAATTGACTCACTTTCTTAATGTCAGAGTTGGCTCAGTTTAAAACAGGCATTTTCATTCTCATTTTGAGGAGTTAAAACTGGTAAATTGGCACTTTATGTTGTCTTTCTTCACTTCCCCTTCGAGTGTCGAGAGAGAGATAGAAAGTTCTGGTTCTCGCCCTTCTGGTGGTTTCACTCATTGTTGATTGATGTTGTTTTAGTGTTTCTTCGATGTTGTCTGTCAATCTTATTGTCTGCCTCTTTCTCTTCTCCCTTCTCCTCTTTTGATATATGTTTTATATGTTAAGTAATCGTATTGAATTCTTTCTAGATGGGCAAACCAGTTTATTTCTTGTTTCCGTTTATTGCAAGTGTTTTTTTTTAAATTATTATCTGTTATTAAATATTCGTATTTTGTCATCATCATCGAGTGCCATCTCCGCAACGAAGGTTGGCTACTATGGAGCGCCATTCTGCTCTGTCTCTTGCTTTGATGGTGCAGGTTGTCATAGGCTGATTTGTCCATCTTTTGATGTTACTGGTCCATGTTAGTCTGGTCTGCCGCTGCCTCTTTTACCTTGTATTTTCCCCTCCAGGATTACTTTTAGCAGGCTGTTGTGTCTTTCAGCATGGCCCAATAATGGCATTTGTCTTATTTGGATTGTGTTTAGTAGTTCTCTTTTCATTTTTAGTTGTTTTAAGACTTCATCGTTTGTTTTCTTTTTTTTTTCCATCCAATATTTTTCATATTCTTCTATATATATATATATATATATATATATATATATATAATATATATATATATATATATATATATATATATATATATATATATATATACATTTCAAAGGTTTCAATTCTCTGTTCTGTTTTCTTGTCTAATGTCAATATTTCTGCACCATATAGGAATGTTGAAAAGATATAACTTTTTGCTATTCTTAGTTTTAGCCCTGGTGTTATTTGTTTTGATGTTAATCTATTTTTGATGGTATTAAAATTACGTTACAAATTACTTTTATTTGTTGTAAAAATGCAAAAAAAAAAAAAAAGTTGGAATCCTGATTTAAACAATTTAATGTATCCTATTGAAGGCAGATTTATATTTGTAGATGACTCCGTTAGCTTTTTATCTGAACACTGTAGCGTGAGGTTCAGGGTTCGCTTTACACTAGGATTTCTATCTTGTTCAAACTAAACCTAACTCGATCCACCTTTTTTACATTCTGATCCATGGTTTTATGATTATATTGAGAACAAAATCTTATCGCTCACAGACGATGAAAAGCTGGTCTCGTGTTCAATTTGAGCACGTTAAAAAGAGCCATTGCCCGTTTGAAATCTTGAAGAACAGGCGGTATGCCTCTGTTTTAAAAGAGGGAAGTAAAATGAAAACATCTTCGCAATAATTTCTCTGAAATTACACAGGACTGGGGAGGCGTGAGAAGGGCGGGGGAAGAGAGAGAGAGAGAGTGGGGGGGGGGGGGGGGTAGTCGGCGTTCCGATTTTGAGTGGGGGTCTTCCTGGTATCCGGAAAGGGATCGATAAACTCATGAGGCTAAGGCTTAGTACAGCGAAATCATTAACACTTCATTACCCAACAGCAGGTCTGGGTGGTCCAGAGGTAGGACATCGGACTCAGGACAAGAATCTAGAAGGTCGAGGTTCGAACCCCATCACAGGTTGTGGACATTTGTAAACAAAAAAAATGGAATCCCTGGTTTCTTCTTGATTTTACCCTCCCCTCTGGTCTCTAGGTAGTGCGTTTAGATCTCTAGGTAGTGAGTTTAGATCTCTAGGTAGTGAGTTTAGATCTCTAGGTAGTGAGTTTAGATCTCTAGGTAGTGAGTTTAGATCTCTAGGTAGTGAGTTTAGATCTCTAGGTAGTGAGTTTAGATCTCTAGGTAGTGAGTTTAGATCTCAAGGTAGTGAGTTTAGATCTCTAGGTAGTGAGTTTAGATCTCTAGGTAGTGAGTTTAGATCTCTAGGTAGTGAGTTTAGATCTCAAGGTAGTGAGTTTAGATCTCTAGGTAGTGAGTTTAGATCTCTAGGTAGTGAGTTTAGATCTCTAGGTAGAGAGTTTAGATCTCTAGGTAGTGAGTTTAGATCTCTAGCCAAATAGGATAACAACAAACAGGTGATTTCATGTGCATGGTGCGCACGTTAAAAGCCATTGACATTTGGTCAAACATGGTCACTACTGCTGCAAAGTTAGTAAGTATAAAATTAATTCAAAACATGAAAACTCGCGACCAAAAAAATTAAGATTAACTCTGAAGTCGGAGAATGTCTACCTGTATGGCGAGGGAAGATTGAACACATGATTGTCTGTGTGAGAAATAGGAAGAATGGGATTAAATTTTAAGGGTTCACAGAGTTGGGTAAGGCAGTAATAGCAAGGAAGTTCACTAACATAAACGTTGCCAAATGATGCGGTTCATAGAAACCAGTGGTGAGGAGTGTGAAACACTCCAAGGTATGAAGACAGCTTTACAAGGGAGGAACACAACACAATACTGACGTTTCGGCCTGAGGCCTTCTTCAGAGTACAAGGATGCGGTTCATACGTTGAAGTTTAATATTTCACAATCCAGCGTCATTTTGTGCTACATGACATTGTCATTTTACGAAGAGATATATAGCAAATGACATTGTCATTTCCGCAAAAGAATTAGGGAAATATTTTTTTTAAATACATTCTTTGTTGATTTTACCAAATTTGTAAATTATATAAAGAAAAAGACATGTGATATAACAAGACAAACAAAATATTGGGACAGCATTTCCTATTCTTCAATACAAAGCAATACCTATTAACACCAAGAACAATCTTATACAGAGTATCTTCATTCCAACATTATTCTACTAATGCCAAACATGGCCACTTAACGACCTAAGCATGGAAGAAAAATTGTTACCACAGAGATGAGATGTCTGGTAAAAGCGATTGGAGTTAACAGAAAAGACAGAATCAGAGATGGTATTATAAGAAAAAGAGTAGGCATTTAGCCAATCCTAAACTACATACAGTTAGGACTGAAGATTAATAGAGATAAGACCAATATTATGAGAATTAATGCAGTTGGCAATAACCTAATACAATTAGAAGAAATACCTCTACTAGACGTACAATCTTACATATATCTGGACAGTAATGTAAAGAAGGAGGAACCGAAAATGATACCAAATTAAGGATATCAAAAGCAAGAGGAGCTTTCGTTGTACTGGGAAACATATGGAAATCCAAAGAAATTAGGTTAAATACAAAGATACAAATTTGCAACTCAAATGTTAAGTCGGGCCTATTATATGGTTGTGAAAAATGGAGAACAACAAAATTGACAATCACGAAGATACAGACTTTCATTAATGGATGTTTACGTAGAATAAAAGGATGGAAATGGCGGGGCAAAATCACTAATATAGAATTATGGAAATGTACCAGTCAAATACCAGTGGATAAAGAGATACTGCGAAGACGATGGCGCTGGATAGGACACACACTACGGAAGTCAACTGTGAGCATTACACAACAGGCCCTTTTTTAGAATCCCCAGGGGAAAAGACAAAGAAGAAGACAAGGAATTATTGGAGAATACAGATAGAAGCAGAGATGAAGATGATGGGGAAGACATGGAATGATCTTAAAAGAATGGCAAAAACAGAACGACTTGGAAATGGTTTGTTGAAGACCTATGCTCCACTGGGAGCTAAATGGTAGAAGAAGAAAGAAGAAGCTACATACAGAAGCAACAGATAAACTTGTTTGCCCATCTAGAAAGGATGCTGTCTGATTGCGTACCATAAAAATTATATATTAAGAGGCAGAACAGCAAGAGGTAGACCCAGAGCAAAGTTTACAGCCAATATCAAAGAAGCACAACAATAACATCAATTGACAATGAGTGAAGCCGCCAAATGAGTGAGGACCAGAATTTTTTTTATCTCCCTCGACACCTGAACGAGTACAATAGAAAGGGAAGAAAAAAAAATAGTTATTGACTTTTTATTTAAATTTTTATTTTTTTTTAACGTTCGCCAGCTTTTACCCCTGACGAAGTCCCTAGAGACTAGGAACTAAATTTTGCGTGTTAATCTATTTTTCCCCGGGAGCCGTGTGCACAGGGGTCATTCGACGCATAGGCAGATAACTCCGTCTTCGGTGGTACTCATATTTTTTCCCGTCCATGAGTAATTGACGTTTCAAGGCGGGCTTCGCTGCTGAGATCAGGGGTAGTTGCCGCAGAGAGAAATCATAAATAGAATTCCTACTGGTGCAGCCGGAATTTGTACCCACAACCTGTGCGTGTGGCCGTGCGGCTAAAACCACTGTTCCACTGGCTGAAAAGCCGACGTACGGTGTTCGAAGCCCGCGGTAGACAGAAAAGATTTTTTCTATCGGGGGTGAAATAAAAATCTTAGGTCTCATACTTCGTGACGACTGCTTTATAAAGCCACCTTTATCCCTCTGGTTCTATCGTTGCCCCTCAACATACACACGCCATGGCACTATGTGTCGTAAAGATATATTTTTTTTTAACCTTTCTTGCCTCGAGACCAACCAGATCCCCAGTTATTGAGTTATATGCGGGTCACATCACATCGCACTCAGAACATGTCCATAGGTGTTCAGATCTACACATCAGCAAGTCTCACAGTGTCCAGCGACTGACGACTCCAGTTCTGTGTTGGTTGATTAGTCTTCTTACACGACAACTAAGCTTTTCGTCTCACCCTGTGTCCATCTTAACCCCCATCTCTATCGTCCGAAGGAGTAACGTGGATTTATGGTTGTCGAAGTCGTGTGTCCTTCCCACATCTCGGAGGACATAGATGACGTGCGAGCGATCCATTAGTTGACCGTCTTCAACGATAGCACAGCTACCCAACTTGTCTACTTTTTCATTCCCCGTACTCCCGCATGTCCAGGGACGTAGACATAAGTGACATTACGTTTTTTTGTTTTACTTCTGCAATGACTCTAACCATTGCATGCGTTCAGAGCCCGCTTCCACTTTTCTTCTCATGCTCACCGAATCACTTATTCTGCATGCGTGGGTGTAGTCTTGTGACTCCAACCATTTGAATTCCTTGGTCACTGCCATCACCTCCATTGTCATGCTACTCGTGGTCATGACGTATGCACCACCGTCTTCTTTGACTATTCTGCCTGCCGAGCGTGCTGTAAATGCCCATGCACTTCCTTGGTGTCGTCTTACAGATCCGTCTGTATATATGACTGGATCTTTCTCATTGGTGTTATCCCCGATGAGACGTTAACCTACGCATTGACCACGACTGAGTTCTGCTCCCTACAATTCCTGTCGAGTGTGACAATACATGACAATATGCCCTTCAATTATGTAGGCCTTTCGCTAGAATTGTTGCCCTATGTGCAGTCTTAGGCTCGAAAGGACAATAGATATACAATAAATAAAAGAGCAGAACAAAATAAAAACGAAATGAAAACGTCAAATAAATAAGGTGCATATGAAGGTAGAAATAATTAATTTAAAAAAAAAAAGAATGAAGGACATTGTATTTACGTTAAGCGAATACGTGAGAGAAAGTTAAATATAACATAAAGAAAAGAAGAAATTAAATGAATCTTTTGTTATAAGAAATGCTCTATGTTAATAATTGTCTATGACAATAAATTTGACAAGTATGAAAATGAAAGATTATGAAAAATGAAAATAATAGAGAAGCAAAACATTACATAGATTTTAAAAAAAGGAAAATACAAAATCATTAGAAGATTAATTCCCTAAGCTATGGTTTATTGTTGTTGCTTGTAGCTCTCCCGAACTGAAGGAATCATTCAAACACGCTATGATAAATGAGGCGCCATCGCTAAGTAAAGCAATCTCCTACAGGTTACCAGGGACTTCTCATGTCACAAATTTCGGAAATCAAACTTCCGGTCATACATTTTTTATACAATCCCTGACCTAGATGTGATGCATTTTACAATTGAACAAGTTGATGGGGTTGGGGGGGGGGGTGATAGTAATGTCAAGTCACCAGCTATTAAAAGAGAGCAGAAGTAATTTAAGTGATAGCTGAAATGTAAACAAATAATAATGTAACAAAGACATGAAATTGGAATCGAGTAAATTGGTAGCTATCACTATTATGTGGAGCTCATCTTGACATATGAAAGTTAATTTGAAGTGAATTGAATTGAATAAGGGGGGTTCGCCTACGTGGCGAAGCACGATACGTTCAACATAAGACTAAGTCTTCTTGACTCACGGTCGTCTACTCGCTGGCAGCTTTTGGATCTTCCCTCAGTTAAGTCTCGCTTTCATTTGTATGTATATTTTAACTTACTAATTTTTCTATCTATCGTCCTTTCGAGCCGAAGACGGCACATAGGGCAGAACCACAATCTCAAAAACAGAAACCTTGCGTGCCAAAATGGCACATATTGCAGAGATCACTGCACATTATTTATTTTTATCTTCCGACGTATAGCTCAGCTCTCTTCCGTTTCATCATTTCATTTGTTATCCCTATGTTTATTTCTCTTTGATTTACTTGTATCGCTCATCCTAGATGTAGTAAAGTTTATCTTTGTTTCATTGTTCGTTTGTGTTGTTCTCGTTTTCTGAGGAAGACCGCATGTATGTTTGTGTTGTGTGCTTAGCACACTATTATATGAATCTGAAACCTGGACAACATACTCAAATCACGAAAAAAGACTAAAGGCCGTGCACATGCAATGTCTTCGCAGAATAATGCACATCAAATGGCAGCACAAAATAACAAATTTAACTGTCCTGCAACGTGATAAGACCCCAACAATCATGTCGATGCTCAGATGCTGAAGACTAAGATGGCTGGGCATGTCCAACGAATGGAAGAAAAACGCATTCTCAGGCAAATACTATATGGTGAACTAATACACGGAAAAAGACAAATCGGCAGACCTAAACTACGATATAGAGATATGTGTAAATCATCTATGAATGACTTCTCCATCTGTGAAAATGACTGGGAACATCTGGCAAGTGATCGCACATCATGGAGAGCATGTATAAGGAATGGTATGTCATCATTTGAGACTGTGCTAAGGCAAAACATAGAAGAGAAAAGACTAATGAAAAAGGATGGTAAACCCTGTGGATCAGTGGACCTGACTTGTTCATTCTGTGGCGTATGTGTTTGTCAAACATTGGTGGAATTAGCCACAAGAGAAGCTGTTCGACAAAAACCAAACCTCAAGAAAAATACACAATAGCCTCCACTAGACCGTCTGACAACACCGCATGTAGGCCGAACCGTTAGTATTTTGTTTTGTTCCTTTTTTTGTAAAGCTGTCACAATACCTTGTAGGCGTGTACGTTTACCTCACTACTTGCTGCTGCTACCAGCCTTCCGCAGCACTGCGATTATTTAAGTTAAGTTTAGTTTAGTTTAGTTTAGTTTATTTTAGTTAAGTTTAGTTTAGTTTAGTTAGTTTAGTTTAGTGTAGTTTAGTTTAGTTTAGTTTAGTTTAGTTTAGTTTAGTTTAGTTTAGTTTAGTTTAGTTTAGTTTAGTTTAGTTTAGTTTAGTTTAGTTTAGTAAAGTTTAGTTTAGTTTAGTTCAGTGTAGTTTAGTTTAGTTTAGTTTATTTAAGTTTAGTTTAGTTTAGTTTAGTTTAATTTAGTTTAGTTTAGTTTAGTTTAGTTTAGTTTAGTTTTGTTTAGT
The DNA here is from genome assembly GCA_032433765.1 of Megaustenia siamemsis. Lineage (NCBI taxonomy): Eukaryota > Metazoa > Mollusca > Gastropoda > Stylommatophora > Ariophantidae > Megaustenia > Megaustenia siamemsis. The sequence continues at coordinate 48,327,030 of JAVIAB010000008.1, forward strand.
TTAGTTTAGTTTAGTTTAGTTTAGTTTAGTTTAGTTTAGTTTAGTTTAGTTTAGTTTAGTTTAGTTAGTTTAGTTTAGTTTAGTTTAGTTTAGTTTAGACGACAGGTCATCCTCATTGCACATCGAACATATTCATAAGCTCTCAGATCTCCTTCTCTGCGAACAGCCACCAATAATACCAGCTTTAGTTTCAACACCAGAAGGAAACAAACATACACTTTTGCTTGATCAAGTCTATGCAACAGTTGGAATGTATTGTCTTAAAAAAATATCGGTAAGAAGAAATGAAGGAAAACTAAGGGAAATTTACCAAGAATTTTAAGAATGGTGTAGTGGAAAACCATCGCTGAAGTGAGAAAACAGTTGTAGAGGTAGAAAGTGGTGAAGGGACACGTTCGCATCTGCCAGCACTAGATGGTGATAAGTGGCATCCGGTCGTGATCGTTTAATATCTCTATTATTATTATTGGGTGCCGCCTCCACATCAAAGGTTGGCTACATTGGAACGCATTGTTACTCTGTCTCTTAGTTTGACAGTACAAGTAGTCATAGTTTCAACTGTTCAGTTTTGTTATGTATTCACTCCACTTTAGTTTCGGTCTGTCTCGGCCTCGTCTACCTTATACCTTTCCTTCCAACATACTTTAGTCATCATCATCAGGTCGCGTATCATTTTTAGAGCGTTGCATTTACCACAACCTGAAAGAATATATGTCTCTAGCTAGATCTCCCACTACTTCTATTATTATGTTAACGGTCTTCTTTATGTATTAAAACCACCTTCTTCTTGGTCTGCCCCTGATGCATCGCGCAGGAACCACGCAATAACATCCGTTATTGATCTTTCCGGTCAACAGTGTTTTTTGACGTGGTCATAGTATTTTAATATCCTCTGTAGAATGGTGTTTATAAGCATGTTCTTTTTAATGTTTAAATCTTGTGACATGTCTTCATTGCTCTTTTTCATTATCCAAGTTATGTTAAAAATTTTTCTGCATATTTATTTCCAATGAATCGATTTTCCTTAAGTTCTATTTGCGAGATTGTCGTTATGACTTTTAGTATCTTTATCTATCTATTGACCTTTCGAGCCGTAGCCGGCCGTAGGGCGTAGACCAAGATACTCCTTCTCTTATCTAAATTTTTATTCTAGCAGTTTTAAATTCTTTTAGAGATATTTTATCAAATCTCGGCATTTATCTCTGTTCTGTACAAGCAGCTCTATCTCATTGAGGGAGCCGATTCCTGCTGCTCTTGCCTTTCTCATCAATGTTCTTCTCTCTCTCTCTCTCTCTCTCTCTCTCTCTCTCTCTCTCTCTCTCTGGGTCTTCCTCTTTTCCTCTTACCTATTGTTTCCCACCTGAGGGATTGCTTTGCTATTCGGTTATTATCTCTTCCCATCACATGTCCAACATATGACTATCGTCTTTTCTTTATTACTGAAGATATTAGTGCTTGATTGGCGATTTCTCTAATTTCCTCATTTGTTTTGAATTAGTTCCACGCTATACCAAGTATTTTCCTTAGACTTTTGTTTTCAAATGCGTTCAACTTTGTTTCTATGTCTCTTGATGTTTTCCAGCTTTCACGCGCATATGTAAGAGTTGATAGTACATTTGATTTGAATAGTCTAAGTTTTGTGTTTGTGCTGATGAGTTTTGATTTCCACAACTTTTCAAGGCTTCTGAAAGACATTGCTGCTTTAGCTATTCTGATTCTAATTTCTTTTAGGATCTCTACGATGCATTAAAAAAACAGTTTTAGTGTGTCTTCTGCATCGGATTATTTAATTTATCAAATGATGCCTCATAAATACATTTTTAAAATCGATTTATCAATGAAGTGTATTTACATTTGCCACTTATATTTTTTCATATCCATACATCCACGGAGGTGCGCGTGGTCGGGCAGATAAGACCACTATTCCGCTGGTTGTCAAGCCGACGTACGATGTTCGAAACCGTTGGTAGACAAAAAGATTTTTTTTTTTTTGGGGGGGTGAAATATAAATTCCGAATCTCACACGTCGTGGCAACTGCTTTGACCAAGCGGCCTTTATCTCTCAGGTTCCATCGTGTGCCCCCCCCCCCCCCGATATACACCAGCAATGGTACTATGTGTCGTAAAGATAGCTTTTTTATATCCATGCAACAAACGTACCATGATTTCGTATACTAAGTATTATTGCGCTATTTAATTACATGAGCACCTCTGGAGTTAATTTAATCTCACATCGGTAATATATCATTGGTTGGTTGAAGATCCAACTGAATCTAGTTCAAAGCTTATATTCCAACTGTTCTCTTTAACTTCTTTTCTGTATACAACTATAACTATTATAGCTCTTCTGTGTACAACTATAACTGTTATTGCTCTTCTGTATACTACTATAACTATTATAGCTCTTCTGTGTACAACAATAACTATTATTGCTCTTCTGTATACAACTATAACTATTATTGCTCTTCTGTGTACAACTATAACTATTATTGCTCTTCTGTATACAACTATAACTATTATTGCTCTTCTGTGTACAACTATAACTATTATTGCTCTTCTGTATACAACTATAACTATTATAGCTCTTCTGTGAACAATAATAACTATTATTGCTCTTCTGTGTACAACTATAACTATTATAGCTCTTCTGTGTACAACTATAACTATTATTGCTCTTCTGTGTACAACTATAACTATTATTGCTCTTCTGTGTACAACTATAACAATTATAGCTCTTCTGTGTACAACTATAACAATTATAGCTCTTCTGTGAACAACTATAACTATTATAGCTCTTCTGTGTACAACTATAACAATTATAGCTCTTCTGTGTACAACTATAACTATTATAGCTCAAATGTGATGTACCTTTTGTGTTGTGTTCCTGTATGCTTTGTTTTTTTCGTTTTTCAATTCATTTCCTTTCCTTTTCATTCTTGTTTACTTTCAGTTTTCTCCATTTCTTCGATTAATCCTGAACTCTACGTTCATTATACCTTCCTTCCTTCCTTCCTTCCTTCCTTCCTTCCTTCCTTCCTTCCTTCCTTTTCCTTCCTTCCTTCCTTCCTTCCTTCCTTCCTCCTTCCTTCCTTCCTTCCTCCTTCCTTCCTTCCCTTCCTTCCTCCTTCCTTCCTTCCTTCCTTCCTTTCCTTCCTTCCTTCCTTCCTTCCTTCCTTCCTTCCTTCCTTCCTTCCTTCCTTCCTTCCTTCCTTCCTTCCTTCCTTCCTTCCTTCCTGTCTGCCTCCCTCCCTCCCTCCTCTCTCCCTCCCTCCTCTTTCGCTCCCTACTTCCCTTCCTTCCTTCCTTTTTATATTTTCATTCTTCTTTCTTTCTTATTTGCAGTCTCTTTTATTTCATTTTGCTAAAATAACTGCTTCAAAGTTTACATATCTTTAATAATCAACAACTTGCATACATAAATCGTTTGCTTTAGGGATTTTATTATATTTTTCTGATGTACGTGTGATTTCCTATAAGACTGAATAAAGTCTGCATGTTCACTATAATCACCACAAGATGGTAAGGTAAGAGTTGACTAATATCCGATATGAAAAAAATATATAACATGATTTGAGAAGTTATTTAAAAAAAAAAAATGAATTACCATCTAATCTTTGAAAAAGATATGTTACTTTAAAATGTATAATCGTAACTCTTCAAATTAAATTTTACTATCGAGAAACACATCTAATATTAAATTTTACTAGCGAGAAACACATCTAATATTAAATTTTACTAACGAGAAACACATATAATATTAAATTTTACTAGCGAGAAACACATCTAATATTAAGCTTTACTAGCGAGAAACACATCTAATATTAAATTTTACTAGCGAGAAACACATCTAATATTAAGCTTTACTAGCGAGAAACACATCTAATATTAAGCTTTACTAAAGCGAAACACATCTAATATTAAAGTTTACTAACGAGAAACACATCTAATATTAAAGTTTACTAACGAGAAACACATCTAATATTAAAGTTTACTAACGAGAAATACGCGATAAGTGACGGCAATAAAGGGAAGGTGGGTTCATCCGATCTAGATACTTTTCATCTGTTCAAGCTGAACAAATGGAATGAGTGCCTGGGGGAAAGTATTAACAGCGAGGAAGCCACTGACTCCTCTTTCATCTTCATATGTTGTGGCCCAATGATTCAAGGTTTAATGTATCACTCCTCATCTACTTGAATATTGAGAATAAAGTAAAAAAAGTAAAGTACCCCCGTCACGCCAAGTGGCGTATAGGGAATATGGTGTTAGTGACCATAAATTGTACAGACCTTCCGGATATGATTTTTTTGGGTAATGTGGTCGGTATTTCGCCCGTGCCGCTTCACTTTCCCAGAAAAAAATCCGGTTATCCATTAAAGGCTGGGTGAACCCGGAAGCCGTCGGTTGGGATCGAACCCTGCCCCTTGTCCTGTGTAGTCCAGTTCACTAACCACTGAGCTATCGCGGCTCCCTTGAATATTAGGCATCCCTTACCTTATTACTAAAAGATGAGTGAAGCGACGTCGACAATCGCAATTAATGTTTCAAAAGAAAAAAAAAAAAAAAACTCCTGCGAGGGTAGTGAAACGAGACTTAACTCCCCCCTGTCTACGCCTCTGCTGGATAGCCATTCATTATTTTTATGTGTCTGGGAGGAGACTTATCATAAATCTTTCGCATTTCCGGAGAGGCACACTGCTACCCTTATCTTCTAGCCTCCTGACCCCTTATATCCTCTTTCACTGATCCCATTTTTGTTACCCTGTGTCCATTTTAGACTTGATGCCCACCCTCCAACATCGTTGTCGATCCAACTTTTTCTCATAAGATTTCAGATTGTATTTCTTGTTAATGATTGTATTTTTTTTGTTTGCTATATAAAGGCGCTTCGTTTTCTTCTTAATATTTTTCTTTGTAGTTTCTTCTTTGTTTAACTCTGTGTCTTACTTTTTTTTTTTTAAACTTGCTTAATTCATTCATTAAAATTGTATTATGTTTAAAATATTCCATTTCGTTGCCATACCTTGAACCACATTCTGTTTGGGTTTCTCCTTCTGGTGTCCTACTCTTTCAGTTATACTCCTTACTTCCTTTGTTATTTCATTGCTGTTAAAAATAATCTCTTTACTCGTCAATTCACTGTTTGCTAGACTCTCTGTCTTCTTTTAATTTTTTTTTTTGCGTCAACAATTTCCAAAAATTTAGTTGTTTCACATTTCATCTTCCGTCTTTTTATTTGCAGTTGTTATTTGTTGTGTTATATTTTGTATTGCCTTGCGCCATATTATATGCCTTTATAAATCATTGCGTCACATATCTATCTATCTATCTATTGACCTTTCGAGCCGTAACCGGCCCATAGGGCGTAGACCAAGATACACCTTCTCCTATATGAATTTTTGTTCTAGCAGTTTTCTTTTAAAGATATTTTATCAAATCTCGCCATCTGTCTCTGTTCTGTGCAAGCAGTTCTATCTCATTGAGGGAGCCGATTCCTGCTGCTCTTGCCTCTCTCATCAATGTTCTTCTCAGTGTCTCCCTGGGTCTTCCTCTTTTTCTTTTACCTGTTGTTTCCCATATGAGGGCTTGCTTTGCTATTCGATTATTATCTCTTCTCATCACATGTCCAACGTATGACCATCGTCTTTTCTTTATTACTGAAGATATTAGTGGTTGATTGGCGATTTCTCTAATTTCCTCGTTTGTTTTGAATTCGTTCCATTCTATACCAAGTATTTTCCTTAGACATTTATTTTCGAATGCGTTCAACTTTGTTTCTATATCTCTTGTTGTTTTCCAGCTTTCACACGCATACGTAAGGGTTGATAGTACATTTGATTTGAATAGCCTAAGTGTTGTGTTTGTGCTAATGAGTTTTGATTTCCACAACTTTTCAAGGCTTCTGAAAGACATTGCTGCTTTAGCCAGTCTGATTCTAATTTCTTTGCTCGTATCCCTTCTCGATCAATGTGACTTCCAAGATAGATGAAGTGATCGATCTCTTCTACTGGTTTGTTGAAGAGATCGATCACTTCATCTATCTTGGAAGTTTGGGTTTCTCCTTCTGGTGTCCTACTCTTTCAGTTATACTCCTTACTTCCTTTGTTATTTCATTGCTGTTAAAAATAATCTCTTTACTCGTCAATTCACTGTTTGCTAGACTCTCTGTCTTCTTTTTATTTTTTTTTTGCGTCAACAATTTCCAAAAATTTAGTTGTTTCACATTTCATCTTCCGTCTTTTTATTTGCAGTTGTTATTTGTTGTGTTATATTTTGTATTGCCTTGCGCCATATTATATGCCTTTATAAATCATTGCGTCACATATCTATCTATCTATCTATTGACCTTTCGAGCCGTAACCGGCCCATAGGGCGTAGACCAAGATACACCTTCTCCTATATGAATTTTTGTTCTAGCAGTTTTCTTTTAAAGATATTTTATCAAATCTCGCCATCTGTCTCTGTTCTGTGCAAGCAGTTCTATCTCATTGAGGGAGCCGATTCCTGCTGCTCTTGCCTCTCTCATCAATGTTCTTCTCAGTGTCTCCCTGGGTCTTCCTCTTTTTCTTTTACCTGTTGTTTCCCATATGAGGGCTTGCTTTGCTATTCGATTATTATCTCTTCTCATCACATGTCCAACGTATGACCATCGTCTTTTCTTTATTACTGAAGATATTAGTGGTTGATTGGCGATTTCTCTAATTTCCTCGTTTGTTTTGAATTCGTTCCATTCTATACCAAGTATTTTCCTTAGACATTTATTTTCGAATGCGTTCAACTTTGTTTCTATATCTCTTGTTGTTTTCCAGCTTTCACACGCATACGTAAGGGTTGATAGTACATTTGATTTGAATAGCCTAAGTTTTGTGTTTGTGCTAATGAGTTTTGATTTCCACAACTTTTCAAGGCTTCTGAAAGACATTGCTGCTTTAGCCAGTCTGATTCTAATTTCTTTGCTCGTATCCCCTTCTCGATCAATGTGACTTCCAAGATAGATGAAGTGATCGATCTCTTCTACTGGTTTGTTGAAGAGATCGATCACTTCATCTATCTTGGAAGTCACATTGATCGAGAAGGGGATACGAGCAAAGAAATTAGAATCAGACTGGCTAAAGCAGCAATGTCTTTCAGAAGCCTTGAAAAGTTGTGGAAATCAAAACTCATTAGCACAAACACAAAACTTAGGCTATTCAAATCAAATGTACTATGAACCCTTGTCACATATCGTCTCACGTTAATTTCTTTGTCTTTGTCATTCATTGTCACGTTTTGCCGTACGTCATTATCTTTGTCGTTGTCATTTAGTGTGTCACATTTCGTATGTCATATTCAAGGCAGAAGTTTGTTGAGTGGTTAGTGCGCTCACTACTGACCAGTTAGGTCTAAGTTCAATTCCCAGATCTAACGATGGGTTTGGAACCGCTCTGATTTAGGTAACTCAAACCTCTGAAAAAATGTGCTGGAAAATTGTGTTGTGGGGGGAAACAGGGCGATCTGGCGTAATACTGACTCCATCACCGATTCACCAAATTTTCTGTCGACCATTGAAAAATATGGACAATATTACAATATTCCCGAAACGCAATAAGATATTGCATGAAACCCATGCTTACATATATTTTAATGCTATATTTACAGTCTAAATATCTCAATTTGTTTTCATTTGTTTCATTATTTATATCACATTCTTCGCTTTTGTATTTACCAGTATCATTAAACGACAAATGAACTAAAGAAGGTATCTTAATTGAGTAATAGAAAAATGGGAGATCTGAATCCTGAAATGAATTCGTTAAAAGAAAATATGGAATAGAGAAAAACAAATGGTGCAGGATATAAGAGAAAGAAGGAGGGTCATGGATATAAAGGACATTTACAGGCAACTACCAACGAGCTGGACTTGCATCTTGACCAGACAAAAAGAGACATCTAGATTGAGACAATCAACGAGACATTTAGATTGGGAAAATCAACGAGACATTTAAATTGGGACAATCAACACATCATTTAGATTGAGCAAACAACGAGACATTTAGATTGGGCAAACAACGAGACATACAGATTGAGCAAACAACGAGACATTTAGATTTGGCAAACAAAAAGACTTTTAGTTTGGGACAATCAGTGAGACATTTAGATTGAGACAATCAACGAGACGTTTAGATTAGGACAGTCAACGAGACATTTAGTTTGGGACAATTAACGAGATAGATTGGACAATCAACGAGACATTTAGATTGAGACAATCAACGAGACGTTTAGATTAGGACAGTCAACGAGACATTTAGTTTGGGACAATCAACGAGACATGTAGATTAGGACAATCAACAAAACAGTTAGATATGGACAATCAACGGAACATTTGGCCTGAAAAATCAACGAGACATTTAGATTGGGCCAACAACGAGACATTTAGATTGGGATAATCAACAAAACAATTAGATTGGGATAATCAAAGAGACATGTAGATTTGACAATCATCCAGAGATTTAGATTTGACAATCCATGAGACATTTAGATTAGGACAGTCAAAGACACATTTAGATAGGGGCTATTAAAAAGACATTTAGACTGGATAATCCCCGAGACATTTTTATTGAGACAATCATCGAGACATTGAGTTTGGGGAACTTAGATTAGACGATAAATTAGAGACATTTAGATTAACAATCAGCGAGAGACATTTAAGTTGGACAATCAACGAGAGGCATTTAGATTGGACAACCAACGAGAGACATTTAGACTGTACAATCAGCGAGAGACATTTAGATTGGACAACCAACATAGACATTTATATTGGACAGTCAGCGATATACATTTAAATTAACATTCAACGACAGAAATTTAGATCAAGAATCACGGAGACACGCTTATATTAAACTATCAGCGAGAGACATTTAGACTGTACAATCAACGAGAGACATTTATATTGGACCATCAACAAGAGACATTTAGATTGAGACATTTAGATTGGACAACCAACGAGAGAGATTTAGATTAACGTTCAACGAGAGACACTTAGACCAACAATCAAGGGTAAACGCTTAGATTGGGCCATCAACGAGAGACATTCAGATTTACAATTAATGTAAAACATTTAGAAGAGGGACCAAATGAGAGATATTTAGATTTACAATCAATGTAAGGCATTTAGAATAGGGGCCAACGATAGACATTCAGATTTACAATCAATGTAAGGCGTTTAGATTTACAATCAATGTAAGGTATTTAGAAGAGGGACCAACGAGAAACATTTAGGATTACAATCAATCTAAGGCATTTAGAATAGGGGCACACGAGAGACATTCAGATTAACAATCAATGTAAGGCGTTCAGAATAGGGGCCAACGAGAGCCATTTAGATTTACAATCAATGTAAGGCATTTAGAAGAGGGGTCAACGAGAAACATTTAGGATTACAATCAATGTAAGGCATTTAGAATAGGGGCCAACGAGAGCCATTTAGATTTACAATCAATGTAAGGCATTTAGAAGAGGGGTCAACGAGAAACATTTAGGATTACAATCAATGTAAGGCATTTAGAATAGGGGCCAACGAGAGCCATTTAGATTTACAATCAATGTAAGGCATTTAGAAAAGGGGTCAACGAGAAACATTTAGGATTACAATCAATGTAAGGCATTTAGAATAGGGCCAACGAGAGCCATTTAGATTTACAATCAATGTAAGGCATTTAGAATAGGGGCCAATGAGAGACATTTAGATTTACAATAAATGTAAAGCATTTAGAAGAGGAGCCAACGAGAAACATTTGGTATGGCATTCAACAGGTCAACGTCTGTTAGACGGATCGTCATCTTTATGTCTCATTCTTTGTCTCTTGTGTATGTGACTGTTTAGTCAACGACTAGATGAGCCAGCCACAAATAATGGAAGGCAACGAGGAACCACCGTCACAAATCACTAGTATAAGCATATACCGCATTTGGAAGTAAATTCTGACAAGTGGTCGAAGAACAGACAAGAAAATCACTGAGGGGAAACAAATGTGGATTTTACAGACAAAAGTTGAAATAAAAGAACAGCTATAAAGAGTAACCAGGATGGTCTTAAAAAAAGGTCACTGCAAAATAAAAGCATTACGTGGGGAAAGATATAGCGAGAATTATAGAAACAAGACACCAGAAGGTTTAAGAGAATGGTTTTGCAAAACATCAATTAGAGAATTGACCATCATTATCAAGTACCGTGCCTGCTGGCCTAGGTGACCATGTCTCTCCACAACTTTCGATCTCGACAATTATTTATCATTTCCGTTGTTGACCTTTTGCCTAGCCAATCTCTTCAGCTGTCTGGTATCTTTTCTCTTTGCTTCCCTCTATCTCTTCGTCCCTCGATTTTCCCAGTTGTTGCAATATCCAGCGGTTCTCTTCTCATTACATAGCCAAAAAATTATGTTTGTTTCTTCCTAATTTTGGAAATAAACTCTCTTTTTGCTTTGGCCTCTTTCAGAACGTTTTCATTACTCTTCTTAGATGTCCATGGTATTATCAACATTCTTCTGTAAAACCACATTATACATTTGTTATGGTCACCAGCGATTTTCATGTCTGTTGTCATATTGTCCATCATTCACATCCATATGTTAAGTACTGGTTCTACATAACATTTAAGAACTTTTTTTCTTGTTTGTTAAAAATTGTTAAAAATGGATTGCACAGTATCTTCCTAATTATTATTATTTTTTTTTATTTTTTTATTTTTTTTGGAAAGCTGCTTTTGCCTAGATTGGTAAACAGGTGTAAAAATAGAAAGTTGTGGAGGGATATGACTACCAACGCTAGCAGGCACATGATGATGGTTGTTTTCATATTTATGTCTCGTACACATAAATTCACCAGTAATAAAACCATACATTCACCAGTAATAAAACCATATATTTACCAGTAGTAAAACCATACATTCACCAGTAATAAAACCATATATTTACCAGTAATAAAACCATACATTCACCAGTAATAAAACCATATATTTACCAGTAATAAAACCATATATTCACCAGTAATAAAACCAAACATTCACCAGTAATAAAACCATACATTCACCAGTAATAAAACAATATTTTCACCAGTAATAAAACCATATATTCACCAGTAATAAAACCATATATTCACCAATAATAAAACCATACATTCACCAGAAATAAAACCATGCATTCACCAGTAATAAAACCATACATTCACCAGTAATAAAACTACATATTCACCAGTAATAAACCATACATTCACCAGTAATAAAACCATATATTCACCAGTAATAAAACCATACATTCACCAGTAATAAATTCATACTTTCACCAGTAATAAAACCATAAATACACCAGTAATAAAACTATATATTCACCATTAATAAAACTATATATTCACCAGTAATAAACCATATATTCACCAGTAATAAAACCATATATTCACCAGTAATAAACCATATATTCACCAGTAATAAAACCATATATTTACCAGTAATAAAACCATACATTCACCAGTAATAAAACCATAAATTCACCAGTAATAAAACCATAAATTCACCAGTAATAAAACCATACATTCACCAGTAATAAAACCATAAATTCGCCAGTAATAAAACCATATATTCACCAGTAATAAAACCATATATTTACCAGTAATAAAACCATACATTCACCAGTAATAAAACCATATATTCACCAGTAATAAACTATATATTCACCAGTAATAAAACCATATATTCACCAGTAATAAAACTATATAATCACCAGTAATAAAACCATATATTCACCAGTAATAAAACTATACATTCACCAGTAATAAAAAAAAAATAAGCAAAAGAAGAAACCCCCCCCAGACACATAAATGTCAATCCATTATCCCTCCGTGGCTATGGATCAGTCCCAATTCTACTTTATTCGTTACTAAACATAACAGTAATCTTCCTATTTGTATGGTTAGCAGGAGTGCATTATTTGGAGGATACTTCATCAGCATAACCTGCCAATGTATCTTCTGAACGTATTCTTCCATTCGTATCATTAAGCGTCGGTGGGGTGGGGGGGGGGGATATTCAAATTACAGTCTTAGATGTCTCCTCTTTTGACCAGAAAGATTGCAAACCGTACCATGAAAGCTTCGTACCATGAAAGCTTCGGCTAAATCATTAATCTATAATTTCCAATTCTCTCGTGTCAGGTTTCCGGTCACTACTCTTGTCATAAATAATTATTACTAAAAGTAGTTGTTATTTTATGTTGCTATTTTTTTTTCCTGTTAGTAATTCCATTCACAGCTATGTGTCTCTGATAATTTAGTTGTTGTCATAATTTTTCTATTTAATAAATATACTAATTATGTGACTCTTTTATGACACTGTCATATTGTTTATAGGAAACATAACTCACATTTTGGCAACCATTATTTGTTCTTAATTGTAAGTTTGTCTCATCTGAAAGTGTCAAATTATTCAACTAAATAAAACGTGTCTTATCGTCTGCTGTTTCCCCTCAATTTCTCTTGAACAAATTGGGGTGTCGAGGGAGATGCAAAGATCTGGTTCTCGTCCTTATGGATGCTTCAATTATTGTCAATTCATGTTGTTGTAGTGTTTCATTGATGCTATCTGTCCTTCTTACTCAGGGCTTGCCTCTTGCTCTCCTTCCTTCTTCTCTTGTAATATATGCTTTGTGTGGTGAGGAATCGCATGGCATTCTTTCTAGATGAGCAAACCAGTATATTTGTTGTTTCTGTGAGCAGTTTAGGATTAGTTCAATGTTCACTCTTTCTCTCATGACATCATTTCTGATTCTGTCTCTGCTGATCAGTCCAGACGTTTCTCTCATGACATTATTTCTGATTCTGTCTGTACTGGTCAGTCCAGACGTTTCTCTCATGACATTATTTCTGATTCTGTCTGTGCTTGTCAGTTCAGACGTTTCTCTCATGACATTATTTCTGATTCTGTCTGTGATGGTCATTTCAGACGTTTCTCTCATGACATTATTTCTGATTCTGTCTGTGCTTGTCAGTCCAGACGTTTCTCTCATGACATTATTTCTGATTCTGTCTGTGCTTGTCAGTCCAGACGTTTCTCTTATGACATCATTTCTGATTCTGTCTCTGCTGGTCAGTCCAGACGTTTCTCTCAGAATCTCATCTCTGTAATTGCAAGCTTTCTTTTATGTTTATTCGTTAAGTGAATATGTTTGTCATTGGTAGCACAATATGGGAATAAATATACTCTGCATACGGTGTTTCCTTGTGGTGATAGGTATAGCTTCGTGTTGAAGTATCGGGGATAACTGTCCTAATATCTGATTTAGTCTTATTGTATCAGATGTCTAATAACTTAACTGGCTTTACTATCATCAGAGAATGATGTTCCCATATGTTTAAAGTTTGTTACTTGTATTTTTAACTTGGGTGATCAATAGCTATATTTAGTTCTGCTTTTGGTGTATGCGTCAACCATATAGAAATATATCTAATGTGAATATCTGTTAAACTGTAAAGTTAAAATTGGTATCTGATATCACAAATTGAAACCACTCCCATAAGATATAATTTTTTTTTAGTTAATGAGGGACATGTAGTTGACTCAAATAAATCTTGATTGATAACTCCTGCAAGAATTACTAAAGCTAAAGCGTACGTTTAGATTAAGGCAAACAGAAGTGATTGGTTGTCTGGTAGTTTTTGCTGTAATAAAACATCAAGCTCTTGTTCTTTCTTCATCGGTGTCTATGACGACCATGGTGTTGTTAATCCCTGATTGAAGAAGGGCTGAGACAATTAACGAAACCAAAACGAGTAATGCTTCAGAAGGGCATGAGGTTATTCAATAAAGTTCTATTCCATTAAGCCATCATTCAATCCATTTTTCATCTCATTAAATGTACTAAAACAGCTTGCAGAAAAAACGACAGAACACAACCAAAACTTATACATAGCCTTCATTGACCAGGAAAAAGCATTCGACAGAGTGAACAGAGAACAACTGTGGGAGATGCTAACAACATACGGAGTAAGCCAACATCTAGCCAACATTATTAAAAGTCTCTACGCCAACAGCAGCTGCAGGGTCAGAACAGCAACAGGCTACACTGACCACCTCGAAGTTAGATCAGGTGTAAGACAGGGGTGCGTACTATCCCCCCTACTGTTTATTACATACATGGACCATATATGCAAGCTAGCCAACCCATCAGAGACAGAGGAGATCAACGAGCTTCTATTTGCAGACGACCAGGCACTAATACATGAAACAATAGAAGACCTACAAGAACACTTAAACAAACTCAACATCTTAGGAACAAAATACAACATGAAAATCAACATCAACAAAACAGAAGTCATGAATGTCGCCAAAAATAAACAGAACATCAACATAACTATAGAAGGCAGACAACTAAAACAAGTAGAGGGATTAAAATACCTAGGAAATCTAATGACAAACGACAATTCCCAAACAGCAGAGATAGAATCAAGATGCAACAAAGCTTGTCAAATCATCGGACAGTTATCACCACTATTGTCAAACAAGGAAATAACTCTGGAGGCAAAACGAGCACTATACAATACAATCTTCATCCAACGTTGTGCTACCAATGCCAGACCTGGACTCTAGATGCAAGAACAATAAGAAAAATAACCTCTACAGAGATGAAATGTGTTAGACGAATGACAGGAAACAGTCTGAGAGATAAGATCAGAAATGAAGAACTGAGAAAAAAGCTAGGAATAGCCCCAGCCATAGAATATATAAGGAAACAACAGATAAAATGGTTCGGCCACGTGACAAGGCAGAAAGAACAAAACACAACACAACGAGCCTTCAACAAACGTTGTGAGAACAACAGACCCAAGGGTCGACAACGAAAAAGATGGATCGATGGAATATTAGAAGCACTAGGAAACATAACAGCAGCAGAGGCGAACAGTAGAGCAAAAGACCACAAATTATATCTCCCCTCGACGCTGAAAGGCAGATGAGGAAGGAAAGAAGAAGAAGAAGATTAAGTGTTCATCGCATCGAGTAATCATTTAGTCGAGTTCTCATACCATCGCGACACTCAGTCGATCTCATCCCATCGAGTCATCATACCATTTAGTTCTCATCGATTTCTCATCCCATTAAAGAAATCATTCAATTCAGTTCTCATCCCATTTGTTCTCATCCAACCGAGCAATTGCGAAAAATGTCTATAGGATACACACTACGGAAGCGAACTGAGAGTATTACAAAACAGGCCCTTTTTTGGAATCCCCAGGGGAAAAGACAAAGAGGAAGACCAAGGAATTCTTGAAGAAGACAGATAGAAGCAGAGGTGAAGATGATTGGGAAGACATGGAATGATCTTAAAAGAATGGCAAAAAAACAGAACGACTTGGCAAGTGTTTGTTGGAGACCTGTGCTCCACTGGGAGCTAAAAAGGTAGAAGAAGAACCGAGCAATAATTCACTCAAGTCAATCAATCCATTATTCAGTTAATTTCTCAATCCACAAAGTTTTCATCCAATCAAGCAATCATTGAATTCAGTTCTCTCCCCATTTAGCAATCATTCAATCAAATTCTCATTTCATAATGTTCTCAGCCCGTCGAGCATTCAATAAATCTAGTTCTCATCTAATTAAGCAATCATTCACTTGAGTTCTCATCTAATTAAGCAAGCATCCGCTTGAGTTCTCATCTAATTAAGCAATCATTCACTTGAGTTCTCATCTAATTAAGCAATCATTCAATAGAGTTCTCATCTAATTAAACAATCATTCACTTGAGTTGTCATCTAATTAAGCAAGCATCCGCTTGAGTTCTCATCTAATTAAGCAATCATTCACTAGAGTTCTCATCTAATTAAGCAATCATTCACTAGAGTTATCATCTAATTAAGCAATCATTCACTTGAGTTCTCATCT
This sequence comes from Megaustenia siamemsis, assembly GCA_032433765.1. Taxonomy (NCBI): domain Eukaryota; kingdom Metazoa; phylum Mollusca; class Gastropoda; order Stylommatophora; family Ariophantidae; genus Megaustenia; species Megaustenia siamemsis. Next base: position 48,342,934 of record JAVIAB010000008.1, read on the forward strand.
AATTAAGCAATCATTCACTTGAATTCTCATCTAATTAAGCAATCATTCACTAGAGTTCTCATCTGATTAAGCAATCATTCACTTGAGTTCTCATCTAATTAAGCAATCATTCACTTGAATTCTCATCTAATTAAGCAATCATTCACTTGAGTTCTCGTCTAATTAAGCAATCATTCACTCGAGTTCTAATCTAATTAAGCAATCATTCACTTGAGTTCTCATCTGATGAAGTTCACATAACATTATGCAATTATTCTATTGAGTTCTCATCTGATGAAGTTCACGTTATGCAATTATTCTATTGAGTTCTATTAATTTAGCTCTCTTCATATTAAGCTGTAAACTTGTCCATTGCTTGACATTACTTCTCCAAGAATATTTTGGTTTTCCTCTTTGTCTTTTCCCCTAGGATTCCGAACAAGGACATGTCATGTAATATTCTCAATTGTCTTCCGGCGGTGTGTGTGTCCTATTCAGTGCGTCTTCATGTATCTCTTTGTCCAATGGTATTTGACTGCCACTATTCCATAATTCTTAGTGATTTTGTCCTGCTATTTCCATCCTTTTATTCTGCCCACCATCCATTAATGAAGGTCTTTATCTTTGTGGTTGTCATTCTTGGTATCTTCGTGGTGGTCATTCTTGCTGTTCGCCATGTTTTACAGCCGTATAATAGGACTGACTAAACATTGGAGTTGAAAATTGTTAATTTTGTATCCTACTCGACACGTGGCGAGGGTCATTTCTGTTCTTCTTTCTTGCATAACCAAAATCCAATTGCTTCTATTATTTCTACGTGAAAATTGTTTAACCACCTTTAGACCGAAACATTCATTGATACACGGCTATTGCTGTTTCCGTTTAGCTTCTTTCTTGCTAGCTTTAAACAAATGTTTTATATTCATTTTTGTATCTCTTCTCTTAATTATGACATTATGTTGCTTAAAAGAATAATATGTTTGTTCATCTCACAAGCTCGACTGTCAATTTGAATGCCTCTCGTTGTCTGGCATTGTCGCATGTCAATGCAACAGTTGTCTGGCATTGTCGCATGTCAATGCAACAGTTGTCTGGCATTGTCGCATGTCAATGCAACAGTTGTCTGGCATTGTCGCATGTCAAAGCAACAGTTGTCTGGCATTGTCGCATGTCAATGCAACAGTTGTCTGGCATTGTCGCATGTCAATGCTACAGTTGTATGGCATTGTCGCATGTCAATGCAACAGTTGTCTGGCATTGTCGCATGTCAAAGCAACAGTTGTCTGGCATTGTCGCATGTCAATGCAACAGTTGTCTGGCATTGTCGCATGTCAATGCAACAGTTGTCTGGCATTGTCGCATGTCAATGCAACAGTTGTCTGGCATTGTCGCATGTCAATGCAACAGTTGTCTGGCATTGTCGCATGTCAATGCAACAGTTGTCTGGCATTGTAGCATGTCAATGCAACAGTTGTCTGGCATTGTCGCATGTCAATGCAACAGTTGTCTGGCATTGTCGCATGTCAATGCAACAGTTGTATGGCATTGTCGCATGTCAATGCAACAGTTGTCTGGCATTGTCGCATGTCAATGCAACAGTTGTCTGGCATTGTCGCATATCAATGCAACAGTTGTCTGGCATTGTCGCATGTCAATGCAACAGTTGTCTGGCATTGTCGCATGTCAATGCAACAGTTGTCTGGCATTGTCGCATGTCAATGCAACAGTTGTCTGGCATTGTCGCATGTCAATGCAACAGTTGTATGGCATTGTCGCATGTCAATGCAACAGTTGTCTGGCATTGTCGCATGTCAATGCAACAGTTGTATGGCATTGTCGCATGTCAATGCAACAGTTGTATGGCATTGTCGCATGTCAATGCAACAGTTGTATGGCATTGTCGCATGTCAATGCAACAGTTGTCTGGCATTGTCGCATGTCAATGCAACAGTTGTCTGGCATTGTCGCATGTCAATGCAACAGTTGTCTGGCATTGTCGCATGTCAATGCAACAGTTGTCTGGCATTGTCGCATGTCAATGCAACAGTTGTATGGCATTGTCGCATGTCAATGCAACAGTTGTCTGGCATTGTCGCATGTCAATGCAACAGTTGTATGGCATTGTCGCATGTCAATGCAACAGTTGTATGGCATTGTCGCATGTCAATGCAACAGTTGTCTGGCATTGTCGCATGTCAATGCAACAGTTGTATGGCATTGTCGCATGTCAATGCAACAGTTGTCTGGCATTGTCGCATGTCAATGCAACAGTTGTCTGGCATTGTCGCATGTCAATGCAACAGTTGTCTGGCATTGTCGCATGTCAATGCAACAGTTGTCTGGCATTGTCGCATGTCAATGCAACAGTTGCCTGATGTTAGGTCCTCGAAGTCATTTCGGTAGCCGTCTTCCCCTTCTTAGTGAACAAAAGTAAGTAAAGTACCCCCGTCACGCCAAGTGGCGTATAGGGAATATGGTGTTAGTGACCATCAATTTTACAGACCTTCGGCACATGATTTTTGGGGTAATGTGGTCGGTATTACGCCCGTTTCGCTTTACTTTCCCAGAAAAAAATCAGGTACCCATTAAAGGTTGGATGAACCGGAAGCCGTCGGTTGGGATCGAACCCTACCTCTTGTCCTTTGTAGTCCAGTTCACTAACCACTGAGCTATCGCGGCTCCCTTAGTGAACAATACCCTCCATTATTGTTCTGTATATCCAATCGTGTCTTAGTCTTATGTTGTGCGCAAAAATACGCTAATTTCCTTGGTCTATTTCAAAAGTAAGCAGACACATACATGTAGCTCTCGGGGCCTCCGTAGGAAGACTAACCCGACTGAGCTACCGACGTTCTGACAACCCGTGTTCGATTCCCGAAGGAAGCAGTGTGAATTTTACTCGTGATTGAAAAAAAAAAAAAATACCCACGCTGTCATCCCAGCTGCTGGCAGAAATATGTACCAGGGTAGTACTCTGGGAAGTTGAGGGATGCCGTCTCGCATCGTGAATTACGATGTTTGAAGTCTCTGAACACTTCTGGATAGGTGGCCGAGCACATATGGGTGAAAACTCCGTGCTGAGACACCGATTCAAGTCTCGTACTTTACCTTAACCTATATATGTAGCGCACGTTAAAGCTTCTTTTTGTCATGTCATATTTTAATAATATTCATAGTTTTTTGTTTTTCCTATAACGTTCTATTTATTAAAGAAAAACAAAACTGTTTCAGAAGCCATAACTTTCTATCTTGTGAAACTGCCCGAGTCACACTATCTTGTGAAACTGCCCGAGTCACATGGTCTATATTAACTGTAACATTTCCGTCAGCGCCATCTCTGTCCACATACCTTCCACATTCCTGGCACTGTAAAGGTTGACGTCTGGTGTTAGCTGCGAGGTTAAGGGGTTAAATCTGCTTGTCTCGGGAAAGTCACGACCGCTCGTGATGTGCATGTACGGGTATACATACGTTCATAAATAACACATATAATGACATCCGATACATTTCCATTAGTGGTTAAATTGGGTAGAGAAATGTCGGACGTTGAGTTACTCCGCCTGTCTTGAATATCAGAAACGGTCGTCTTAGAATGCTTTTAAATGTAAATGTATTTTAACTCCAATCAATTAAAATGATTTAACAGAAGAATGTTTAAAATCCCATCAAAGCTAAGAAAATTAATGATGGTGCGTTGAGAAATAACCAAATCGTATGTGTTGATTAGAGCAGAACTTCCCAGTCTTTTCTCATTTGATTAAACATTGAGATTTCTCATTTGATTAAACATTGAGATTTATCATTTGATTAAACATTGAGATTTCTCATTTGATTAAACATTGAGATTTCTCATTTGATTAACTATTGAGATTTCTCATTTGATTAAACATTGAGATTTCTCATTTGATTAAACATTGAGATTTCTCATTTGATTAAACATTGAGATTTCTCATTTGATTAAACATTGAGATTTCTCATTTGATTAAACATTGAGATTTCTCATTTGATTAAACATTGAGATTTCTCATTTGATTAAACATTGAGATTTCTCATTTGATTAACTATTGAGATTTCTCATTTGATTAAACATTGAGATTTCTCATTTGATTAAACATTGAGATTTCTCATTTAATTAAACATTGAGATTTCTCATTTGATTAAACATTGAGATTTCTCATTTGATTAAACATTGAGATTTCTCATTTGATTAACTATTGAGATTTCTCATTTGATTAAACATTGATATTTCTCATTTGATTAACAATTGAGATTTCTCATTTGATTAACTATTGAGATTTCTCATTTGATTAACAATTGAGATTTCTCATTTGATTAACTATTGAGATTTCTCATTTGATTAACTATTGAGATTTCTCATTTGATTAAACATTGAGATTTCTCATTTGATTAAACATTGAGATTTCTCATTTGATTAAACATTGAGATTTCTCATTTGATTAAACATTGAGATTTCTCATTTGATTAAACATTTCGTTTTTATCATTTGATTATCCATTTAGTTGTTCTCATTTCATTAACCGTTTAATTTTTCTCATTTCATTAACCGTTTAATTTTTCTAATTTCATTAACTATTTCGTTAACAGCCTATGTTCATGGACTGTACATTTCAACGATAATGTCAAGGCGCAGTGAATTCAAATAAAGTCACTTCAAATTACATTAAAACAACACATGAATCAGTAGTAGTATACAATGTCAATTAGGACCGTGGAAAGTGCGGCCATCTGCAGCCAAATCGCTGCAGCCGGGTTGTTTTTTCTTATATAAATAGTCTACCTGCAGAATGTGCTTCCATCTGCAGCCAAATCGCTGCAGCCGGGTTGTTTTTTCTTATATAAATAGTCTACCGGCAGATTTGTTTTTCCTTATATAAGAGTCTACCCGCCCATTTTTGTTCCGGTCGTGGTGACCTCACGTGGTGGTGGTGGTGGTGACCTCCCGTTGACCTCTCGTGGCGGTGGTGGTGAGCCCCCGCTGCGGTGGTGGTGAAGGGGTGGTGAAGGGGTGGTGAAGGGGTGGTGGTGGTATCATAAATCTATTATATTCTTTGTACTTTCAATGGTTCCGTAACTTTCATAAATCTATTCTTTCTTTATACTCTCATTCAATAAAAACAGTGACAAGTTTATTTATTGTTTTTAAAAACTTCCTTTAGAATTAAAGGTAACAACTTAGACCGTTACACACGCTACACGCCAAACACTGTGTTTAACGTTAAGCGAGAGATCAAAGAGCTCGGTAGACGCCCGCGAAGACGCGCAATCCGCCTCCCGTATGAACATCAAAGGATTACCCTTGAGCACACTAATAAATTTATCGCCGTAGCAGGTAAGTGTTCATCAGGAGAGTCATTTAACAGGGGAATTTTACGATACCGATGTTTTAGTGTGAGACGCTTGGGGGAAATTAACAGTGACAAGTTATTTATTGTTTATTCTGAAGATTGTATTGTATAGTGCTCGTTTTGCCTCCAGAGTTATTTCCTTGTTGGACAATAGTGGTGATAACTGTCCGATGATTTGACAAGCTTTGTTGCATCTTGATTCTATCTCGGTTGTTTGGGAATTTTCGTTTGTTATTAGACTTCCTAGATATTTGAATTCCTCTACTTGTTTTAGTTGTCTGCCTTCTATAGTTATGTTGATGTTCTGTTTATTTTTGGCGACATTCATGACTTCTGTTTTGTTGATGTTGATTTTCATGTTGTATTTGTTCCTCGTGGCCAGTGTGCCACGAGGGATCATGTAGGTTGTCTAGTTGGCCATGATGGATCATGTAGGTTGTCTAGTTGGCCATGATGGATCATATAGGTTGTCTAGTTGGCCATGATGGATCATGTAGGTTGTCTAGTTGGCCATGATGGATCATGTAGGTTGTCTAGTTGGCCATGATGGATCATGTAGGTTGTCTAGTTGGCCATGATGGATCATGTAGGTTGTCTAGTTGGCCATGATGGATCATATAGGTTGTCTAGTTGGCCATGATGGATCATGTAGGTTGTCTAGTTGGCCATGATGGATCATGTAGGTTGTCTAGTTGGCCATGATGGATCATGTAGGTTGTCTAGTTGGCCATGATGGATCATGTAGGTTGTCTAGTTGGCCATGATGGATCATATAGGTTGTCTAGTTGGCCATGATGGATCATGTAGGTTGTCTAGTTGGCCATGATGGATCATGTAGGTTGTCTAGTTGGCCATGATGGATCATGTAGGTTGTCTAGTTGGCCATGATGGATCATATAGGTTGTCTAGTTGGCCATGATGGATCATGTAGGTTGTCTAGTTGGCCATGATGGATCATGTAGGTTGTCTAGTTGGCCATGATGGATCATGTAGGTTGTCGACTGTTCCATGATGGCTGTTTGTATGTTGTCGACTGTGTCGAGATGGATGAATGTAGGTTGTCGACTGTGTCGGGATGGCTGTTTGTAGGTTGTCGACTGTGTCGGGATGGATGAATGTAAGTTGTCGACTGTTCCACAGTCATGTCGATGTAGTAGACACGTATGTCATGTCAATGTAACAGTCATGTCAATGTAACAGTCATGTCAATGTAACAGTCATGTCAATGTAACAGTCACGTATGTCATGTCGTTTTAGCAGAGACGTATGGTATGTCGGGATGGATGAATGTAGGTTTTCTAGTGTCGCATGATGGATGCATGTAATTGTCGAGTGTGCTCCAACAAACCGCCGTGTCATTTAAACTTCTTTGAACACAATGGACACGGATGTTCACCAGAAGAAACCTCATTATGAGAAACCGTCTGGAGAAAATCCAATAAACCTTTCGTCAACCATACTTAACATACCTAGTTTAACTTCATCAAACATCATTCTCAACAATACTTAGCATTCTTACTTTAAACACAAACAAGGTTTAAACAATGAAAATCATAAACTAGCCAAAATTGTTTTAAATAAAATATTTTATTAAAATAAAATGAAATTATTCGATGATTATGATGTATTCGTCCTCCTCCACCTCGTTTTGAGGCGAAGGTGGTGGTGATGCATACCCTGCATCGACTTCACCAGCTGGTTGAGGTATATTAGCTACTAGTTGGAGTCTGAGTATTTGAAATATATGATTAAATATTAAGTTTGTTAATTCGGCATGTGATATATCAAAGTATAACACACTGAATAATTGGTGTTGCAGTCGGGTGCCGATATCTAAATGGCAGGTGTGATTGACCATGTTTGGTGATAAAGCCTGACAACCAGCACAGTGACGATGCGGGTTGTCCTGGAGTAGACCTGAGATTTTGTTAATCAATGCATGTTCCATCTTTGAAATCTGAAAATTTTCACAAAAAGAGATGGTGTTACTCAGTGCCTCTATTAATGGGGATGTTGAGTTACTAAGAATAAATAGATTTTGACCTATGATGCATTAACAGAATACTCATTGACACTCTATGTACTCTCACATCAACAAAGTTATGACTGACATCTGTATTATAACCATTCAGAGAAGAGCATTAGCATGGGAGGCGGAGCAAAGAAATGACTGACATCTGTATTATAACCATTCAGAGAAGAGCATTAGCATGGGAGGCGGAGCAAAGAAATGATGACATCTGTATTATAACCATTCAGAGAAGAGCATTAGCATGGGAGGCGGAGCAAAGAAATGACTGACATCTGTATTATAACAATTCAGAAAAGAGTATTACTATGAACGGCAGAGTGATTAACCAATTATAGAAGAGCGTAACTTTGAAAGCGGTTCCAGTTCCATCTTAAGGTAAATGATTTGGTCGGGTTCTCATCGAGAATTGTGGGCGTTTCTGGTCCATAGAATGTGTTTGGATAAACTTATGTAGGAGTTTATGTTCCGGGGATTGATATTATTCACACATATGATAAGGTGTATAAGAAACATTCAAAGTTTTATAACGCGATGGCTAACCTAGTATACACATGATCGGAGAGAAATGAGCTGATATTTACTGGAATAATTCAGGAGTCGGTGGTCGTGATATCTACGCCACGTTTGTAACCATCGTTATCGAAATACTTTCAGATCGAATTCGCAATTTCGGTCGTCTTGTTGTTCTATATACCCTCGCCTATCGATTAGTGATTGTAATAAGAATGGTTTGCTCCAGTTAGTGATTGTAATAAGAATGGTTTGCTCCAGCTTTGAAATCTGAAATTTTCACAAAAAGAGATGGTGTACTCAGTTCCCCTATAATGGGGATGTTGAGTTACTAAAAATAGATTTTGATCTCTGATGCAATACCTGATTAGTTACTAAAAATAGAATGTGACCTATGATCCAATAACAGAATACTCATTCACCCAATACTCTCACATCAACATGGAAAAGTGAATTTCTCAGTCATAGAAAAGTATGTTGTCACGATAGGTGTGTCAATATCAAGGAACAAAAAATCATTAAAGAGATCATAATTAAGTTGTGAAAGTTTGGTGGTTGAGAGATAAATCTGAAGATAAGCACATCAAACTATAAGAACAAGGAAACAATCGTATATTACACAATCTTAGAGCCAGTGTTATGTTAACACGTATTTAGTTAAAATAGAAGGTTATAAATTGAGTAGAGGTAAACTTATACCTTATGGCTCATCTACTTTTTCGAATAAACTCAAGTTCAGAAGACAGTGATGACGATATTGATTTGTCAATTGGCACGCAAACCACGATAATATGGCCTAGTGGTAATTTTAATAATGGTTTAACTTTAGACTCAATTTTCAAAAAGACAAATATACGTGAAAGGATTTTAAACTCTAGTGAAACCTCTGACACCTACATCACCGGCTCTCAAAATCAGGGAGCTGGAAGACTGGAGATTCCAACTGAAATAATTAACAACCACTCCTCGACTGATAATAGAGATATACAAATCTTTGAACATGATATTTATTTTGAACAAATTAACGCAACGTGGAATGAACAATACGCTTGCAGCCAGCAAGGTGATACACTAAACGATAGAGCTACCAAGGTAAGTAATTGCTTTGGAGTCGAGTTTTGATTTTGATATTCTCTGTTTCTCCTTCGTTATCTTTATCACTGGGTTATTATTCAGCTTGTAGCTGTATTCTATTATTGCCAACGCTATTAATTCTAATGTTTCCAACATTATCTTTGTTGATGATGATAAATAGTAAATTTCCACATGTAATGACAATTTTGAAACTAGTTGCTAATAACGATAGACGTTATAGTAAAGGAAACCGAAAACATAAAGGACTCATCCTTAATACCATAAAGAAGTAACTGTAACATCAAAGAAAAAAGACAAGTAGAATAATATTTAAAATGGTAGCCTCTCTCTCTCTCTCTCTCTCTCTCTCTCTCTCTCTCTCTCTCTCTCTCTCTGGGGAGTATATGGAATATTAGCCGCTGTCTTAAGAGTACTCGAGATACTTTTATAGTAGACTTTTCAAACATAGGCAAGACATGGCTTTGATCTAAAGATATCAAAGAGAAGATATGACCAACGGGAAGGTTGTGAAGATATTTCAAATACCACGGATGACCACTTGACCGCCAGACTGACCTCCCTGGTCATCATGAACATCCGTGTCCATTGTGTTCAAAGAAGTTTAAATGACACGGCGGTTTGTTGGAGCACACTCGACAATTACATGCATCCATCATGCGACACTAGAAACCTACATTCATCCATCCCGACATACCATACGTCTCTGCTAAAACGACATGACATACGTGACTGTTACATTGACATGACTGTTACATTGACATGACTGTTACATTGACATGACTGTTACATTGACATGACATACGTGTCTACTACATCGACATGACTGTGGAACAGTCGACAACTTACATTCATCCATCCCGACACAGTCGACAACCTACAAACAGCCATCCCGACACAGTCGACAACCTACATTCATCCATCTCGACACAGTCGACAACATACAAACAGCCATCATGGAACAGTCGACACCTACATGATCCATCATGGCCAACTAGACAACCTACATGATCCATCATGGCCAACTAGACAACCTACATGATCCATCATGGCCAACTAGACAACCTATATGATTCATCATGGCCAACTAGACAACTACATGATCCATCATGGCCAACTAGACAACCTATATGATCCATCATGGCCAACTAGACAACCTACATGATCCATCATGGCCAACTAGACAACCTACATGATCCCTCGTGGCACACTGGCCAACATACAAACAGCCATCCCGACACAGTCGCCAACTTACATTCATCCATCGTGGCACCGTCGATATTTATCCATTTAACACTATCATGTATAACACTTGTAATAAACTCAACATCTTAGGAACAAAATACAACATGAAAATCAACATCAACAAAACAGAAGTCATGAATGTCGCCAAAAATAAACAGAACATCAACATAACTATAGAAGGCAGACAACTAAAAACAAGTAGAGGAATTCAAATATCTAGGAAGTCTAATAACAAACGAAAATTCCCAAACAACCGAGATAGAATCAAGATGCAACAAAGCTTGTCAAATCATCGGACAGTTATCACCACTATTGTCCAACAAGGAAATAACTCTGGAGGCAAAACGAGCACTATACAATACAATCTTCAGAATAAACAATAAATAAACTTGTCACTGTTAATTCCCCCAAGCGTCTCACATTAAAACATCGGTATCGTAAAATTCCCCTGTTAAATGACTCTCCTGATGAACACTTACCTGCTACGGCGATAAATTTATTAGTGTGCTCAAGGGTAATCCTTTGATGTTCATACGGGAGGCGGATTGCGCGTCTTCGCGGGGCGTCTACCGAGCTCTTTGATCTCTCGCTTAACGTTAAACACAGTGTTTGGCGTGTAGCGTGTGTAACGGTCTAAGTTGTTACCTTTATTCTAAAGGAAGTTTTTTAAAAACAATAAATAAACTTGTCACTGTTTTTATTGAATGAGAGTATAAAGAAAGAATAGATTTATGAAAGTTACGGAACCATTGAAAGTACAAAGAATATAATAGATTTATGATACCACCACACCCCTTCACCACCCCTTCACCACCCCTTCACCACCACCGCAGCGGGGGCTCACCACCACCGCCACGAGAGGTCAACGGGAGGTCACCACCACCACCACCACGTGAGGTCACCACGACCGGAACAAAAATGGGCGGGTAGACTCTTATATAAGGAAAAACAAATCTGCCGGTAGACTATTTATATAAGAAAAAACAACCCGGCTGCAGCGATTTGGCTGCAGATGGAAGCACATTCTGCAGGTAGACTATTTATATAAGAAAAAACAACCGGCTGCAGCGATTTGGCTGCAGATGGCCGCACTTTCCACGGTCCTAATTGACATTGTATACTACTCTCGGCAGGCAGAATAGTCTGCGAAGACAGTGGTGCATACGTCATGACCACGAGTAGCATGACAATGGAGGTGATGGCAGTGACCAAGGCATTCAAATGGTTAGAGTTACAAGACTACACCCACGCATGTATACTGAGTGATTCGATGATCATGATAAAAAAAGTGGAGGTGGGCTCTGTACGCATGCAATGGGTAGAGTCGTTGCAGAAATCCAAAATACGTAAGGTCACCTTTGTCTATGTCCCTGGACATGCGGGAGTACGGGGAAATGAAGAGCGGACAGGTTGGCTAGCTGCGCTGTCGTTGAGGACGGGCAACCAATGGATCGGGCGGACATCATTAATGCCCTCCGAGATGTGGGAAGAGCACAGGACTTCGACAAACACAGATCCACGTCACTTGTTCGGATAATGGAAATGGGAGTTAAGATGGGCACAGCCAGCTATTTTACGTGAATATTGGCGTAAAATAAAAAGAAATATATGTTATATGTTATATGTTACATGTTATATTTTATAAGTACTGAAGTAAACGTCTTGGGTTTCGGTCTCACGGATTATACGTAGATGTGGTATAAATTTAACACATATAGATGGTACATTATAAGAGAGTATAATTGGTATGTTATAAGAGAGTATAATTTATATATTATACGCGAATACAGGTGGTATCCATCTTAATATCAGCTTGTTGCAGGAGCTACTGAGTTAGGTGCTCTGTACACACGGTGAGCTGTGTGTTTCATCCGTTTTGATCATGTTTCGATATTCCAATTGTTTACGATGAATGATGATATCGTATGACAGGGAACAGATGGTTGTGTTCACTTTCTGTGCGGTTTCGCCTTATGTCTGCTGGCGTGTGCTAAGACTGCTATGATGGGGACTACAGCTACCTTTCTTTGTTTGGGAGATGAGTTAGTGATTCAGATGATTCCTATTGCACGGGCGGTTGAACAATTATGGATTTTAATTCGTTTGCAGTGATACCGGGGCCTTCCATAACCAAAGCACCAAAGGTGGTATCTTTCATGACAACATAGGTAGTCTATTATATAATAAATATTATGATCATGTCAAAAGACAAATCGGGCTGGAAAGAACAATAATGGAAGGCATGGTTCCAAGACGACGTATCAGGGGCAGACAAGAAGAAGGTGTTTTCAAGACAATAAGGAAACCTTGAACATGACAACAGCAAAAAGTGGAAGATCTGGGTAAAAACAGAGATTCTTTCAGACTGGTTGTGGTGAATGCAGCGTTCTGATGGGTGTATGTAGGTGGTATATTATAGGGAATATAGGTGGTATATTATAGGGAATATAGGCGGTATATTATAGGGAATATAGGCGGTATATTATAGGGAATATAGGTTGTATATTATAGGGAATATAGGTGGTATATATAGGGAATATAGGCGGTATATTATAGGGAATATAGGCGGTATATTATAGGGAATATAGGCGGTATATTATAGGGAATATAGGCGGTATATTATAGGGAATATAGGTGGTATATTATAGGGAATATAGGCGGTATATTATAGGGAATATAGGCGGTATATTATAGGGAATATAGGCCTATTATAGGGAATATAGGCGGTATATTATAGGGAATATAGGCGGTATATTATAGGGAATATAGGTGGTATATTTTAGGGAATATAGGTGGTATATTATAGGGAATATAGGCGGTATATTATAGGGAATATAGGCGGTATATTATAGGGAATATAGGTGGTATATTATAGGGAATATAGGTGGTATATTATAGGGAATATAGGTGGTATATTATAGGTAATATAGGTGGTATATTATAGGGAATATAGGTGGTATATTATAGGGAATATAGGTGGTATATTATAGGGAATATAGGTGGTATATTATAGGGAATATAGGTGGTATATTATAAGGTAATATAGGTGGTATATTATAGGGAATATAGGCGGTATATTATAGGGAATATAGGCGGTATATTATAGGGAATATAGGTGGTATATTATAGGGAATATAGGTGGTATATTATAGGGAATATAGGTGGTATATTATAGGGAATATAGGCGGTATATTATAGGGAATATAGGTGGTATATTATAGGGAATATAGGCGGTATATTATAGGGAATATAGGCGGTATATTATAGGGAATATAGGTGGTATATTATAGGGAATATAGGCGGTATATTATAGGGAATATAGGCGGCCTATTATAGGGAATATAGGCGGTATATTATAGGGAATATAGGCGGTATATTATAGGGAATATAGGCGGTATATTATAGGGAATATAGGTGGTATATTATAGGGAATATAGGTGGTATATTATAGGGAATATAGGTGGTATATTATAGGGAATATAGGTGGTATATTATAGGGAATATAGGTGGTATATTATAGGGAATATAGGTGGTATATTATAGGGAATATAGGTGGTATATTATAGGGAATATAGGTGGTATATTATAGGGAATATAGGTGGTATATTATAGGGAATATAGGTGGTATATTATAGGGAATATAGGTGGTATATTATAAGGTAATATAGGTGGTATATTATAGGGAATATAGGTGGTATATTATAAGGTAATATAGGTGGTATATTATAGGGAATATAGGTGGTATATTATAAGGTAATATAGGTGGTATATTATAGGGAATATAGGCGGTATATTATAGGGAATATAGGCGGTATATTATAGGGAATATAGGTGGTATATTATAGGGAATATAGGTGGTATATTATAGGGAATATAGGCGGTATATTATAGGGAATATAGGCGGTATATTATAGGGAATATAGGCGGTATATTATAGGGAATATAGGCGGTATATTATAGGGAATATAGGTGGTATATTATAGGGAATATAGGCGGTATATTATAGGGAATATAGGCGGCCTATTATAGGGAATATAGGCGGTATATTATAGGGAATATAGGCGGTATATTATAGGGAATATAGGCGGTAGATTATATGGAATATAGGTGGTATATTATAGGGAATATAGGTGGTATATTATAGGGAATATAGGTGGTATATTATAGGGAATATAGGCGGTATATTATAGGGAATATAGTCGGTATATTATAGGGAATATAGGCGGTATATTATAGGGAATATAGGCGGTATATTATAGGGAATATAGGCGGTATATTATGGGGAATATAGGCGGTATATTATAGGGAATATAGGCGGCCTATTATAGGGAATATAGGCGGCATATTATAGGGAATATAGGCGGTATATTATAGGGAATATAGGCGGTAGATTATATGGAATATAGGCGGTATATTATAGGGAATATAGGTGGTATATTATAGGGAATATAGGTGGTATATTATAGGGAATATAGGTGGTATATTATAGGAATATAGTCGGTATATTATAGGGAATATAGGCGGTATATTATAGGGAATATAGGCGGTATATTATAGGGAATATAGGCGGTATATTATAGGGAATATAGGCGGTATATTATAGGGAATATAGGCGGTATATTATAGGGAATATAGGCGGTATATTATAGGGAATAAAGGCGGTATATTATAGGGAATATAGGCGGTATATTATAGGGAATATAGGCGGTATATTATAGGGAATATAGGCGGTATATTATAGGGAATATAGGCGGTATATTATAGGGAATATAGGCGGTATATTATAGGGAATAAAGGCGGTATATTATAGGGAATAAAGGCGGTATATTATAGGGAATATAGGCGGTATATTATAGGGAATATAGGCGGTATATTATAGGGAATATAGGCGGTATATTATATGGAATATAGGCGGTATATTATAGGGAATATAGGCGGTATATTATAGGGAATATAGGCGGTATATTATAGGGAATATAGTCGGTATATTATAGGGAATATAGGCGGTATATTATAGGGAATATAGGCGGTATATTATAGGGAATATAGGTGGTATATTATAGGGAATATAGGCGGTATATTATAGGGAATATAGGCGGTATATTATATGGAATATAGGCGGTATATTATAGGGAATATAGGCGGTATATTATAGGGAATAAAGGCGGTATATTATAGGGAATAAAGGCGGTATATTATAGGGAATATAGGCGGTATATTATAGGGAATATAGGCGGTATATTATAGGGAATATAGGCGGTATATTATATGGAATATAGGCGGTATATTATAGGGAATATAGGCGGTAGATTATAGGGAATATAGGCGGTAGATTATATGGAATATAGGTGGTATATTATAAAGGAATATAAGTAACATGGCAGTTTACTGTATCTTGCTTACAGTCAGCTGTAGTTGTTGTCTTATGCTATATTTTGATCTCCTATTTTTTATTCTTCATTTGCCTGCCAGGGTCGAGAGGAGATATAGTTTCTATTTCGTTGTCCTTTAGTTAGTCTCTTCTGTAGTCACATTTCCGAGTTTTTCTAGACTTCTGCCTATCTACCTCTTTTGATGAATCCCTTACAGTCATCAATCGAAAGCTAATTAATTTTATCGGCACAACTCATTATGAATTAATGTAAACAAGTGTTACATTCGCAATGCTGGGTTAATGTATTTTTGTACTTAAGGTGGTGTTCCTCTCACGTTAAAAAGCTCCCCCCTCCCCCCATATACGAATCGTATGCCAGCAATAGGTTATCACTTCAATTACCGCTGATGTGAAGATTTAAGAGATCTGGTGCTTAGACCTAGCGGAGACGCTTGTTAAAACATAAGGTTCGTGTCATGATGAAGATATAAAAACCTAAAACAATATTTTTAATTTGAAGTGAGCAATCTGTACATCGCTGTTCCAGCTAAATACACAACAGTAATATTTCAACCTTCACTGAAAGAATGTTAAACAACTATATGTCGCTACGTCAGGAAAAAAGTAAGTAGGAAGATCGAATGGCAACATCAAATACTAGATGTCCATGTATACAAAATTCAATATCGGCACCCAAACTACTTGTACATGTGGACAGGCACCCTAGACTGCTGAACACATACTTCAAGACTGCACTGAATATAGTAGACTGAGGAAAACCCATTGGCCCATATATACAACACTACAGACAAAAACTATATGGGCGACTGTGAGAATTATAAATGACAGTAAAATTTATACAGGAAACGACATTGCAGATATAGACAATACTTCAGGCGAACGAAAAATAGATAGATAGATTTATGAATAGATTTCAACGCATGCATAGAATATGCATTCTTCTTCTTCTACCTTTCAGCTCCCTGTGGAGCATAGGTCTTCAACTTTGTCATTCTTTTAAGATCATCCCATATGTCTTCCCCATTATCTTTATCTCTGCTTCCACCTGTCTTCTCCAAGAATTCGTTTGTCTTCCTCTTTGTCTTTCTCCCTGGGGATTAAAAAAAAAAAGGGCCAGTTGTATTATACTCTCAGTTGGCCTCCGCAGTGTGTGTCCTATCCAGCGCCATCGTCTTCGCTGTATCTCTTTATCCACTGGTATTTGACTGGTACATTTCCATAATTCTATGTTAGTGATTTTGTCCTGCCATTTCCATCTTTTTATTCTACGTAAGCATCCATTAATATAGATAAAGAGGGAGGAACAGAAAACGATACCAAAATAAGGATATCAAAAGCAAGAGGAGCTTTCATTGCACTGGGAAACATATGGAAATCCAAAGAAATTAGGCTAAATACAAAAATACAAATTTTCAACTCCAATGTTAAGTCGGTTCTATTATATGGCTGTGAAACATGGAGAATAACAAAATTGACAATCACGAAGGTACAGACTTTCATTAATGGATGCTTGCGCAGAATAAAGGGATGGAAATGGCAGGACAAAGTCACTAACGTGGAATTATGGAAATGTACTGGTCAAATACCAGTGGATAAAGAAATACAGCGAAGACGATGGCGATGGATAGGACACACACTACGGAAACCAACTGAGAGTATTACACAACAGGCCCTTTTTGGAATCCCCAGGGGAAAAGACAAAGAGGAAGACCAAGGAATTCTTGGAGAAGACAGATTGAAGCAGAGATGAAGATGATGGGGAAGACATGGAATGATCTTAAAAGAATTGCAAAAAACAGAACGACTTGGAAAGTGTTTGTTGAAGACCTATGCTCCACTGGGAGCTAAAAAGGTAGAAGAAGATCCATTAATGAAAGTCTGTATCTTCATGATTGTCATTTTTGTTGTTCTCCATGTTTCACAGCCATATAATGAGACTGACTTAACATTGTAGTTGAACATTTTTATTTTAGTTAGAATATGCATTATTGAACATATATATCGAAAGATCGAAAGAGAGAGAGAGAGAGAGAGAGAGAGAGGAAGTGTTCGACTTAATATGAGAAAAATGAAGAATGAATGCAGTCAAACTAACAAGAAAATATATTTGCTCAAAAAAATATATATACAGAATATGCGATTCAGCATTCATATATTTTAAGAAAGAATGGCAAACGTCCGTGGTCTTTAAGTAGGCTTTTATTCGAGGGGAGCTTTTTCGCATTCCAGGGCACAAGTTTGTCCCTCTTTAGTCTAAGCACGCAGCATTAAAGCGGATTCAGAATAATGCAGGCGTCTTGTCTAGAATTTCATCAACGTATCACCGTGACCCGTCACCGTGTTCTATGTTTTTTTCTTCTTCAAAGATGGGCTCAAGTTAAAATAAAATGTGTAATATTTTTCCTTAGCAAATTGAACAAACACAAAAAATAAGTATAAGCTCATACACATTTTAAAAAATGATTTATGTTGCCGCAGTAGCAATATTTACAAAAATCAAACACAGACATAGGGTTTGGTCACGTATCTCGATAGTTTGAGCCAAGAAAGACCATTTTACAAGGAAATAGATCAGGAGCAAGATAGCAAGGTAAAGAGAGATAGAATTAGAGAGATAACATCAAAGAATGGATAGGTCTCGACTTGGCAGTTCCACAGAATGACTGAGGATAGAGAGAACAGTATAAAGCTGACGAAGTCTGTCAGTAGTGAGTGCCCAAATGGCCCACATGGCATCGGGATAAAGAAAATAAGAGGAAATAATAGAGTACGATAGCGCTATATAGTTACAGTGCCTATTGTGTGAGTTTAAATGCTTGAAAATAATTATTGAAAAAAGGAAAAGGTCACAAGTGTCATCATTTCATACAATCTGAGACAAATTATTAGAAAGTTTTTTTTTCTACATAAAATCAGTGACCTTAATTATTAAAGATATGTAACTAGGTGGTCTTTCTACTTCTTTCCTTCCTCAGTTGCCTTTCAGCGTCGAGGGAAGATATAATTTGCGGTCTTTTGTTCTTCTGTTCGCTTCTGCTGCTGTTATGTTTCCTAGTGCTTCTAATATTCCATCGATCATTTTTCGTGGTCGACCATTGGGTCTGGTATTTTCGCAACGTTTATCGGGGGGTTCGTTGTGTTGTGTGTTGATTGCTCTGTCTTGTTACGTGGCTAGACCATTCTATCTGTTGTTTCTTTACATATTTTTTTGTCGGGGGCTATTCCTAGCTTTTTTCTCAGTTCTTCATTTCTGATCTTATCTCTCAGACTGTTTCTTGTCATTCGTCTAACATATTTGATCTCAGTAGTAGTTATTTTTCTTATTGTTCTTGCATCTAGGGTCCAGGACTGGCACTGGTAGCACAACGTTGGGATGAAGATTGTATTGTACAGTGCCCGTTTTGCCTCTAGAGTTATTCTTGTTGGACAATAGTGGAAACAAGGTTGTACACAGTGATTATAGGCAGGAGTCTGAGTTTGACAGGTTTATGTGGTCAGAAGAAATTTGGAAATAGTCATACAAACTACAAGGTTATTGAGTTATTTGCGGGTCATCATCATTACACTCCGAACATGTCCATAGGTGCTCAGATCCCCTCCTCAGCAATTCCCTCAGTGTCCAGCGACTGACGACTCCAGTTCTATGTTGGTTGATAAGTCTTCTTACACGGCCACTAAGTTTCTCATTTCTGGCTGTGCCCATCTTAACTCCCATTTCCATCATCCGAAGAAGTGACGTGGATCTGTGTTTGTCGAAGTCATGTGCTCTTCCCACATCTCGGAGGGCATTGATGATGTCCGTCCGATCCATTGGTTGCCCGTCCTCAACGAGAGCGCAGCTAGACAACCTGTCTGCTCTTTCATTTTCCCGTACTCCCGCATGTCCAGGGACATAGACAAAGGTGACCTTACGTATTTTGGATTTCTGTAACGACTCTACCCATTGCATGTGTACAGAGCCCGCCTCCACATTTTTTTGTCATGCTCATCGAATCACTCAGTATACATGCGTGGATGTAGTCTTGTGACTCTAACCATTTGAATGCCCTGGTCACTGCCATCACCTCTATTGTCATGCTACTCGTGGTCATCACGTATGCACCACTGTCTTCCTTGACTATTCTGCCTGCCGAGCGTGCTGTAAATGCCAATGCACTTCTTTGCTGTCGTCTTATAGATTCGTCTGTATAGAGGACTGCATCTTTCTCATTGGTATTATCGCAGATAAGACCGTTGACCTCAGCATTAACCACGACCGGGTTATGTTCCCTACTTTTCCTGTTGAGTGTGACAATACACGAGAAAGGTGTGGAGCATTAAAAGAGATTGAAAGAAGGAGAGTGAGAGAGAGAGAGAGAGAGAGAGAGGCATTTAAGGAGGGCAGTAGAAACTGAGATGGATAGTGTGGGCGAGCCATAGGGCACCTTGTGATAGATGGCCACGATATAAAAAAAATAGAGGATCCTTCCTGTTGATCTGTACACGATGTTTTTGAGTTATTTGCGGGTCATTATCATTGCACTCCAAACATAGGTGCTCAGATCCCATCCTCAGCAAGTCTTGCAGTGTCCAGCGACTGACGACTCCAGTTCTGTGTTGGTTGATACGTCTTATTATACGCCCACAAAGTTTATCGTTTTTGGCTGTGCCCATTTGAAATTACAGAAGAGTTTCTGTTTGTGTATTCTGTTTAAAAGCCATCATGTAGTGAACATGAAAACCTCAAGCAGTCCATCACGCGATTCCACATTAAAATTTTTTCCTGTTTATCGTGGCAGAGTCAGTGGCAGAGTCAGTGGCAGAGTCAGTGGCAGAGCCAGTGGCAGAGTCAGTGGCAGAGTCAGTGGCAGAGTCAGTGGCAGAGTGGTTAAGCTCTGGCTTTGTAACAAAGGGTTTTTCATGAGCATGGGTTCGATAGCTTGGGCCTCTCCATTTGAGAGAGCTCAGTACAAATGTATCTATGGCTCAGTATTTTGGGAATGTAGTAATAGTGTTCAGAGAGAGTTCATCGGTGCTATATAGAGCTAATTCTGACCTATGGAAGCGAATCATGGACAGTAATCAAACAAACGTAAAAACGAATAGAGGCCACAGAGATGGGATTTCTCAGAAGAATGTTGAAAGTTCAATGAATAGCTAAAAAGACCAAGAGGACATTCTCAAAGAGGCCAACACAAAAAGGGAACTCATAAGAAACATCAGAAAGAAACAATCAACATGTTTCGGGCACATCATAAGAAGATGAAAGTTGGAATACTTGTTTACAACTTGCAAAATACAAGGAAAGAGAGATCGCGGACGACAGAGAGAGAAGATACTAGAGAGCTTGGTGTCATGGCATGGAAAACAGTCAACAACAGAAATGATACGATGCACGCTGAATAGAACGTTGTGGAAGGACATTATCGCCTACGGCAACTGGCATGGCACATGATGATGATGATGATTAGTGTGGAAGAAACTGACCACCGAATGACGTAGTTTAGTCCAGCGGTTCTCAGACGTTCCTTCACTGCGGACCCCCATTAAATAAATTTTGTAGTCGCGGACCTCCAAGATTCAATTTCAATACCATCTCTTTTCATTTAGCTACAGAATATCACATCATTCTTCAAACCTTCGCGGGCCCCCTGTGACGGTATCCCGGACCCCTGGCGGTTGCGGACTACCGTTCGAGAAACGAGATCTAGCACATTGAAGTTTTGAACTTAACTTCACTAGAATTTCAAAATTCATCTTGGGGTGCACTCAACCTATACTATTTATTGAGTTTAGTTTAATTTAGTTTTAGTTTAATTTAGTTTTAGTTTAATTTAGTTTTAGTTTAATTTAGTTTTAGTTTAATTTAGTTTAGTCGACAGGTCATCTTCATTGCAAAATGAACAACTCCCTTCTGTTGATATCCCCCCCCCTTCCCAAGCACGCTCTCCAGTATGAAGCACTTTCGCTATACACTTGCGAAAACACTGAAGATGGCGTCAGCCCAGTTGCGTGGACATTGTAGCACCGGCGAAGACCTTGACCCCAACCTCCTTACGGGGACGCGTGCCGAGTGACAGTGGCTCAAGGTCCCCCCCCCCCCCCCCCCCCCCCCCCCAACCGTGGCCAAAGCCCTGGAACCCACACGGAGGGATCTATTTTTCATTGCATAATTAGTAATAATGAGTAATGGAGCAATATTACTTTTAATTAAGTAATGAATCTCACTACTTCTTTCAATAGCTCTTTTTTCATGTCTAAAACTCCATGCGTCACTAACAGTTCTGTTTTTAATAAAAACATCAATCCAATGACCTATTTAAACAAAACAGTGCCTGGAGCAGATAGGCTGATAACATCTGAGCGCGATATCGCCTCAACCTAAAACACGTATCTAACAATAGCCATGACCAGTCTAGGTGCACAACGTAGGTCACAACTTTGGACAATGTACATTCAATTTATAAATGTATGGTTGACAAGAAAGAATGCGAAACTAATTATCAACGAGATTGACGCGATGTTGTTAACAAGCATCCGAAGCGAAATTCGTAAGGTAAATTAATATTTTGGAAGTAATTATTAATATTAACGTGCCTACTATATGTATCTCTTTTCTATATCTCTGTCTCTCTCTCTCTGTCTCTCTCTCTATCTTCACATTTCCCCTTTGGGTGTTGAAAGAGTTTAACAGTTCTAGCTCTCTCCTTTCTGCCAGCCTCACCCACTCCTAGTTGATGTTATTGTTACGCTGCCTAGATGACTCTGTCTATTCTTCCATCACCTTTTATCTGTAATATGCGAACTTCAAAATCTATAATTGCTTGTGGGAAGGGGAACAGAGAGCATGTTTTTTTCTGTTTTCGCTGTTGTTAACTCCTGTTACTTTTAACATCTTCCATGTCTACTTCAACGACATTACTATTTGTGTGTGTGTGTGTGTGTGTGTTCCCCAGCTTTCACCACTGCCGAAGTTCCTAGAGACTAGGAAATGAATTTGTGCATGTTAATCTGTTTGTCCCTGGCAGCTGTGTGCACAGGGGTCCCACGCCGCACAGGTAGATAACTCCGTCTTCGGAGGTACTCATATTTTTTCCGTCGATGAGTAATTGACATTTCAAGCCGGGCCTCGTTGCTTAGACATGGGGTGGTTGCCGCAGAGAGAAATCATAAATAAAAATCGCAATTGGGGCAGCCTGGATTTGAACTCAAACCTCTTTATCTTGAAGCCGGCGTCTCGCCGAGAGACCAACCAGCCCCCCTGGTGACTTCTATGTGTTTCTAGGATCACCCAGTCGTAAATGGGCACTGAAATGTTTTTGTTTTCGGGGTGGGGGGTGTAAGAATGATGGCACTGACGTAATGCTGACCTTATTACAAAAAATGGTATATAAAGATGGCCACTAACACCATATTGTCTATGTTAGTGGCCATAACAGAGTTCGTTCTTCTTTTTGATCACAGTGTTTTTGCCACAAAATGAAACAACGACTGTTTGATAATAATAACGCTTGCGTGCAAACATCAAAGTTTTACTGACATATCTTTTTGCAAATCTTGCTTGGTTATTGTTTCAAAAGTATTATTCTGTTCAATTCTTGTCTCTTGTGCAGAATGCCAGGATGTGTTTGAGCAGGGAGGAATGAGGTTCATGGGAGACTACTACATCATGATCAAACCAGCGGGCGTCCCTCATGCCTTCAAAGCTCTCTGCAAGATGGTCAACAGTTCAGGTTAGTGAACTCTACCGTGGTTTGTTACTCGTAATGCTATTTTATTATATACGGTGATCACAAGAGATAAAGATAGAAACATTGGCTAGAATTGCACAATCTACAGCTTTACAAATATAGTTATGGCTTATGTACTTTACTTTACTTTGTTTTTGTTGTACTTTTAATATTTACTTTACTTTTACTTTAATTTACTTTTACTTTAATTTACTTTTACTGTTAATTTACTTTTACTTTTAATTTGCTTTAATTTACTTTTACTTTTAATTTGCTTTACTTTTAATTTACTTTTACTTTTAATTTGCTTTAATTTACTTTTACTTTTAATTTGCTTTAATTTACTTTTACTGTTAATTTACTTTACTTATAATTTACTTTTACTTTTAATTTGCTTTACTTTTAATTTGCCTTAATTTACTGTTACTTTTAATTTACTTTACTTTTAATTTGCTTTAATTTACTTTTACTTTTAATTTGCTTAACTTTTAATTTGATTTAATTTACTTTTACTTTTAACTTACTTTACTTTTAATTTGCTTTAAATTACTTTTATTTCTTTTAATTTACTTTACTTTTAATTTACTTTAATTTACTTTTACTTTTAATTTACTTTAATTTACTTTTACTTCTTTTAATTTACTTTACTTTTAATTTACTTTAATTTACTTTTACTTTTAATTTACTTTTACTTCTTTTAATTTACTTTACTTTTAATTTACTTTAATTTACTTTTACTTTTAATTTACTTTACTTTTAATTTGCTTTACTCACTGCATCTGTTTGCTTTCTGAGTTGAGGAACAATGATGAGCTTGTGCAAATGGTTTGTAATGTGTCTCCAGCATTGCCTCGTCGTGATATCTGCTATTTCATTAGCTCATCCTTGTCTAGGCCTACTTTTGTTTCCACGTGATAAACCATCTCCGAGAGATTCCACCGGGTGGTCACGAAACATGCCTAGAACATTTCATCCCTTGTTTCTTAATGTGATTGTGGTTCATCTCAATTCGCTCTCTTATATCCTTATCTTTTATCCTGATTCCTGTCTCTCCTCCTTCTCGTTGTTTGTATCTCCCATTTTTGGTCATGAACAAATGAATTTAATATGGTCGAGATTACTTGGAGGGTAAACAGGAGACGCCAGAAAGGAGCACTACACCGGGAGATACATAGGAATAAGCAACCAACACAGAACTGGATTCGTAAATCTCCACACACTGAGGGACAAACTGGGGAGGACATCTGAGCACTTATGGGCGTTTTCAATGTGCAATGAGGATGAACCGTCGACTAAACTAAACTTAACTAAATTAAGCACTCAACTAAACACTCAACTAAACACTCAACTAAACTAAACAAAACAGATTGTGTCTTGCCACAATATAACATATACTTGGGAAAAGATAATTGAGACAGACTGATTCATTTATGTTTGGGGCTAAAATATTTAGTTAAGGATGAAAACCGACGTCGATGATGATGATACTGATGATGATTATGGTAATGACGATGACGACGATGATGATGACGACGACGATGATGTTGATGATGATGATGATGATACTGATGATGATTATGGTGATGACGATGACGACGATGACGATGCCGACGACGATGATAATGGTGATGATGATGATGACGACGACGATGATGATTATGGTGATGACGATGATGACGACGACGATGATGATGTCGATGACGATGATGATGATTATGGTGATGACGATGACGGCGATGATGATGACGACGACGATGATGATGACGATGATGATTATGGTGATGACGATGACGACGATGGTGATGACGACGACGATGATGATGACGATGATGATTATGGTGATGACGATGACGACGATAGTGATGACGACGATGATGATGACGATGATGATTATGGTGATGACGATGATGACGATGGTGATGACGATGGTGATGACGACGACGACGATGATGACGATGATGCTTATGATGATGACGATGATGATGATGACGATGGTGATGACGATGATGACGATGGTGATGACGATGATGATGATGACGACGACGATGATGACGATGATGCTTATGATGATGACGATGATGATGATGACGATGGTGATGACGATGATGACGATGACTACGATGTAGATGATGATGACTATGGTGATGACGATGACGTTTACGATGATGAATATTCTCTTTGCCACCTCCTGTACATGAAAATTGGAACACTTCCAAGACAAAATGGCTCATCTCTCACGTAATATAAGAACAAGATCAGAAATGGCACTTTATTGGATTGCTTATTCCGCTGAGTTTGCAAATACGGGAGCTGCCTAGTAACAATGCGCTTTTTGTTAAGCTCAATCAGAAACACTTATTTGTTTTTTTTCGTCTATTTTTGGTGCATGCATGTCATGTTCCGAGTGCTTGTTAAAGCACTTGTCGTGTCTCATATTATTCACGTTCCTTGTGCTCGTAATGACGTATATAATGTTTACTTATCCAGAAGTTGTGAACTTTTAAAAGAAATATAGCACTATTTATTTCAGAGCGTACATTTCTGTGCTACTGACATCGTCGCTTGTTCAAGTCTTGATACTCTATGAAATGTAAATATCAAATATTGTATTAAGTTATCTATCTCAAACCACAAAGATATCATTTGGTAGGCTATTACATGTAAAGTTTTATTTTAGTTCAACTTACCTTGAATCACATTCAGAAATGTAAATGTTGAACCAGGTTCATGGGGACGACTCATCTCACAGTGTGACTTCCAGCTATCGGAGAGGGAACATAGACGATGTTTACTTTTTTTCTTCTGCGTGCAACGTGCACACTTGTTTGTCATTGATACCTTAGTTGGTTTGCTCATTTGCGTCTTTCCAGGTAACTGAATTAAACATGCTTCTTCTGTGATATATGCAAAGTGATTTGAAGAAGCTGAATCTTATAATTAGAAAAAAAAAACGTGTTTAGTTACAAATAGAACATTGCTCTTTTTATTTCGAACATTAACTACTAAAATATCCTTCATACATAAATACGGGGGACTGGTCGGTCTCGAGACAGAGAGGTTGTGAGTTCAAATCCTGGCTCCACCATGTTGGGATTTTTATTTGTGATTTCTCTCTGCGGCAACCACCCCTGGTCTCAGCAGCGAGACCCGACCTGAAACGTCAAATACTCATCGACGGAAAAAAAATGTGAGTATCTCCGAAGAGGGAGTTATCTGCTTGTGCGGCGAGGGACCCCTGTGCAATGTTGCTGCGACGGAAAAAAAGATTAACATGAAAATGTCAGCTCCTAGTCTCTAGTGACTTCGCTAGAAGTGAAAGCTGGCGAACACAAACAAAATAAATAAATAAATTTATAAATAAATACATAAGTAAATAAATGAATAAATAAATAAATAAATAAAAACAAATATTTTCTTGAGCTATATATGTTACTTTGTGTGTGTGTGGTATCACAGATTGAAACTACTTCCATACAACATACCATTTTAGGAAAATGAGAGTGATGTACTTGACTCAAGACATGTTCATCCATAAAAGCTGATACATTTCCAAGATTAGAATTAAAATACAACTTTGAGATGAGAACAAACAGCTGTGATGAGCAATGTTTAGTAAATTGAAAGATAGCGTTGGCCAGCTTGAAGTTGCTAACATCCAATATAGTTTGTGTCGTTAAAAAAAAAAAAACACTGGCGATGACTACAAAAACCACCTCTGTTCACCTATTATTGGGTTTAACACAAGACATATAATAATTTAAAAAAAAAAACAAATATTTTGGTGGGTAACTTCCGAGGCGACAACGAGTCATTTCAGAAAATGGGGTATTTTTACAACACTCGGGGGGGGGGGATAAAAAATAATACAGACAAAAATACACAAAGAACAATAGATGGTCCGAAACAGAATCGAACCATGTACACCTTCCTCGCCACATGCCTTGTCACAAGAAATCAAACGCTAGTGCACAGGGCCAACCAACTAAAATATATAAAATTGGGTTTAACAGTAATTTAGCATGTCTCAAAATTACATTCATCGGGTGTTCTTTTATCTTTGCTGCATTGAAATTATGTTACTTAATTTTGTAATGTCATTTATTTCAGAGTCTAAAATTACTGCTTTTTTTCTGCTGAGCTAGTAGTAGGCATATTTTTGCTAGCAATCCTGGTGTTCTGTATTTCATGTATTAATTTACTCGCTTGTCATAACCCTCTTGGGTTCTTCATAAATTATACTCTTATCAGTCTGATTTAGTTGACAGTCTTCCTTTGCCAGCTCATCAGCCTGATTATTCCAATAGAGATAGAATGTATTCAGATTAAAGCCGGTGGTCACAACAATACCAGAGTGGTCACCTGAGTCGAACTGGTGATGGGGCTGAAACCTGGAAATTTGACATAAACCTGTTTAATCGCATTAATTGAGGTGCGTGTTCACAGAGCTACGCATTCACTGAGGTGCATGTTCACAGAGCTACGCATTCACTAAGCTACGCATTCACTGAGGTGCGCATTAACAAAGCTATGCATTCACTGTGCTACGCATTAACAGGGCTACGCATTCACAGAGATACGCATTCACTGAACTACGCATTCACTGTGCTACGCATTCACAGAGCTACGCATTCTCTGTGCTACGCATTCACAGAGCTACCCATTAACAATGCTACGCATTCACTGTGCTACGCATTCACAGAGATACGCATTCACTGAACTACGCATTCACTGTGCTACGCATTCACAGAGCTACGCATTCTCTGTGCTACGCATTCACAGAGCTACCCATTAACAATGCTACGCATTCACTGTGCTACGCATTCACAGAGCTACCCATTAACAATGCTACGCATTCACTGTGCTACGCATTCACTGTGCTACGCATTCACTGAACTACGCATTCACTGTGCTACGCATTCACAGAGCTACGCATTCTTTGTGCTACGCATTCACAGAGCTACCCATTAACAATGCTACGCATTCACTGTGCTACGCATTCACAGAGATACGCATTCACTGAACTACGCATTCACAGAGCTACGCATTCACAGAGCTACGCATTCTCTGTGCTACGCATTCACAGAGCTACCCATTAACAATGCTACGCATTCACTGTGCTACGCATTCACAGAGCTACCCATTAACAATGCTACGCATTCACTGTGCTACGCATTCACAGAGCTACGCATTCTCTGTGCTACGCATTCACAGAGCTACCCATTAACAATGCTACGCATTCTCTGTGCTACGCATTCACATAGCTACCATTAACAATGCTACGCATTCACTGTGCTACGCATTCACTGTGCTACGCATTCACAGAGCTACCCATTAACAATGCTACGCATTCACTGTGCTACGCATTCACTGTGCTACGCATTCACAGAGCTACGCATTCTCTGTGCTACGCATTCACAGAGCTACTCATTAACAATGCTACGCATTCACAGAGCTACCCATTAACAATGCTACGCATTCACAGAGCTACCCATTAACAATGCTACGCATTCACTGTGCTATGCATTCACAGAGCTACCCATTAACAATGCTACGCATTTACTGTGCTACGCATTCACAGAGCTACCCATTAACAATGCTACGCATTCACAGAGCTACCCATTAACAATGCTACGCATTCACTGTGTTACGCATTCACAGAGCTACGCATTCACGGTGCTACGCATTCACTGTGCTACGCATTCACAGAGCTACGCATTCTCTCTGCTACGCATTCACAGATCTACCCATTAACAATGCTACGCATTCACAGAGCTACCCATTAACAATGCTACGCATTCACTGTGCTACGCATTCACAGAGCTACCCATTAACAATACTACGCATCCACTGTGCTACGCATTCACAAAGCTACCCATTAACAATGCTACGCATTCACAGAGCTACCCATTAACAATGCTACGCATTCACAGAGCTACCCATTAACAATGCTACGCATTCACTGTGCTACGCATTCACAGATCTATATGACTAACTTTACAAGTTGCAACATAGCTCTCATTCTAGAGGGTTTGGTTTTCATGCTGAAAAAAAACAGCAAAATTCATAACTTCGGTAATCATTACTAACTTAAAAAAATTCAATAAAGCTTTCCTGGCTAATAGAGAAGTGGTTAATGCAATAATACAAAAATATTTATTATTTTTAAGAATCGTTTCCCTTTTCCTATTAAGTTTTAGTGATATGTTTTCTTATATTTAGTTTTAAATGTACGTCAGATAATAAACGGTTGAAACGTATTGAAATGATATAGGCTTTGATGAAGTGACGTTAAGTGGGCATACGTCATTTTCAATTATTTTTCCATATGCAGATAAGTAATTGCATAAATAAAATAAAAAATTGCTGAAACAGTTTATGAAATATGTTTTACTCTCTACCCAGTTAAACACAAATATTATTATTATTTCCATTTAGTTTTTTAGAATTCAGAAAGAAATTTGTTTAAATTCTGAAAATCATTACAAGTCATGCCAGATTTCCTCCTAAAATACATCAAATAAAAATACGATTTTCGAGCAGCCAAATTAAGAGTTAATATGGAAGTTGCTGTGTAACATCAAATCAGTTCATAGACTGTGGATATAACGTATTTAGTTGTCTTTTGAAGGGTGAGGGCTGTTTTTTTTTTTTTTGCAGGTATATTTCCCCGTGTGTTACCGGGCCTCATTATGTGGAAGTAAAGAATAGTGACACTGTGACCTTCCAGGCATGTCGTAAGAAGCGACTAAGGAGATTGATCGATGGCTTCACAAACTGTCATTGTAAAAAGCATTGTTATGGAAACAGATCATAGATTTTAGAAGCAGTGATCTCTGCAATATGTGCCATTTTGGCACGCAAGGTTTCTGTTTTTGAGATTGTGGTTCTGCCCTATATGCCGTCTTCGGCTCGAAAGGACAATAGATAGATAGATATTTTGTAACCATATCATTATCAAGTGCCGTGCTTGTTGGGTGTTTAGCGATCATGTCTCTCCATAATTTTCTTTATCCACAGTCATTTGTCAATTATATTTTTTCATCACTACCCAATGCTATTCTAAAAAAAAAATGACAAAATATTTTTTCTCCACTTCCCTCTTCCTTCAGATCTTCTAGGGCTGGTCTAGAGGTAAGACGTCAGTCTCTAGATAGGAAGGTTACAGGTTCAATTCCACCAGTGGAAATATTCATTTTAAAAATAACGAATTAAAACCGTTGTATCTTTGTAACTTTACCTTCCCTTTTTCTCTGCGCAGTGAGATCCGATGTCTAGCCCTCTCGGATAACGGCAACAACCTAAAACAGAAAGCCCCGTGTGCACTTGCGTACGTTTGGGAACACCCGTCAGTTACAAAAATTGAAAAAAGTAGGCATAATAATGGTCGCTGCCCGGGGCAAAATTGACAGCTCAAATCTACCAAAACCGATGGATCCCATGCCGTGCTACGGAGTTCGTGCACGCGGGTCAGGGTTCTGTTCGGGGATTCTGGATATTTCGAGGGGGAAAATCGAAGCGCCTATGGATTGGTCCAGTATGCAGTAGTGATAATGATGTGACATAGGCTGGTAGTTCCTATTTTGAGTTGGCGAACATGTGGTTTCTCATTCTGTTGTGGCCAGTGCGTATGCGAAGTATGATGACTTGATCCCTCCTCGTAACAATTAGCAATCAAACAGGACAGTTCCAGTGAATAAAACAAGGAGTCAGACAAGGCTGTGTTCTGTCGTCGGATTTGTTTTCATTTTACAGCGAACATATTATGAGATCAATCTTCTTCTTTCTCTTCTATCCTTCCTCTACTGCCGTTGGCGTCGAGGGGAGAAACAGTCTGCGATTCTTTGCTCTTCTGTTGGCCTCTTCTGATGTTATTCCTCCTAGTGACTCTAGTATTCCCTTTATCCATCTCTTTCACGGTCTACCTCTTAATCTGACGTTTTCGTAGCGTTTGTTTATGGCTCTTTGATTCATTGTTATATAGTTCTTTCTGTCTTGTTATGTGGCCGAACCAATTTATCTGTTGTTTCTTTATGTATTCGATGGCTGGTTAAATTTCGAGTTTCTTCCTCAGGTCAGTGTTTCTTACTCTGTCCCTTAAGCTGTTTCCTGTCATTCTTCTGACACATTTCATTTCGGTGGTCGTTATCTTTCTTATTGTTCTAGAGTCCAGCGTCCAATTCTGGCACCGATAGCACAGAGTTGGTAGAAAAATTGATTTGTATATTGCACTTTTTGCTTCCGTAATTATTGCTTTGTTTTTCAATAGTGTTGATACTAGGCCTATAACTTGGCATGCTTTGTTACACCTTATATCTATCTCTGTTTCTTGGTTATTGTCTTGTGTTACCGTGCTACCCAGATATTTAAAATTGTCTACTTGCTTCTTGTTTGTTATCTATTATGATGTTTAGTTTTTTTTTCTTTCTCGCTATTGCCATTACTTCGGTTTTGCTTATGTTGATCTTCATGTTGTATTGTTTACAAGTGTTGTTTAGCCTGTTGATGTGTTCTTGTAGGTCCTCAATTGTTTCATGTATCAGAACTTGGTCGTCTGCAAATAGTATTTCATTTATTTCTTCCTCTCTTCTGTTGTTTTCTGGTACGCATATTTCGTTCTCTTCTGTGTTATCGTTTGTTGTCATCCGTGTTGGTATGTTTCCTCTGATTGGGCATGCTAATTTGCATATATTGTCCATATATGTGATGAAAAGTAAGGGGAAAGCACGCAGCCGTGTCTTACTCCGGACTTAATGGTGTAATGTTTAGAGTAGCCTGCTGAAGATCTTACTGTAGTGCGACTACTTTCATAGAGGCTCTTGCATATCTCTACTAGGTGGTGACTCACTCCGTACAAGGGCAATACGGACCACAGTTGTTCCCTGTCCACCCTATCTAACGCCTTTTCTTGGTCAATAAAAGCTGTATATAGTGTTTTATTATGCTCTATTGTTTTCTCCGCTAGTTGTTTTATGATAAATGGGGCATCTGTGCAACCTCTGTTCCTCCTGAAGCCCATTTGAGCATCGCTTAGTTGTGGGTCTATAATTGGTCTCAATCTTTTTTCAACTATCTTGGCATATAACTTCCCTGTGTGGCTTAATAGCGATATTCCTCTATATTGGTTGCAGTCTCTTCTGCTGCCCTTCTTTTTCCATATTGGTAATATAATGGACTGTTTCCAATCGCCTGGACTTGCTGTTGTATCCATGCAGCGTTGAATATTCTGTGTAGCCATTTACATCCTGCCTCTCCCGCTGCTATTAGCATTTCTACTGGGATGTTATCGATTCCTGGGGCTTTGTTTCTTAGTGCTAGTCGCAATGCTTCTTATATTTCTTCCATTAGTATATTTGGTTCTTTATAGCCAACTGTTAGTTGTTTTTTGTGAGTTTTTGGACTTGTTTCTACATTCAAAAGCTCTTCGAAATATTCTTTCCATCACGTTAAGATTTGCTCTTTGTTTGTTATTGCTTGGCCTCGTTTATCATTGATGATTTCAGTTGGGTCATAATTGTCTTTCTTTTGTCTTATGGCTTGAATTGTTCTATAGAAATATCTGGTTGCTGATTTGTGGTTGTTACTAATCATTTCTCCAAATTTTATCCATGCTTTATGTTTTTCTTCTTTGATTAATTTCTTCTCTTCTTTCTATTGTGTATATATCATAATCGCTTTGCTTTTTAGTTTTTAGCCAGATTTTGTATAGTTTTTTCTTTCTTTTTATGGCGTTCTTGACTATGTCATTCCACCATGGAGTGCTCATCTTTCCCTCCTTCTTCCTTTGCTTCGTTCCGTATATTGTGGTTGCTATTTTCGTCAATGATTTTTTGAATATGAGCCACTAGTTATCTACTGTAGTTATTTGTTGTGGTAGTTGTTTAAATTGGTTTTCTAGTTGTTTTTCTATTTCTTTCTTTTTATCTTCTGTTATAAGTTGGCTTAATTTTAGTGTCCTTTCGGATTGTTTTCTTGTTTTCAATTTGTTTCTTGTTGTCTTGTTTTGCTTTCTGGATGATTATTAGCACCATTTTATGACCTGTATCATTTGTGATGTTAGGCACCGCTCTGCTGTCTCTGATTTTCCTCTTCCTCTGTGTTCTCGCTAGGATGAAATCTATTTGACTTTTACAGTTGTTATCGTTCCATTTATACCATGTGTATATTTGTGAGTCTTTATGATTAAAGAAAGTGTTAGTTATGCATAATTCGTGTTGATTGCATAATTCAAGCATTCGGTTGTCGTTTTCGTTCTTTCTATTTGTGTTATCTCCAAATGGGCCCAGATATTTGAAGTTCTCATAATTGCGTTTTCCTGGTCTCCCGTTAAAGTCCCCCATCACCAGTAGATCTTCGTTCTTATTTACCATGCTTATGATTTCATTCAGTGTTTCGTAGAATTCTTCGCTCTCTTCGTCGTTGTTATTGCAAGGTGCATATATTTGGATGTATGTTATATTGACGTTGTTTTCTATTACTCTTAGGGTAATTATCCTTTCTGAATGTTGATGTATTTCTATAATGTTTTTGACGTTTCTGGGTCTACAATGAATCCTACTCCGTGTTTTGCTACTTCGTTGGTGTTAACTCCTGAGTTTATTATGGTATAATTCATGTACGCTTTCCTTGTTTGTTTCTCCTTCAGTCTTGTGTCTGCTACTCCAAGTATTTTGATTCTTCTTTTTATCATTGCGTCGATTAATTGTTCTTCTTTGTCTCTGATACCGCAAATATTGATGGTTGCAATTTTATTTACATTATGTCTGTATGATCGCGATTGTTTCTCCATTATTTTGGCTCTGAGCACTGTTGTGTGTATGTTACATTGTCCTCTGCCGCTGTGCTAGTTCTGTCGCAGAGTAAGGGCTGTGTTTATGTTACCAGTGCTTGCCCACGCACTGAGGTCACTGATGGCCGTGACCCATTTTCTCCTCGTGTTGTTTCTCTACATCTTTGTTGTTTTCACACACAAACTGTTATTAAACTGTTATTAAACTGTTATTAAACCCTTAAAAAACAAATGTTATATGTCTATCCTGCTTGATGATATTTTAGATCACATTATATCATTCTCTGGAATTGGAAATTTGACACATTATCCATATTATGAGATCAATAATAGACAAAAAAGGAATTAAAGTCAACGGTCACAACATAAGTAATTTGCGTTTATGACATAGTCTTAATAGCAGAGACAGAGAATGAACTACAAGAAATGATAGAAATATATTGAAAGAAAGCAACAAGAAAGGTCTGAGTCTGAATAGTAATGGTTATATCAAAGAAGCAATCATCGCCATCATGCAGCATAAAAATAAACAGGACAAATCTGAAACAAGTGCAACGTGTCAACAACACTTTGGCACTATAATAACATCAGATGGAAGATGCACCACAGAAACAAAACAAAAACAGAAAAGCTCAGCCAAAATAACATGTCAGAAAAAGAAAACATTTTATCAAACAAATCTATGTCAATAGAAGTGAGAAAGAGAGTTCAACTGTGCTATATAGAACCAATTCTGACCTATGGAAGCGAATCATGGACAGTAAACAAATAAATGAAAAGACGATTAGTGGCTATAGAGATGTGATTTCTCAGAAGAATGTTGAAAGTTTTCTCGACACCTAAAAAGAGCATTGAGGACATTCTCAAAGAGACCAACAAAAAAAGAGTTATCATAAAACATCAGAAAGAAACGATCAACATTTTTTTACCCGGGCACATCATGAGAAGAGGAATGTTGGAAAACTTGGTTACAACTGGCAAAATAAAAAAAAAGAGAGATCGCGGAAGACAAGGAGAGAAAATACTAGATAACTAAGTGTCATGGTATGGAAAACAGTCCACAACAGAATTGATACGATGCACTGCGGATAGACGATTGTGGACAGACATGATCGCCTACGGCTAAAGGTATGACACATGATGATGATGCCCAAACCAAGGGGAACAATTGAAGGTTCGGTAACAAGGCACCCAATGTGGTCTAGTATGACGCTATTTAGAGGAGAATATAGCCACTATTTTCTGCCACGCATGTCGTAAGAGGCGACTAAGGAGATTTGGAATTGTCGCCTGTGCTATCGAGTAGGACGTGAACCGAACGACCTTGTCTACAGAATTTACCTCTGCATTTTGTCAAATGCTGTGACAAGTGGTGGAGCGGACACGGGAAATTTCTGAATGCAATTAAACTGGTTTCATGGAGTGAATAGAATAGGTCCTCCAATAATGTAAAATGTAATATTTTATGGAGCAACCTATGCCAGTTTGGTATTGTGCCGGTTGAGAAGAGATGGCAGGGGCGATGAACACGTGCTGGGCTATCGCTAGAATATGCAGCTGCTTTCTTTTGCATTTTGATTTTAGATCCGGGCCTCGACCTAATCTGGACCGGTAATTATCGTCTTACCGAAAGTATCGCTGACATCGTGGCTAAGGTATACAACATGAGAGAGGCTTTTGGAAACCATGAACTGTGTATGCCAGTACCGGTGTCAATAGACAAAAAGGGCTGTAACTATGCTCAGTAAGTGGAACTTATTCTTCTGCGATAGCTCGACGATTACTTCCCTTTAACAGCGCCCTTAAAGTGACGTTAATTGTGCTATTTAGTAGTCTTCTTCTTCCTCATCTGCCTTTCAGCGTCGAGGGGAAATATAATTTGCGGTTTTTTGCTCTTCTGTTTGACTCTATTGCTGTTATGTTTCCTAGTGCTTCTAATATTCCATCGACCCATCTTTTTCGTGGTCGACCCTTGTGTCTGGTGTTCTCACAACGTTTGTTGAAGGTTCGTTGTGTTGTGTTTTGTTCTTTCTGCCTTGTCACGTGGCCAAACCATTTTATCTGTTGTTTCCTTATATATTTAATGGCAGGGGCTATTCCTAGCTTTTTTCTCAGTTCTTCATTTCTGATCTTATCTCTCAGACTGTTTCCTGTCATTCGTCTAACACATTTAATCTCTGTAGAGGATATTTTTCTTATTGTTCTTGCATCTAGGATCCAGGTCTGGCATTGGTAATACAACGTTGGGATGAAGATTGTATTGTATAGTGCTCGTTTTGCCTCCTGATCTACCTTCAAAGTGGAGATCATACCCGGGAGAGGAATAGAGTCTTGATCACTACTGGTTCACTTTTCATGATGCAAACAATTAGTTATCTCTGAACGCTTTCAGCACAGGTATCGTTAAACATCTTGAATCCCATCTACAGTCTCACCTCGAGTCCCATCTACAGTCTCACCTCGAGTCCCATCTACAGTCCCACCTCGAGTCCCATCTACAGTCTCACCGCGAGTCCCATCTACAGTCTCACCTCGAGTCCCATCTACAGTTTCACCTTGAGACCCATCTACAGTCTCACCTTGAGTCCCATCTACAGTCTCACCTCGAGTCCCATCTACAGTTTCACCTCGAGTCCCATCTACAGTCTCACCTCGAGTCCCATCTACAGTTTCACCTCGAGTCCCATCTACAGTCTCACCTCGAGTCCCATCTACAGTCTCACCTCGAGTCCCATCTACAGTCTCACCTCGAGTCCCATCTACAGTTTCACCTTGAGACCCATCTACAGTCTCACCTCGAGTCCCATCTACAGTCTCACCTTGAGACCCATCTACAGTCTCACCTTGAGACCCATCTACAGTCACATCTAGAGTCACAGCTGGAGTCTCACATTGAGACCCATCTACAGTCTCACCTCGAGTCCCATCTACAGTCTCACCTTGAGACCCATCTACAGTCACATCTAGAGTCACAGCTGGAGTCTCACCTTGAGACCCATCTACAGTCTCACCTTGAGACCCATCTACAGTCTCACCTCGAGTCCCATCTACAGTCTCACCTTGAGACCCATCTACAGTCTCACCTTGAGTCCCATCTACAGTCTCACCTTGAGTCCCATCTACAGTCTCACCTTGAGACCATCTACAGTCCCACCTTGAGTCCAATCTACAGTCCCACCTTGAATCCCGTCTACAGTCCCACTTTGAGTCCCATCTACAGTCCCACCTTGAATCCATCTACAGTCCCACTTTGAGTCCCATATACAGTCCCACTTTGAATCCCATCTACAGTCCCACTTTGAGTCCCATCTACATTCCCACCTTGAATATCATCTGTAGACCCATGTATAGTTGCAGCTACAGTCCCACCTTGAGTACCATCTAGAGTGACACCTCGACTCCCACCTTTAGTCCCACCTTGAATCCCTATACAGTCCCACCTTGAATCCATCTACAGTCCCACTTTGAGTCCCATCTACAGTCCCACTTTGAATCCCATCTACAGTCCCACTTTGAGTCCCATCTACATTCCCACCTTGAATATCATCTGTAGACCCATGTATAGTTGCAGCTACAGTCCCACCTTGAGTACCATCTAGAGTGACACCTCGACTCCCACCTCGACTCCCACCTTGAATCCCTATACAGTCCCACCTAAAGTCCCACCTCGACTCCCACCTTGAATCCCTATACAGTCCCACCTAAAGTCCCACCTCGACTCCCACCTTGAATCCCATCTACAGTCCCACCTTGAATATCATCTGGAGACCCATATATAGTTCCAGCTACAGTCCCACCTCGAGTCCCATCTTGAATCCCATCTACAGTCCCACCTAGAGTCCCATCTTGAATCCCATCTACTGTCCCACCTAAAGTCCCATCTTGAATCCCCTCTACAGTCCCACCTAAAGTCCCATCTTGAATCCCCTCTACAGTCCCATCTACAGTCCCACCTAAAGTCCCATCTTTAATCCCATCTACAGTCCCACCTAAAGTCCCATCTTGAATCCCCTCTACAGTCCCATCTACAGTCCCACCTAAAGTCCCATCTTGAATCCCATCTACAGTCCCATCTACAGTCCCACCTTGAGACCTCGGTTTTTCCTACTCTTCTTGTAATGTTCTGTATAATATTTCCCATCACGTGACGAGTCATCTTATATTTCATCAATGTTGCCATTGCCTGATGTATATTTAGTAAACTACCGGCTCACAATGCGCCAGACTTGACTAAGATAACACGAACCAGGGCTGCACCTATAATGTGACCTACCTGTGAGAACTCTAAAATGTTTGACTTAAGGTGGATGGAATAGCAGGGGAAATCAAAAGCCGGATTAAGAGACAACACCGCCCAGAAGATATGTAACGTTGAGGAATTCTTATAGCAATTTGGTATGTC
Source organism: Megaustenia siamemsis (assembly GCA_032433765.1). Taxonomy (NCBI): domain Eukaryota; kingdom Metazoa; phylum Mollusca; class Gastropoda; order Stylommatophora; family Ariophantidae; genus Megaustenia; species Megaustenia siamemsis. Next base: position 48,381,450 of record JAVIAB010000008.1, read on the forward strand.
ACTTCTTGGAAATGAAAGGTCAAGGATGAAAAGAACTTTGTAATAGGTTTCTGGCGGGTCTAGTGGTTATAAATCTACAATATATCTATTGTTAACTCATAGTACTGATTCAATAATGAACTATTGCAATCGATGTGGTTTAATAATTAAATTCCTAATCACGACTCATTATATTGGTTTCGGCTTTAACTATTTTATGCTAAATTGACGTCTGTCTTAATATCGAAGTATGTAGAAAGGTCATTAATGTTAATAGTTTAATAAATTATATAATACACACGAACACAATTTAACATTCAGATCAACTTTACTTTGTTTATTTATAACTATTAATTAGACACTACGTTATTGGATGAGCTGGAAAACTTATATATCGAAGGAAAGACACACCCAATATACATCGTAGTTGCTTGACATTCGGTGATACAACTAAAAAAACATCCAATAAACATCGTAGTTGCTAGACATTCGGTGATACAACGAAAACATGAAACACCCAATAAACATCGTAGTTGCTTGACATTCGGTGATACAACTAAAAAACATCCAATAAACATCGTAGTTGCTTAACATTCGGTGATACAACTAAAAAACATCCAATATACATCGTAGTTGCTTGACATTCGGTGATATAACTAAAAAAACATCCAATAAACATCGTAGTTGCTTGACATTCGGTGATACAACGAAAACATGAAACACCCAATAAACATCGTAGTTGCTTAACATTCGGTGATACAACGAAAACATGAAACACCCAATAAACATCGTAGTTGCTAGACATTCGGTGATACAATATACAACTAAAAAAACGCCCAATAAACATCGTAGTTGCTTAACATTCGGTGATACAACGAAAACATGAAACACCCAATAAACATCGTAGTTGCTAGACATTCGGTGATACAACTAAAAAAACACCCAATATACATCGTAGTTGCTTGACATTCGGTGATACAACGAAAACATGAAACACCCAATAAACATCGTAGTTGCTGGACATTCGGTGATACAACTAAAAAAACACCCAATAAACATCGTAGTTGCTAGACATTCGGTGATACAACGAAAAAACATCCAATAAGCATCGTAGTTGCTAGACATTCGGTGATACAACGAAAAAACACCCAATAAACATCGTAGTTGCTAGACATTCGGTGCTACAATGAAAGAAAGAAACACCCAATAAACATCGTAGTTGCTTGACATTCCGTGATACAAAGAAAGAAAGAAACACCCAATAAACATCGTAATTGCTAGACATTCGGTGCTACAGTAAAAGAAAGAAACACCCAATAAACATCGTAGTTGCTAGGCATTCGGTGCTACAACGAAAACAAAAAACACCCAATAAACGCCGCAGTTGCTGCACATTCGGTGCTAGTGCCGGCCATGTTATTCTCATCGTCTGTTATAATGGATTTGAGAGCTGCTGATAAAACAACCCTGATTCTTGAAGTGTCAGTCGCAGTGAAAACATCATGCACTTTCTAATTTTTACTTGTAAAGAAATCATTCCATTATGGCGTTCTGCATTATCAACAGACCAGAAATGATTTCCGAAATATCGGGATTGATACTACATTTCTAACGTGTTCGTATCTAAGTCTTTCTATTTGTCCCCAAAATGAATCTGCGCCTAGATCGTTGACGAAAGCGGAAGAAGTAGAAGATTATGATAATTATTTTGTCCAGCGACGATAGAAAACTTAGATTGTACAACTCTTATGTGATACCAGTGCTAACATATGGATGTGATACCAGTGCTAACATATGGATGTGATACCAGTGCTAACATATGGATGTGATACCAGTGCTAACATATGGATATGATACCAGTGCTAACATTTGGATGTGAAACCAAGGCGAAAACATTCGGATGTGATACCAGTGCAAACATATGGATGTGAAACCAATGCGAACATACGGATGTGATATCAGTGCTAACATATGGATGTGATACCAGTGCTAACATATGGATGTGAAACCAAGGCGAAAACATACGGATGTGATACCAGTGCAAACATATGGATGTGAAACCAATGCGAACATACGCATGTGATATCAGTGCTAACATATGGATGTGATACCAATGCGAACATACGGATGTGATACCAGTGCAAACATATAGATGTGAAACCAATGCGAACATACGGATGTGATACCAGTGCAAACATATGGATGTGAAACTAATGCGAACATACGGATGTGATATCATTGCTAACATATGGATGTGATACCAATGCGAACATACGGATGTGATACCAGTGCAAACATATGGATGTGAAACCAATGCGAACATACGGATGTGATAGCAGTGCTAACATATGGATGTGATACCAATGCGAACATACGGATGTGATACCAGTGCAAACATATGGATGTGAAACCAATGCGAACATACGGATGTGATATCAGTGCTAACATATGGATGTGATACCAATGCGAACATACGAATGTGATACCAGTGCAAACATATGGATGTGAAACCAATGCGAACATACGGATGTGATAGTTAGAAATCCACCCAGACTTTATAAAGGATATTAAATGCCTTTTAAAACAAAAGTCTACGAAGGATCTCAAAAATAAGCTGTGAAGAAAACATTTCAAACGAACGAATAAAAGACCAATCGAAACAAAAATAAGTATCGAGCGTTATAAGAACACGTTGGAATGTGATAAGAATGAATTAAGAAAGACTTGCTCATTAGGCATTTCTGTGGGAACCATCTGGTAAAATAAATCAAGGGAGACTAATAGAATCACTACGCATAACAGTTCTCTTCTTGGAATTAGTATCACTACAGTCGGTAATTCCCATATCCACTCCACTCATGTCACAGCCCCCCCCCCCCCCCCCCCCCAAAAAAAAAAAGGGCGGTGGCAAATTCTGTTGATAAGGTCGGCTACCGTGCATCCCTAATCTCAGCGCACAGGCGACGATTCCAAACGACTTCCACCGAATATAGAGCGCACAGTCACTACCTTACTCCCAGTTTCCTCGGAAACTCACACTTAATGCACAAAGCAACCGAAACGGCTTAAGCGACAGGGCGAGTCTCTGCAAAAACCGTGCGACAAGCAGCCATTTTGAATTTGCATTGTCGGCCAGATCAATTACTAGGAAAGGTTCAACCAAGGACTAAGAAGCAACAAAGAACTACAAGAACTAGGAGAAAATCGTTAAAGGTGGAGAACTATGACTTCATCCCCCTATATGTCGTCTTAGGTCTGAGAGGAAATGAAAATGAGTGAAAGATAGAGAACTATGAACTACGCGGCAGGATAGTAACAATTTAGAAAAACGTTTTTACAAAAAAGTAGAATCAAAAGTCTGACATTAACAACATTGGAAATGTTCATAAAGATATAAGTATCAGTGCAACATGGACATTGTTCATTAGTCTTCTATCTACCGAGGAATTCTCCTCTTCTTATTAATTCTCTAAGTTTAGGAATTCACACATCGATACCAGTTTTAGCATTATAGCTCCTAGTGGTTCACAACTTACTCAAAACGACACAAATCTCGTCATTCAAAGCTACATCAGTGCCAAAATTTATACCGAGAAATGGCTTCTCGTCTTTTTACTATTGTCCCTTTAGGATGCACACTTTGATAACCGGTCTTCTGAATAATTTAAAGACAAAACAGCGACCAGAATCTTGAAGATGTCAAGCTGCCATGGAAAGATTCTTAATGAAATCCAGACATCGGAACTTGTCTTTGTTGATATCTGACCAGGGAAGAAAGGAATGAATTCCTAGATGCCCTCTAGCATGTTTGCCGTCATTTAACACTATAAAAGCAAGGCGTAATATTTACCTTCGTCCTGCCGGCTTCTAGATAAGGGTTACTCTTATTTCCACCTCAGATTGTATGTTAATAAACTGTTACATCTGGCTCATTGTCATGTGTAATGCCACGTGACGTTTCAAGTCACAGACTTTTTAAGTTTTAAAATGTATAATTCTCCATAGAGATATAAGGTAGCCGCTATAGTTCAGTGGTTAGTGAACTGGACTACAAAGGAGAAGAGATCGGGTTTGATCCTATTCGGCGGCTGTCAGGTTCACCATTAAATGGGTACCGTATTTTTTCTGGGAAAGTAAAGCGGCATGGTACCCGTGTGTTACCGGGGCCTCATTATGAATAAAGAATAGTGACACTGTGTCCTTCCAAGCATGTCGTAAGAGGCGACTAAGGAGATTGATCGATGGCTTGACAAGCTGTCATTGTAAAAAGTATTGTTATGGAAACAGAACCATAGATTTTAGAAGCAGTGATCTCTGCAATATGTGCCATTTTGGCATGCAAGGTTTCTGTTTTTGAGATTGTGGTTCTGCCTGCCCTATGTGCCGTCTTCGGCTCGAAAGGACAATAGATAGATAGAAAGCGGCATGGGCCGCCACATTACCACAAAAATGATGTTCCCGCCATATATCCTATACGCCATGTGGTGTGTTGGGGCTCTTGACTTTTCGAGATGAAAGGGAGACGTGCTCTTTTTTGTGTTTATTTTTTTGCGTTCACCAGCTTTCCCCTCTATCGAAGAACCCTAGATTCTAGAAACATGAATTATTCATGCTAATCCATTTTTCACAGGCAGCCATGTGCTCAGGGGTCTCTCGCCACTCAGACAGATAACTTATCTTCTGAGGTACTTATTTTTTTTTTTCGATAAGCAATTGACGTTTCAAACCGGGCCTCGCTGCTGAGACCAGGTGTGGTTGCTGAGACCAGGGGTGGTTGCTGAGACCAGGGGTGGTTGCTGAGACCAGGCCTCGCTGCTGAGACCAGGCGTGGTTGCCGCAGAGAGAAATCAAATAAAAATCACAATTGGTGTAGCGGGGATTTGAACTAACAACCTCTCTGTCTCGAGACCGACGTCTTGCTTTGTGACCAATCCGTCCCCCGTCTTTTTCGTTTAAACTTTACTCTAACTTTTTCAACCACGTACCCACTTTTCAGAGGTGAAGAGAGTTCGACAAAAAAATGAACTGACGGTAAATATCACCTCGCTTCACCTACACAGTGATTTGATGAGCATTGCAGGCATTATGAACGAGCGCAGCCATTGTTTTCCAATTTTCTCTGTTCTTTGACTGCTGTATTTGTACTTGCAGAGTCGAGATCTGCTAATTTATTTATATAATCTTTCGAGTTTTGTCTCCTTCTATTATGTGTGATATGGCGAAGTCAAGACCTGCCAATTCATTTTTGTTACCATTTTTTTCCAATTCTATAATGGGCGTTGATCTTATACCACCACCAGTTATAATTGTCATGACGGAGTCTATTGATTTTCACAAAAAGTGGTTTTTTTCGCTGTTGCCCATTATGCATTACCATACTCTAGAACTCATCTCACTCGCCCCTGCTACCATTCCACTTTTGTCTCCGCTTGTATTTTTCTTTTCCTGTTTTCACATTTATCTTAACTCTTCAACTCCGGACGAATTGTTCTTGCATGTCTAACGTTCAAATACCAAATACTATTAGGTGCCATTCATTATCAGCAGTTTTCGTGTTGTGCTACATTCTCTTCTTGATTTGGTGTTCTCGAATGCTAGGACACGTTTTAATTACAAAAAAAGTATACCCAAATGTCACTCGTCTTCTTGTAGATCACAACTTGTAGCGTGTTGTTCCTTGTTTGCATATACCAATTAAGCCTTGTAAACATCCTTATATTTCAGCACTGGTCTGCCCTTTTGTCTCTTTCCGTCCTTAAGATCGCCATGCAATATTTATATATATACACATATATACACAAGCATGATCTTGACTACTGTAATGCTAGTGTGATTACCGGGACCTTGACCAAGGCCCGGGGGGGGGGGGGGGAGATACGGACGGAACCACTGTCGCCTACTGGGCAAATAGTCTGGAGGTTTGTGAACAGGTAAACGACGTCACGTCACAAGAAGACTCTAAAACATAAACCAGGAAATCAAATAATCATTTCTTGGAAAAGAGAGGGACCTTGGAAAAGAGAGGGACCTTGGAAAAGAGAGGGATCTTGGAAAAGAGAAAGATCTTGGAAAAGAGAGGGACCTTGGAAAAGAGAGGGATGTTGGAAAAGAGAGGGACCTTGGAAAAGAAAGGGATCTTGGAAAAGAGAGGGACCTTGGAAAAGAGAGGGACCTTGGAAAAGAGAGGGATCTTGGAAAAGAGAGGGATCTTGGAAAAGAGAGGGATCTTGAAAAAGAGAGGGATCTTGGAAAAGAGAGGGATCTTGGAAAAGAGAGGGATCTTGAAAAAGAGAGGGTCCTTGGAAAAGAGAGGGACCTTGGAAAAGAGAGGGGCCCTGGAAAAGAGAGGGATCTTGGAAAAGAGAAGGACCTTGGAAAAGAGAGGGATCTTGGAAAAGAGAGGGACCTTGGAAAAGAGAGGGATCTTGGAAAAGAGAGGGATCTTGGAAAAGAGAGGGATCTTGGAAAAGAGAGGGACCTTGGAAAAGAGAGGGATCTTGGAAAAGAGAAGGACCTTGGAAAAGAGAGGGATCTTGGAAAAGAGAGGGACCTTGGAAAAGAGAGGGATCTTGGAAAAGAGAAGGACCTTGGAAAAGAGAGGGATCTTGGAAAAGAGAGGGACCTTGGAAAAGAGAGGGATCTTGGAAAAGAGAGGAACCTTGGAAAAGAGAGGGATCTTGGAAAAGAGAGGGATCTTGGAAAAGAGAGGGATCTTGGAAAAGAGAAGGACCTTGGAAAAGAAAGGGACATTGGAAAAGCAAAAAGAATATGGTATCATGCAAAGTCAAATGACACATCTGCCTTGACTGGGGGGAAAGTTAAGTCCAGAAATAAATATGAATGGGAAAACTCTTCTCCGTGGAGTGTGCGATCCACACAAAAAAGCCTGAGGGAGTTAACTGCTTTGATTTAAGTTAGTTCACAATTTGAAGTCATGTAATTTCATTCAAGTAAAGGCACAAGTAAAGGTTCACTCCACGCCACGATAGACATATTGCAATATGGAGTCAGTGACCATGTTCTTCTATGACTGCGACACATTTTTTTTTGAGTTATGTGGTCAGTATCACACCAGGCCGCCTTTACTTCCCAGAAAAACGTCAGTTACCCGTTTTTAGAAGCTGTGTGAACCCCGGGGCCTTGTCGTTCCGAAAAAAAAAAAAATTCGCTACTTCTGCGGATCTAAACCGGACTCTTCTCATCAGGAAGCGAGCACACTAACCACTCAGCCACCGAGGTGAGTACACTAACTACTCAGCCACCGAGGCGAGCACACTAACCACTCAGCCACAGAGGCGAGCGTACTAACCACTCAGCCACCGAGACGAGCACACTAACTACTCAGCCACCGAGGCGAGCACACTAACTACTCAGGCACCGAGGCGAGCACACTAACCACTCAGCCACCGAGACGAGCACACTAACTACTCAGCCACCGAGGCGAGCACACTAACTACTCAGCCACCGAGGCGAGCACACTAACCACTCAGCCACCGAGGTGAGCACACTAACCACTCAGCCACCGAGGTGAGTACACTAACCACTCAGCCACCGAGGCGAGCACACTAACCACTCAGCCACCGAGGTGAGTACACTAACCACTCAGCCACCGAGGTGAGTACACTAACCACTCAGCCACCGAGGCGAGCACACTAACCACTCAGCCACCGAGGTGAGCACACTAACCACTCAGCTACCGAGGCGAGCACACTAACTACTCAGCCACCGAGGCGAGCACACTAACCACTCAGCTACCGAGGCGAGCACACTAACTACTCAGCCACCGAGGCGAGCACACTAACTACTTAGCCACCGAGGTGACTACACTAACCACTCAGCCACCGAGACTCAACTTTGTTCAAACCAACACAATAACGCAGTTGTTAAAAAGTTAACAAAGGGATATCTCCAGGATTCTACAATGAATGCACGTGTAGGGGAGTGTTCTAATGACTTTAAACATAAAACATATATAAACATCTATTGCCCTTTCGAGCCGAAGACGGCACATAGGGCAGAACTACAATCTCAAAAACAGAAACCTTGTGTGCCAAAATGGCAGATACTGCAGAGATCACTGCTTCTAAAATCTATGGTTCTGTTTCCATAACAATGCTTTTTACAATGATAGTTTATATTATAAACATACCACGTATAATATATCAATAATAAGTCATTGTGATAATATGGAAGGCTGCAGTACAGATGGCTGTAGAGAAAATACTTTTATTTTTTATTTGCAAAATCTGGCCGGGTGGTCTAGAGGGAAAACGTCGGACTCTGGACCCAAAAATAAAAAAAAAAAATATAATTCGTGATTTTGTCTTTGATGTCGAGCCCTCTCGGAAAAGGCCGAAGAGCAGGAGATCCCGTGTACATTCTGCGCACGTTAAAAAACACTTGTGAGTTGGAATCCAAAAAAGTAAGGCAGAAAATGACCGCTGCCATGGCTCCAAAACGTTAAAACTTTCGACGATAAAAAATATGAGAGTATGTCTAAAGCCGGAGAATATCTGCCTGTATGGCGGAGGACACCTGAGAAAATAGCTCCAGTGTGGAAAATAAGAAAAAGTGACATTCACGCAAAATTCAGTCCTTCGGGACTTCGACTCAGACATAAAGGTATCGAACGTAAACAACATGTATACAACAGTATGGTGACTAATTTATTGTGTGAAATGACACCATCAAACGAATCCATTTCCATAGAAAATCCACTTTGTTGCTAAATACCATCCTCGGGATAACAACTGACATAAAATGACCCATGCGAAATATAACGTAATGAATATTTAACTGAATACTGACAGTGGGTATCATCACAAGCAGGGGAGAGAAATAGAGTCGGTGATAACAAAGATGCCAGTGCTATAACAAGGTATCTTACAATAACGAAGCTAACGACTACATGCTGCTAAGAAGCGCTGCCTTTTCAGTTATCGTGAGCCGTGGAAAGGATAAGTAGTTAGATGGGTATAGTAAAAGTAAAGTACCCCCGTCACGCCAAGTGGCGTATAGGTAAATATGGTGTTAGTGACCCTATATTTTACAGACCTTCAGCACATGATTTTTGGGGTAATGTGGTCGGTATTACGCCCGTGCTGCTTTACTTTCCCAGAAAAAAAAAATCTGGTATCCATTTAAGGCTGGGTGAGCCCGGAAGCCATCGTTTGGGATCGAACCCTACCCCTTGTCCTTTGTAGTCCAGTTCTGTCAGACAGGTATATCATCAAATAAAAAAAGTATATCAAATTGCCCCAGAGAATTGATAAGATGAGTTATCAGCCCTAAATAGGTGGTTGACTTCTGATTCGCACACACTCGGCTTTGCTGCCCTTTACAGTCTAAAAGCATAAGTGTACATCGGTTTCTTGTTCCTTTCAACTCCCTGTGGAGCATAGGTCTTCATCAAATACCTCCCAAGCCGTTCTGTTTCTTGACATTCATTCAAGATCATCCCATGACTTCCCCATCATCTTCATCACTGCTTCCATCTGTTTTCTCCAAGAATATGTTGGTCTTCCGTTTTGTCTTTTTCCTTGGGGATTCCACAAAAGGTACTGTCGTGTAATACTCTCAGTTGACTTCCGCAGTGTGTGTCATATCCAGTGTCATCGTCTTCGTCGTATTTCTTTGTCCCCTAGTATTTGATTGGCAATGTTTCATAGTTTTACATTAGTGATTTTGTCCTGCCATTTCCATGCTTTTATTCTGGAAAAAGCATCCATTAATGAAGGTCTGTATCTTCCCGGTTGTCATTTTTGTTGTTCTCCATGTTTCACAGCCATATAATAGGACTGTCTTAACATTGGAGCAGAAAATTTTTATTTTTGTATTTGACCTAATTTCTTTGCACTTCCATGTTTCCCAGTGCAAACGAATGCTCCTCTTGCTTTTGATATCCTTTTTTTTTTTGGTATCATTCATTCTCTGTTCCTCGAATCAGTTCAGAGGAAGAGGTATGTTTACAGCACTCGGAAAAAATGGCAAATAATCAACAACATAAAAAAAAACAAAGAACAATTTATGGACCGAAGCAGAATCGAACCCGTACTCAGTAGCACAGCGCCTTGCCACGAAAAGCCAAACGCTAGGGAACACTGCCGCTGCAGCTGGCAATTTCCCTCTATAATAATTTTCATTTATTATTATTCGTCTCCATTCTCTGTTCCTCCCTGTTCGTCTATATTATTGCCCAGATATAAGTAACATGGTACGTCTAGTACTTGTACTTCTCCTATTGGTATTTGGATATTGCCAACTGCATTAATTTTCATAATTTTGGTCTTATTTCTATTTATTTTCAGTCCCAGCTGTTGTGATCTCTCTTATCAAATATGCTGATTTTCTCTTGTATCTGTTGATGATTATGTGATAGGAAAGCTATGTCATCAGCATAGATAAGCTGGTTGGTCCTTGACCATTGGATTCCATATATGTTGTTTTGAGTTATTTTCATAATTCAATATATGGCCAGCATAAAGAGAAATGGAAATAGAAAGCATCCCTGTCATACTCCTGTTCTTATGTTAAATGCTTATGTAAGCTGCCCATCTCGAACAACACTACATTTCATTCCTTCATACATTGTTCTTATCAAGTTAATACACTTTATGGGGATTTCGTAATGACTCAGTAACTTCCAAAGCATTCCTCTGTCTAATATATAATTATACTACATATCAATATTATATAATAATAATGCCTTTTCGTAATCTATGAATCCAATATAAAGTGGGGACTATAGTTCTAAATTTTGTTCAACTATTATACGTAAGGCAGTTATTTGATAAGCACATGATCTGTTTTTCCTAAAAACTGCTTGTTCATCTCTCAAATTTTTCTCTATGACCTTTTTTAGTCCCTCCAGAATGATTCTGCATAGCATTTCTCCGGGAACTGATAATAGTATAATTTCCCTATAATTTGTGCACTCCTGTAAACTTCCATTCTTTGTTAGTTTGATCATATAACCTTCTTTCCAGTCTTTAGTTATTTCTCTCCCTTCCCATATTTTATCTAGTATATTATGTTACATCTTGATAGAGGTGTTGATATCTACTTTGATGGCCTCTGAAGGAATTCCATCTGCTCCTGCGGCTTTAACATTTTTTAATAGCTTGATGGCTTTCATTATTTGTTCTTTGCTTGTCTTTCCACGGTTAATGTGTAATTTTTCTTCTGCTGGTGGTATGCATTGATCTGTTTGTACGTTCCGCTTAATTTCTTTGGTCTGTTGTACTGTTCTTTCATATTCCCTTTATTTGCTGCTTCCTCTGCCTCTTTAGCTAGCTCATCTATGTATTTGCTCTTATCTTTTTTAATGCATCTTCTCACTTCTTTGTTCACCTCTGTGTAAGTTTCCTGTGTCTTGCTTTTAGTACTTCTTCTTTTGCTTTTATTGATGTCTACTTTCTTATTCTTTCTTTCTTTCTTTTTTTTTTTATTTTCTGCAGGGTCTCTGCTGTCACCCATGCCTTATTCTAGCGTTCTCTTTCCCCTAGTGTTTCTTCACATAACTCCTTCCAACATATCATTTACCTGTTTTCATTGATCTTCTATATTGTATTTTCTATTATTTTATTTATTTCTATTTTGTATATTGTGTGTTGTTGGAGGACTTGGTATTTGGTTGATATTGTGACTGCACATTTTTCTTTACTTCCTTGTTCTATAAGAAACCCAACCCTAACCCTAAGTGTTGTAGTATATCTTTTCAGTATAAGTTTGACTAGCAGAAGATGATGATATGAATACACATCTGTTCCACTATATACTTTTACATCCTGTAAGGATGACTTCAACTTTTTATTAATACATATGGTGTCAATTTCATTCTCCGTTCAATCATCTGATGGCACCCATGTAGTTTCTCTCTCTCTCTCTCTCTCTCTCTCTCTCTCTCTCTCTCTAAGAGCCCCCGTCACGCCAAGTGGCGTATAGGGAATATGGTGTTAGTGACTATAAATTTTACAGACCTTCAGCACATGATTTTTTGAGTAATGTGGTCAGTATAACGCCCGTGCCGCTTTACTTTCCCAGAAAAAATCAGGCACCCTTTTAAGGCTAGGTGAATCCGGCAGCCGTCGGTTGAACCCTACCTCTTGTCATTTGTAGTCCAGTTACCCATGTAGTTTATATATTCTTTTATGTTGGAATATTGCTCCTCCTAGGCTCATTTGATTAAAAGCACAGAATTTCACGAATATCTCTCCATTCTCATTCATTCACGTTCATTCTCATTCATTCTCCACATGTTCATGTTTTCCCATAATTTCTTCGAAGTCTCTGTTGTCTGATCCTACTTTTGCGTTTAGATTTCCCATCAAGATTAAACTTTCTTTGGCTCGTTTTCCATCCATCTGACATTGCAACTGTTTATAGAGAAATCATCTTTAACTCAATCTTCCTTATCATTTGTTGGTGCATAACATTGGATAATATAAAATGTATTTGTTTTAAACGTTGCATGAATTAGTCTTGGCCCTACTGCTTCACATTCTATCAGTGTCTTCTGTGCTTCTTTTGATAACATTATAGCTACCTCTTCCCTATGTTTTACTCCAGGTTCCTTGTGCCCTCATGATAAATAATCTCTCCTGTGTTTAGTTGTATCATTTCTGTTCCTAACCATCTTGTTTCGCACATTGTGCATCGTACTTCGAACTTAATTTGTTACAGGGGCCCGTTCAAGCTCACAATTGTTCGATATTCGATTCACCTATTTCCCAATTTAAAACAATGGAAAATGAAATAACCATTTTTCATCAATTTGAACATCAGATACACACAATTTATGATAAAAATAACACAATAAAATACCGTCAATAATAAATTAAAACATGAAAACTGCTTTTAAAATACAAAATAGACAAATATAATATAATGAAGTGAAAACTGCTTTTATTGTAATTTAGTTTGTTGTCACGAACATAAAAGGAAGGGTTATTATTTTGAACTGGAGTTACCTTCCTTAAACACTCCAAATAGCTGTGCTTCGGTAATCTCCCACTCTAAAGTAAGTAAAAAGTAAAGAACCCCGTCACGCCAAGTGGCGTATAGGGAATACGGGTGTTAGTGACCATCAATTTTACAGACCTTCGGCACATGATTTTTGGGTCGGTATTTGCCGCTTTACTTTCCCAGAAAAAAACCCGGTGCCCATTTAAGGCTGGGTGAACCCGTAAACCGTCGGTTGGGATCGAACCCTACATCTTGTCCTTTGTAGTCCAGTTCACTAACCACTGAGCTATCGCGGCTCCCTGCGTTAGGAAATAGGAGATAAATAATAACAAATGAATACTCAAGACTATAGCATAGGGTTAGGAACACAACTCGGGAATAAACTGTGCATCTGTATTATCTTATTAACTCTATCCGCACGGTAGTTCTGTATCAATGCAACGAAGAGATTTCAGAAACAAATTTTTTCATGATTTTAAGAATTAATCTACATATGTATATTTATCTAACATATTACGTATATTAATATGAATTTTTAGATATTCGAAACTATTAGATTTCGCCAATACCAAGATGATACAATAATTGTAAAAGAATATGGTTTGATGACTGTTCGGACTAATAAATTTGAGAATGACGCACTGTGCGGCGAAACGTATGGAAAGAGTTAAGATAAATATCTAACGGATAGGATAGTGCCGAACACATTTGCTTTGCAGAACAGCACGAATAGTAGTTTCCAGTGGTTGAGACTAGAGAAATATTAATACATGAATACTATTATTCGTTATTATTCACTGATAACTTCCGAAGCGATAGATCGGCGAACCTTTTCAGGGGAGGAGCTATGTTTACAACACTCGGAAACAAAATCACAATTAATCAACATCAGAAACAAATAAAGGATAATAGACAGCCCGCAGCAGGATGGAACCCGAACTCCTCGACACAGCGCCTTGCCACGAGTAACAAACGCGCGGCCAACTAAGGTACCCTTGATATATACTCATGACTATAAAATACATTACGAACACAACTCGGGAATAAATGGTATGTCTATTTTTCTATTAAGACAAGTATCTCCCGGAGGTAGTAGAGTGATGCAATGTCTCTCATGTGAGTTTTCTGTTGTTGATTATTTTGGATTTTTTTTTCCGTGTGTTGTAAACATATCTCTTCCCCTGAAATGATTCGCTGATCAGTCGCCTCGGAAAGTTTCCGCTCAATATAATACTCATGGATTATTATTTGTTTTTAGAGTGAGAGATTGGGAGCCTCGAAAGCTTAGTGGTTAGTGAACTGGACTAAAAAGGACAAGAGGAAGGGTTAGATCACATCCGACGATTTCCGGGTTCACCCAGTCTTAAATGGGTACCGGATTTTTTTCTGGGAAAGTAAAGCGGCACGGGCGTAATACCGACCACATTACCCCAAAAATCATGTGCTGAAGGTCTGTAAAATTTATGGTCACTAACACCATATTGCCTGTACACCACTTGGCGTGACGGGGGCTCATTACTTTTTTTTTTTTACTTCCTAATACTACTGGCTGCCGGTTTTGGTTCACATTTTCTTGTTTTCTAAATCTGCCACACTTGTATCACATTCACACTTCTTGATAAATTCATTTTCCACTTTAAACTTCGATCTATAATCTTCTCTTAGGCTTCGTTGCATCCTCGCCCTTCTTGGAAGCTATAGTTAATAGAGTTATATATAATCAAACACACCAAAAATAAATAGGTAGACGCACTAAAAACACGAGCGTAATGTAAGAGATGGGAGCACACAAGAGATGGGAGCACACAAGAGATGGGTGCACACAAGCGATGGGAGCACACAAGAGATGGGAGCACATAAGAGATGGGTGCACACAAGCGATGGGAGCACACAAGCGATGGGAGCACACAAGAGATGGGAGCACACAAGCGATGGGAGGACACAAGAGATGGGAGCACACACGAGATGGGAGCACACAAGCGATGGGAGCACATAAGAGATGGGAGCACACAGGCGATGGGAGCACACAAGCGATGGGAGCACACAAGAGATGGGAGCACACAAGAGATGGGAGCACACAAGCGATGGGAGCACACAAGCGATGGGAGCACACAAGCGATGGGAGCACACAAGAGATGGGAGCACACAGGCGATGGGAGCACACAAGCGATGGGAGGACACAAGTGATGGGAGCACACAAGTGATGGGAGCACACAAGAGATGGGAGCACACGAGTGATTACCAATGACTTTGTACCTATTCTTGCGCATGTTCAGTTTGAACGCAGAAGAATACTTTCGAATTTCGGTATTTGAAATATAGCTACCGATCTCTGGAACGTCCAACTTTAGGGTCGTTTAGAGTGTCTGGCTCTGCTTTAGTAAGTTTATAGCTCAATACAAATGGCAGCAATTACGCTAAAAGTGTTGTAACTTTTATATTTGTGTTATTCTTAAAAAAACAATTTTGTCTGTCAATGATTCCAGATTTGAGGAATCAAGTGAATATTAACAGTTGTAGTTTTATTATTGAGTTAGTGTCAGTTTCGGTCGAGTTGTACTTATATGAATAAACATTTAACAAATTGTCCTTAATGTGCATTTAGAGCAGAATTGTAATTTACTACAGGAAACTCAAGAGGTGTTTTTACATTTGATAAATGTGTATTCGTGTGCTGCCAAATTTTTTAATGTCTTATCGTCGTATGTCTTAACTTAAATCGTTCGGTAATTTAAATAAAAGATATCTCAGGTGCGTATATTCTTTCTTCTTTTCTCTTTTCACTGATACCTAAAAGGTGTCGTGGTTTATATCATTTGTCGTTCTTGTGCTGCTCGAATTGTCTGAATTAGTGATTTTCTTGTTGTTACATGTCTCTGTCACTTCATCTATCCATCTTCTTCTGGGTCTTCCTCTTGGTCTTGTTCCATGCATTCTGGAGAAGAACGCCCTTGATGGTGACTGGTGAGGATTCATTCTGACCAGGTGACCAAACCATTTAAGTTGTTGTTCTATATATTCTTGGCAGGGTTTTGTTCCTACTATTTTTCTTATGGTTTCATTTGGTATTCTATCTCTTCTTGTGATAAAGGTGCTTATTTTATTGAATGAACACACTTCATTCAACCCTACATTAAAGTTTCGCACCTGACTCACAGAATTAGCGAAGTTAATAACAGAGAAAGCAATAAATATCGCCCAGTACTTCTGGAACCAGCTAAAATGAAATACTTCACATTAAACAGTGCTCTCCCTTCATCAATGTCATCTGCTTATTATCTGCACGGCAAGCGCTCACTCTCATGAGTACAACCAGGTAAGTTTCCCTGATGTCCGTGAATCTGCAGCCCTGGCGTGACTTCCGGATCTTCAAGTCAAGATGGAGGTTGCCTAAATTCAAGAGAAATACAGGAAGAACGGGTGAAAGACTTGTGAACATGTGTAGTTTTATTTTATCAGTTGTTTCAGGCTGCCGGATTTGTTGAGAAGATCTAAGTACTTATTTGGCAGTATTGAATGTAGATAATCGAACGACTTTCTTAAAATTATCTTTACAACCAAAACATATATATATATATATGCGTTCGCCAGCTTTTACTTCTGACGAAGTCCATAAAGACTAGGAACTGAATTTTGCTTGCTATTCCGTTTTACCCTGGCAGCCGTGTGCACAGGGGTCCCTCGCATCACAGGCAGCTAACTCCGTCTTCTGAGGTACTCATATTTTTTTTTTTCGTCGATGTTTTATTGAATCTTCAAGCCAGACCTCGCTGCTGAGACCAGGGGTGCTTGCCGCAGAGAAATCATAAATAAAAATCCAAACTGGTGCAGCCGGGATTTGAACCCACAATCTCTCTGTCTCGAGGCCAATCAGTCTCCCACTTTTATATTATATACATATATTATATTATACATATATAATATTATACATCTATAATATATATATATATATATATATATATATATATATATATATATATATATATAACACATGATAATATGAATAATTTTCGAAGGACTTCCGGTCAATATGGCGGATAGGCGGAAAGGAGCCGTTGAGGCACTGTCTGAAAAGTGTCCCTTGTTGCAGTTTCCTCATATTCCAAGTCCGGCTTACTGCCGGCACTGCTGAGTTTAGTGCTCTCTGCAAACCGTGTGATGTGTGTGTTTCATCCGGATGGTGTTTTTTAATATTCAGATTGCTTACGGTGAATGATGATATCGAATGACGAAGGACAGTTCAGTTGCATTCACTGTCTGTGCTGATACGCCTTTTGTCGTCCGCTGTGTTTGCTACGAAGGTGACTGCAGCTCCTTTCTTTGTTTGGATATTCGACGAGATGTTAATTCGGATGATTCCACTGGCACGGCCGGTTCTGCAATTACGCATTTTCAATCGTTTGCAGTGATGCCGGGGTTCTTCGAATAACTAAAACAAATTTATGTAAAAAAAAAAAATTATGGCCACTAACACCATATTCCCTATACGCCACTTGGCGCACTTTACATGTTTTATATGTTTACTACACATTGTTACCATTTCTGGAGTATGTCTGGGGGCTCACGACATGACCAGAGGGTTAAAAGCCGTTTTGTCAAAGCAGTTGTCACTACGTGTGAGACAGGATTTTTATTTCACCCCCTATATAAAAAAAAAAAAATCCTTTCTACCTGCTTCGAACACCGTACGCCGGCTTTTCATCCAGCGAAACAGTGGATTTCCCCGCATGGCCACATGCTCCACTAACGGACAACTAATGACTAAACGAAATTGTGCCCCACACATTTTAAATTTTAAAGAAAAAAAAAAACTATCTTTACGACACATAGTACCATTGCTGGTGTGTGTCGGGGGGGGGGGGGGGGGGGAAGAGAACGATAGAACCAGAGGGATAAAGGCCACTTGGTCAAGCAGTCGCCACGACGTGTGTGACTCGGGATTTTTATTTCACCCCCGATAGAAACAATCCTTTCTGTCTACCGCGGGCTTTGAACACCGTACGTCAGCGGAACAGTGGTTTTAGCCGCACGGCCACGCGCACCTCCAAATTTTAAAGAAGGAAAAATATAAACTTCATCATCATCATGTGCCATACCGGTTGGCGTAGGTGATCATGTACCTCCACAATCTTCTATCTACAGTGCATCGTATCAGTTCTGTTGTTGACTGTTTTCCACGCCATGACACCAAGCTATCCAGTATTTTCTCTCTTTGTCGCCCGCGATCTCTCTTTCCTTTTATTTTGCTAGTTGTAACCAAGTATTCCAACTTTCCTCTTCTCATGATGTGCCCGAAAAATGTTGATTGTTTCATTCTGATGTTGTTTTAAGAGCTCCCTTTTGTGTTGGTCTCTTTTAGAACTTCCTCATTGGTCTTTTAGCTGTCCAGGGAAGTTTCAACATTCTTCTGAGAAATCCCATCTCTGTGGCCTCTAATCGTCTTTTCATTTGTTTGTCTATTGTCCATGATTCGCTTCCATAGGTCAAAATTGGTTCTATATAGCACCGATGAACTCTCTTTCTCATTTTTATTGACATTGATTTGTTGCATAAGATATTATTCATTTTCTGAAATGCTATTTTGGCCTGAGCTATTCTGCTTTTTATTTCTGTGGTGCATCTCCCATCTGATGTTATTATTGAGCCCAAGTGTTTGAAACGTTGCACTTGTTTCAGATTTATCTCGTTTATTTTTATGCTGCATGATGGTGGTGATAAACTTCAGCTCAACATAAAATCTACTTTTCTTTTCGCTCGAATTTTCCATGAAACAAAGCTTTCTTCTTATTCCCTGTCAACGGGCCGTATTGAAGGGCAACAACAAAGTCTCTTCAGCTTGCTCGATCAGTGAACATGGTTTACACGGTACCTACAAAATCATGACTTTATTGTGCAACTTTCAACCAAGATATGTTCTTTCTCCCTCACATTCGATTTCTCTTCTCAGCTACAGATCTTGTGGTGAGCTTTATAGAGATCGTATAGATTGCCCAAAAAAACACATTAATTGTTGTTTGTGTACAGAAGACAGTATCGTTAGCGTCGTGGTTAGAGCCGCGGCTTGACGATATAGCGAATGTGAGTCCCGTCCCAGTTGTATGCTTTCCAGTCAACTAAGCTGAACAGAATTTGTGCATGCAATTTGTACATAACACAATTTGTACCTACCACAATTTGTACCTAACACAATTTGTACCTAACACAATTTGTACCTAACACAATTTGTACATAACACAATTTGTACCTAACACAATTTGTACCTAACACAATTTGTACTTAACACAATTTGTACTTAACACATTTTATCCCTAACACAATTTGTACCTAAATCAATTTGTATATAACAGATGGAATCAGGAAGGCAATAATAGTGAGGAAAATATTTTATCCCCGTCTCCTCCACCACCTAATACTATGGGTGATATTTCATTTGTTTATTGCATCTGTTTCACTTCCCTACAACTTTATATGTTAGGGAACATCACTTCCCTACAAGTTTATATGTTAGGGAACATCACTTCCCTACAACTTTATATGTTAGGGAACATCACTTCCCTACAACTTTATACATTAGGGAACATCACTTCCCTACAACTTTATACATTAGGGAACATCACTTCCCTACAACTATATACATTAGGGAACATCACGTCCCTACAACTTTATACATTAGGGAACATCACGTCCCTACAACTTTATACATTAGGGAACATCACTTCCCTACAACTTTATATATTAGGGAACATCACTTCCCTACAACTTTATACATTAGGAAACATCACTTCCCTACAACTTTATACATTAGGGAACATCACTTCCCTACAACTTTATATATTAGGGAACATCACTTCCCTACAACTTTATACGTTAGGGAACATCACTTCCCTACAACTTTATACATTAGGGAACATCAATTGCCTACAACTTTATATATTAGGGAACATTACTTCTCTACAACTTTATATGTTAGGGAACATCACTTTCCTACAACTGTATACGTAAGGGAACATCGCTTCCTTACAACTTTATATATTGGGGAACATCACTTCCCTACAACTTTATATATTGGGGAACATCACTTCCCTACAACTTTATACATCAGGGAACATCACTTCCCTACAACTTTATACATTAGGGAACATCACTTCCCTACAACTTTATACATTAGGGAACATCACTTCCCTACAACTTTATATATTAGGGAACATCACTTCCCTACAACTTTATATATTAGGAAACATCACTTCCCTACAACTTTATACATTAGGGAACATCACTTCCCTACAACTTTATACATTAGGGAACATCACGTCCCTACAACTTTATACATTAGGGAACATCACTTCCCTACAACTTTATACATTAGGGAATATCACGTCCCTACAACTTTATACATTAGGGAACATCACTTCCCTACAACTTTATATATTAGGGAACATCACGTCACTACAACTTTATACATTAGGGAACATCACTTCCCTACAACTTTATATATTTTAGGGGACATCACTTCACTACAACTTTATACATTAGGGAACATCACTTCCCTACAACTTTATACATTAGGGATCATCACTTCACTACAACTTTATACATTAGGGAACATCACTTCCCTACAACTTTATACATTAGGGAACATCACTTCCCTACAACTTTATACATTATGGGACATCACTTCACTACAACTTTATACATTAGGGGACATCACTTCACTACAACTTTATACATTAGGGAACATCACTTCCCTACAACTTTTTATATTTTAGGGGACATCTACTCATCAGATACATCGGTGTAAAAATGAAAGCAAATTATATAAGTAAATAGATTTGAGGTTATTCAATAACACTGTTCAATCTAACAGACTACCAGAACTGACTCATACCCACAGAGTTTCTTAGAAAGTTCAATTGACGCGACACTAATGTTGTCGACATTTTATTGATGACTTAATGCTATACTCACTATATATATAACTCTTTATTTATAGGATGGACAGTAATTCAAAAACGCCAGGATGGCTCGGTGGACTTTTATAGAAACTGGGAGGACTACAAGCGAGGGTTTGGATCATTGGAAGGCGAATTTTGGCTCGGAAATGATAATATTCATTACCTGACGTCACAGGGTAAGATACCGTGTATTTTAAAATAATTTGGATAATATAAGAAATGTTACCGGGCTCTATTTTGTTATTTGTATGAATGTGGTCTGGAGGGTTGATTGTTGACAAACGAAATACGCAATAACTAACGGAATTTATATATATATATATATGTGAGTGTGTGTATGTGTGTGTATGTGTATATGTTTGTGAGTGTATGTGTCTATATATCTTTTCAATATTTTACTATTACTGGGTTCTGTCGGGGGATGGGGGGGGAGGAACTTAAATGAACGGAGAATATAGGTCGCTTGCTCAGTGCAGAAGCCACGACCAACATAATGAAACAATGATTATAATTATATGAAGCTGACTGTTGTATTGGTCTCGTTTAGCTCTTGTTATTGATTACGTATTTCATTCAGGTTTCCTCATGATTTCATTTCTATTATCTGAACTTTAATGTTTTCAACGTGTCTTGATCTTACATAGGTCTCTTGAAAGAAGAATGAACAATCTGTTATATTCAACATGTACATGAGAAAAAAAAGCTATGAACTTATATTGGACATGTACACAAAACGGACAAAAATAGAATTTCTTCTTAGACATCAAGGTTGACACTAGATTGGAAAGTTAAACGAAGATGAGCAAACAACCCCATGCAATGATCTACAGAAAGGGAAAAATCTACAACGATTTGTACAAACATTTCAGATCTACAGAAAGAGAAAAATCTACAACGATTTGTATAAACATTTGAGATCTACAGAAAGAGACAAATCTACAACGATTTGTACCAACATTTCAGATCTACAGAAAGAGACAAATCTACAACGAGTTGTACCAACATTTGAGATCTACAGAAAGAGACAAATCTACAACGAGTTGTACCAGCATTTCAGATCTACAGAAAGAGACAAATCTACAACGAGTTGTACCAACATTTCAGATCTACAGAAAGAGACAAATCTACAATGAGTTGTACCAACATTTCAGATCTACATAAATTAACAATGGTTCATCCAAGATGGAGTGTAATGGTTCCCGCCCACTACGCCTTATTTTGCTGCGAAGGAAAGAGGAGCATACTATACATTTGGATACAAGCGACGATAGTGTCAGTTTATGTGCTTATTTAACAATTGCTTTATATTATATGTTTACTTAATCAATAGAAATGAAGTTTTACAGAAGAATGTTGAGAATACCATGGACAGCTAAGAAGGGTAATGAAAACGTTCTGAAAGATGCCAAAGCAAAAAGAGAGCTAATTTCCAATATTAGAAAGAAACAGTCATCATTTTTTGGCCATGTAAAGAGAAGAGAACAACTGGAATATATTGTAACAACTGGGAAAATTGAGGGGCGAAGAGATAAAGGAAAGCAAAGAGAAAAAATAGCAGACAGCTTAAGAGAATGGCTTGGCAGAAGGTCAACAACAGAAATGATAAATAACTGTCGAGATCGAAAATTGTGGAGAGACATGATCACCTACGCCAGCAGGCACGGTATTTAATGATGATGAATTAATAATATTAACAGAAACGATAATGTGTAATAATAGTCAATAATAGCTGTATTGATTCTTTCAATTTCTGGAGATAATTTTGGGGAATGGACAAATAACTGCAGTGCTTCGGTAAAGCTGGTAGCAAGAATGCAGTAGTGGAGTATACTGCACACTCCTATATGGTATGGTGACAGCTTTACTGAAAATTAACACAACAGAATGCTGACGTTTCGGCGCCTTTCTCTGAAAACGAGAACAGCGACAACACATGATGAGGCACAGATATTATCCCACAACACACGATGAGGCACATATATTACCACACAACACACGATTGAGGCACATATATTACCACACAACACACGATGAGGCACATATATTACCACACAACACACGATTGAGGCATATATATTACCACACAACACACGATTGAGGCACATATATTATCACACAACACACGATGAGGCACATATATTACCACACAACACACGATGAGGCACATATATTATCACACAACACACGATGAGACACATATATTATCATACAGCACACGGTGAGGCACAGATATTACCACACAACACACGATTGAGGCACAGATATTACCACACAACACACGACGCGGCACATATAATACCACACAACACACGATGAGGCACAGATATTACCACACAACACACAATGAGGCACATATATTACCACACAACACACGATTGAGGCACAGATATTACCACACAACACACAATGAGGCACAGATATTACCACACAACATACGATGAGGCACATATATTACCACACAACACACGATGAGGCACATATATAACCACACAACACACGATGAGGCACATATATAACCACACAACACATGATGAGGCACATATATTACCACACAACACATGATGAGGCACATATATTACCACACAACACACGATCAGGCACATATATTACCACACAACACACGATTGAGGTACATATATTACCACACAACACACTATGAGGCACATATATTACCACACAACAAACGATGAGGCACATATATTACCACACAACACACGATTGAGGCACATATATTATCACACAACACACGATGAGGCACATATATTACCACACAACACACGATGAGGCACATATATTATCACACAACACACGATGAGACACATATATTATCATACAGCACACGGTGAGGCACAGATATTACCACACAACACACGATTGAGGCACAGATATTACCACACAACACACGACGCGGCACATATAATACCACACAACACACGATGAGGCACAGATATTACCACACAACACACAATGAGGCACATATATTACCACACAACACACGATTGAGGCACAGATATTACCACACAACACACAATGAGGCACAGATATTACCACACAACATACGATGAGGCACATATATTACCACACAACACACGATGAGGCACATATATAACCACACAACACACGATGAGGCACATATATAACCACACAACACATGATGAGGCACATATATTACCACACAACACATGATGAGGCACATATATTACCACACAACACACGATCAGGCACATATATTACCACACAACACACGATTGAGGTACATATATTACCACACAACACACTATGAGGCACATATATTACCACACAACAAACGATGAGGCACATATATTACCACACAACACACGATTGAGGCACATATATTACCACACAACACACAATTGAGGCACATATATTACCACACAACACACGATGAGGCACATGTATTACCACACAACATACGATGAGGCACATATATTACCACACAACACACGATGAGGCAAAGCTATTACCACACAACACACGATTGAGGCACATATATTACCACACAACACACGATTGAGGCACATATATTACCACACAACACACGATGAGGCACATATATTACCACACAACACACGATGAGGCACAGATATAACCACACAACACACGATGAGGTACATATATTACCACACAACACACGATTGAGGCACATATATTACCACACAACACACGATTGAGGCATATATATTACCACACAACATACGATGAGGCACATATATTACCACACAACACACGATTGAGGCACAGATATTACCACACAACACACGATGAGGCACATATATTACCACACAACACACGATGAGGCACAGATATTACCACACAACACACGATGAGGCACAGCTATTACCACACAACACACGATGAGGCACAGATATTACCACACAATACACTAGATGTAGTAATATTTTTCTGTGCCTCACCGTGTGTTGTAGTTCTCGTTTCCTGAAGAAGTCTACATGCAGGCCGAAACGTCAGTATTCTGTCGTCTTCATTTTCTGTAAAGCTGTCACCACACATGATAGAAGTGTACGTTACATCCCACCTTTGGCTTCTAGATCAATGTTATCGCGACATGATGACGTGGTATATGTCATGGCTTTCGACCGCTTCTATTTTACATTGCAATTGTAAATTGTTGCCGTGACTGTTCGTACACTTTTTTTGTTTTCAAAGAAAGAAAATTATACAATGAAGGTTTGGTTGAAAACAACAACAAAGGGCGAGTACTATCACGATCAAAAGGTAGCTATGAATTAATCATTTAACCTGCAGCGAATTTCTAGTAATGATATTAATTTTACAAAAATGAAAGGTGGTGCCCTATAGGGTACGAAGAAAACAAAAAGACGACGGGGAACATTGATCGTACTTGGCCACAAATCTGGAGGAGACTGGGACCTAGTTTTAGTACGTTCTCTATTAAACTTATTACCTTCCCAAAGTCATTGAGACAAGTACCCAACGATTTTTATCTGGGAAAGTTATCAGGCTTAGTTTGAACCTTAGAGAAGAGGAGTGGGTGATCTTGGGGCAAGACATTGATCTCTGGACATGAAGGTACCTGGTTTCGAACACCGCCACAGGCCATTGGAATTGTCCGCTTCGTATCTTCTGTTTCATCGTGTTTTAAATCTCCCCCTACTCTCTGGATAGTGAGATCCGAGGTCTAGACCTCTAGGATAACGGTGAAAAACAGGTCCCGTGTGCACTCGCGCACGTTAAAGAACTATGACCATCTACATTCGAAAAAAGTAGGCCGAAGTTGGTCGCTGACTGGACAAAAATGGCTAAATAAGGACAAGTTAAATTTGACAAGTTTTAAATGTAAGGGAAATAATTACTAATAAACACGATCTCAATGAGCGAGTTATCTCCAATTTAAATAAATATCGGTAAACAAGGGAAACGGCAAGGCAATGTCATATAATTAGATCAACAACAGCATGATTATTAGGTACAATGGGTAGCCTCGGTAGCCCAGTTGGGAAAACCACTCGACTTGGCTACCGACGTTCGGAAACCCGTGTCCGATTCCTGCTGGAAGCAGTGTGAGTTGTACTCGTGGTTGGAAAATTATACCCCCTACGGTCGACCCAGTCACTGGCAGAAATGGATCCAGAAAGTACTCTGGGAAGGACATATGCCGAGCACATATGAGTGAAAACTTGCGTGCTAAGACACCGATTCGAGTCTCGTACTTTATATTAGGAGGTACAATGACAAAAATTAATGATTTGTCGAAGTTACCGTTATATCAAATGGCATTAATCACTAACATAACTTTACATAACCTTATCTTTTTGTTATTGTTTTTATACTTTCAGAGGACACAATGTTACGAATTGAGATGGAGGATTGGACAGGGAAGAAGTATTACGCTGTTTACAACTACTTCCGGGTTGATGGTCCAAAACACAATTATCGTTTACACGTTTCTGGTTACCATGGCAACGCAGGCGATTCCATGACTTCTGTTTGGGAAAATCATGATAATATGCCTTTTAGCACGAAGGATAAAGATAACGATGGAAGGTTTGTTCTTGGCTAGCGTTATTTTTTTTTTATTATTATAGCTGTAGATTTTAATGTGTTTGCTGCGATATGAGCATATGTAGCTACTGTAGTAATAATGTGTCAAATTTCCAATGCCAGAGAATGATATAATATGATCTCAAATATCATTAATCATTAAGCAGGATAGACATATAGAATTGTGTTTTTTAAGAGTGATAAGAAAGAGTGTATAATAACAGTTTGTGTGTGAAAACAACAAAGATGTAGAGAAACAACACGAATAGAAAATGGGTCACGGCCATCAGTGACCTCAGTGCGTGGGCAAGCACTGGTAACATAAACACAGCCCTTACTCTGCGACAGAACTAGCACAGCGGCAGAGGACAACGTGACATACACACAACAGTGCTCAGAGCCAACATAATGGAGAAACAATCGAGGCCAACAGAAGAGCAAAGAATCGCAGATTGTTTCTCCCCTCGACGCCAACGGCAACAGAGGAAGGATAGAAGAAGAAGTAGAAGAAGTAATATGGTAGTTGTCATCATCATCATCATCGAGTGCCTTCTCCGAAACGAAGGTTGGCTACCATAGATCGCCATTCCACTCTGTTTTCTTGCTTTGATGGTGCAGGCTGTCATAGATTGACTAGTCCATCTTTTGATGTTACTCGTCCATGTTAGTCTTGGTCTGCCTCTTTTACCTTGTATTTTTCCTTCCAATATTACTTTTAGTAGGCTGTTGTGTATTTTAACATGCCCCAAAAATTTCATTTGTCTTGTCTTAATTGCATTTAGTAGTTCTCTTTTTATTTTCAGTTGTTTTAAAACTTCATCGTTTGTTATCTTTTGTTTCCATCCAATTCTACCTATTCTTCTATAAATCCACATTTCAAAGGCTTCAATTTTCTGTTCTGTTTTCTTGTCTAATGTCCATGTTTCTGCACCATACAGGAATATTGAGAAGATGTAACATTTTGCCATTCTTAGTTTCAGCCCTGTTGATATTTGTTTTGTTGTTAGTATATTTTTCATGGCATTAAAATTACTTTTTGCCATACCTATTCTTTTGTTTATTTCAGTTTTGCATTTTCCATCATTGGTTATAGTATGTCCCAGGTAGTTGTAGCTCTGGACTGTCTCCAGATGTATTCCCTCAACTGTGATATTTAATTGTAGGTCTTGAGAATTTTCTTTGTTTATGATCATAGTTTTAGTCTTTTTGATATGGTAGTTGTAGGAATAATAATTTCAGCTTTGCAAGCGGTGTGGTTGTGGATAGAGTGCCGTCGCCGGCTACATGCCTATGGCTGAAAGTTTGTAAATCTATAGATAGCTATAGGTTGTTGGTATATTACTAATTTAGCGTCGTAAATGGAAGTTATCTCCCCTGGAACACAACTTCAGTGTTTCAAATATTAAAAAGTATATGTATGTTCAGCACTACAGCATTTTTTTTTTTTTTGGGGGGGGGGGGAAGACATAAGACTTTACCGACCTTCGACTTGTTTTTCTTAGGTGAGATAACTTTAATTTACGATGCAAAAATCGTAAATTATCGGGTTGGTTTAGGACAAAGTATTAAACTGTGATTCATATTTTGAAATCCCAGGTGTTGTTTGTTTAAAAGTTTTGAGGGAAATATTTTACTACATTTTATTATTACATTTTAGTGTAACTAACACAAGTTCTTCTGTTAGTTTCTTTCCTCATTTCCCTATCTACGTTGGGGGTGGGGGGGAGGAGATATAATTTGCGGGGAGGCACGGGGGACTGCATGGTAAGATGTTGGCCTCAGCACAGGTAGGACTCAACTTCAAAGCTTTCCAGAAGCGGTACAGTTTTTTTCAAAAATAAAAAAAAAAGTATAGAGCCCCCGTCACGCCAAGTGGCGTATCGAGAATATGGTGTTAGTGACCTTAATTTTTATAAACCTTCGGCACATGATTGTTGGGGTACGGTGGTCGGTATTACGCCCGTGCCGCTTTCATCATCATCATCAAGTACCAGGCCTGCTGGCGTAGGTGATCATGTCTCTCCATAATATTCGATCTCGACAGTTATTTATTATTTCTGTTGTTGACCTTCTGCCAAACCATTCTCTTAAGCTGTCTGGTATTTTCTCTCTTTGCTTCCCTGTATCTCTTCGTCCCTCAATTTTCCCAGTTATTACAATATATTCCAGTTGTTCTCCTCACATTACATGGCCCAAAAAATGATGATTGTTTCTTCCTAATATTGGAAATTTGCTCTCTTTTTGCTTTGGCCTCTTTCAGAATGTTTTCATTACTCTTCTTAGCTGCCCATGATATTCTCAACATTCTTCTGTAAAACCACATTTCTACAGACTCCAGTGATTTTCGTGTTTGTTGTCCTATTGTCCATGATTCACATCCATATGTTAAGACTGACTCTACATAACATTTAAGAGTGCCGCTTTACTTTTGCAGAAAAAATCCGGTACTCATTTAAGGCTGCGTGAACTCGGAAGCCGTCGGTTGGGATCGAACCCTACCTCTTGTCCTTTGTAGTCCAGTTCACTAACCACTGAGCTATCGCGGCTACTATTTTTCTAAAATAGGACAAATTAATGTATGGTTTCTTTATGAAGTTACCCTTCCCTGATCTTTCTTGGATCGTGAGATCCAATGTCTAGCCTTCTTGGATAGCGGCAACAGACAAGAGTTCCGGTGTGCACTTATGCCACGTAATAGAACCCTTAGCAGTTTAAATAGAAAAGATTTGGTCATAAATATGGTGGTTGTTTGGCCAAGCATTCTCAACAGAAACCTACCAACACCATAGATGCCAGGCCGTGCTACAGAGTTCATGCACATGGGCCAGGATTTCCTCGAGGGCGGATACCGAAGCAGCTATGGTTTCTTCCGGTGTGCAGTGATGATTAATCCTAACAACAAACGAACAAATAATAGTTTGGTCTTTTGCTCTCTATTTTTGGCCTCACCTCCTGTTGTTTCCTAGTGTTTCTAATGTTCCATCAATCAATTTTTTTTTCTTGTTCGAGCCTGGGTCAGATGTTGTCATTGTTTTTGTTGCACGCTTGCTGTGCTGTATTTTTATCTTTTTGTCTTATCACATAGCCAAACAACGTTATCTCTTTGTTTCTTTATGTGTTCAATGGCAGCAATTATATTCCTATCTTTTTTTTTTCTGTTATTCACTTCTGATCTTAAACTGTTTCCTCATTATGCCTCTAACACATTTAATTTCTGTTTTGTTTTTTATTTTCCTTATTCAGTCTATTTTCCAGGTACGGCAACGCTGGATTAAAGATTGTGTTGTTGAGTGCCCGTTTTGCCTCTAAGGTTATTTCATTTTTGGGAGATTTGTCTGATGATTTGACAAGTTCTATTGCAACTCGTCCATTTTTGCAGCTAATGAATTATCCTATTTCACCAGACTTCATATGATCAAAATCACAATATCTCATAGCAGTAAATCTGATATTTAATAAATAACTCACTGCTGGCTGTAAATCTAATATTTAGTAAATAACCCACTGCTGACCGATCTCATAGCTGTAAATCTAATATTTAGTAAATAACCCACTGCTGACCGATCTCATAGCTGTAAATCTAATATTTAGTAAATAACCCACTGCTGACCGATCTCATAGCTGTAAATCTGATATTTAGTAAGTAACTCACTGCTGACCGATCTCATAGCTGTAAATCTGATATTTAGTAAATAACCCACTGCTGACCGATCTCATAGCTGTAAATCTGATATTTAGTAAATAACTCACTGCTGACACATCTCATAGCTGTAAATCTGATATCTAGTAAGTAACCCACTTCTGACCTATCTCATAGCTGTAAATCTGATATTTAGTAAATAACTCACTGCTGACCCATCTCATAGCTGTAAATCTGATATCTAGTAAGTAACCCACTTCTGACCTATCTCATAGCTGTAAATCTGATATTTAGTAAGTAACTCACTGCTGACCTATCTCATAGCTGTAAATCTGATATTTAGTAAGTAACTCACTGCTGACCGTCAGCATTGTTCTTTATTTTTTTCCTTCCTCGTATATACCTTTCAGAATCGAGGGAAGATATAGGTTACAGTCTTTAGCTCTTCTGTTGACCTTTCCTACTGTTAGTGTCTCTCACATTTTATCTTTTCTATGGTCATCCCTGTGGTCTAATAGCTCCTAGCATTTATTGATTACTCATTGTGTTACCTTTAGCTTTTATCTTTCTTATCAGGTAGTCGGTCTATAAAGCTCAACTATAGAAAACTCACTGACACTTGTGCAATAAATATCTGGAGGTAAACAAAGAAGGGGCAGTATAATTTTCCTGATGCAAACTATTTGTTATCTACCTTTTTATATTACAATACCAGGTGTTGTGTTTTAACTAATAATTATCTTCTCCCTTATGTTATCAGATTTCATGTTTCCTATTTCATAAACAGCAGCAGAATTAGATGTAAATTTAGATGACTTCACCTTGAGTGAAATAGAAACCACCTTAAAGCTAATGACCAATAACAAGGCTGCTGGAGAGGATAAGTTAACAGCTGAGATCCTCAAGGCAATTGATAGCCATAATTTAATACATCTCCAAAAAATGTTCAACATCATTTGGAAAACAGAGAAGACGCCTCATAAATGGAAAAAAGGAATCATTGTTAAGATCCCAAAAAAGGGCAATCTTAGAGATTGTAACAACTGGAGAGGCGTGACACTTTTGTCAGTTGCCTCAAAGTTATTCTGTAAAATCATCCTAAATAGAATAAAGGATTCAATAGATACAGTAATGCGTGAAGAACAGGCTGGGTTTAGAAAAGGGAGAAGCTGTCTTGACCACATTTTCACTCTACGACTTATATTGGAGGAACACATTGAAAAGCAAAAACCTTTTGTACTTAACTTCATCGACTTCAAAAAAGCATTTGATAGTATTCATAGAGATTCTTTGTGGAAAATTCTGAAGCAATATGGTTTACCATCAAAAATCATAAATATTATCAAAGACATGTATGATGGTTACACATGTGCAGTTCGAACAGAGGAAGGACTGAGCGAATGTTTCCCAATAGAAACTGGGGTTAAACAAGGATGTATTTTATCGCCCTTGTTATTTGGAATTGTTATGGACTTCATAATGAAGAAATGCTGCACTGGTAATAAAGGCATCGAATGGATACAAGGAGACCATTTGGAGGACCTCGACTTTGCTGATGACATAGTTCTCATCAGCAGTCAGATAAAAACGATGCAGGAAAACACAAATGAACTATCATCAATAGCCAGCAAAATTGGGCTTGAGGTCAATCATGAAAAGACTAAAGTCATGAAAAGTTTAATTCCAACAAGTGACAAAATATACATGGAAAACAAACCAGTAGAAGAGATCGATCACTTTATCTATCTTGGAAGTCACATTGATCGAGAAGGGGATACGAGCAAAGAAATTAGAATCAGACTGGCTAAAGCAGCAATGTCTTTCAGAAGCCTTGAAAAGTTGTGGAAATCAAAACTCATTAGCACAAACACAAAACTTAGGCTATTCAAATCAAATGTACTATCAACCCTTACGTATGCGTGTGAAAGCTGGAAAACAACAAGAGATATAGAAGCAGAGTTGAACGCATTCGAAAGTAAATGTCTAGGGAAAATACTTGGTATAGAATGGAACGAATTCAGAACAAACGAGGAAATTAGAGAAATCGCCAATCAACCACTAATATCTTCAGTAATAAAGAAAAGACGATGGTCATACGTTGGACATGTGATGAGAAGAGATAATAATCGAATAGCAAAGCAGGCCCTCATATGGGAAACAACGGGTGAAAGAGAAAGAGGAAGACCCAGGGAGACACTGAGAGGAACATTGATGAGAGAGGCAAGAGCAGCAGGAATCGGCTCCCTCAATGAGATAGAACTGCTTGCACAGAACAGAGACAGATGGCGAGATTTGATAAAATATCTTTAAAAGAAAACTGCTAAAAAAAAAAAAAAATTCATATAGGAGAAGGTGTATCTTGGTCTACGCCCTATGGGCCGGTTACGGCTCGAAAGGTCAATAGATAGATAGATAGATTTCATAAAATAGAAGGAAAATAGTCGACCCAGAGAAACACTGATATTGTGAACATTAATCAAATCAAAGGCAGTAGGAATCGGCTCCCTCAATGACATCGAGATGTTTGCACAGAACAGAGACAAATGGCGAGATTTGATAAAAGATCTTTGCAAGGATTGAGACTGCTAGAAAGAAAATCTAGAAAAAGAGAAAGTGTATATTAACCTATGCCCTATGGGCCGACTACGGCTTGAAGGTTGATAGATAGATTTAATAAATTAATTACTTTTACCTTCTCTGGTAAGTTATACCTTGTATGCCCAATGCTCTTATTTCTGTTTTTTTTTTTTCACTACAGATTCTACGACTCTTGCGCCCAACATTATCAGGGAGCATGGTGGTTCAACAATTGCTTTGAAGCTCACTTAAACGGCAAATATTACCACAAAGGCTTCCACAAGAACTACTTCCAGAGGGATGGAATTCAGTGGAACACCATCCACATGTACTCATCTCTCAAGGCTGTCCAGATGATGATCAAACCTGCAGATAATCCAAGAAGTCCTGCTTCAAATGAAGTCACCAGTGATGTGTAGTTCAATTATCATTTTCAGACCTGGATGTAATTATTGTGACAAGTTTCATAATCAAAAGTGAGACAGACGAAGGTGACATAACTTTTTGTGAAAGTATGAACAATTATACAAGAAGTGATATTTCATTACAGTTTTAGCTACTTTGACTGTAAAGAGAAATATTATTGAAATAGTTATTATGAGCTTGATTGTAAAGACAAATTTCAGACAAAAATATCATTTTAAAAATGTGAAAACTAATGTGAAATACCAGTTGAAAATAGTATTTTTTCTATTGTAAGCATGAAGGAAAATCCAGTTTTGAAATATAATTTTTTACTATTGGGATTTTAACAAGATTTCATTATCTCTGGTAAATACAGTAATAAAAAAAAAATGGACAATAATGAAAAGATATATGTTGCAGATTAGCACTTTGAGCTATTGAAAACTGGAACATAAAAATGTTGGAAAAAATATTGGTTATTTTAATCTAAAACTTGTGAAGTGAAAGTTATGATTTGTTAATGTTATGTAATGTATAAGTTAAATATTTAAAAAAAACAGAAGAGAAGACAGTGGTGTAGAACTGGACATAAAGGAGAAAAGAAACTGAGAATACTGCCCCACATGGACCTTGTTTTCAAATCTGTAAGAAAAAAAAATAGAAGAAAAGTGTTTTAAAGGGAAGCTAGAGGGACTGAGGATATTGATACTGCTAGACAGGTCAGTGCTAGAGAAGAGTAAGTGAAGAAGATTTGTTGAAGGCATGTGCTTAATTTTGTAAGGTTGGGGATGTTTGAGTTACATTGTAACATTTGCCAAGTATGGACATCCATATGGTTAATTGAAATAGATTTAGGAAATCCTTATAGTTTATTGAACTGGCTATTGTAATCCTCACGGTTTGTTGAATCAGATACCATTCTCACAGTTCATTGAACAAGATTTGGAAATCCTTATAGTTTATTGAACTGGCTATTGTAATCCTCACGGTTTGTTGAATCAGATACCATTCTCACAGTTCATTGAACAAGATTTGGGAAATCCTGATAGTTTATTGAACTGGCTATTGTAATCCTCACGGTTTGTTGAATCAGATACCATTCTCACAGTTCATTGAACAAGATTTGGAAATCCTTATAGTTTATTGAACTGGCTATTGTAATCCTCACGGTTTGTTGAATCAGATACCATTCTCACAGTTCATTGAACAAGATTTGGAAATCCTTATAGTTTATTGAACTGGCTATTGTAATCCTCACGGTTTGTTGAATCAGATACCATTCTCACAGTTCATTGAACAAGATTTGGGAAATCCTGATAGTTTATTGAACTGGCTATTGTAATCCTCACGGTTTGTTGAATCAGATACCATTCTCACAGTTCATTGAACAAGATTTGGAAATCCTTATAGTTTATTGAACTGGCTATTGTAATCCTCACGGTTTGTTGAATCAGATACCATTCTCACAGTTCATTGAACAAGATTTGGAAATCCTTATAGTTTATTGAACTGGCTATTGTAATCCTCACGGTTTGTTGAATCAGATACCATTCTCACAGTTCATTGAACAAGATTTGGAAATCCTTATAGTTTATTGAAATGGCTATTGTAATCCTCACGGTTTGTTGAATCAGATACCATTCTCACAGTTCATTGAACAAGATTTGGAAATCCTTATAGTTTATTGAACTGGCTATTGTAATCCTCACGGTTTGTTGAATCAGATACCATTCTCACAGTTCATTGAACAAGATTTGAAAATCCTTATAGTTTATTGAACTGGCTATTGTAATCCTCACGGTTTGTTGAATCAGATACCATTCTCACGGTTTGTTGAATCAGATACCATTCTCACGGTTTGTTGAATCAGATACCATTCTCACGGTTTGTTGAATCAGATACCATTCTCACAGTTCATTGAATCAGATACCATTCTCACAGTTCATTGAATCAGATACCATTCTCACAGTTCATTGAATCAGATACCATTCTCACAGTTCATTGAATCAGATACCATTCTCACAGTTCATTGAATCAGATACCATTCTCACAGTTCATTGAATCAGATACCATTCTCACAGTTCATTGAATCAGATACCATTCTCACAGTTCATTGAACAGATACCATTCTCACAGTTCATTGAATCAGATACCATTCTCACAGTTCATTGAATCAGATACCATTCTCACAGTTCATTGAATCAGATACCATTCTCACAGTTCATTGAATCAGATACCATTCTCACAGTTCATTGAATCAGATACCATTCTCACAGTTCATTGAATCAGATACCATTCTCACAGTTCATTGAATCAGATACCATTCTCACAGTTCATTGAATCAGATACCATTCTCACAGTTCATTGAATCAGATACCATTCTCACGGTTTGTTGAATCAGATACCATTCTCACATTTCATTGAACAAGATTTGGAAATTATCATGATTCTTCTTCTTACCTTCCTCATATACCTTTCAGCATTGAGAGGGGATATAATTTGCCGTTTTTTTGCTCTTCTGTTCACCTATGCTGCTGTTATGTTTCCTAGTGTTTCTAATATTCTTTCAACTCATCTTTTTCAAGGTCGACCCTTGGATCTGGTATTCTCGCATTTATTGAAGGCCCATTGTGTTATGTTTCGGTCTATCTGCCTTGACATAGCCAAACCATTTTATCTGTTGTTGCTTTATATATTTTATGGTGGGGGTTGTTTCTAGCTTTGTCTCTCAGTTATTTATTTCTGATCTTATCTCTCAGGCTGTTTCCTGTCATTCGTCTAACACATTTCATCTCAGTAAACATTATTTTTCCTATTGTTCTTGCTTCTATGGTCCAGGACTCACATTAGTAGCACAACGTTGGAATGAAGATTGTATTGTAGAATGCCCGTTTTGCCTCACAGTACAGAGTTATTTCCTTGTTTCCTCTTATGATTTTTTTAACTAAATATAATAATCCTCATGATTTATTGGTTGAATCAGATATAACAATCTTCATAGTTTGTTCTCCAGACATAACCATTTTCACAGCTTGTTCAGCCACGTTTGGAAATCCTCATGGTTTGTCTAAAAATTTATAGGAAAATCTTCATTTGTTGAATGAAGTATAGTGGTTCATTATTTGTTGAACTAAATGCAACAATCTTTATGATTTGTAGAATATAATATTAAAGCCATAATAATTGTTCATATATATATGCAGTAGCTTCAACCATGTTATTTCCAAATTGTAATTGATTCTGCAGCCACATTTTAATTACTCGTACACTTTTATTTCCGTATTTAAATGAGCCATACAAGTATTCCAACTATAGATATTATGGATAAATCGGTTATATACCAACAATCCCAATCAAAATGAAAAACAGATATTTCTATTGAAATCGGATAAATTAAAAAAATTGACATAGAACAGTGTGGGTGTTATATAGTTGTGTTCTCCTATCAGAATGTTAAATATTTCTATTACCAACATTATATCTACCACACTGTCTTATTTTTCTTCAAGTTTGGGATGTTTGATAAAATAATCAAGAGTTTTATGAAGTTTTAATCTTCATTGACACAAGTATGTGAACTAGATAGCTTTTAAATGAAGTTTATCTGGCCTAGCAAAGTCCATTTTACAAGGAGCAGTGAAAGGTGCGATGAAGAGGTAGACAGAGAAATAGATGGGAAGATTGCATCAATGCTTAGAAAGGCATAAACTTTGTAGTTACAAAGAATGGCTGAAGATAGAGAGAAATAGAAAAAGTTGAAAGAGTCTGTCGGTATTGCCTCAATGACCCTCAGAGTTACAGGATGAAGAAGACAATGTTTTAACATACTGGCTACATGTTGTGCCCACACCATTTTTCTATAGATAAATTACCAACCCATTATCTCACTTGTAAAGAATGATTTCTGGAAGAAAGTTAAAGATACTAAAAGTGGACTGTTTAACAAAATGTAGAACAAGTAGCTTACACTTTTTGAAATTAATGAACATTATTGGATCACTGATTTAAAGCATTATTATATTTTATGTTTGCTCAGATACTTCAGTCTATTTTGGCTATTAATTTTCATTTTTGTTTTTAGGACAACTTTGGCTTTGATGGTATGTGAGTTACATTATACACACATATATAGGTCCTATATCACCTGATGGCGTAGGTGATCATATGAGGGCTTGCTTGGCTATTCGATTATTATCTCTGCTTCCCTCTTATCTCTTCTTACCTCAATTTTCCCAGTTGTTACAATATGTTCCAGCTATTCCCTTCTCATTACATGGCCATAAAATGATGATTGTTTCTTCATAATATTGGATATTAGCTCTCTTTTTGTTTTGGTCTCTTTCAGAGCATTTTCATTACTCTTCTTAGCTGTCCATGGTATTCTCAACATTCTTCTGTAAAACCACATCCTATATATATATATATTATATACTTTAAGAATAATTTGAAAAACATAAAAAGTAATAAATGAACTACCTACTCAGAAAAAAAACACACATCTATCATAAAATAATAGAACTAGAATTTTCACATACTTAGAAGAGACTGAGATTACCAGAACAACCATGAAATGGCTTCCAGATAGAATACAATGAATGAAATAATCAAATGCTACTGTGGAAAAAATAATAGCATGTAAGATGAAATGTATGAACCTAATTAAACATTCTTTGGATGGTGACCATAGACTAGTTACAGGTTAGAAATTTCATTAATTTATTACACAGCAAAATTGTCATTGATTATATAGTTTAGACATCTTCTTACAAAGAATACCATCATGCACATGTTTATGAAAAAAAAAATTATCTTATTCTTTACACCAAAGCCAGTAATTTCAATTATTTTGTTCTACTGTATGCTATTAAGGAGGTGCGCGTGGCCGTGCGGCTAAAACCACTGTTCCGCTGGCTGAAAAGCTGACATACAGTGTTCGAAGTCCGCGGTAGACAGAAAGGATTTTTTTTATCGGGGGTGAAATAAAAATCCTGAGTCGCACACGTCGTGGCACTGCTTGACCAAGCGGCCTTTATCCCTCTGGTTCTATCGTTGCACCCTGACATACACCAGCAATGGTACTATGTGTCGTAAAGAAGATAGTAGGCTATTAAGTTGAGAAACAACCAGGCAATTAGATGAAGAACTCTTAAAGTAGATATCTATAAGAGACTGGGGTTGTGTGGAATAGGGAAAAGAGAAGGCCACAAATTGGTGCCATAAATAAGGATGGGAAACATTTTAAAAATATAATTTTACAAACAATTGGAGGAGATGCCAAAGAAAGGACCAACCCCTGGTGCCAAGTGTTTTAAACTCTTCTTGTGTCTTAAAGTCAGAGCTAAGATGGAGAAACATTTTCTGTTTTCAGGCTGTTTTTGTGTATTCAATACAAAGTAGAACCCATATATTAAAAAAATGCATTACTCTGCTAAAGTCCTCCTTCATTGTTCCTATTAATCGTTAGCAGAACTGAATGAATATTGCTGAATCTGTCACACTTTATTGTTAAATTGTTGCATTTGTAAATAAAATGGCCATTTTTTTTTTAAAACTGCAAACTTTGAGATGAAGTTAAGTGACTTGTTAAGGCTTGACTAGATTCTTGTTCTTAGACAAGGTGGACTTGTCAAGAAAACTGTACAGTATTTTACCAATATAAGAATTTAAAATAATATAAATTACAAATTTGAAGAACAGTGGTTGTCAAATTGGAGGAAGTCACCCCCTGAAGAAGGTGACAGTGTGAGTGTTAATGAAGAAGCAAGGAAAGGAAACATACCCGTTAAATGTTTTTTATCAAATCATTTGCACTAGATTGCTAAAAACTTAACAGACTGAATTAAACATGATGTGATAAAACATGTGTTTTTGGCGTGTAAAAGTTTTAAAATAACAGGTGTCATGTAATCTTAAATTGGGTTCATATTTTATGTGCTATAACCAACCTGTGCAAAACCAAAGCAAAAAGCAAACATGGGTTACTGGAGTCATCAGTGACTTAGTAAGTTCATATTTTATTTAGTTAATGAATTTTATCAGTGTAGAATGATTTCATTGCTTATTTCCTAATGAAGTGGTTCAATTTTTGTTACTCTTTCAATTAATTTTCAGTTTAAAAATAAAATGGTTTCATTTTTAATTTTTCACACCATAATTTAGATAAATATGATAGGCCAACATATTAAATATCACAGGAAAGAAAAATTGGTACAGAAAATTAAAATATCAGTAAATTGCTGATATTTTATTATTTAAAAAAATAAATATGCTATAAAATAATTAGATTATTTTCAATTCAAAATATTGTAATGATAACTCCCCAATTTTTCCCATGGTTAGAAGTATTACTATACATTATTCTTGAAATGTTACACAAAAGTATTGAAAATTCCTCCAAATTATCCCCAAAACAATTTATTTACATCCATTTGTGTCAATGAATTCAGAATCAGAAAAAAATATGATAAATATAAATTGATTGAAAAAATACAATAAAAGAATAATATAGAAAATACATAATGTATCAATATCAACATGAAGTACTAATGAGATCTATTCTGGATTTAGCAGCTTAGTATTGGTTAAAATAAAACCCAAATCAACCTTTACAAAACAATTTATCAGACCCTATCATAACTGATATATCAGTTAATGGTTCAATAGGATTTCTTTGGTGATCTGATATACAGTAATCCCTCAGTTATCGTGGTTAATAGGGACCAGAATCGGCCGCGATAAGTGAAAAACCGCGAAGTAGTGTCACCCTCTCATTTTTAACATACGTACATTTTTTGTGTATGTATAATATCAATAAGTGTATATGAAACCATATAAGTGCATATGTTATCATTAGAACATTAAAGAATAGTTTCAAACATGTAAATAAAATATTAATAGTATAAAAAACATACATAAAATAATGGGTTTTTTTAAATAATAATTCCTCAATTTTGAATTTTTAAGCAATCTGCGATGTACTGAGGTCGCGATAAGTAAATCGCGAAGTAGTGAGGGATGACTGTATTGAATAACTGTCAAGAAAGAGTTAATAAAGAAATATTCTGGTACTGTTTATTGGGATATGAGGAGATATGTTCCAAATTATATGTAGAGCTATATATTAGAGGATGTAGAAAACAACTTTACATATTACTCGCAAATCTTGCTATTTGACATAAATCATGGAAAGTGAATACCGGATTACTTTAGTGTTCATTACAAGATAAATGCAAAGAAAACTGTTTAGAATTGAAACAGCAAAAGTGTTATATATGGAAGGGAACAGGCAAATAATTGCAATGCTGTGGGAAAGCTGGTAGTAAGGAGCCAGTTTATCACACCCCACTACTGGCTCCCTGTTATATATGGAACTACACTTAGTGAGTTAGACATAAGAAGTGTTCCTTCTGTCTTTGATTGTTTAGTCTCAGTTGTCAGTCATGATTCTTCTTTGTAGATTATATATCAATTTTACTCAAATTTTAAACGAAGTTTTTGTTATGACATTTATGATCTAATGTAACCTAGAAATTATTCTGAGGTTGAATGAATCATGCCTCACAAAGAAAAAGGCAATAGCCCCAATGCCAACTATGTAATAAATTATCTTGCATATTCTTAACAGTGTGATGGTATCCACTGAGATGTGATGTTAATAAATAAATGAATATTTTGTATGAGTGCAAGCTTCTGAGGTAAAACACCAAAAAATAACACAGAGACAATGGTATTTTTTATAAAACTTGGAAAAGATCCACAAACAAACAAT
The DNA here is from genome assembly GCA_032433765.1 of Megaustenia siamemsis. Taxonomy (NCBI): domain Eukaryota; kingdom Metazoa; phylum Mollusca; class Gastropoda; order Stylommatophora; family Ariophantidae; genus Megaustenia; species Megaustenia siamemsis. The sequence continues at coordinate 48,422,278 of JAVIAB010000008.1, forward strand.
AACAGTCTAAATTACTGGGAAAAGATCTATAAATAAACAAAAACAGTCTAAATTACTGGGAAAAGATCTACAAACAAACAATAACAGTCTAAATTACTGGGAAAAGATCTACAAACAAACAATAACAGTCTAAATTACTGGGAAAAGATCCACAAACAAACAATAACAGTCTAAATTACTGGGAAAAGATCTACAAACAAACAATAACAGTCTAAATTACTGGGAAAAGATCCACAAACAAACAATAACAGTCTAAATTACTGGGAAAAGATCTACAAACTATAAGTCTAAATTACTGGAAACAAATTCTGTAGTTTTTGGTGTGAATTTTTCTGTGATGTACATACCATTCTCCTTGTAATTTGTTTGCTGTGGTAAGGTTGCTGTAGCAATTTTGCTGGGTCTGCTGAGGTAGTGTTGCAGAGTTTGCTGGGACAGTATTGCAAAGTTTGTTGGGACAGTATGTAGGGTTTTCTGAGATGTGTTGCAGGGATTGCTGGGACAGTGTTGCAAAGTTTGTTGGGATAGTATGTAGGTTTTTCTGAGATGTGTTGCAGGGATTGCTGGGACAGTGTTGCAAAGTTTGTTGGGATAGTATGTAGGTTTTTCTGAAATGTGTTGCAGGGACAGTGTTGCAAGGTCTGCTGAAATAGTGTTTCAGGTTGTGCTGAGATAGTATTGCACAGTTTCCTGGTACTGTGTTGCAAAGTCGCTGGATAGGACACACACTGTGGAAGCCAACTGAGAGTGTTACACAACAAGCCCTTGTTTGGAATCCCCAGGGGAAAAGACAAAGAGGAAGACCAAGGAATTCTGGGAGAAGACAGATAGAAGCAGAGATGAAGATGATGGGGAAGACATGGAATGATCTTAAAAGAATGGCAGAAACAGAACGACTTGGAAAGTGTTTGTTGAAGACCTATGCTCCACAGGCAGCTAAAAGGTTGAAGAAGAAGAAGAAGAGTGTTGCAAAGTCAGCTGAAATAGTGTTGCAGGTTCTTCTGAGATAGTGTTGCAAAGTTTGCTATATAGAAGGAGCCTTCTATATTCCTCAGCTTGTTGCAATACTTTAGTGACCCGTCTGTCATCTAAGGGTTGTAAACCTGTTACAGTTTCTAGAGTCTTGATAGGTGTAAATTTCATAGCACCAGTGATGATACGGGCAGCTTGGTTCTGTGTTCTGTTAACTTTGCTAAGGAGTGATTTGGAAGCCATAGCCCAGGCTGTGACTTCATACTCTAAAACTGGTCTGACTCTTCCTACGTATAGTGTTTTCAAAATATTGCTGTCTGCCCCCCAGTCCGTTCCTGCCAATTTCTTCATAATATTTGTTCATTTTCTGGCTTTTTTCCTTGCTCTGTCTATCTGATTTTTCCAAGTCATTCTGTGATTCATGGTGACGCCAAGATATGTTGGGTTTTGGTCAATAGGGAGTGTATGGTCTTTTATCTTCAAGTTTGCAGAGAGTGTGTTTCTTGATAGGCTGAAAATTGTATATGTAGTTTTTTTTTCGTTGATTGGTAAGAACCAGGTGTTCGTCCATTTTTCAAGTTCACCTAGGGCATCTTGCATCCTGGGTCCAGCCACCGACATACTTTCCTCACGAGCCAATAATGCCAAATCATCTGCGTATATTACTGAGTGTATTCTGGGTGGAATGTCCATTACAATGTCATTTATGAAAATTAAAAAGAGTGTTGGGGACAAGACTCCGCCTTGTGGGACACCTTGTTCGATAGAGACCTTCTTACTTAGTTGACCTTGAACTTGTACTCTGGCCTTTCTATCTTGAAGGTATTGAGAGACCCAATTGAATAAACGACCCTGGATGCCAAGTCTAAAAAGCTTGTTCTTCAAACCCTCTCGCCAAACTCTATCAAAAGCCTTCTCCATGTCGACACGGGCTTCTGCCAGTGTGTGTTTCTTTTCTTGTAGAGCATCCTCTATTTCCTGTGCAATCTAGGTGACCAGGTCTTCAGTTGATCTGTGCTGACGGAAGCCACTTTGTTGTGGTACGGTTTGTTGTTCTGTCTCCAAATGCCACATAAGTCTTCTGTTAACCAGCCTTTCCATGAGTTTACTCAGGCAGCTCAGTAGGCTAATTGGTCTATAGCTACTTGGGTCTAGTGGGTCTTTTCCACGCTTGAGGATGGGCACCATAATAGCTTCTTTCCAGATTGCTGGCACATGACCTCTCTTCCAGCTAGCATTTATTATCCTTAGAAGCTGGCTCTTGGCTTTCTGTCCCAGATTTAGGAGCATTTCGTTGGAGATTCCATCTTTACCAGGGGAACTTTTGAGCTTCAATCCTTTGAGGGCAACATCTAATTCAGTTGGGGTAAAGATGGTCGTCTGATGCTCTTCTGGTGCTAAAGGCATGTGTTTTGCATCTTGGTTTTCCCGTCTTGCATCTTTCTGTTTGCTATTGGAATGTTTATTCTACTAATGTTTTTGTAAGTCTCTATCAGTAGATTTGCTTCCCTTTTGCCTGTGAGGATGTTCTGATTGTGTGCTAATGATATTGAAGGTCGGCAGTTGTTTTCGTCGCTCAGAGCTTTCGCAAGTTTCCATAGTTTATGACTATTTTTGTCCAGATTAAGGCTCTCTGTTTTGTCTATCCAGCTCTGTCTTGCTGATATCATGACCTCACGTCTGTATTTGGTCGAGGCTGCTTTGTAGGCAATGTTGCTCTCTGTGCTGTGTGATATTTCAGCTAGTTCTCTGGCAGAGTCCAGTTCCTCTTCTAGTCTTTGCTCCAGTATGGCTTGTAGTTTTTTCTTGCTCCTCTAGGAATGGATTCTTTAGCACCTCTCAGGATTGCATTTGTTAACCGCTCTATCATATTATTGACCTTCTTTTCGTGGGTGTTGATAGGCGCAGTATGTGCATCAGCGAGCCTTGCAAACTTTGCCCAATCTGCTCTCTTATAGTTCCAGCGGGGAAGAGGTATTTGTAACTCCTGTTTGTGAGCAAGAGCCACTAAAAGTTTGACTGGTCTATGGTCACTATCTTCAAGTTGGTTCAGCACTTTTCTGGTTATTTTGATAGATATGTCTCCAGTTGCAAATGCTTAGTCGGGAGTGGAAGTTGTTTTCCATCTTCTTGAGTAGAAAGTTGGGGGGGTCCTCCCTAGAGTTTATGAGGAATAGGTTGTTGTCTATTTATAGGGAATATGGTGTTAGTGACCATAATTTTTATAGACCTTCGGCACATGATTTTTTGAGTAATGTGGTTGGTATTATACCCGTGCCACTTTACTTTCCCAGAAAAAATCCAGTACCCATTTAAGGCTGAGTGAACCAGGAAGCCTCTTGTCCTTTGTAGTCCAGTTCACTAACCACTGAGCTATCGTGGCTCCCTTTTAACTGAATATGAGATTACAAAATTAGGGAGCTGGAGCTCTCTAAAAGGGAGCCAGTAGTGGGGTGTATTAGTAATTCATGTGTGGTATTAGTACTTCATGTTGATAATCAAAGCAAGAGACAGAGTAGAAGGGCGCTCCATGGTAGCCAACCTTCGATGCGGAGACGTCACTCAACGATGATGATGAGTGGGGTGTAACTTACACTCCTACAAGGTATGGTGACAGCTTTACATAAAGAAAGGAACACAACAAAATAGTGAGTAAGTTACACCCCACTACTGGCTCCCTGCTACCAGCTTTACTGCAGTTCTGCATCTATTTGCCAATTCCCTGAGCTCTCAAAAAGCTAAGCAATCAATGCTTTGTAAATGTAGAGAACAGCAAAGATTTTAAAGATTCAAGATCTGTATTGTCAAGAAAATTCTTCAAACATGTAAACAATATAATGTAGTTTTTCTCATTCAACACATAAAGCACCCATCATTATGTTGATAGAAATATAATTTGTAAGTTATTTTTATTTTTAATTTAATCTTTGTGAAGTATATTTATCCATAATAGACTTATTCATTAAAATGGTAACCACATTTTATCTAAAACATTTATACATTAACTGCTATGTCCTTGTATCATAAAATCATTTGTTGAAATTATGTCCAAAAGAAACAATGATTACTGTGAACACTCTTTTGACAGAAAGATTTATTGTTTGTTAATGTATTTGTCCTTAAAATCAAATGATAGTTTGCTAGAAGCCCTTCATCAATGTTCATCTGATTAATGAGCACCGGAGCTTTTATCCCAAAATTGTTTCGCGATATCCTCTTTAAATTAATGATTATCATTCTTTAATTTAAATAATGGTTTACTGAAAACTCTTGATCATTAATGTGTTATTTCTTTAGATAAATCCAATACCCATGAAATGAAATGTGTTTGACGCATAATGGGAATCAGTTTCAGAGACATTTAGAATGGAAGAGCTAAGTTGACAGTTAGGGAACACTGGTTGTAGCAGCCTCCATCAGTCATAGTGCACTATGGATTTTTCAGCGCTCCAAGAAATGTTATTTTTTACTTTTCTTTCACTGTGTATTCTATTTTTCTACGAATCTGTCTGCTTCTTGTTTAAGTTTGAGCTTTAGAGTGAGTTTTCAAAGATTGCGGTCTGCAGCTATTTCTTCCCAGGCTGCAGGGTTTATGTTTACAGTCTTCTCGTCACATTTACACACATCTACTATTCAAAGTGTTGGGCGCCCTAGTCCTTTTTGCCATCTACTAGGAAACACTACAATAGTTGAATTTATTTATTTAAAAAAAAATAATAATAAATGGTTTGGTGCCTAAAAAAGACTGAAAGAGCTAACTACAATCCACACAGCTATGAATGAACAAACACTACAAAAACAACTTACCTAGAAGGAATCCTCAAAATGTACGGATGGATGGGATAACAGCAATGAACTGCAAACTATCTTTCCCTGCAATAGTAAAGTAAAGCACCCCCGTCACGCCAAGTGGCGTATAGGGAAATATGGTGTTAGTGACCCTATATTTTACAGACCTTCAGCACATGATTTTTGGGGTAATGTGGTCGGTATTATGCCCGTGCTGCTTTACTTTCCCAGAAAAAAATCCGGTACCCATTTTAAGGCTGGGTGAACCCGGAAGCCGTTGGTAGGGATCGAACCCTACCCCTTGTCCTTCTTTCCCTGCAATACTGATTGGAAAATAAGAAAGGAAAGAAGGAGAAGAAGATGAAGCATCCTGTACAGTCCAGGTGATAACTTTTAGCCTGTTCGAAATCAAAGTGAAAATGGTGCACATTTTTCTTTTAAATATAAAAAAACAATAAAGGATATCCCCTATAACATATAAAGCTAATGGGAAATTATGCATTCAAATTAACTGTAGTAGACCACAAAATCTGGAGATTGCATGACCATTTCTTATCATTGTCTTTAGCAAATGATTTCCCATTACATAATATCATAGGAGAATATAAAGTATAGCTACTGTATTTGAAGGTGAAAGAGCCAGTGCTTCTTTCTTGCTTTTCTCATCACATCTTTTCCATTCCTTTTTAGCTGAGTTGACTATGAGTGAAAGTGTTAGCCTGGGATTAAACCAATATTATCTTTATCACCATGACAGCTCATCTCCACTATACCGCTTCAGTTTTTATTATTGTTAATATCTTTACCCTAAACAAAAAATGCCATGTGCCTATTCCTTTTGTATTTGAATTGATTAAAAGGTGATAGGTTTGGTTTGAATCACAATTGCTTTACTACCAAACCAGAGCCTATATTCTACTATTTTCTGTTTACTCATTTTAATTGCAAGTTAAGAAGAATAAATGACACCAGTCAGAAAAGGTCAATCCTCAAGCCAAATGTCAGTATAGCATTATCTTCTTCAACTGGTTTATGTAATCTTAACCCATGAAACAAAGAAATACCTTCATTGGACTACATAGTGTTAACCTTGATGCAAGGAATACCATCACTGGATTACATAGTATTAACCACGCTACAAAGAATACCATCACTGGATTACATAATGCCAACCTTGATACAAAGAATATCACTGGATTACATAATGTCAACCATGATACAAAGAATATCACTGGATTACATAATGCCAACCTTGATACAACGAATATCACTGGATTACATAATGTCAACCATGATACAAAGAATACCATCACTGGATTACAGTCTTAACCATGATACAAAGATTAGCATCACTGAAGAACACCATCATTGGATTACATAATGTCAACCATAATGCAAAGAACACCATCATTGGATTACATAATGTCAACCATGATATAAAGAACACCATCATTGAATTGCATAATGTCAACCATGATACAAAGAACACCATCTCTGGATTACATAATGTCAACCATGATACAAAGAACACCATAATTGGATTACATGTCAACCATGATACAAAGAACACCATAATTGAATTACATAATGTCAACCATGATACAAAGAACACCATAATTGGATTACATTATGTCAACCATGATACAAAGAACAACATCACCGAATTACATAATGTCAACCATGATACAAAGAACACCATCACCGGATTACATAATGTCAATCATGATACAAAGAACACCATCACCGGATTACATAATGTCAATCATGATACAAAGAACACATCATTACACATGTTCATCTCTACACATCCTCACTGTAGCAGATACTTCAGGACTCATCATGACTTCTCCAGCTACCTTCAAAGATGGCCTAAAAGAACCATTTGAAAACATAGTCTTTACCTACAACGATGGACAACATAATCAGAAATAAAGTAAAATAAGATGATCGGTACATTAAAGGAAGACATATTATAATATTTACATGCTTTATTAACTTCTTCACGTTTTGTAGTCTTGTATAAAGTAAAAAGAGAAACAGAACATCAACATAATTATAGAAGGCAGTTAATTAATAAAACAAGTAGAGGAATTCAAATACCTAGGAAGTTTGTTGACAAACGACAATTCACAAACAGCAGAAACAAATTCAAGATGCATCAAAGCTTGTCAAATCATTGGACAGTTATCACCACTTTTATCCAACAAGGAAATAACTCTAGAAGCAAAATGGGCATTTTACACTACAATCTTCAACCACTGTTTGTTGGTTCCCTGGACAGCTAAAAAGATCTAAGAGGAAATTCTCAGAGGCCTATACAAAAATCTATCTATCTATCTATTGACCTTTCGAGCCGTAACCGGCCCATAGGGCGTAGACCAAGATACACCTTCTCCTATATGAATTTTTGTTCTAGCAGTTTTCTTTTAAAGATATTTTATCAAATCTCGCCATCTGTCTCTGTTCTGTGCAAGCAGTTCTATCTCATTGAGGGAGCCGATTCCTGCTGCTCTTGCCTCTCTCATCAATGTTCTTCTCAGTGTCTCCCTGGGTCTTCCTCTTTTTCTTTTACCTGTTGTTTCCCATATGAGGGCTTGCTTTGCTATTCGATTATTATCTCTTCTCATCACATGTCCAACGTATGACCATCGTCTTTTCTTTATTACTGAAGATATTAGTGGTTGATTGGCGATTTCTCTAATTTCCTCGTTTGTTTTGAATTCGTTCCATTCTATACCAAGTATTTTCCTTAGACATTTATTTTCGAATGCGTTCAACTTTGTTTCTATATCTCTTGTTGTTTTCCAGCTTTCACACGCATACGTAAGGGTTGATAGTACATTTGATTTGAATAGCCTAAGTTTTGTGTTTGTGCTAATGAGTTTTGATTTCCACAACTTTTCAAGGCTTCTGAAAGACATTGCTGCTTTAGCCAGTCTGATTCTAATTTCTTTGCTCGTATCCCCTTCTCGATCAATGTGACTTCCAAGATAGATGAAGTGATCGATCTCTTCTACTGGTTTGTTTTCCATGTATATTTTGTCACTTGTTGGAATTAAACTTTTCATGACTTTAGTCTTTTCATGATTGACCTCAAGCCCAATTTTGCTGGCTATTGATAATAGTTCATTTGTGTTTTCCTGCATCGTTTTTATCTGACTGCTGATGAGAACTATGTCATCAGCAAAGTCGAGGTCCTCCAAATGGTCTCCTTGTATCCATTCGATGCCTTTATTACCAGTGCAGCATTTCTTCATTATGAAGTCCATAACAATTCCAAATAACAAGGGCGATAAAATACATCCTTGTTTAACCCCAGTTTCTATTGGGAAACATTCGCTCAGTCCTTCCTCTGTTCGAACTGCACATGTGTAACCATCATACATGTCTTTGATAATATTTATGATTTTTGATGGTAAGCCATATTGCTTCAGAATTTTCCACAAAGAATCTCTATGAATACTATCAAATGCTTTTTTGAAGTCGATGAAGTTAAGTACAAAAGGTTTTTGCTTTTCAATGTGTTCCTCCAATATAAGTCGTAGAGTGAAAATGTGGTCAAGACAGCTTCTCCCTTTTCTAAACCCAGCCTGTTCTTCACGCATTACTGTATCTATTGAATCCTTTATTCTATTTAGGATGATTTTACAGAATAATTTTGAGGCAACTGACAAAAGTGTCACGCCTCTCCAATTGTTACAATCTCTAAGATTGCCCTTTTTTGGGATCTTAACAATGATTCCTTTTTTCCATTTATGAGGCGTCTTCTCTGTTTTCCAAATGATGTTGAACATTTTTTGGAGATGTATTAAATTATGGCTATCAATTGCCTTGAGGATCTCAGCTGTTAACTTATCCTCTCCAGCAGCCTTGTTATTGGTCATTATCTTTAAGGTGGTTTCTATTTCACTCAAGGTGAAGTCATCTAAATTTACATCTAATTCTGCTGCTGGTGTTTCAGCTTCAAAATCTATTAAACTGTGAGGTAGTGGACGGTTAAGAATTTCTTTGAAGTGTTCCGCCCAACGGGCTTTTATGTCTGCGCTTGTTGTTAGCATTAATCCAGATTTGTCTAGAATTGGTGTTCCACTGGATGTATAGGTGTTAGTCAGCATCTTTTGTACAGTATAAAGAGTTCTGCTGTCTCCTGTAATTGCAGCTGTCTCTGCTTTCTCTGCCAAGTTGTCTATATAAGCTCTTGTATCTCTTCTTGCCGAACTTTTCACTTTGTTGTCTAATTCTTTGTATGTTGCTTTTGCCAGAACCTTTCCAAGATCTGTCTTTACATTAGTCATGGCTCTCTTCGCTTCTCTTCTTTCTTTGATGTATTTCCATGTGGTGTCTGAGATCCAAGCTCGTTTTTCCATTTTCTTCAGTCCAGCACTTGCTTCTGCTGCTGTCATTAGTATTTTGCTCTGTGAGTCCCACATTTCATTGATATCTAAGTCTATTTCACCAAGTGCTGAATAACAATTACTTAGCTCTATGTTAAACTTTTCCTTTATTGCTTCATCTTTCAGTTTATGACTATCAATTTTATGTGTAATTGACCTCTTCTGTTGGTTTCTAAATTTTAATCTTATTTTCCCAATGCACAGGTTGTGGTCACTATTAACATCAGCACCTCTGTATGCTCTTACATCTATTAATGATGATCTGAATTGTTGTTTAATACATAGGTGGTCAATTTGATTTGATGTTCTATCATCAGGAGATATCCATGTTGTTTTGTGGATATTTTTATGTGGAAATAATGTCCCACCTATAACTAAATTTTCTATTAAACATAATTCTATTAATCTTTCTCCATTCTGACTTGTTGTATTACAGCCTTCTCTCCCCATCACATGTTCCACTCCTGCGTTATCTTGTCCTACTTTGGCGTTGAAGTCTCCCATTACAATTAAAAGATCGTGTTTTGGTATTTTGTTTATAAGTTGTTGCAGTTGGTTATAAAAATCATCCTTAACTTCATCATCAGCTTCGTTAGTAGGCGCATAACATTGAATAATTGAAAGTCTTCCATGTTTTGTTTTGTATCGTGATCGTATCAGACGGCTATTTACCGGTTCCCATTCTAATAAACTTCTTGCAGCTTTGTCTGTCATCATTATGCCTACTCCTTCACGGTGTTTTCCATCTTCCCTTCCAGAAAAAATTACTATTTTATTATCAATAGATCTCCTACCTGTTCCAGGCCAGCGCATTTCGCTTAATCCTAAAATATCTAGATCGTATCTGTCCATCTCGCTCGCGACCTGTGCATGTTTCGTCGGAGCGGCCATTGTTCGCACATTCCAGAATCCTATTTTTGTTGTTGTTTTAGGGCCGAAAAAACTATCACTACTATCTACTGCTAATTTACACATTCTGTATCAGGTCTACGTTTCATTAACAACATCGTTTTTACGATAGCGGCTTGTTAAACCTCTGATCAACGGTTCTATACCAAGCCGGAGAAAAATAATTCCTCCATTTTGGAAACAACCGGAAACGGCTCCAACACAAATATTATACAAAAATGGAGCTCCTAAAAAACATCAGAAAGAAACCAACATTTTTCAGGCACACCATGATAAGAAGAAAGTTGGAGTACTTGGTTACAACTAGCAAAATATAGGGAAAGAGGGATTGCGGGCGACAAAGAAAGAAGATACTAGATAGTTTGCTGTCATGTCATGGAAAACATTCAACAACAGAATTGATACTATGCAATATGGATAGGAAATTGTGGAAGGACTTGATCGCCTACACCAACCAGTATGGTAAATGATGATGATGTGCCGATACCTTTTTGACCATAGGTAGAATTTTGAGTAATGCTGAACATATCTTTCTTTCTTATAAAAATTCTGTGATACTCGTTGAAGGTTGTGTGGGCCTAGAAGCTGGTCAGATGATTGAATGAACTTAGCTGCAAAAGACAATTTTGCTGATTGTGCTCACCCATTCTTCTTTAGCATGCATGATGGCTAGTGATAACAAGAGGTATTCACTGCACAAAAACATGGTCGATATCAAGGGCACAAGAGTCAAGCATGAAAGATACAGGCTGAAATCATGATTCTATCTATTGTCCTTTCGAGCCGAAGATGGCACATAGGGCAGAACCACAATCTCAAAAACAGAAACTTTGCGTGCCAAAATGGCACATATTGCAGAGATCACTGCTCTAAAATCTATGGTGCTGTTTCTATAACAATACTTTTTACAATGACAGCTTGTCAAGCCATCGATCAACCTCCTTAGTCGCCTCTTATGACATGCCTGGAAGGTCACAGTGTCACTATTCTTTACCTCCCTCATAATGAGGCCCCGGTAACACACGGGAAGAAATAATGATTGGAGTGGCAATAAATGCTGAAACGACATAGCAAAGAATGATAATGATTGGAGTGGCAATAAATGCTGAAACGACATAACAAAGAATGATAATGATTGGAGTGACAATAAATGCTGAAACGACATAACAAAGAATGATAAATCCTAAAGTAATGCACTCAGTTGCAAAGATATTAAAAGAGATTGGACTGATTTGATATTTTTATAAAAACATCTTCATTCATCTTGCAATCTATCCAAAGAATTCACATTGTTCTGTAGAATGACATGTCATATTCCTCCATGCAAATTTAGGATTGAGAAGATTTGTAAATTGCTCCAAAGTTTTTGTTTGTTGATCCATTAGTTTTGTTATTTTTAACGTATATTTTATCATAAATGAAAACAAATGAACTGATAACTGTTTTGTAGAAGCTGATAAACTCAATAATATTGAAGAGAGTTTCTTCTTCTTTGCTATTATTAAGGTCAACGTGATAAGAGTCATGCCAGTTCACCTACTTTCCAAGAAAAAATATACTCATAACAGCTGGATGATCGTAGGATCTCTTGTCCTTAATAGTTTAGTTCACCAGCTACTGCATATCTTAACTATATGAATTGTAGTTAATAACATCATTTTCACCAAAATAATCATACAACAATAAGATTATGCTTATAAATACTATACAGAAATAATAGTTAGTGAATAATAAATGTAGTATTAAACAGTTAATTTAAAATACATAACCATTTTAGATGAAAATAGGATAAAAGAAAGACAACTATAAATACCGTATATATGTAAAAATGAAAGAAAAAATATTCTTATCCTTGAAAATGTTTTTTTTCTTATTGTTAAATTATAGTAACTTTATATCTGGTATTCTATCTATTGTCCTTTCGAGCCGAAGACGGCACATAGGGCAGAACCACAATCTCAAAACCAGAAACCTTGCATGCCAAAGTGGTATTGGTTAGTTGATATTTATCTTTTATGAAGTTAGAAAGAACATATAGGACCTATCATATATTGTTCTTCTTCACCGCTCAACAGAAAACTCCATAGTGGTTCAGATCCCCTCCTCAGCACATTTCCCAGTATGAAATATGCTCGACATACACTAGATAAAGCACCGACAATAGCTTCAGCTCAGATGCACGACATAAAATGGAATGATTTGGCACTAACTGATTTGGGGAAGACAATGACAGTGATAAAGAACATTGACCATTTTACCTAGTACAATAGAACTTAACACTTCTCTCCTCCACGACATTTTATATATCAGGGGTCATCCTTTACCTTTAATAAATGTATCTTTTATTGAGGCTGTATGGTATAATGACACTGAGGCAAGAGGCAACAACAGCAGGCATTAGCTCCCTCACTGAGATTGTTCAATTCACCCACAGAAGGATGTGTGGCGAGATACAATGCGGGTCCTGTGCGAGGTCTGACACTTAATAACAAAGAGACCGTTGGCATTAGCTCCCTCACTGAGATTGTTCAATTCACCCAGAGCAAGAATGTGTGGCGAGATACAATGCGGGTCGTGTACAAGGTCTGACACTTAATAACAAAGAGACCGTCGGCATTAGCTCCCTCACTGAGATTAAGCAACTTGCCCAGTGTTGGGATTTGTGAGGAGATACAATGTGGGTCATGTGCAAGGTCTGACACTTAATAACAAAGAGACCGTTGACATCAGCTCTCTCACTGAGATTAAGCAACTTGCCCAGTGTTGGGATTTGTGAGGTGATACAATGTGGGTCATGTGCAAGGTCTGACACTTAATAACAAAGAGACCGTTGACATCAGCTCTCTCACTGAGATTAAGCAACTTGCCCAGTGTTGGGATTTGTGAGGTGATGCAATGTGGGTCATGTGCAAGGTCTGACACTTAATAACAAAGAGACCGTTGACATCAGCTCTCTCACTGAGATTAAGCAACTTGCCCAGTGTTGGGATTTGTGAGGAGATACAATGTGGGTCATGTGCAAGGTCTGACACTTAATAACAAAGAGACCGTTGACATCAGCTCTCTCACTGAGATTAAGCAACTTGCCCAGTGTTGGGATTTGTGAGGAGATACAATGCAGGTCCTGTGCAAGGTCTGACACTTAATAACAAAGACAATTGGACATAGACTAGAATTTTTGCCATGTGTGCTGTCTTCGGCTGTAAAGGACAAAAGATAGATAGATTTTGACAATAAAAGGGTTTTATTGGTGTTCATTGTAAAATAAAAAAGACTAGTATTTGTTTTGAGATACATTTTGACAATTAATAAATAAACATGAAGATTAGCCATACTTGTTTCATCATCTGGTCACATGTTCTTTGCAGAACATTGAAGTCACCACAGTCTGTCTGAAAGAATCTCTGTCTCAGGTCTCCCACTTCTTATGTTGTTATGTTCATTTATCTTTGATGTCTTGAAATCACCTTCCTCTTGATCTGTCCTTGTCTCGTCAACCTGGAACTATACCTTCCATTATTGTTCTTTCCAGCCTGCTGTGTCTTTTGATGTGATCAAAGTATTATAACCTCCTCTGTAGAATGGTGTTTATAAACCAGTTCTTTTCAATGATAATTGTTTTATATGTAAAAATTTACTGTAGTTTGTTATTTCTATACTTTTTTACAATAGACACTGTTTATGATATTGTAAGGTATTTCAAAAATACTAATAATGTCTAGTCTAACTGCTTTTTTGCCTAGCTTTTACAACAAATAAGAAAACAGAGAACCACCATATTTATTTAAAAATAAATTTCATAGAAAATAATCAACCAAATGATAATCAAACTGGAAAGTGCTTGTTGATGACCTATGCTTCACAGGGAACTGAAAAGAAAAACAAGAAGACATGATAATCACCTGATAAAATTAAATTACAATAAACAGTGTGAATAATTTCATTTGCATAAATAAAGGTCAAGGTAAAGTACGAGACTTGAATCAGCATCTTAGCACGCGAGTTTTCACCCATTTGTGCTTGGCCACCTATCCAGAAGTGTTCTGAGACTTCTGGACAGTGTTACTTCAAGCTTTAAAAATCAGGATGCGGGGTGGTATTCCTCACCTTCTCAGAGTACTACCCTGGTACCCATTTCTGCCAGCAGCTGGGTCAACCGCTGAGGTAATTTTTTTTCCAACCACGCGTACCAATCACGAGTTCAATTCCTGCTTCCAGCGGGAATTGAACACAGGTTGTCCGAACGTCGGTAGCCCAGTCGAATGGTTTTCCCAACAAGGCTACCGATTTGCATAAATCTGCATATGTATTATGTCCTTAATAGAGTAATTTTAGTGTACAAGTCTGCTGATTGACAACTGTTACTTTTTTATGTTAAAACACATGTTCTTGTGTGTGACTGTTTGTGCCTTTGGAAAGGAAAGTATTTTTTTATCCAAAAGACAAATTTTGATTATAAAAGATTAACAAGTGTAATAACATTTGTAGTAAATATGTGGTCACGGAGAAGAATTGTTAGAATTCTTTAGACATTCTACAAAGCTCATGATTTTGTGTTTAATGATGTCTATGTATGAAATAAAGTTATCATAGACATTAGAAGATATATAATATATGTAATCATCAATTAATTCATTCACGAAAATTAAAAAAAAAGGATAATTTTTTTAAGATGAAGTAAGAATGTGAAGTGACAAGACATAAAATTTGTTGAGAGAAAGACAAAGATACTGTCCAGTCTAGCACCATGATAAAAATAAAATAAAACTTATAGAGTACAAATAATATGTGGTGCTATATATATATATATATATATAACACCTTCATGTACCACATGACAATAGTTATGATCATAATGCTAGTAAATGTTTAAGCAAAGTGACCAAAATAATAGATAATGAACAGATAACTCTGATAGTGTTAGTTCCAAGTTGTCCATCAACATAATTGTAACTTTTAAACAGTTTAGGAATGTGGCCGTACAGGATAAAACACATACTGTAGCAGTATTGATATTTTAACTACCTCATTCTGCATATATTCTGAAATGAGGTGTTTTGCTTTAGACAAAAAATTGCTGGTTTTCAAAACTGCTTGTTCATTGTTGCTGTTAATTGGTATGTGTTGGAATATGGCTGTCGTTGAATTATGTTACACGATGAATTGTGTTAGGAATATGCTATGTCAGTGTTCATGGCACAAGTAAATCTATCACATCTCTCACCCCCATTCTTTCTTGCATAACTTCTATTTTTGTAAGATTTGTATGTCAGTTATAAGAGTTAGTTGATCGACCAGTAGCTCTGGTAAAGAAGTTTATGTTTCATCCTTACATCTTCATTACATAATAATTTAAAAATATATGTGTATGTGTGTCCTTGCGTAGTAATTAAATATAATATGTGCATGGATGTTTCCTGAAAGATAGTGGCTTGACCGGTAATATCTGCAAACGAGTTTGTTTTAATGATATGCTTTTTCTAAACATATTAATTATTTGTCCATATCTGTATGTATGTTATGTGTGAATTGGTGAATCAGTCAGTTAACATGATAAAAGTATTCATATCTCAATTTTTCTTTACCTTTTTATGCATTTTTCTTTTCACATTGGTATGTATGTTGTCAGAGAGTTAGTATGTAAGTTACATGATGGTTAATTGATCAGTCAGTTTTCAGGTAATGTATCATCCTTCCATTTACCTTATGTAATTGTTTTCACATGTATATGGATATTAACTGTGAGATAAATGAGCAATCAATCTAGAAACGAGATCACATTTCACCTTTCTTTTTCTTTACATAACTCTGTCTTTATATATTTGTATATGTGTTGGTATGTGAGAATTAATAGATTGACAGCATATGATTGAAAGTGTTCGGTTCATATGATGAAAGGGAGAGAGAGAGAGAGAAAACTAAGGACACAATTCTGAATGACAGAGAAGTGAGACAATATAAGAAGTGATCAATTGTATCACTATTTTTTCTTTTGTTATTATATCAAAAGAATAACATGTCAAATTCATAATACTAACTCACTTATATAACTTTACAAGTGGGTTTTCATTGACATCATATGTACACCATATATGACTTGTAAACTTTATATATATAATTATAATACATATATATATATATATATATGTCTAATGCACATACACTTCATTTAAAACTAAGTGGATCAGTATGTAGATTACTCACTACTAATTCTGTTTATTCCTGATATATGTGTGTTTGCAACTGTTGTTACATTGTCTATTTCTGTATTACTTTAGCCATTGTAAAAATTAGAATAATTTTATTTAGCTAAAGTAGTATGGCTGTATTCTTCCACACTCAGAAGGGTATATAAGGAAAAGTGAAGAAAAACCTCTTCAGTTAGATAATTCATTGTTTACTTTTAATGATTATTAAAATGAAAATCATTTATAAAGATGATGAAAGTTGCATACTATTTTATATTTGTGAATATTATTTTCTTAATTGACAATTATATGAGGAATATTAATTTTCACTTTTCTTTTCCTTGTGTCAGTGGAATAATATACACATCATTTCTGAATGGCTTGTCACTCAGTCAAGAATACCAGCACTGAAAAGGTTTGATGCAAGCAAATGTCTCGGCATAGATTCTTCAATGTCAGGCAGGTAATAGGAAATCTTTTCTACTGGAACTTTCTTGGAAAACATAATGATTTATTTAGCTCTGGAGCTTTCTCAAATTCTCAATTTAGTGCTCCAACTCATTTTAGTGCTCCAATCTTAACAAGACATGGGAACAGATTTTGAGACATGGTATGTAAGCTGCACCTAACATGTGATCTTCAATTTGCAGTTAACATGTGATCTCCATATTTCAGCTAACATATGAGCTATGGGCTGTATTGAATATGTGAGCTGTAGGTTGTAGTTAACATGTGATCTCCATATTCCAGCTAACATATGAGCTATGGGCTGTATTGAATATGTGAGCTGTAGGTTGCAGTTAACATGTGATCTCCATATTCCAGCTAACATATGAGCTATGGGCTGTATTGAATATGTGAGCTGTAGGTTGCAGTTAACATGTGATCTCTATATTCCAGCTAACATATGAGCTATTTGCTGCATTGAATATGTGAGCTGTAGGTTGCAGTTAACATGTGATCTCCATATTCCAGCTAACATATGAGCTATGGGCTGTATTGAATATGTGAGCTGTAGGTTGTAGTTAACATGTGATCTCCATATTCCAGCTAACATATGAGCTATGGGCTGTATTGAATGTGTGAGCTGTAGGCTGCAATTAGCATGTGCTCTAAATATTGTGGTTAACATATGAGCTATGGACTGTATTGAATATGTGAGCTGTAGGTTGCAGTTAACATGTTATCTCCATATTCCAGCTAACATATGAGCTATGGGATGTATTGAATATGTGAGCTGTAGGTTGTAGTTAACATGTGCTCAAAATATTGTGGTTAACATATGAGCTATTTGCTGCATTGAATATGTGAGCTGTAGGTTGTAGTTAGCATATGACCTCCATACTGCAGTTGACATATACTCTGAAGACTGTAGAGGGCATATAGTCTCTATAATGTAGCCAAAGTGATAGCCATGTTGTTAGTTAATATATGGTGTAAATGTAGTTAAAAGTGACCTGTATTATGTGTTAATATGTGATGTGTAAGTTATAAGTTTGTGTTAATATATAATCAGTGTGTCATGTATGTTGTGCTAATATGTGATTTGAAGAATGTTAATAACATAGGGTCCACAGATTGTATTTGTCTTACATATGATATGTATCTTCTGGTAAAGATGTCACTGTATGTTGTGTTTATATGTGATTGACAGGTTGTAGTTAACAAGACTATGGTTTTGTTTAGCATATGTTCTGCACGCTGCAGTTTTTTTTTTTTTAATATGTGATTAGTAGGTTGTAGCTAACATGTGATTTGCAGCTGCAAGAAGTAGTTAACATGTGATCTGTAGTTTGACTTAACATATATTTTGCAGATTGTAGATTAATACATGTTCTGCAGGGTTTAGTCAACATGCTGTTCTTGAGACTTTATTTGCATGACATGCTGCCAACTTGCTGCTTGCAGTCTCAGTCATGTATCTGTCATTGTGCTGGTTATAGTCAATTGTAGTAAACAGCATTTTGATTATACTTCATAAGTTTCACTTTTTGACTTCAGAGTTGTCCTGTTGGTTTTGTCCTTCTTGCAAATTGTGAAATTCCAAGGGGCATTAAATTCAAACTTCTTTATAACTTTTGAAATCTTGTCAAAAGAGAAAGAAACCAAATTACATATATTGACTGACCAGCAGGCAAACAACCAGATGCACCAGTTACATACCATCAGAAGACAACAGATAATGAAATTAATATGAAGACCCCCCCCCCCCCAAGCTCCAAATCAAGACGCCTACCATAATATGAATAGATGGGAACAAGTTATCATTATACACCTCAGAACAGACAGGACATCATCAACTCCACAGTCACACATGTACAAAATACAAGAATGGAATCTCTGCCACATGTACAAGTGGACAGTTATCCTCCTACTACTGAACACATACTTCAAGACTGTACTGAATATAATACATTGAGGAAAATCAATTGGCCCATAGATACAACACTTCAAGAAAAACTATATACGCCTCTACAAGATCTACAAAACAATAAAATTCATACAAGAAACAACATTGCAGATAAAGACAAAACTTCTAAGAAAGATAGATACAAATTACAAAAAAAGTATATGACATATTTATGTCTTTAATAGATTTTAGGTTTATGTTGTTATAACATGTTTATATTGATATAAATGTTTGCCACAGCTAAAGAGTTTAGCAAAAGAAGCAAGCAGTCATCATCACTTATCTTATAATAAAGCATTTCAAATTGTTTAATTTAGTTTTAATGAAAGCAAAAACAAAAATTGAAACAAAAATGTCATGAAGCAATTATTCATCAAATATATTCAAAAACATAAACAGTGGCTATATTATTAAAAATCACGTATTATTTTAAGGTGTATTATATACAGGAAGATTCAAATTATTCATTGCATACACTTTCAAATCGCTCAATCAAGTGGTGATGTCTTTGGTAAATTGTTGTAATGTTTCTAGTCTAAGGTACATTGTTTGGTATTTGATGCTTTAAAATGTATAGTTATTGCATTTCTTTCTTGTGAATATTAAAATTTAACAGTCCATTAATGATTTTAATTACTTATTTTAAAGAAAGAAAGAAAGAAAGAAAGAAAGAAAGAAAGAAAGAAAGAAAGAAAGAAAGAAAGAAAGAAAGAAAGAAAGAGTGAGTTTTATTATTCTCTGAGGCATATAGGAAATATGGTCAGCACAATGTCAATGCTTCTTTTAATCAGTCATCGTCATTTCTTTCCCAAAATAAATTTCTTATACAACAGCTGGATGAACATAGAAGCCATAAAATTGATTGATCCTGAGCCATCAAAATGATTGATCCTGACCTCTCCCTTGTCCCCATTAGACCTGTTAATTACCACTCCAATACTCGACTCCAAAGATCTGAAGAACAAATGCCAAAATGGTTTTGAAAGAACAAAAATAGTGGGTATAGCTTCTGAAAGGTTTCACGATCCAAAGTCTCTAGTAAAATCTGTAACTAGCTGGCCCCAAGATGTGTTAACCCTCATTCCCATGGAAATGCTACCTGCTATGAGAGAGGAGAACTGCTGCAAGAACAAGAACTACCTCCATATAAATGTATCACCATCATCATCAAGTACAGTACCTGCTGGCATAGGTGATCATGTCTCTCTACAACTTTCAATCTTGGCAGTTATTTATAATTTCTGTCGTTGACTTTCAGCAAAGCCATTCTCTTAAGCTGTCTGGTATCTTTTCTATTTCCTTCTCTCTATCTCTTCGTCCACCAATTTTCCGAGTTGTCACAATATATTCCAGCTGTTCCCTTCGCATTGCATGGCCTAAAAATTATGATATAAATACAGAAATACAGGAATACAAACACATAAATCAAAATTACTAAGCACAAAATCAAAGCTCAAGATTTTAAAATCAAATGTGTCCTCAGGGGAGATAAGCACATGTTATAAAACACATATAATATTAAATACTATGCGGGCCACCAGCAAAGCTGCAAGTAACATGTAAAAAAACACAATAAACTAGTTATGAGACAAGAACAACTATTGTTACTACAGACTAGTAGTCTTTCTTGTCTCTCTACTACTTTAGCTGCTCGGTACAATTTTGTGTTTCTTTAAATATATTATCAACCCTTGTTGGTCTTGTTGACACATCTATTAGAAGAACAATTTAGATGTAGGAAAAACAGTGTGACAGAAGAAGCCATATTATACACTAGGACATTAATCAAAAAGCAGATAGAAGTAAACAAATCAATATACTCATGTTTATAGATCACACCAAAGCTTTTGATAGAATACACCATAAACAACTTTAAAGACAGCCTAAATGATATATATCTAGATGACATAGACATACGATTAATATGTAACTTATACTGGAAGCAAAAAGGCAATAATAAATAATAACAAAGAGAACTCTACACCCATTGATATAAAAAGAGGAGTAAGACATGGATATATCCTATCACCAAGCTTGTTCAATCTATACACTGAACAAATCTTTAAAAACATCACAGGTATAAACATTAATTGAAGGATAATCAATAACCTAAGATATGCTGATGATACTGCACTACTAGCAGAATATCATAAAGATCTACAACAATTACTTAATGAAATAAACACGAGAAGCCAAAAATATGGACTAGATATGAATATCAAAAAGACTAAAACTATGATCATAAACAAAAATTATATCCAAAACCTACAAGTGGATATCATAGATGAATGCATAGACCTGGAGACAGTTCAGAACTACAACTACCTTGGACATACTATAACCAGTGATGGAAAATATAAAACTGAAATAAACAAAAGAATAGGAATGGCAAAAAGTAATCATAATGTAATGAAAAATAAACTAACATCAAAACAAATAACTCCAGAGATAAAACTAAAAATAGCAAAATGTTATATCTTCTCAACATTCCTGTATGGTGCAGAAACATGGACATTAGACACGAAAACAGGAAAAAAAACTGGAGCCTATGAAATGTGGATTCATAGAATATGAAGGATGGAAAGAAAATAAAACAAACAATGAAGTCTTAAAACAACTTAAAATACAAAATAAAACAAACAATGAAGTCTTAAAACAACTTAAAATACAAAATAAAACAAACAATGAAGTCTTAAAACAACTTAAAATACAAAATAAAACAAACAATGAAGTCTTAAAACAACTTAAAATACAAAATAAAACAAACAATGAAGTCTTAAAACAACTTAAAATACAAAATAAAACAAACAATGAAGTCTTAAAACAACTTAAAATACAAAATAAAACAAACAATGAAGTCTTAAAACAACTTAAAATACAAAATACAAACAATGAAGTCTTAAAACAACTTAAAATACAAAATAAAACAAACAATGAAGTCTTAAAACAACTTAAAATACAAAATAACTACTAAATAAAACACAATGAAGTCTTAAAACAACTTAAAATACAAAATAAAACAAATAATGAAGTCTTAAAACAACTTAAAATACAAAATAAAACAAACAATGAAGTCTTAAAACAACTTAAAATACAAAATAAAACAAACAATGAAGTAAGTCTTAAAACAACTTAAAATACAAAATAACTACTAAATAAAACAAACAAAGAAGTTTTAAAACAACTTAAAATACAAAATAAAACAAACAATGAAGTCTTAAAACAACTTAAAATACAAAATAAAACAAACAATGAAGTCTTAAAACAACTTAAAATACAAAATAAAACAAACAATGAAGTCTTAAAACAACTTAAAATACAAAATAAAACAAACAATGAAGTCTTAAAACAACTTAAAATACAAAATAAAACAAACAATGAAGTCTTAAAACAACTTAAAACACAAAATAAAACAAACAATGAAGTCTTAAAACAGCTTAAAATGCAAAATAAAACAAACAATGAAGTCTTAAAACAACTTAAAATACAAAATAAAACAAACAATGAAGTCTTAAAACAACTTAAAATACAAAATAAAACAAACAATGAAGTCTTAAAACAACTTAAAATACAAAATAAAACAAACAATGAAGCCTTAAAACAACTTAAAATACAAAATAACTACTAAATAAAACAAACAATGAAGTCTTAAAACAACTTAAAATACAAAATAAAACAAACAATGAAGTCTTAAAACAACTTAAAATACAAAATAAAACAAACAATGAAGTCTTAAAACAACTTGAAATACAAAATAAAACAAATAATGAAGTCTTAAAACAACTTAAAATACAAAATAAAACAAACAATGAAGTCTTAAAACAACTTAAAATACAAAATAACTACTAAATAAAACAAACAATGAAGTCATAAAACAACTTAAAATACAAAATGACTACTAAATAAAACAAACAATGAAGTCTTAAAACAACTTAAAATACAAAATAAAACAAACAATGAAGTCTTAAAACAACTTAAAATACAAAATAACTACTAAATAAAACAAACAATGAAGTCTTAAAACAACTTAAAATACAAAATAAAACAAACAATGAAGTCTTAAAACAACTTAAAATACAAAATAAAACAAACAATGAAGTCTTAAAACAACTTAAAATACAAAATAACTACTAAATAAAACAAACAATGAAGTCTTAAAACAATTTAAAATACAAAATAAAACAAACAATGAAGTCTTAAAACAACTTAAAATACAAAATAAAACAAACAATGAAGTCTTAAAACAACTTAAAATACAAAATAAAACAAACAATGAAGTCTTAAAACAACTTAAAATACAAAATAACTGCTAAATAAAACAAACAATGAAGTCTTAAAACAACTTAAAATACAAAATAAAACAAACAATGAAGTCTTAAAACAACTTAAAATACAAAATAACTACTAAATAAAACACAATGAAGTCTTAAAACAACTTAAAATACAAAATAAAACAAATAATGAAGTCTTAAAACAACTTAAAATACAAAATAAAACAAACAATGAAGTCTTAAAACAACTTAAAATACAAAATAAAACAAACAATGAAGTAAGTCTTAAAACAACTTAAAATACAAAATAACTACTAAATAAAACAAACAAAGAAGTTTTAAAACAACTTAAAATACAAAATAAAACAAACAATGAAGTCTTAAAACAACTTAAAATACAAAATAAAACAAACAATGAAGTCTTAAAACAACTTAAAATACAAAATAAAACAAACAATGAAGTTTTAAAACAACTTAAAATACAAAATAAAACAAACAATGAAGTCTTAAAACAACTTAAAATACAAAATAAAACAAACAATGAAGTCTTAAAACAACTTAAAATACAAAATAAAACAAACAATGAAGTCTTAAAACAACTTAAAATACAAAATAAAACAAACAATGAAGTCTTAAAACAGCTTAAAATGCAAAATAAAACAAACAATGAAGTCTTAAAACAACTTAAAATACAAAATAAAACAAACAATGAAGTCTTAAAACAACTTAAAATACAAAATAAAACAAACAATGAAGTCTTAAAACAACTTAAAATACAAAATAAAACAAACAATGAAGCCTTAAAACAACTTAAAATACAAAATAACTACTAAATAAAACAAACAATGAAGTCTTAAAACAACTTAAAATACAAAATAAAACAAACAATGAAGTCTTAAAACAACTTAAAATACAAAATAAAACAAACAATGAAGTCTTAAAACAACTTGAAATACAAAATAAAACAAATAATGAAGTCTTAAAACAACTTAAAATACAAAATAAAACAAACAATGAAGTCTTAAAACAACTTAAAATACAAAATAACTACTAAATAAAACAAACAATGAAGTCTTAAAACAACTTAAAATACAAAATAAAACAAACAATGAAGTCTTAAAACAACTTGAAATACAAAATAAAACAAATAATGAAGTCTTAAAACAACTTAAAATACAAAATAAAACAAACAATGAAGTCATAAAACAACTTAAAATACAAAATAACTACTAAATAAAACAAACAATGAAGTCTTAAAACAACTTAAAATACAAAATAAAACAAACAATGAAGTCTTAAAACAACTTAAAATACAAAATAACTACTAAATAAAACAAACAATGAAGTCTTAAAACAACTTAAAATACAAAATAAAACAAACAATGAAGTCTTAAAACCACTTAAAATACAAAATAAAACAAACAATGAAGTCTTAAAACAACTTAAAATACAAAATAAAACAAACAATGAAGTCTTAAAACAACTTAAAATACAAAATAACTACTAAATAAAACAAACAATGAAGTTTTAAAAGAACTTAAAATATAAAATAAAACAAACAATGAAGTCTTAAAACAACTTAAAATACAAAAAAAAAACAATGAAGTCTTAAAACAACTTAAAATACAAAATAAAACAAACAATGAAGTCTTAAAACAACTTAAGATACAAAATAAAACAAAGAATGAAGTCTTAAAACAACTTAAAATACAAAATAAAACAAACAATGAAGTCTTAAAACAACTTAAAATACAAAATAAAACAAACAATGAAGTCTTAAAACAACTTAAAATACAAAATAAAACAAACAATGAAGCCTTAAAACAACTTAAAATACAAAATAACTACTAAATAAAACAAACAATGAAGTCTTAAAACAACTTAAAATACAAAATAAAACAAACAATGAAGTCTTAAAACAACTTAAAATACAAAATAAAACAAACAATGAAGTCTTAAAACAACTTGAAATACAAAATAAAACAAATAATGAAGTCTTAAAACAACTTAAAATACAAAATAAAACAAACAATGAAGTCTTAAAACAACTTAAAATACAAAATAACTACTAAATAAAACAAACAATGAAGTCATAAAACAACTTAAAATACAAAATAACTACTAAATAAAACAAACAATGAAGTCTTAAAACAACTTAAAATACAAAATAAAACAAACAATGAAGTCTTAAAACAACTTAAAATACAAAATAACTACTAAATAAAACAAACAATGAAGTCTTAAAACAACTTAAAATACAAAATAAAACAAACAATGAAGTCTTAAAACAACTTAAAATACAAAATAAAACAAACAATGAAGTCTTAAAACAACTTAAAATACAAAATAACTACTAAATAAAACAAACAATGAAGTCTTAAAACAACTTAAAATACAAAATAAAACAAACAATGAAGTCTTAAAACAACTTAAAATACAAAATAAAACAAACAATGAAGTCTTAAAACAACTTAAAATACAAAATAAAACAAACAATGAAGTCTTAAAACAACTTAAAATACAAAATAACTGCTAAATAAAACAAACAATGAAGTCTTAAAACAACTTAAAATACAAAATAAAACAAACAATGAAGTCTTAAAACAACTTAAAATACAAAATAACTACTAAATAAAACACAATGAAGTCTTAAAACAACTTAAAATACAAAATAAAACAAATAATGAAGTCTTAAAACAACTTAAAATACAAAATAAAACAAACAATGAAGTCTTAAAACAACTTAAAATACAAAATAAAACAAACAATGAAGTAAGTCTTAAAACAACTTAAAATACAAAATAACTACTAAATAAAACAAACAAATAAGTTTTAAAACAACTTAAAATACAAAATAAAACAAACAATGAAGTCTTAAAACAACTTAAAATACAAAATAAAACAAACAATGAAGTCTTAAAACAACTTAAAATACAAAATAAAACAAACAATGAAGTTTTAAAACAACTTAAAATACAAAATAAAACAAACAATGAAGTCTTAAAACAACTTAAAATACAAAATAAAACAAACAATGAAGTCTTAAAACAACTTAAAATACAAAATAAAACAAACAATGAAGTCTTAAAACAACTTAAAATACAAAATAAAACAAACAATGAAGTCTTAAAACAGCTTAAAATGCAAAATAAAACAAACAATGAAGTCTTAAAACAACTTAAAATACAAAATAAAACAAACAATGAAGTCTTAAAACAACTTAAAATACAAAATAAAACAAACAATGAAGTCTTAAAACAACTTAAAATACAAAATAAAACAAACAATGAAGCCTTAAAACAACTTAAAATACAAAATAACTACTAAATAAAACAAACAATGAAGTCTTAAAACAACTTAAAATACAAAATAAAACAAACAATGAAGTCTTAAAACAACTTAAAATACAAAATAAAACAAACAATGAAGTCTTAAAACAACTTGAAATACAAAATAAAACAAATAATGAAGTCTTAAAACAACTTAAAATACAAAATAAAACAAACAATGAAGTCTTAAAACAACTTAAAATACAAAATAACTACTAAATAAAACAAACAATGAAGTCATAAAACAACTTAAAATACAAAATAACTACTAAATAAAACAAACAATGAAGTCTTAAAACAACTTAAAATACAAAATAAAACAAACAATGAAGTCTTAAAACAACTTAAAATACAAAATAACTACTAAATAAAACAAACAATGAAGTCTTAAAACAACTTAAAATACAAAATAAAACAAACAATGAAGTCTTAAAACAACTTAAAATACAAAATAAAACAAACAATGAAGTCTTAAAACAACTTAAAATACAAAATAAAACAAACAATGAAGTCTTAAAACAACTTAAAATACAAAATAACTACTAAATAAAACAAACAATGAAGTTTTAAAAGAACTTAAAATATAAAATAAAACAAACAATGAAGTCTTAAAACAACTTCAAATACAAAATAAAACAAACAATGAAGTCTTAAAACAACTTAAAATACAAAAAAAAACAATGAAGTCTTAAAACAACTTAAAATACAAAATAAAACAAACAATGAAGTCTTAAAACAACTTAAGATACAAAATAAAACAAAGAATGAAGTCTTAAAACAGCTTAAAATGCAAAATAAAACAAACAATGAAGTCTTAAAACAACTTAAAATACAAAATAAAACAAACAATGAAGTCTTAAAACAACTTAAAATACAAAATAAAACAAACAATGAAGTCTTAAAACAACTTAAAATACAAAATAAAACAAACAATGAAGTCTTAAAACAACTTAAAATACAAAATAACTACTAAATAAAACAAACAATGAAGTCATAAAACAACTTAAAATACAAAATAACTACTAAATAAAACAAACAATGAAGTCTTAAAACAACTTAAAATACAAAATAAAACAAACAATGAAGTCTTAAAACAACTTAAAATACAAAATAAGACAAACAATGAAGTCTTAAAACAACTTAAAATACAAAATAAAACAAATAATGAAGTCTTAAAACAACTTAAAATACAAAATAAAACAAACAATGAAGTCTTAAAACAACTTAAAATACAAAATAAAACAAACAATGAAGTCTTAAAACAACTTAAAATACAAAATAAAACAAACAATGAAGTCTTAAAACAACTTAAAATACAAAATAAAACAAACAATGAAGTCTTAAAACAACTTAAAATACAAAATAAAACAAACAATGAAGTCTTAAAACAGCTTAAAATGCAAAATAAAACAAACAATGAAGTCTTAAAACAACTTAAAATACAAAATAAAACAAACAATGAAGTCTTAAAACAACTTAAAATACAAAATAAAACAAACAATGAAGTCTTAAAACAACTTAAAATACAAAATAAAACAAACAATGAAGCCTTAAAACAACTTAAAATACAAAATAACTACTAAATAAAACAAACAATGAAGTCTTAAAACAACTTAAAATACAAAATAAAACAAACAATGAAGTCTTAAAACAACTTAAAATACAAAATAAAACAAACAATGAAGTCTTAAAACAACTTGAAATACAAAATAAAACAAATAATGAAGTCTTAAAACAACTTAAAATACAAAATAAAACAAACAATGAAGTCTTAAAACAACTTCAAATACAAAATAACTACTAAATAAAACAAACAATGAAGCCATAAAACAACTTAAAATACAAAATAACTACTAAATAAAACAAACAATGAAGTCTTAAAACAACTTAAAATACAAAATAAAACAAACAATGAAGTCTTAAAACAACTTAAAATACAAAATAACTACTAAATAAAACAAACAATGAAGTCTTAAAACAACTTAAAATACAAAATAAAACAAACAATGAAGTCTTAAAACAACTTAAAATACAAAATAAAACAAACAATGAAGTCTTAAAACAACTTAAAATACAAAATAACTACTAAATAAAACAAACAATGAAGTCTTAAAACAACTTAAAATACAAAATAAAACAAACAATGAAGTCTTAAAACAACTTAAAATACAAAATAAAACAAACAATGAAGTCTTAAAACAACTTAAAATACAAAATAAAACAAACAATGAAGTCTTAAAACAACTTAAAATACAAAATAACTGCTAAATAAAACAAACAATGAAGTCTTAAAACAACTTAAAATACAAAATAAAACAAACAATGAAGTCTTAAAACAACTTAAAATACAAAATAACTACTAAATAAAACACAATGAAGTCTTAAAACAACTTAAAATACAAAATAAAACAAATAATGAAGTCTTAAAACAACTTAAAATACAAAATAAAACAAACAATGAAGTCTTAAAACAACTTAAAATACAAAATAAAACAAACAATGAAGTAAGTCTTAAAACAACTTAAAATACAAAATAACTACTAAATAAAACAAACAAAGAAGTTTTAAAACAACTTAAAATACAAAATAAAACAAACAATGAAGTCTTAAAACAACTTAAAATACAAAATAAAACAAACAATGAAGTCTTAAAACAACTTAAAATACAAAATAAAACAAACAATGAAGTTTTAAAACAACTTAAAATACAAAATAAAACAAACAATGAAGTCTTAAAACAACTTAAAATACAAAATAAAACAAACAATGAAGTCTTAAAACAACTTAAAATACAAAATAAAACAAACAATGAAGTCTTAAAACAACTTAAAATACAAAATAAAACAAACAATGAAGTCTTAAAACAGCTTAAAATGCAAAATAAAACAAACAATGAAGTCTTAAAACAACTTAAAATACAAAATAAAACAAACAATGAAGTCTTAAAACAACTTAAAATACAAAATAAAACAAACAATGAAGTCTTAAAACAACTTAAAATACAAAATAAAACAAACAATGAAGCCTTAAAACAACTTAAAATACAAAATAACTACTAAATAAAACAAACAATGAAGTCTTAAAACAACTTAAAATACAAAATAAAACAAACAATGAAGTCTTAAAACAACTTAAAATACAAAATAAAACAAACAATGAAGTCTTAAAACAACTTGAAATACAAAATAAAACAAATAATGAAGTCTTAAAACAACTTAAAATACAAAATAAAACAAACAATGAAGTCTTAAAACAACTTAAAATACAAAATAACTACTAAATAAAACAAACAATGAAGTCATAAAACAACTTAAAATACAAAATAACTACTAAATAAAACAAACAATGAAGTCTTAAAACAACTTAAAATACAAAATAAAACAAACAATGAAGTCTTAAAACAACTTAAAATACAAAATAACTACTAAATAAAACAAACAATGAAGTCTTAAAACAACTTAAAATACAAAATAAAACAAACAATGAAGCCTTAAAACAACTTAAAATACAAAATAACTACTAAATAAAACAAACAATGAAGTCTTAAAACAACTTAAAATACAAAATAAAACAAACAATGAAGTCTTAAAACAACTTAAAATACAAAATAAAACAAACAATGAAGTCTTAAAACAACTTGAAATACAAAATAAAACAAATAATGAAGTCTTAAAACAACTTAAAATACAAAATAAAACAAACAATGAAGTCTTAAAACAACTTCAAATACAAAATAACTACTAAATAAAACAAACAATGAAGCCATAAAACAACTTAAAATACAAAATAACTACTAAATAAAACAAACAATGAAGTCTTAAAACAACTTAAAATACAAAATAAAACAAACAATGAAGTCTTAAAACAACTTAAAATACAAAATAACTACTAAATAAAACAAACAATGAAGTCTTAAAACAACTTAAAATACAAAATAAAACAAACAATGAAGTCTTAAAACAACTTAAAATACAAAATAAAACAAACAATGAAGTCTTAAAACAACTTAAAATACAAAATAACTACTAAATAAAACAAACAATGAAGTCTTAAAACAACTTAAAATACAAAATAAAACAAACAATGAAGTCTTAAAACAACTTAAAATACAAAATAAAACAAACAATGAAGTCTTAAAACAACTTAAAATACAAAATAAAACAAACAATGAAGTCTTAAAACAACTTAAAATACAAAATAACTGCTAAATAAAACAAACAATGAAGTCTTAAAACAACTTAAAATACAAAATAAAACAAACAATGAAGTCTTAAAACAACTTAAAATACAAAATAACTACTAAATAAAACACAATGAAGTCTTAAAACAACTTAAAATACAAAATAAAACAAATAATGAAGTCTTAAAACAACTTAAAATACAAAATAAAACAAACAATGAAGTCTTAAAACAACTTAAAATACAAAATAAAACAAACAATGAAGTAAGTCTTAAAACAACTTAAAATACAAAATAACTACTAAATAAAACAAACAAAGAAGTTTTAAAACAACTTAAAATACAAAATAAAACAAACAATGAAGTCTTAAAACAACTTAAAATACAAAATAAAACAAACAATGAAGTCTTAAAACAACTTAAAATACAAAATAAAACAAACAATGAAGTTTTAAAACAACTTAAAATACAAAATAAAACAAACAATGAAGTCTTAAAACAACTTAAAATACAAAATAAAACAAACAATGAAGTCTTAAAACAACTTAAAATACAAAATAAAACAAACAATGAAGTCTTAAAACAACTTAAAATACAAAATAAAACAAACAATGAAGTCTTAAAACAGCTTAAAATGCAAAATAAAACAAACAATGAAGTCTTAAAACAACTTAAAATACAAAATAAAACAAACAATGAAGTCTTAAAACAACTTAAAATACAAAATAAAACAAACAATGAAGTCTTAAAACAACTTAAAATACAAAATAAAACAAACAATGAAGCCTTAAAACAACTTAAAATACAAAATAACTACTAAATAAAACAAACAATGAAGTCTTAAAACAACTTAAAATACAAAATAAAACAAACAATGAAGTCTTAAAACAACTTAAAATACAAAATAAAACAAACAATGAAGTCTTAAAACAACTTGAAATACAAAATAAAACAAATAATGAAGTCTTAAAACAACTTAAAATACAAAATAAAACAAACAATGAAGTCTTAAAACAACTTAAAATACAAAATAACTACTAAATAAAACAAACAATGAAGTCATAAAACAACTTAAAATACAAAATAACTACTAAATAAAACAAACAATGAAGTCTTAAAACAACTTAAAATACAAAATAAAACAAACAATGAAGTCTTAAAACAACTTAAAATACAAAATAAAACAAACAATGAAGTCTTAAAACAACTTAAAATACAAAATAAAACAAACAATGAAGTCTTAAAACAACTTAAAATACAAAATAACTACTAAATAAAACAAACAATGAAGTTTTAAAAGAACTTAAAATATAAAATAAAACAAACAATGAAGTCTTAAAACAACTTCAAATACAAAATAAAACAAACAATGAAGTCTTAAAACAACTTAAAATACAAAAAAAAACAATGAAGTCTTAAAACAACTTAAAATACAAAATAACTACTAAATAAAACAAACAATGAAGTCATAAAACAACTTAAAATACAAAATAACTACTAAATAAAACAAACAATGAAGTCTTAAAACAACTTAAAATACAAAATAAAACAAACAATGAAGTCTTAAAACAACTTAAAATACAAAATAAGACAAACAATGAAGTCTTAAAACAACTTAAAATACAAAATAAAACAAATAATGAAGTCTTAAAACAACTTAAAATACAAAATAAAACAAACAATGAAGTCTTAAAACAACTTAAAATACAAAATAAAACAAACAATGAAGTCTTAAAACAACTTAAAATACAAAATAAAACAAACAATGAAGTCTTAAAACAACTTAAAATACAAAATAAAACAAACAATGAAGTCTTAAAACAACTTAAAATACAAAATAAAACAAACAATGAAGTCTTAAAACAGCTTAAAATGCAAAATAAAACAAACAATGAAGTCTTAAAACAACTTAAAATACAAAATAAAACAAACAATGAAGTCTTAAAACAACTTAAAATACAAAATAAAACAAACAATGAAGTCTTAAAACAACTTAAAATACAAAATAAAACAAACAATGAAGCCTTAAAACAACTTAAAATACAAAATAACTACTAAATAAAACAAACAATGAAGTCTTAAAACAACTTAAAATACAAAATAAAACAAACAATGAAGTCTTAAAACAACTTAAAATACAAAATAAAACAAACAATGAAGTCTTAAAACAACTTGAAATACAAAATAAAACAAATAATGAAGTCTTAAAACAACTTAAAATACAAAATAAAACAAACAATGAAGTCTTAAAACAACTTCAAATACAAAATAACTACTAAATAAAACAAACAATGAAGCCATAAAACAACTTAAAATACAAAATAACTACTAAATAAAACAAACAATGAAGTCTTAAAACAACTTAAAATACAAAATAAAACAAACAATGAAGTCTTAAAACAACTTAAAATACAAAATAACTACTAAATAAAACAAACAATGAAGTCTTAAAACAACTTAAAATACAAAATAAAACAAACAATGAAGTCTTAAAACAACTTAAAATACAAAATAAAACAAACAATGAAGTCTTAAAACAACTTAAAATACAAAATAACTACTAAATAAAACAAACAATGAAGTCTTAAAACAACTTAAAATACAAAATAAAACAAACAATGAAGTCTTAAAACAACTTAAAATACAAAATAAAACAAACAATGAAGTCTTAAAACAACTTAAAATACAAAATAAAACAAACAATGAAGTCTTAAAACAACTTAAAATACAAAATAACTGCTAAATAAAACAAACAATGAAGTCTTAAAACAACTTAAAATACAAAATAAAACAAACAATGAAGTCTTAAAACAACTTAAAATACAAAATAACTACTAAATAAAACACAATGAAGTCTTAAAACAACTTAAAATACAAAATAAAACAAATAATGAAGTCTTAAAACAACTTAAAATACAAAATAAAACAAACAATGAAGTCTTAAAACAACTTAAAATACAAAATAAAACAAACAATGAAGTAAGTCTTAAAACAACTTAAAATACAAAATAACTACTAAATAAAACAAACAAAGAAGTTTTAAAACAACTTAAAATACAAAATAAAACAAACAATGAAGTCTTAAAACAACTTAAAATACAAAATAAAACAAACAATGAAGTCTTAAAACAACTTAAAATACAAAATAAAACAAACAATGAAGTTTTAAAACAACTTAAAATACAAAATAAAACAAACAATGAAGTCTTAAAACAACTTAAAATACAAAATAAAACAAACAATGAAGTCTTAAAACAACTTAAAATACAAAATAAAACAAACAATGAAGTCTTAAAACAACTTAAAATACAAAATAAAACAAACAATGAAGTCTTAAAACAGCTTAAAATGCAAAATAAAACAAACAATGAAGTCTTAAAACAACTTAAAATACAAAATAAAACAAACAATGAAGTCTTAAAACAACTTAAAATACAAAATAAAACAAACAATGAAGTCTTAAAACAACTTAAAATACAAAATAAAACAAACAATGAAGCCTTAAAACAACTTAAAATACAAAATAACTACTAAATAAAACAAACAATGAAGTCTTAAAACAACTTAAAATACAAAATAAAACAAACAATGAAGTCTTAAAACAACTTAAAATACAAAATAAAACAAACAATGAAGTCTTAAAACAACTTGAAATACAAAATAAAACAAATAATGAAGTCTTAAAACAACTTAAAATACAAAATAAAACAAACAATGAAGTCTTAAAACAACTTAAAATACAAAATAACTACTAAATAAAACAAACAATGAAGTCATAAAACAACTTAAAATACAAAATAACTACTAAATAAAACAAACAATGAAGTCTTAAAACAACTTAAAATACAAAATAAAACAAACAATGAAGTCTTAAAACAACTTAAAATACAAAATAACTACTAAATAAAACAAACAATGAAGTCTTAAAACAACTTAAAATACAAAATAAAACAAACAATGAAGTCTTAAAACAACTTAAAATACAAAATAAAACAAACAATGAAGTCTTAAAACAACTTAAAATACAAAATAAAACAAACAATGAAGTCTTAAAACAACTTAAAATACAAAATAACTACTAAATAAAACAAACAATGAAGTTTTAAAAGAACTTAAAATATAAAATAAAACAAACAATGAAGTCTTAAAACAACTTCAAATACAAAATAAAACAAACAATGAAGTCTTAAAACAACTTAAAATACAAAAAAAAACAATGAAGTCTTAAAACAACTTAAAATACAAAATAAAACAAACAATGAAGTCTTAAAACAACTTAAGATACAAAATAAAACAAAGAATGAAGTCTTAAAACAGCTTAAAATGCAAAATAAAACAAACAATGAAGTCTTAAAACAACTTAAAATACAAAATAAAACAAACAATGAAGTCTTAAAACAACTTAAAATACAAAATAAAACAAACAATGAAGTCTTAAAACAACTTAAAATACAAAATAAAACAAACAATGAAGTCTTAAAACAACTTAAAATACAAAATAACTACTAAATAAAACAAACAATGAAGTCATAAAACAACTTAAAATACAAAATAACTACTAAATAAAACAAACAATGAAGTCTTAAAACAACTTAAAATACAAAATAAAACAAACAATGAAGTCTTAAAACAACTTAAAATACAAAATAAGACAAACAATGAAGTCTTAAAACAACTTAAAATACAAAATAAAACAAATAATGAAGTCTTAAAACAACTTAAAATACAAAATAAAACAAACAATGAAGTCTTAAAACAACTTCAAATACAAAATAAAACAATCAATGAAGTCTTAAAAAAACTTAAAATACAAAATAACTACTAAATAAAACAAACAATGAAGTCTTAAAAGAACTTAAAATATAAAATAAAACAAACAATGAAGTCTTAAAACAACTTCAAATACAAAATAAAACAAACAATGAAGTCTTAAAACAACTTAAAATACAAAAAAAAACAATGAAGTCTTAAAACAACTTAAAATACAAAATAAAACAAACAATGAAGTCTTAAAACAACTTAAGATACAAAATAAAACAAAGAATGAAGTCTTAAAACAGCTTAAAATGCAAAATAAAACAAACAATGAAGTCTTAAAACAACTTAAAATACAAAATAAAACAAACAATGAAGTCTTAAAACAACTTAAAATACAAAATAAAACAAACAATGAAGTCTTAAAACAACTTAAAATACAAAATAAAACAAACAATGAAGTCTTAAAACAACTTAAAATACAAAATAACTACTAAATAAAACAAACAATGAAGTCATAAAACAACTTAAAATACAAAATAACTACTAAATAAAACAAACAATGAAGTCTTAAAACAACTTAAAATACAAAATAAAACAAACAATGAAGTCTTAAAACAACTTAAAATACAAAATAAGACAAACAATGAAGTCTTAAAACAACTTAAAATACAAAATAAAACAAATAATGAAGTCTTAAAACAACTTAAAATACAAAATAAAACAAACAATGAAGTCTTAAAACAACTTAAAATACAAAATAAAACAAACAATGAAGTCTTAAAACAACTTAAAATACAAAATAAAACAAACAATGAAGTCTTAAAACAACTTAAAATACAAAATAAAACAAACAATGAAGTCTTAAAACAACTTAAAATACAAAATAAAACAAACAATGAAGTCTTAAAACAGCTTAAAATGCAAAATAAAACAAACAATGAAGTCTTAAAACAACTTAAAATACAAAATAAAACAAACAATGAAGTCTTAAAACAACTTAAAATGCAAAATAAAACAAACAATGAAGTCTTAAAACAACTTAAAATACAAAATAAAACAAACAATGAAGCCTTAAAACAACTTAAAATACAAAATAAAACAAACAATTAAGCCTTAAAACAACTTAAAATACAAAATAAAACAAACAATGAAGTCTTAAAACAACTTAAAATACAAAATAAAACAAACAATGAAGCCTTAAAACAACTTAAAATACAAAATAACTACTAAATAAAACAAACAATGAAGTCTTAAAACAACTTAAAATACAAAATAAAACAAACAATGAAGTCTTAAAACAACTTGAAATACAAAATAAAACAAATAATGAAGTCTTAAAACAACTTAAAATACAAAATAAAACAAACAATGAAGTCTTAAAACAACTTCAAATACAAAATAACTACTAAATAAAACAAACAATGAAGCCATAAAACAACTTAAAATACAAAATAACTACTAAATAAAACAAACAATGAAGTCTTAAAACAACTTAAAATACAAAATAAAACAAACAATGAAGTCTTAAAACAACTTAAAATACAAAATAACTACTAAATAAAACAAACAATGAAGTCTTAAAACAACTTAAAATACAAAATAAAACAAACAATGAAGTCTTAAAACAACTTAAAATACAAAATAAAACAAACAATGAAGTCTTAAAACAACTTAAAATACAAAATAACTACTAAATAAAACAAACAATGAAGTCTTAAAACAACTTAAAATACAAAATAAAACAAACAATGAAGTCTTAAAACAACTTAAAATACAAAATAAAACAAACAATGAAGTCTTAAAACAACTTAAAATACAAAATAAAACAAACAATGAAGTCTTAAAACAACTTAAAATACAAAATAACTGCTAAATAAAACAAACAATGAAGTCTTAAAACAACTTAAAATACAAAATAAAACAAACAATGAAGTCTTAAAACAACTTAAAATACAAAATAACTACTAAATAAAACACAATGAAGTCTTAAAACAACTTAAAATACAAAATAAAACAAATAATGAAGTCTTAAAACAACTTAAAATACAAAATAAAACAAACAATGAAGTCTTAAAACAACTTAAAATACAAAATAAAACAAACAATGAAGTAAGTCTTAAAACAACTTAAAATACAAAATAACTACTAAATAAAACAAACAAAGAAGTTTTAAAACAACTTAAAATACAAAATAAAACAAACAATGAAGTCTTAAAACAACTTAAAATACAAAATAAAACAAACAATGAAGTCTTAAAACAACTTAAAATACAAAATAAAACAAACAATGAAGTTTTAAAACAACTTAAAATACAAAATAAAACAAACAATGAAGTCTTAAAACAACTTAAAATACAAAATAAAACAAACAATGAAGTCTTAAAACAACTTAAAATACAAAATAAAACAAACAATGAAGTCTTAAAACAACTTAAAATACAAAATAAAACAAACAATGAAGTCTTAAAACAGCTTAAAATGCAAAATAAAACAAACAATGAAGTCTTAAAACAACTTAAAATACAAAATAAAACAAACAATGAAGTCTTAAAACAACTTAAAATACAAAATAAAACAAACAATGAAGTCTTAAAACAACTTAAAATACAAAATAAAACAAACAATGAAGTCTTAAAACAACTTAAAATACAAAATAAAACAAACAATGAAGTCTTAAAACAGCTTAAAATGCAAAATAAAACAAACAATGAAGTCTTAAAACAACTTAAAATACAAAATAAAACAAACAATGAAGTCTTAAAACAACTTAAAATACAAAATAAAACAAACAATGAAGTCTTAAAACAACTTAAAATACAAAATAAAACAAACAATGAAGCCTTAAAACAACTTAAAATACAAAATAACTACTAAATAAAACAAACAATGAAGTCTTAAAACAACTTAAAATACAAAATAAAACAAACAATGAAGTCTTAAAACAACTTAAAATACAAAATAAAACAAACAATGAAGTCTTAAAACAACTTGAAATACAAAATAAAACAAATAATGAAGTCTTAAAACAACTTAAAATACAAAATAAAACAAACAATGAAGTCTTAAAACAACTTAAAATACAAAATAACTACTAAATAAAACAAACAATGAAGTCATAAAACAACTTAAAATACAAAATAACTACTAAATAAAACAAACAATGAAGTCTTAAAACAACTTAAAATACAAAATAAAACAAACAATGAAGTCTTAAAACAACTTAAAATACAAAATAACTACTAAATAAAACAAACAATGAAGTCTTAAAACAACTTAAAATACAAAATAAAACAAACAATGAAGTCTTAAAACAACTTAAAATACAAAATAAAACAAACAATGAAGTCTTAAAACAACTTAAAATACAAAATAAAACAAACAATGAAGTCTTAAAACAACTTAAAATACAAAATAACTACTAAATAAAACAAACAATGAAGTTTTAAAAGAACTTAAAATATAAAATAAAACAAACAATGAAGTCTTAAAACAACTTCAAATACAAAATAAAACAAACAATGAAGTCTTAAAACAACTTAAAATACAAAAAAAAACAATGAAGTCTTAAAACAACTTAAAATACAAAATAAAACAAACAATGAAGTCTTAAAACAACTTAAGATACAAAATAAGACAAACAATGAAGTCTTAAAACAGCTTAAAATGCAAAATAAAACAAACAATGAAGTCTTAAAACAACTTAAAATACAAAATAAAACAAACAATGAAGTCTTAAAACAACTTAAAATACAAAATAAAACAAACAATGAAGTCTTAAAACAACTTAAAATACAAAATAAAACAAACAATGAAGTCTTAAAACAACTTAAAATACAAAATAACTACTAAATAAAACAAACAATGAAGTCATAAAACAACTTAAAATACAAAATAACTACTAAATAAAACAAACAATGAAGTCTTAAAACAACTTAAAATACAAAATAAAACAAACAATGAAGTCTTAAAACAACTTAAAATACAAAATAAGACAAACAATGAAGTCTTAAAACAACTTAAAATACAAAATAAAACAAATAATGAAGTCTTAAAACAACTTAAAATACAAAATAAAACAAACAATGAAGTCTTAAAACAACTTAAAATACAAAATAAAACAAACAATGAAGTCTTAAAACAACTTAAAATACAAAATAAAACAAACAATGAAGTCTTAAAACAACTTAAAATACAAAATAAAACAAACAATGAAGTCTTAAAACAACTTAAAATACAAAATAAAACAAACAATGAAGTCTTAAAACAGCTTAAAATGCAAAATAAAACAAACAATGAAGTCTTAAAACAACTTAAAATACAAAATAAAACAAACAATGAAGTCTTAAAACAACTTAAAATACAAAATAAAACAAACAATGAAGTCTTAAAACAACTTAAAATACAAAATAAAACAAACAATGAAGCCTTAAAACAACTTAAAATACAAAATAACTACTAAATAAAACAAACAATGAAGTCTTAAAACAACTTAAAATACAAAATAAAACAAACAATGAAGTCTTAAAACAACTTAAAATACAAAATAAAACAAACAATGAAGTCTTAAAACAACTTGAAATACAAAATAAAACAAATAATGAAGTCTTAAAACAACTTAAAATACAAAATAAAACAAACAATGAAGTCTTAAAACAACTTCAAATACAAAATAACTACTAAATAAAACAAACAATGAAGCCATAAAACAACTTAAAATACAAAATAACTACTAAATAAAACAAACAATGAAGTCTTAAAACAACTTAAAATACAAAATAAAACAAACAATGAAGTCTTAAAACAACTTAAAATACAAAATAACTACTAAATAAAACAAACAATGAAGTCTTAAAACAACTTAAAATACAAAATAAAACAAACAATGAAGTCTTAAAACAACTTAAAATACAAAATAAAACAAACAATGAAGTCTTAAAACAACTTAAAATACAAAATAACTACTAAATAAAACAAACAATGAAGTCTTAAAACAACTTAAAATACAAAATAAAACAAACAATGAAGTCTTAAAACAACTTAAAATACAAAATAAAACAAACAATGAAGTCTTAAAACAACTTAAAATACAAAATAAAACAAACAATGAAGTCTTAAAACAACTTAAAATACAAAATAACTGCTAAATAAAACAAACAATGAAGTCTTAAAACAACTTAAAATACAAAATAAAACAAACAATGAAGTCTTAAAACAACTTAAAATACAAAATAACTACTAAATAAAACACAATGAAGTCTTAAAACAACTTAAAATACAAAATAAAACAAATAATGAAGTCTTAAAACAACTTAAAATACAAAATAAAACAAACAATGAAGTCTTAAAACAACTTAAAATACAAAATAAAACAAACAATGAAGTAAGTCTTAAAACAACTTAAAATACAAAATAACTACTAAATAAAACAAACAAAGAAGTTTTAAAACAACTTAAAATACAAAATAAAACAAACAATGAAGTCTTAAAACAACTTAAAATACAAAATAAAACAAACAATGAAGTCTTAAAACAACTTAAAATACAAAATAAAACAAACAATGAAGTTTTAAAACAACTTAAAATACAAAATAAAACAAACAATGAAGTCTTAAAACAACTTAAAATACAAAATAAAACAAACAATGAAGTCTTAAAACAACTTAAAATACAAAATAAAACAAACAATGAAGTCTTAAAACAACTTAAAATACAAAATAAAACAAACAATGAAGTCTTAAAACAGCTTAAAATGCAAAATAAAACAAACAATGAAGTCTTAAAACAACTTAAAATACAAAATAAAACAAACAATGAAGTCTTAAAACAACTTAAAATACAAAATAAAACAAACAATGAAGTCTTAAAACAACTTAAAATACAAAATAAAACAAACAATGAAGCCTTAAAACAACTTAAAATACAAAATAACTACTAAATAAAACAAACAATGAAGTCTTAAAACAACTTAAAATACAAAATAAAACAAACAATGAAGTCTTAAAACAACTTAAAATACAAAATAAAACAAACAATGAAGTCTTAAAACAACTTGAAATACAAAATAAAACAAATAATGAAGTCTTAAAACAACTTAAAATACAAAATAAAACAAACAATGAAGTCTTAAAACAACTTAAAATACAAAATAACTACTAAATAAAACAAACAATGAAGTCATAAAACAACTTAAAATACAAAATAACTACTAAATAAAACAAACAATGAAGTCTTAAAACAACTTAAAATACAAAATAAAACAAACAATGAAGTCTTAAAACAACTTAAAATACAAAATAACTACTAAATAAAACAAACAATGAAGTCTTAAAACAACTTAAAATACAAAATAAAACAAACAATGAAGTCTTAAAACAACTTAAAATACAAAATAAAACAAACAATGAAGTCTTAAAACAACTTAAAATACAAAATAAAACAAACAATGAAGTCTTAAAACAACTTAAAATACAAAATAACTACTAAATAAAACAAACAATGAAGTTTTAAAAGAACTTAAAATATAAAATAAAACAAACAATGAAGTCTTAAAACAACTTCAAATACAAAATAAAACAAACAATGAAGTCTTAAAACAACTTAAAATACAAAAAAAAACAATGAAGTCTTAAAACAACTTAAAATACAAAATAAAACAAACAATGAAGTCTTAAAACAACTTAAGATACAAAATAAAACAAAGAATGAAGTCTTAAAACAGCTTAAAATGCAAAATAAAACAAACAATGAAGTCTTAAAACAACTTAAAATACAAAATAAAACAAACAATGAAGTCTTAAAACAACTTAAAATACAAAATAAAACAAACAATGAAGTCTTAAAACAACTTAAAATACAAAATAAAACAAACAATGAAGTCTTAAAACAACTTAAAATACAAAATAACTACTAAATAAAACAAACAATGAAGTCATAAAACAACTTAAAATACAAAATAACTACTAAATAAAACAAACAATGAAGTCTTAAAACAACTTAAAATACAAAATAAAACAAACAATGAAGTCTTAAAACAACTTAAAATACAAAATAAGACAAACAATGAAGTCTTAAAACAACTTAAAATACAAAATAAAACAAATAATGAAGTCTTAAAACAACTTAAAATACAAAATAAAACAAACAATGAAGTCTTAAAACAACTTCAAATACAAAATAAAACAATCAATGAAGTCTTAAAAAAACTTAAAATACAAAATAACTACTAAATAAAACAAACAATGAAGTCTTAAAAGAACTTAAAATATAAAATAAAACAAACAATGAAGTCTTAAAACAACTTCAAATACAAAATAAAACAAACAATGAAGTCTTAAAACAACTTAAAATACAAAAAAAAACAATGAAGTCTTAAAACAACTTAAAATACAAAATAAAACAAACAATGAAGTCTTAAAACAACTTAAAATACAAAATAAAACAAAGAATGAAGTCTTAAAACAGCTTAAAATGCAAAATAAAACAAACAATGAAGTCTTAAAACAACTTAAAATACAAAATAAAACAAACAATGAAGTCTTAAAACAACTTAAAATACAAAATAAAACAAACAATGAAGTCTTAAAACAACTTAAAATACAAAATAAAACAAACAATGAAGTCTTAAAACAACTTAAAATACAAAATAACTACTAAATAAAACAAACAATGAAGTCATAAAACAACTTAAAATACAAAATAACTACTAAATAAAACAAACAATGAAGTCTTAAAACAACTTAAAATACAAAATAAAACAAACAATGAAGTCTTAAAACAACTTAAAATACAAAATAAGACAAACAATGAAGTCTTAAAACAACTTAAAATACAAAATAAAACAAATAATGAAGTCTTAAAACAACTTAAAATACAAAATAAAACAAACAATGAAGTCTTAAAACAACTTAAAATACAAAATAAAACAAACAATGAAGTCTTAAAACAACTTAAAATACAAAATAAAACAAACAATGAAGTCTTAAAACAACTTAAAATACAAAATAAAACAAACAATGAAGTCTTAAAACAACTTAAAATACAAAATAAAACAAACAATGAAGTCTTAAAACAGCTTAAAATGCAAAATAAAACAAACAATGAAGTCTTAAAACAACTTAAAATACAAAATAAAACAAACAATGAAGTCTTAAAACAACTTAAAATGCAAAATAAAACAAACAATGAAGTCTTAAAACAACTTAAAATACAAAATAAAACAAACAATGAAGCCTTAAAACAACTTAAAATACAAAATAAAACAAACAATTAAGCCTTAAAACAACTTAAAATACAAAATAAAACAAACAATGAAGTCTTAAAACAACTTAAAATACAAAATAAAACAAACAATGAAGCCTTAAAACAACTTAAAATACAAAATAACTACTAAATAAAACAAACAATGAAGTCTTAAAACAACTTAAAATACAAAATAAAACAAACAATGAAGTCTTAAAACAACTTGAAATACAAAATAAAACAAATAATGAAGTCTTAAAACAACTTAAAATACAAAATAAAACAA
This sequence comes from Megaustenia siamemsis, assembly GCA_032433765.1. Classification (NCBI taxonomy): domain Eukaryota; kingdom Metazoa; phylum Mollusca; class Gastropoda; order Stylommatophora; family Ariophantidae; genus Megaustenia; species Megaustenia siamemsis. Next base: position 48,466,001 of record JAVIAB010000008.1, read on the forward strand.
ACAATGAAGTCTTAAAACAACTTCAAATACAAAATAACTACTAAATAAAACAAACAATGAAGCCATAAAACAACTTAAAATACAAAATAACTACTAAATAAAACAAACAATGAAGTCTTAAAACAACTTAAAATACAAAATAAAACAAACAATGAAGTCTTAAAACAACTTAAAATACAAAATAACTACTAAATAAAACAAACAATGAAGTCTTAAAACAACTTAAAATACAAAATAAAACAAACAATGAAGTCTTAAAACAACTTAAAATACAAAATAAAACAAACAATGAAGTCTTAAAACAACTTAAAATACAAAATAACTACTAAATAAAACAAACAATGAAGTCTTAAAACAACTTAAAATACAAAATAAAACAAACAATGAAGTCTTAAAACAACTTAAAATACAAAATAAAACAAACAATGAAGTCTTAAAACAACTTAAAATACAAAATAAAACAAACAATGAAGTCTTAAAACAACTTAAAATACAAAATAACTGCTAAATAAAACAAACAATGAAGTCTTAAAACAACTTAAAATACAAAATAAAACAAACAATGAAGTCTTAAAACAACTTAAAATACAAAATAACTACTAAATAAAACACAATGAAGTCTTAAAACAACTTAAAATACAAAATAAAACAAATAATGAAGTCTTAAAACAACTTAAAATACAAAATAAAACAAACAATGAAGTCTTAAAACAACTTAAAATACAAAATAAAACAAACAATGAAGTAAGTCTTAAAACAACTTAAAATACAAAATAACTACTAAATAAAACAAACAAAGAAGTTTTAAAACAACTTAAAATACAAAATAAAACAAACAATGAAGTCTTAAAACAACTTAAAATACAAAATAAAACAAACAATGAAGTCTTAAAACAACTTAAAATACAAAATAAAACAAACAATGAAGTTTTAAAACAACTTAAAATACAAAATAAAACAAACAATGAAGTCTTAAAACAACTTAAAATACAAAATAAAACAAACAATGAAGTCTTAAAACAACTTAAAATACAAAATAAAACAAACAATGAAGTCTTAAAACAACTTAAAATACAAAATAAAACAAACAATGAAGTCTTAAAACAGCTTAAAATGCAAAATAAAACAAACAATGAAGTCTTAAAACAACTTAAAATACAAAATAAAACAAACAATGAAGTCTTAAAACAACTTAAAATACAAAATAAAACAAACAATGAAGTCTTAAAACAACTTAAAATACAAAATAAAACAAACAATGAAGCCTTAAAACAACTTAAAATACAAAATAACTACTAAATAAAACAAACAATGAAGTCTTAAAACAACTTAAAATACAAAATAAAACAAACAATGAAGTCTTAAAACAACTTAAAATACAAAATAAAACAAACAATGAAGTCTTAAAACAACTTGAAATACAAAATAAAACAAATAATGAAGTCTTAAAACAACTTAAAATACAAAATAAAACAAACAATGAAGTCTTAAAACAACTTAAAATACAAAATAACTACTAAATAAAACAAACAATGAAGTCATAAAACAACTTAAAATACAAAATAAAACAAACAATGAAGTCTTAAAACAACTTAAAATACAAAATAACTACTAAATAAAACAAACAATGAAGTCTTAAAACAACTTAAAATACAAAATAAAACAAACAATGAAGTCTTAAAACAACTTAAAATACAAAATAAAACAAACAATGAAGTCTTAAAACAACTTAAAATACAAAATAAAACAAACAATGAAGTCTTAAAACAACTTAAAATACAAAATAACTACTAAATAAAACAAACAATGAAGTTTTAAAAGAACTTAAAATATAAAATAAAACAAACAATGAAGTCTTAAAACAACTTCAAATACAAAATAAAACAAACAATGAAGTCTTAAAACAACTTAAAATACAAAAAAAAAAACAATGAAGTCTTAAAACAACTTAAAATACAAAATAAAACAAACAATGAAGTCTTAAAACAACTTAAGATACAAAATAAAACAAAGAATGAAGTCTTAAAACAGCTTAAAATGCAAAATAAAACAAACAATGAAGTCTTAAAACAACTTAAAATACAAAATAAAACAAACAATGAAGTCTTAAAACAACTTAAAATACAAAATAAAACAAACAATGAAGTCTTAAAACAACTTAAAATACAAAATAACTACTAAATAAAACAAACAATGAAGTCATAAAACAACTTAAAATACAAAATAACTACTAAATAAAACAAACAATGAAGTCTTAAAACAACTTAAAATACAAAATAAAACAAACAATGAAGTCTTAAAACAACTTAAAATACAAAATAAGACAAACAATGAAGTCTTAAAACAACTTAAAATACAAAATAAAACAAATAATGAAGTCTTAAAACAACTTAAAATACAAAATAAAACAAACAATGAAGTCTTAAAACAACTTCAAATACAAAATAAAACAATCAATGAAGTCTTAAAAAAACTTAAAATACAAAATAACTACTAAATAAAACAAACAATGAAGTCTTAAAACAACTTAAAATACAAAATAAAACAAACAATGAAGTCTTAAAACAACTTCAAATACAAAATAAAACAAACAATGAAGTCTTAAAACAACTTAAAATACAAAAAAAAACAATGAAGTCTTAAAACAACTTAAAATACAAAATAAAACAAACAATGAAGTCTTAAAACAACTTAAGATACAAAATAAAACAAAGAATGAAGTCTTAAAACAGCTTAAAATGCAAAATAAAACAAACAATGAAGTCTTAAAACAACTTAAAATACAAAATAAAACAAACAATGAAGTCTTAAAACAACTTAAAATACAAAATAAAACAAACAATGAAGTCTTAAAACAACTTAAAATACAAAATAAAACAAACAATGAAGTCTTAAAACAACTTAAAATACAAAATAACTACTAAATAAAACAAACAATGAAGTCATAAAACAACTTAAAATACAAAATAACTACTAAATAAAACAAACAATGAAGTCTTAAAACAACTTAAAATACAAAATAAAACAAACAATGAAGTCTTAAAACAACTTAAAATACAAAATAAGACAAACAATGAAGTCTTAAAACAACTTAAAATACAAAATAAAACAAATAATGAAGTCTTAAAACAACTTAAAATACAAAATAAAACAAACAATGAAGTCTTAAAACAACTTAAAATACAAAATAAAACAAACAATGAAGTCTTAAAACAACTTAAAATACAAAATAAAACAAACAATGAAGTCTTAAAACAACTTAAAATACAAAATAAAACAAACAATGAAGTCTTAAAACAACTTAAAATACAAAATAAAACAAACAATGAAGTCTTAAAACAGCTTAAAATGCAAAATAAAACAAACAATGAAGTCTTAAAACAACTTAAAATACAAAATAAAACAAACAATGAAGTCTTAAAACAACTTAAAATACAAAATAAAACAAACAATGAAGTCTTAAAACAACTTAAAATACAAAATAAAACAAACAATGAAGCCTTAAAACAACTTAAAATACAAAATAACTACTAAATAAAACAAACAATGAAGTCTTAAAACAACTTAAAATACAAAATAAAACAAACAATGAAGTCTTAAAACAACTTAAAATACAAAATAAAACAAACAATGAAGTCTTAAAACAACTTGAAATACAAAATAAAACAAATAATGAAGTCTTAAAACAACTTAAAATACAAAATAAAACAAACAATGAAGTCTTAAAACAACTTCAAATACAAAATAACTACTAAATAAAACAAACAATGAAGCCATAAAACAACTTAAAATACAAAATAACTACTAAATAAAACAAACAATGAAGTCTTAAAACAACTTAAAATACAAAATAAAACAAACAATGAAGTCTTAAAACAACTTAAAATACAAAATAACTACTAAATAAAACAAACAATGAAGTCTTAAAACAACTTAAAATACAAAATAAAACAAACAATGAAGTCTTAAAACAACTTAAAATACAAAATAAAACAAACAATGAAGTCTTAAAACAACTTAAAATACAAAATAACTACTAAATAAAACAAACAATGAAGTCTTAAAACAACTTAAAATACAAAATAAAACAAACAATGAAGTCTTAAAACAACTTAAAATACAAAATAAAACAAACAATGAAGTCTTAAAACAACTTAAAATACAAAATAAAACAAACAATGAAGTCTTAAAACAACTTAAAATACAAAATAACTGCTAAATAAAACAAACAATGAAGTCTTAAAACAACTTAAAATACAAAATAAAACAAACAATGAAGTCTTAAAACAACTTAAAATACAAAATAACTACTAAATAAAACACAATGAAGTCTTAAAACAACTTAAAATACAAAATAAAACAAATAATGAAGTCTTAAAACAACTTAAAATACAAAATAAAACAAACAATGAAGTCTTAAAACAACTTAAAATACAAAATAAAACAAACAATGAAGTAAGTCTTAAAACAACTTAAAATACAAAATAACTACTAAATAAAACAAACAAAGAAGTTTTAAAACAACTTAAAATACAAAATAAAACAAACAATGAAGTCTTAAAACAACTTAAAATACAAAATAAAACAAACAATGAAGTCTTAAAACAACTTAAAATACAAAATAAAACAAACAATGAAGTTTTAAAACAACTTAAAATACAAAATAAAACAAACAATGAAGTCTTAAAACAACTTAAAATACAAAATAAAACAAACAATGAAGTCTTAAAACAACTTAAAATACAAAATAAAACAAACAATGAAGTCTTAAAACAACTTAAAATACAAAATAAAACAAACAATGAAGTCTTAAAACAGCTTAAAATGCAAAATAAAACAAACAATGAAGTCTTAAAACAACTTAAAATACAAAATAAAACAAACAATGAAGTCTTAAAACAACTTAAAATACAAAATAAAACAAACAATGAAGTCTTAAAACAACTTAAAATACAAAATAAAACAAACAATGAAGCCTTAAAACAACTTAAAATACAAAATAACTACTAAATAAAACAAACAATGAAGTCTTAAAACAACTTAAAATACAAAATAAAACAAACAATGAAGTCTTAAAACAACTTAAAATACAAAATAAAACAAACAATGAAGTCTTAAAACAACTTGAAATACAAAATAAAACAAATAATGAAGTCTTAAAACAACTTAAAATACAAAATAAAACAAACAATGAAGTCTTAAAACAACTTAAAATACAAAATAACTACTAAATAAAACAAACAATGAAGTCATAAAACAACTTAAAATACAAAATAACTACTAAATAAAACAAACAATGAAGTCTTAAAACAACTTAAAATACAAAATAAAACAAACAATGAAGTCTTAAAACAACTTAAAATACAAAATAACTACTAAATAAAACAAACAATGAAGTCTTAAAACAACTTAAAATACAAAATAAAACAAACAATGAAGTCTTAAAACAACTTAAAATACAAAATAAAACAAACAATGAAGTCTTAAAACAACTTAAAATACAAAATAAAACAAACAATGAAGTCTTAAAACAACTTAAAATACAAAATAACTACTAAATAAAACAAACAATGAAGTTTTAAAAGAACTTAAAATATAAAATAAAACAAACAATGAAGTCTTAAAACAACTTCAAATACAAAATAAAACAAACAATGAAGTCTTAAAACAACTTAAAATACAAAAAAAAAAACAATGAAGTCTTAAAACAACTTAAAATACAAAATAAAACAAACAATGAAGTCTTAAAACAACTTAAGATACAAAATAAAACAAAGAATGAAGTCTTAAAACAGCTTAAAATGCAAAATAAAACAAACAATGAAGTCTTAAAACAACTTAAAATACAAAATAAAACAAACAATGAAGTCTTAAAACAACTTAAAATACAAAATAAAACAAACAATGAAGTCTTAAAACAACTTAAAATACAAAATAAAACAAACAATGAAGTCTTAAAACAACTTAAAATACAAAATAACTACTAAATAAAACAAACAATGAAGTCATAAAACAACTTAAAATACAAAATAACTACTAAATAAAACAAACAATGAAGTCTTAAAACAACTTAAAATACAAAATAAAACAAACAATGAAGTCTTAAAACAACTTAAAATACAAAATAAGACAAACAATGAAGTCTTAAAACAACTTAAAATACAAAATAAAACAAATAATGAAGTCTTAAAACAACTTAAAATACAAAATAAAACAAACAATGAAGTCTTAAAACAACTTCAAATACAAAATAAAACAATCAATGAAGTCTTAAAAAAACTTAAAATACAAAATAACTACTAAATAAAACAAACAATGAAGTCTTAAAACAACTTAAAATACAAAATAAAACAAACAATGAAGTCTTAAAACAACTTAAAATACAAAATAACTACTAAATAAAACAAACAATGAAGTCTTAAAACAACTTAAAATACAAAATAACTACTAAATAAAACAAACAATGAAGTCTTAAAACAACTTAAAATACAAAATAACTACTAAATAAAACAAATAATGAAGTCTTAAAACAACTTAAAATACAAAATAAAACAAACAATGAAGTCTTAAAACAACTTAAAATACAAAATAAGACAAACAATGAAGTCTTAAAACAACTTAAAATACAAAATAAAACAAATAATGAAGTCTTAAAACAACTTAAAATACAAAATAAAACAAACAATGAAGTCTTAAAACAACTTCAAATACAAAATAAAACAATCAATGAAGTCTTAAAAAAACTTAAAATACAAAATAACTACTAAATAAAACAAACAATGAAGTCTTAAAACAACTTAAAATACAAAATAAAACAAACAATGAAGTCTTAAAACAACTTAAAATACAAAATAACTACTAAATAAAACAAACAATGAAGTCTTAAAACAACTTAAAATACAAAATAACTACTAAATAAAACAAACAATGAAGTCTTAAAACAACTTAAAATACAAAATAACTACTAAATAAAACAAATAATGAAGTCTTAAAACAACTTAAAATACAAAATAAAACAAACAATGAAGTCTTAAAACAACTTCAAATACAAAATAAAACAATCAATGAAGTCTTAAAAAAACTTAAAATACAAAATAACTACTAAATAAAACAAACAATGAAGTCTTAAAACAACTTAAAATACAAAATAAAACAAACAATGAAGTCTTAAAACAACTTAAAATACAAAATAACTACTAAATAAAACAAACAATGAAGTCTTAAAACAACTTAAAATACAAAATAACTACTAAATAAAACAAACAATGAAGTCTTAAAACAACTTAAAATACAAAATAACTAATAAATAAAACAAACAATGAAGTCTTAAAACAACTTAAAATACAAAATAACTACTAAACACAATTCAAACAAGACAATGATATTTTGGGGGCATGTTAAAAGACACAGCACACTACTAAAGGTAAACGTAATCTTGGAAGGGAAGATATAAGGTAAAAGAGGCATAGGCAGACCAAGACTAACATGGACGAGTAGCATCAAAAGGTGGACAAATCAGCCAATGACAACCTGCACCATTAAAGCAATAGACAGAGTGAAATAGCGCTCCATGATAGCCAACTTTTGATGCAGAGACGGCACTCAATGATGATGATGGTTGATACATCTCATTCATCCAGTAGATGATCTGTCATCCAATATTAGCAGATTCAGCTACGAGAGAAGCTGTTCAGCAGAGCAGCATCCAGCATACGATACTATTATCTTACCAAACCACTGACTTAACATGATTGCTTAGTACTAACCGTCTGTCAAGATGCCAAAAGATAGATAAATAAATATATATATATCAACACTTACATATGCATAGGAGATTTGGAAAACAACTAAAGAAAATGAAATTTAATTGAATGCATTTAAAAACAAATATCTAGGGAAAGTACTTCATATGTCATGGAATGAATTTAAGATGTGCAGAAATAGCAGAAATGACAAAGCTTAAAAAAATATCATTTATAATCAGGAGAAGGTACTATATGAAGGGTATGGGATGAGAAGAGATATGAGAAACTCAAAGCAGACCCTCAAATGAGCATCAGAGGGTACAAGAAAAAAGAGGCTGAACTAGTGAAATACTAAAAATAACTCGGAGGCGAGAGGCAACAATACAGACATAGATGGATGGATGCAGGCAGGCTGTTAGAGAGAGAGAGAGAGAGAGCGAGAGGAGAGAGAGAGGGAGAGAGAGAGATAGAGGGAGAGAGAGATAGGGGAGAGAGATAGGAGAGAGAGGGAGAGATAGAGGGGGAGAGAGAGGAGAGATAGAGGGGGATAGAGAGAGAGGGAGGGAGAGAGAGAGAGAAGGAGAGAGAGTGTGGGTGTGTGAGGACAAAAAAATAAAAATCAATACGAGAAAGTCGAAATATCAGAGGTTTTGATACAGGACTTACAAGGCTAATTTTATTTCACAATCTGTCTGCAATTGACGACGCTAGCTTTAAAAAATAACAATTCAGAAAGAAAGAAAAAACACCTGAGTAAGCTATTATTTATTTTTAAATAAAATAACAAATTGACACAGGAGGGTTGGAGATAGCTTTAGCTTCGTTCCTACTTTATATCTCAATATTTCATTTCTCCTGGGTCCACTTCTGTCGATTAGTTTATTTTCCTGCCATTAGCTTTTCGAACCTGGTACCGGAAGAAGATTGATTCGTCCCGGCATGACTCGCTCAAACTTCACATTTAAAATGTATGCTTTTTTTACTCTTAGTCTCTAACAGACAGAAATCCTATCACGAAACAAAACAACAAATAAGAACATTTAAAAAAAAAAATGTCATTCGCCATGGTAATTTTTAAATGACCAAATTAAATAATAATTAATTTAAAACATGATGTGGATTAAATACATTTTTTAAATAGATAGAGAAACATTCAGAGACGAAGGACAAATGTAAGATACACAGTGACACATAAGATATCATTCCATATGTTATAGGTGCCATTCCACTATGTTTCTTGCTTTAATGGTGCAGGTTGTCATAGGCTGACTTGTCCATCTTTTGATATTACTCGTCCATGTTAGTCTTGGTCTGCCTCTTTTAGGTCAGTATTGTATTGTGTTCCCTATTTGTAAAGCTGTCACCATACCTTGGAGTGTCTAGCACTCCCCATCACTGGCTCCTTGCTACCAGCTTTACCGCAGCATTGCAATTATTTGCCTGTCCCCCCCTCTGCCTCTTTTACCTTGTATTTGCATAAGATAAGGTAAATTAAAAATTCAGACCATAAGATAAGGTGAAATAAAAACTCAGACCATAAGATAAGGTGAATTAAAAACTCAGACCATAAAATAAGGTGAATTAAAAATTCAGACCATATGATAAGGTGAAATAAAAATTCAGACCATAAAATATGGTGAATTTAAAATTCAGACCATAAAATAAGGTGAAATAAAAACTCAGACTATAAAATAAGGTGAATTAAAAACTCATACCATAAGATAAGGTGAATTTAAAATTCAGACCATAAGATAAGGTGAATTAAAAACTCACTCTATAAGATAAGGTGATTTAAAAACTCACTCCATAAGATAAGGTGAATTAAAAACTCACTCCATAAGATAAGGTGAATTAAAAACTCACTCCATAAGATAAGGTGAATTAAAAATTCAGACCACATACGATAAGCTGAATTAAAAACATGCCACATAAGATAAGGTGAATCAAAAACTCAGACCACATAAGATAAGGTGAATTAAAAACTCAGACCTGAACACCTGACGGTGGCTGCCATGTCCATGCGGCGGCCGCCTGTCCAGTGCAGTCGCTGCGAGGTGTTTAGGTCTGAGTTTTTATTTCACCTCCCATAGAAAAAAAAACAAAAAACCTTTGACACTATCGAGATTCGAACACCCCTATACATTTAAGAATTTCCAATATTAGGAACAATCATACTTGTTTGGCCTTGTAATGAGAAACAAGTGAACATAATAAGTGAGAAACAATGTGGATTTGTGGAAGGAAAGGGCAACAATAATGCAATATACATCTTAAGAACATTGATACAAAGATCTATAGAGGTAAAGAAAGATCTATATATGTGCTTTATGGACTACACAAAAGCATTTGACAAAGTAAAGCATGTGGAAATAATCAATATGCTGGAGAAATTAAATATCGATGGCAAGGATCTGCGAATCATAAAAAAACATGTACTGACAAAAAACAGCAGCTATACGAATTAACAATCAAACAGGACATTTCCAATATATAAAACTAGGAGTCAGACAAGGCTGTGTTCTGTCACCGGATTTGTTTTCACTTTACAGCGAATATATTATGAGATCAATAATAGACAAAAATGGAATTGAAGCCAACGGCCACAACATAAATAATTCGCGATATGGGGATGACTCAGTCTTAATAGCAGAGACAGAGAATGAACTACAAGAAATAATAGACATAGTAGTAAAAGAAAGCAACAAAAAAGAGCTCAGTCTGAATAGTAAGAAGACAGAAGTAATGATCATATTAAAGAAACAATCATCACCAGCATGCAGCATAAAAATAAACAGGACAAATCTAAAACAAGTGCAACGCGTCAAATACTTGGTCACAATAATAACATCAGATGGAAGATGCACCACAGAAATAAAATGCAGAATAGATCAGGCCAAAGTAGCTTTTCAGAAAATGAAAAATATCTTATGCAACAAACCTATGTCAATAGAAGTGAGAAAGAGAGGTCATTGGTGCTATATAGAACCAATTCTGACCTATGGAAACGAATCATGGACAGTAGACAAGCAAATGAGAAGACGGTTAGAGGTCACAGAGATGGGATTTCTCAGAAGAATGTTGAAAGTTCCCTGGACAGCTAAAAAGACCAATGAGGACATTCTCAAAGAGGCCAACACAAAAAGGGAGCTCCTAAAAACATTAGAAAGAAGCAATCAACATTTTATTGTTCGTATTTGGTGATGGTGATCTATTTAAGATATAATGTTACAGATTACAGCTACAAGTGTAACTTCTCTGTAATATGTCGCAATAAAAAAAATTGTAATCGAAAAGTGATATAGAGTGGAAACAAATACATGGATTATGTAAGGAGATAAGGTGGTTATTGCTAACAAAGGTTGATACTCTTCCTTGCTTGTTGTTGCTTTCTCTTATTAAACGATCCAGATATTTAGCATCTTCAAGCTGGACCATCATCATCGTGTTCCACGCCGGTTGGCGTAGACGACTATGTCCTTCCACAGTTTTCTGTCCACATTCCACCGTATCAATCCTGTTGTTATGTTTTCCCTGCCATGACACGTAGCTATCCTACATCTTCTCTCTTTGTCGTCAGCGATTCTCTTTCCATGTATTTTGCCAGTTGTAACCAAGTTCCCCAACTTTCCTCTTCTCATGATGTGCCCTAAAAATGCCGATTGTTTCATTCTGATGTTTTTAGAAGCTCCCTTTTTGTGGTGTCCACTTTTAGAATTTCCTTGTTGGTCTTTTTAGCTGATCACGGAACTCTCAACATTCAAGCTAGGCTACTGCAGCATCCCCTAGCTAATCGGTACATGAATGCCACTAACAATCCCCCCTCACACCTCCCCCCTCTCCCCATCCTCAACCCGTTGATGTTGAAACTTCGGATGCGATAGATCAGCGAATCATTTCAGGGAAAGAGGTATGTTTACAGCTCTCTGAAAAGAAATCACAAATAATCAACAGAAAAAAAAAACAAAGAACGACAGATGGCCCGAAGCAGGATCGAACATGTACTCCTCGGGACAGCGCCATGCCACAAGAACCAAACGCTAGACCACATGACCAACTCAACTATCTAAAAAAAAATAGCTATCATTTGCGATGTCTTTCACGCATGTGTATTCGTGACAATAGCATAGGGTTACGAACACAACTCAGGGACAAATAGTGTGTCTATATGTTCCTATTAAGATAAGCATCTCGTGGATATGGTAGGGCTGAATACTTGTACTGCGGACAAACAGTTATAGGACGAAACAGCACGAACAGTAGTTCCAGTGGTTTAGACTGAAGACACATAATAATAAATGAATATTATTATGGAGGAAAACTTCCAAGGCGATAGATCAGAGAATCATTTCAGAGGAAGAGGTGTGTTTACAGCACTCGGGAAAAAATCACAAATAATCAACAACAGAACTATCGTCATACGATATTATCATTCATCGTAAACAATTGGAATATCGAAACACGATCCGGATGAAAAAAACAGCTCACGATGTGCACATATTACTCAACTCAGTAGCTCCAACTAAATGATGCAAACATTGTGATTTTGTGATCCTGTTGCACATGCTGTGCGCACGCACACACACAAAACACGCACACACACACATTCAAACACAACAACTTGTAAAATTAACATAAAAATGGTATGAAGCAGCTAAAATAATAGAAAGACAAGACAAACAACAACGTTTCGGCAAAAGTCTCCCTCAGGTATAACAAAACATGTTATTGTGTTATTTTGTTTGTTATACTTCATGATAGCTTTTGCCGAAATGTTATAGTTTGTCTAGTCTTTATATTAGTTTAGCTGCAATACCATTTTATGTTGATTTAATACGCTCTCTGCAGCTATACTCGCCAACCCGCATAATCTTTTATACATTTTATATTATTGCTTATCTCCACACACAGCAACAACGTTTTGTTTTTCTTCTTCTTCTTCTTCTTTCCTTCCTCATCTGCCTTTCAGCGTCGAGGGGAGATATAATTTGCGGTCTTTTGCTCTTATGTTCGCCTCTGCTGCTGTTATGTTTCCTAGTGCTTCTAATATTCCATCGATCCATCTTTTTCGTGGTCGACCCTTGGGTCTGTTGTTCTCACAACGTTTGTTGAAGGCTCGTTGTGTTGTGTTTTGTTCTTTCTGCCTTGTCACGTGGCCGAACCATTTTATCTGTTGTTTCCTTATATATTCTATGGCTGGGGCTATTCCTAGCTTTTTTCTCAGTTCTACATTTCTGATCTTATCTCTCAGACTGTTTTCTGTCATTCGTCTAACACATTTCATCTCTGTAGAGGTTATTTTTCTTATTGTTCTTGCATCTAGAGTCCAGGTCTGGCATTGGTAGCACAACGTTGGAATGAAGATTGTATTGTATAGTGCTCGTTTTGCCTCCAGAGTTATTTCCTTGTTGGACAATAGTGGTGATAACTGTCGGATGATTTGACAAGCTTTGTTGCATCTTGATTCTATCTCTGCTGTTTGGGAATTGTCGTTTGTCATTAGACTTCCTAGGTATTTGAATTCCTCTACTTGTTTTAGTTGTCTGCCTTCTATAGTTATGTTGATGTTCTGTTTATTTTTGGCGACATTCATGACTTCTGTTTTGTTGATGTTGATTTTCATGTTGTATTTTGTTCCTAAGATGTTGAGTTTGTTTAAGTGTTCTTGTAGGTCTTCTATTGTTTCATGTATTAGTGCCTGGTCGTCTGCAAATAGAAGCTCGTTGATCGCGTTTTTTTTTTTAATCCATAAAAATAGATGTGTGTGTCGCTATGTGTTTATTTTCTACAAAGCACAACTAATTAGTTGGATATTCGGGAGTAGCCTAGTAACGGTTTAACTGCACTTTATCGATTAGTTTTGACTCTGCAACAAACATTCCTACAATCCTGTATCTCAGACCGATCTCCACAAAGACTAAATATGAATATGTCAAAAGAAAAAAAAAGTTAAAATCATCGATAAAGATTTGACAGCTTCGAAAATAAGCATCATCTTTAAGGATTTTTCTTAACAGAATGCTATTTATACCTGTCTGTGTTTTCTATTATTAGCTCGTGTTAGTATGGAGTTGTGTTACAATGATCGGGTACTGTTTTCATATTTTCTGTGTTAAGTAAGAAATACAAATATGGAAAGTACTGGATTGATGCAGCAAATATTAGAGGGAGAGCACGACTCTGTCTCTGCTTACCTTTCATGATCAAAGATCAAGAACTCACCGTAGGCAGGTTCTCGGACATTCTCTTTTTTAAACCCATTCATGCTGCAATGTGTCTTATCATCATCATAATGTGCCATACCGGTTGACGTAGGCGATCAAGCCCTTCCACAATCGTCTATCCACAGTGCATCATATCAATTCTGGGTTGGACTATTTTCCATGCTATGATACCAAGCTAACTAGTATATTCTCTCTATGTCGACAGCGTTATCTTTTTCCCTGTATTTTTCAGTTGTAACCAAGTATTCCAATTTTCCTCTTCTCATGATGTGCCCGAAAAATAAAATGCTGATTGTTTCTTTCTGATGTTTTTTAGGAGCTCCCTTTTTGTGTTGGCCTCTTTGAGAATGTCCTCATTTGTCTTTTTAGCTGTCGAGAGAACTTTCAACATTCTTTTGAGAAACTCATCTCTGTGGCCTCTAATCGTCTTTTCCTTTGTTTGTTTACTGTCTACGATTCGCTTCCATAGCTCAGAATTGGTTCTTTACAGCAAGGTGTCTAACATTGAAATAAATAAAATTTGAGGCAGATGAAGCAGTCTTGAGAGTGTTGCTCTCCCCGCGTTAGTAAAGTAACCTCTTAGACAATCATACAATCACGAATGGTTCATGTTGCTTGTGATTTCAGAGCGGATCAGATTGATAATCTCGTCCTGCCAGTTACAAGCAACAAAAATTAGGCCCTGTGTTTAATAATATGAGCACTTAAAGAAACTTTAACAATCTAAAATCAAAATGCGCATGCTCTGTAACTATGCCGGCAAAATAAAGAAAAATTCCTTTACAATAACTGATATTTTGTTAACAAATATAACAATAACATGGACTCTAGACTCAGGAACAATAAGAAAAATAACCTCTACGCGAATGAAATGTTGTTAGGCGAATGACAGGAAACAGCTGGAGAGATACGATCAGAAAGGAAGAACTCAGAAAAAAAAAAATGAGCCTTCAATGAACGTTGCGAGAACACCAGACTCAAGGTGTAAATACGAAATAAATGGCTTAGTGGAATATTAGACACACTACGACACATAACCGTATATAGGGGCTAACAGAAGGGAAAAAGACTAAAAATTATATCTCCCCTAGACACTGAAAGACCAATGAGGAAGTAAAGAAGAAAGAAGAAGATTCTTTAAGGATATCACTCTTCGCATGCTGTTGTAAGCTTCTCTTATCTTTATAACTCAAGTATTGATCGTCAGCAAAATTTAACTCTATGATGTTCATTAGATCAGCGTCGTGAATCGTGTCTGATTAATGATCTTCTCCCTGTAGGTTATGAATAGCAAGGGCGAAATGACACAGCCTAACAATACTCATGAAGTTATTTTGGAACAAATATGTCCTTCATTCTGATATTCTAACTGCACTTTGACTATTCATGTACAGTGCTATTATAAAGTTAAAAAAAAAAGTAAAGAGCCCCGTCACACCAAGTGGCGTATAGGGAATATGGTGTTAGTGACCATACATTTTACAGACCTTCAGCACATGATTTTTGGGGTAATGTGGTCGGTTTTACGCCCGTGCCGCTTGACTTTCCCAGAAAAAAAATCTTGTACCCATTTAAGGCTGGGTGAACACGGGAGCCGTCGGTTAGGATCGAACCCTACCTCTTGTCCTTTGTAGTCCAGTTCACTAACCACTGAGTTATCGCGGCTCTCATAGTGCTATTATGCTTTTTAGTATTTATTCTCTTGAACCGTATTCTTCTTGCATTAAAAAAAAATTAATCAGCTTTTGATGAGACGATAAAGTGCTTTCTCTTCATCTATGAACATGATAATCATGAATTGATTATAATCAGTTGTCTTCTTACTTAATTAAACCACGATTATAACGCCAGAGCAGCTCTTGTTCTTACTGAAACCAAATTGATTATTATTCTTCTTCTACCTTTTTAACTCCCAGTGGAGCATAGGTCTTCAACAAACGCTTTCCAAGTCGTTCTGTTTTTTGCCATTCTTTTAAGGTCATTCCATGTCTTCCCCATCATCTTCATCTCTGCTTCTATCTGTCTTCTCTAAGAATTCCTTGGTCTTCCTCTTTGTCTTTTCCCTGGGGACTCCAAAAAAGGGCCTGTTGTGTATAGTCTCATTTGGCTTCCGTAGTGTGTGTCCTATCCAGCACAATCGTCTTCGCTGTATCTCTTTATCCACTGGTGTGAATTGATTGACAAATTGATTGTTTACAAGAATATATGGGATAGATACAAATAGTAATGAAGATGTTCTCAAAGACTCCAAAGAAGGAATAAAGCTTATTTTAAATATGAGGAGGGAATAATCATAATAATTTCATGATGTAATGTGAATGGAACAGATGGAATAGATTTGGAAAACTGGAAAAACAGTTGAGGAGGAAAGAAGAGATAGTTGGAAACAGAACAAAAGTTGCAATACAGTTAAAGAGAGTGGATTGGTAGGAAGTCTACAACAGAACTGATAAATAACAAAAGTGATAGAAAGTTGTGGAGAGACATTACCCCCCCTCCTCCCCCCCCCTTTTCTGCCGGCAGTCGATGTAGATAATAAAGACGAAAAGGATCGATTAAAACTGACCAATTATGAGGGTCACTAATGTGATATCTTCACTTTCTCACTGTTGTTATTAAATGAAGGCGATGCCATGTTCAAATCAACGGAATGTATCAAGGAAGTCATAAATGTACAATATTAAAACAGGTAAATGAATCTAAATATTTGGGAACTTTGTTAACCTCAGACGGAAGATGTACAAAAGAGGTGAGATGCAGAATGGCTCAGGACAGTTTTTCAAAAAAATGAGGAAAATACTATGCAATCCATTTTTGACAATAGAAACAAGAGAAAGAGTTCTTAAATGTTATGTAGAGCCAGTCTTAACATATGGATGTGAATGATGGACAGTAGGACAACAGACAAGAAAATCACTGGAGTCTGTAGAAATGTAGTTTTACAGAACAATGTTGAGAATACCATGGACAGCTAAGAAGATTAATGAAAACGTTCTGAAAGAGGCCAAAGCAAAATGATAGCTAATTTCCAATATTAGGAAGAAACAATCATCATTTTTGGCCATGTAATGAGAAGAGAACAGCTGGAATATATTGTAACAACTGGGAAAATTGAGGGAAGCAAAGAGAAAAGATACCACACAGCTTAAGAGAATGGCTTGGCAGATGGTCAACAACAGAAATGATAAATAACTGTCGTAATCGAAAGTTGTGGAGAGACATGATCACCTACGCCAGCAGGCCCGGTACTTGAAGATGATGATCAATGAAGAATATAATATAGTTACTTATTGTACTGTGATGCATCCATTATTGAAATACTCTTTAATGCCTCTTACAGGATTAATAATCTAAACATCAATAAAGAAGTGTTTCTGAGAGAGACAATAATGTTAATAGAATGTGCTAAAAATAACATGAAGTATCATCAACCAATCGGGCTTCTCTGCTATCAAGAATGTTTAAAAATAGAAATAAACGCGTGTCAGTCTGTTTATAATTTCTACCATTTATAGAAATGGATCGATATCATGACTTCGGATGAAGTTTGTGAATAAGCATTATCTTGTTATATATTTGTTAATGATTGTTGTAATCGCTTCAAATATACACGAGAGCTGAATGAAACTGTGCGCTCATGTGAGTAGATAAGTCGTAATTATTTTTGTCTTTGCCTTAACGCTGTAACATGTTATGAAGTATTTGTGATTTGCTTATTGATATCCGCGCTGATATAAATGTACATATTTAACTTCAGGTTGTGCTAGTAAAGATATGGTTACATATCTTACCAAAACAAAAAGTTGACATCCAATGCACTCACATTTTCAGTCCTACCAGAAGATGACATTACGTATGCACTCGGATAACTCATGTAGCATGCTGGTTACAAACACTTAGCTGTGTTCTAAGGCACCCCATCCTAATGAACCTAATTTGATTATCTATTCTCGAAGCCTAACAACTGTACTTTTATTAATAACTCTGTAATAAACATAACTCTGTAATAAACATAACTCTGTAATAAACATAACTCTGTAATAAACATAACTCTGTAATAAACATAACTCTGAAAAAAACAAAAATGGATAACTGACAATATTTTAGAAATAAATGGAAGAGAGAAGACAAGCGAAAAACACTGCCAAATACAAGGAAATTGATAATGAAATACGAAAAATGTGCAAAAAGGCGAAAGAAGACTGGCTCAACCAAAGATGTCTAGAAATCGAAACTATGGAAAGTAAACAAAATTTAAGAGGAATGCACACAGAAATAAAGAGAATGACTAATAAAGACAAAAAAGCAGCAGGAAACGGATGTATTGCAAACAAAGAGGGAAGAATGCTAACAGACAACAAAGATATAATCGAAAGATGGCAAGAATACGTAACAGAATTATTTCATGATGTAAAGGACAAAAAACCATTCATAAAATGTGCATCCAGCTATAAAATCCTGAAATCTGAAGTAGAAAAAGCTATAAACAATGAAAAAGGGAAAAGCAGCAGGACCTGACAATATACAGATAGAGATGATACAGGCACTAGAAGATTTTGGCATTGAAGTGATCACAGACATATGCAATGACATATACCGCACAGGATACATACCAAATGAACTAAAAACATCAACTTTTATAGCATTACCTAAAAAGAATGATGCAGTTGAATGCAGTGATTTTAGAACAATAAGCCTAATGAGCCAGGTAACCAAAATTTTACTAAAAGTTATACAAGGAAGGATTCAGAATAAAATTAATAATGAACTAGATGAGCAGCAATTCGGATTCAAGAAAAACAGTGGGACAAAAGAAGCCATATTCAGCATGAGGACATTGATTGAAAAGTACATAGAAGTAAACAAACCAATATATGCCTGCTTCATAGACTACACCAAAGCATTTGATAGAATACACCATGAGCAACTTATAGACTGCCTAAAAGATATAAATCTGGATGACACAGACATACGACTGACATGTAATTTGTATGGGAGCAAACAGCAATAATAAAATATAACAAGGAGAACTCTACATCCATTGATATAAAAAGAGGAGTAAGACAAGGATGCATCCTATCACCAAGCTTATCCAATTTATACACTGAGCAAATCTTTAAAAACATCAATGAGATGCCAGGCCTTAACATTAATGGGAAGATAATCAATAACCTAAGATATGCCGATGATACTGTTCTACTAGCAGAAAATCCTAAAGATCTACAACAATTACTTAATGTAATAAACATGACAAGCAAAAAATATGGACTAGATATGAATATCAAAAAGACTAAAAATATGATCATAAACAAAGAAAATTCTCAAGACCTACAATTAAATATCAAAGTTGAAGGAATACATTTAGAGACAGTACAGAGCTACAACTACATGGGACATACTATAACCAGTGATGGAAAATGTACAACTGAAAAAAAAAATAAAAGAATAGGAATGGCAAAAAGTAATTTCAATGCCATGAAAAATATACTAACATCAAAACAAATAACAAGGGCTGAAAGAGGAATGAAACTAAAAATAGCAAAATGTTATATCTTCTCAATATTCCTGTATGGTGCAGAAACATGGACATTAGACCAGAAAACATAACAGAAAATTGAAGCCTTTGAAATGTGGATTTATAGAAGAATAGGTAGAATCGATGGAAAGAAAAGATAACAAACGAAGAAGTTTTAAAAGAACTAAAAATGAAAAAAAGAACTAGTAAACACAATTAGAGCAAGACAAATGAAATTTTTTGGTCATGTTAAAAGACACAACAGTCTAATAAAAGTAATATTAGAAGGGAAAATACAAGGTAAAAGAGGCAGAGGCAGACCAAGACTAACATGGACGAGTAACATCAAAAGATGGACAAGTCAGCCTATGGCAATCTGCACCATCAAAGCAAGAGACAGAGTGGAATGGCGCTCCATGGTAGCCAACCTTCGATGCGGAGAGGGCACTCGATGATGATGATGTAATAAACAATCGAATAGCAAAGCAAGCTCTCATGTGGGAAACAACAGATTAGAGGAAAAGAGGCCGACCCAGAAAGACACTGAGAAGAAAATTGATCAGAGAGGCAACAGCAGGAGGAATCCGCTTCCTGCTTGCACAGAACAGAGACAAATGGCGAGGTTCGATAAAAGATCTTTACAAGGATTTTAAACTGCCAGAATATAAATGTGGATAAGGGAAAGAGTTTCTGGGTCTATGCCCTATCGGCCGGCTACGGCTCGAAAGGTCAATAGATAGAATAAACAATCATATGGGCCCACTCTCATTAATGACTTCATCATTGTAATCAGTAGTAGCCTCCGTCAGTCATAGTTCACTATGGATTTTGCAGCGCTCCTAGTAAATGTTATTTTTTTTCTTTAGCCGTTGTATTATCAACTTAATAAAGAATCATAAATGCGCAATCTCATTAATAACTTCATCACATTGTATTTGTTAAACAACGATAAATACACAATCTCATTAATAAATTCATCACATTGTATTTATTAAACAACGATAAATGCACATTCTCATAAATAAATTCATCACATTGTATTTGTTAAACAACGATAAATACACAATCTCATTAATAAATTCATCACATTGTATTTGTTAAACAACGATAAATACACAATCTCATTAATAAATTCATCACATTGTATTTGTTAAACAACGATAAATACACAATCTCATTAATAAATTCATCACATTGTATTTGTTAAACAACGATAAATACACAATCTCATTAATAAATTCATCACATTGTATTTATTAAAGAACGATAAATACACAATCTCATTAATAAATTCATCACATTGTATTTGTTAAACAACGATAAATACACAATCTCATTAATAAATTCATCACATTGTATTTGTTAAACAACGATAAATGCACAATCTCATTAATAAATTCATCACATTGTATTTGTTAAACAACGATAAATACACAATCTCATTAATAAATTCATCACATTGTATTTGTTAAACAACGATAAATACACAATCTCATTAATAAATTCATCACATTGTATTTGTTAAACAACGATAAATACACAATCTCATTAATAAATTCATCACATTGTATTTATTAAACAACGATAAATACACAATCTCATTAATAAATTCATCACATTGTATTTGTTAAACAACGATAAATACACAATCTCATTAATAAATTCATCACATTGTATTTGTTAAACAACGATAAATGCACAATCTCATTAATAAATTCATCACATTGTATTTGTTAAACAACGATAAATACACAATCTCATTAATAAATTCATCACATTGTATTTGTTAAACAACGATAAATACACAATCTCATTAATAAATTCATCACATTGTATTTGTTAAACAACGATAAATACACAATCTCATTAATAAATTCATCACATTGTATTTATTAAACAACGATAAATACACAATCTCATTAATAAATTCATCACATTGTATTTGTTAAACAACGATAAATACACAATCTCATTAATAAATTCATCACATTGTATTTAATAAACAACGATAAATACACAATCTCATTAATAAATTCATCACATTGTATTTGTTAAACAACGATAAATGCACAATCTCATTAATAAATTCATCACATTGTATTTGTTAAACAACGATAAATGCACAATCTCATTAATAAATTCATCACATTGTATTTGTTAAACAACGATAAATACACAATCTCATTAATAAATTCATCACATTGTATTTGTTAAACAACGATAAATGCACAATCTCATTAATAAATTCATCACATTGTATTTGTTAAACAACGATAAATGCACAATCTCATTAATAAATTCATCACATTGTATTTGTTAAACAACGATAAATACACAATCTCATTAATAAATTCATCACATTGTATTTATTAAACAACGATAAATGCTCAACCTTTTAAATAACCAAGTGAAAGGTGAAGAATTGAAATACAGATGCAGACTTGTGTAAGTATTTCCGTGAATAATCTTAGGAGTGTTCTGACACGATCGAGGTTCATCGGCCACAGATCTACCTTAATGTACGTTGCCACGTCACTTTGTGAAATCCTCTGGAGGCAAATCTAAAATATTTTACTTCGACTTGGACCAATCACAAACATTCCTTATTTGTATATTATTTATATCACTTCTCTTTATCTCTAACCACACATACATTTCTAGGAACTACTTCTAGGGTGGCTGTCGTCGTGGACATCGTGTAAGCTGTTAGTTCCTTCTCTCTCCGCGTGGTCCAATGTTGTGATCTCAGGCTTCCTCTAGAGCAGCGTTGCTCAAACTGTGGTCCAGGGCCCCCCAGGAGTACTCGGTGTCGTCACAGGTGGCCCGCGAAGGCTTGAAGAATAGTGTATTTTGTAGTTAAATGGAAAGAGCGAATGAAGGAATGAAAGCACAAAAGAAAATAAATCCTGGAGGTCCGCGACTACAAAAGGTATATAATGGGGGCCCGCGACTATAAAAGGTATATAATGGGGGTCCACGACTAAAAAAGATATATAATGGGGGTCTGCGACTACCAAAGGTATATAATGGGGTCCACGACTAAAAAAGATATATAATGGGGGTCCACGACTAAAAAAGATATATAATGGGGGTCTGCGACTACAAAAGATATTTAATGAGGGTCTGTGACTAAAAAAGTTATATAATGGGGGTCTGCGACTACAAAAGATATTTAATGAGGGTCCGTGACTAAAAAAGTTATATAATGGGGGTCTGCGACTACAAAAGATATTTAATGAGGGTCCGTGACTAAAAAAGTTATATAATGGGGGTCTGCGACTATAAAAGATATTTAATGAGGGTCCGTGACTAAAAAAGTTATATAATGGGGGTCTGCGACTACAAAAGATATTTAATGGGGGTCCGCAACTACAAAAGATACTTAATGGGGGTCCACGACTATAAAAGGCATAAAATGAGGATCCACAGCTACAATAGGAATTTAATGGGGGTCATCGACTACAAAAGATATGTAATGGGGGTAGCGAACTACAAAAGGTATTTAATGGGGGTCCGTGTCTACAAAAGTTATTTAATTGAAGGTCCGCGACTACAAAAGGTATTTAATTGGGGTCAGCGACTACAAAGGATATTTAATGGGGATCCGCGACTAAAAAAGTATTAAATGGGAAGTCCGCGACTGCAAAAGGTATTTAATGGAGATCCTGGGTAAAGGAACCGCTGTCTAATTGGTACAAAATAAGAGTCAGATATGATTTTCAAGACCTCCAATGCTCAGTGATTAAGACGAATACAGACATGACCAATTTTTGACTGCTGGCTTCAGAGCAATGAAGCTAGCGAATCAATTCAGAGGAAGAGGTATGTTTAAAGCACTCGGAAAAATTGACAAATAATCAACAACAGAAAAAAAATATGGACCAAAGCAGGATCGAACCCGTACTCAGTGGCACAGATTCTTGCCACGAAAAGCCAAACGCTAGGGAACACTGCTAGCCAAACGCGAGGGAACAAGCATCGGAAGTTTCCCTCTATAATAATATTCATTTATTATTATTTGTCTCCAGCCTAAACCACTGGAAACTACTATTCGTGCTGTTTCGTCCTAAATGTTTGTCTGCAACGCAAGTATTCAGCCCTACCCTATCCGGGAGATACTTGTCTTAACAGGAAAAAATACAGATACACTATGTATTTCCGAGCTGTGATGCAGTCTTATGCTATAGTCATGAGAACACTTGCGCGAAATACATTGCCTACGAAGCTAATTTTTTTAGTACGGGTTCGATCCTGCTTTGGTACTTATTTTTTTCTGTTGTTGATTATTGGTCAATTTTTCCGAGTGCTGTAAACATACCTCTTCCTCTGAATTGATTCGCTGATTATCGCCTTGGAAGTTTCCTTCTATAATAATATTCAGTTATTATTATTTGTCTCCAATCAAGCTAGACTTATTACAATCAACCTCCACACAATGGTCGCTGGAGCAAGATTCATATTCTAGGATTAATATGAGAAGCGGCAATCTAGAAGTAAAGCTGTGTTCTTTATATATGGCCTTTTTCGTCTTGTCAGACTATCTAGTGGAGGTTATTGTTTATTTTGTTGTTGTTGAGGTTTAGTTTATGTCGAACAGATTCTCTCGTGGCTAATTCTACCAATGTTTGACAAACACACAAGGTCACAGAATGAACAAGTCAGGCCCACTGATCTACAGTGTTTTCCATCCTTTTTCATGAGTCTTTTCTCTTCTAAGTTTTGCTTTAGCAGAGTCTCAAATGATGTTATACTAATGGCGTATTCTATATCATACCGCAGCTACCGCCGGTAGCCTGAACATATTAACGAAACACAAAAGGAAATAATAATTTATTATATATTTTTTTATAATTATATTATAAATTTTCGAATATTCTATTACACATTTCGTAGGCCAATATGATTTATTTGCTTTGATTTGCATTTATTAAAGCAAGGTTTTCCTCTGGCCACTATAACGTTTGCGAATGAAACCGAAACTACTCTACATTAAAACCTCTAGTAGCTAGCGGTACATTTTTCCTCTATCCGGACCTAGTATTAACGACCTTGACATTCAAAAATGGGAGTCAAAATAATAAAGTGGGTGCTAGCGCTAGAGGAATGCGGTTTCATGGGTTATTTTTAGCTATAGCCTTTTAGAAGCGTTAAAAGTGAAAGTGAAACTATGTCTGATTACCGGAATTTCCTTAGCTATTTATAACTACGTTATGCGCATCAGCATCTGTAGAAAGAACTTTTTCTGCTCGCAAAAGAATCAAATCTTATTGTCGCACAACTCAGACATAAGAACGCTTATCTGGTTTGGCATTAATGTCTATTGAGAAATCATTCCCTCAGAAACATAGAAACCAACCCAACAGTACTTTCAATGACAAAGTCATCAAGACATTTTCGTCCCAAACAAGACCGATACAATTAACATATGAATAAGTAAGTAATTTAAAATGTAGTGATGTCATTAGAAAATATTACTTTATGTTAGCCTACTGAATATAATGTACGTTTTTATTTATTATGCCAGCGGTAACCCAGACCTCAAAACCGATATACGCCACTGAGTTAAACCATTTCTTATGCATGCTCTTTATGATGTGCTATCACTAGTCAGATGTTCCCATTCATTTTCACAGATGGAGAAGTCATTCAAAGATAGTTTACATATATCTCTATATCGTAGTTTAGGTCTGCCGATCTGTCTTTTTCCATGTATTAGTTCACCACATAGTAATTGCTTGGGGATGTGTTTTTCTTCCATTCGCTGGACGTGCCCCAGCCATTTTAGTCTTCGACATCTGAGCATCGACATGATTGTTGGGGTCTTAGCACGTTGCAGAACAGTCATCATCATCATCATGTACCCTGCCGGTTGGCGTAGGCGATCATGTCCCTCCAAAATCTTCTATCTACAGTGCATCGTATCAGTTCTGTTGTTGACTGTTTTCCATGCCATGACACCAAGCTATCCAGTATTTTCTCTGTTTGTCGTCCGCGATCTCTCTTTCCTTTTATTTTGCCAGTTGTAACCAAGTATTCCAACTTTCCTCTTCTCATGATGTGCCCGAAAAATATTGATTGCTTCTTTCTGATGTTTTTTAAGAGCTCCCTTTTTGTGTTGACCTCTTTGAGAACTTCCTCATTGGTCTTTTTATCTGTGCAGGGAAATTTCAACATTCTTCTGAGAAATCCCATCTCAGTGGCCTCTAATCGTCTTTCCATTTGTTTGTCTGCTGTCCACGATTAGCTTCCATAGGTCAGAATTGGTTCTATATAGCACCGATGAACTCTCTTTCTCATTTTTATTGACATAGATTTGTTGCACAAGATATTTTTCATTTTCAGTCAAGTTGGTTATTTTGTCTTGTCATTTGATGTGCATTATTCCTCGGAGACATTGCATGTGGAAGACATTTAGTCTTGTATGTGTTCTTTAGAACACTCGGCAAATTAACAGTTGAAAAGAGTACGCGAAAATGGCCGCTGTCAAATTTGTTAAGCAAAAATCATGCCGGAAACGGGTGTCCGGATGGTGCAGACATCACTGCTTTACCGCAGACTAGACACACCGCATCAACACCCACTTAAAGGGTAAAGCTAATAAAAAGTTATGTCCATGAAAATTGTACAAAATACATAAAGTGTTTATTGTTTAAATTCACGCATTAATACTTTAACTCCAGGGTAACGTCCATGGAGATTCTAATGTAATATGACAGTTTTTGGGATCTCTCAGACGAATGTAGAGAGTTCCATGTACAGCTAATAATACCAAGGAGGAAATTCTCAAAGTGGCCAACACAAAAATGGCGCACCTAAGAACGAAACAGGTGTAATAAATAAAGCATAGGTATATATCTTTTTATGAGATAGAGCTGCTTGCACAGAACAGAGACAAATGGCGAGATTTGATAAAACATCTTTGAAAGAATTTAAAACTGTTAGAACAAAAATTCAGATAATTGAAAGAATATCATGGTCTACGCCCTATGGGCGGCTACGGCTCGAAAAGTCAATAGATAGATCTTTTTTTACCTCCAAAACTCTCTCTGCCAGTGTTCTCAGGGAATAAAATGAATTTTGTATTCTTTTTCCTTTAACAAATCAAAATTGTTATATTTAGTCAACTGAAATCAGCGGCTATATCTTGATGTACGCGTCGCCAATGCAAAGACTGCTCAATCACGTATCCACGCTGCATTTAAAAAAAAGGGGAAAATGTTAACATAATTTAAAGCTGTTTGTCACGATCTCTAAAGTAGTGTATAGATTCAAATCCTTCACAAAAAATGGATTTTGTGTTTGAAAATTAGAAAGTTTAAAAAAAGAAAACAAAAGAAGACATTTTATAATTATACTACCACCTTAAGCTTATGTTAGTACACATATCATCTTGAATGCACAACAAATATCCCCATAATACTCACATCCCTTCCTCAGCACGTTCCCCAGTATGAGCACGCTTGTCACACACTAACAATAGCACTGAAGATGGCTGCAGCTATGAGGTATGAATTTTGTAGCAGCAGCGAAGACCTTGACCCAAACCTCCTTAGTTGCCTCTAGCAACAAACTTGGCAGGTGACACTGGCTCTATACTTGTATTCCACTAAACGTTGTCAAGGCTCCGATAGCCATATGGGCGTGTCTCCTTTCATTCTTAGAACTGTTATCAACCATTGTTGTCTTTAAATAAATAAAAAAAGAACGTCTCAAGATGATTATTTACTCAAATCTGACACCAAAGTGATTAATTTAATGCATCTCTGGCGTCAGAGTAATTACAAGTAAATGTTATATCTCATTGTTGTGAGTACAAAGTATGTTAAATCTATCTCAATGTTGTGAGTATAAAGTATGATATACCTTATTGTTGTGAGTACAAAATATGTTATATCTCATTGTTGTGAGTACAGAGTATGTTATATCTCATTGTTGTGAGTACAAAATATGTTATATCTCATTGTTGTGAGTACAAAGTATGTTATATCTCATTGTTGTGAGTACGAAATATGTTATATCTCATTGTTGTGAGTACAGAGTATGTTATATCTCATTGTTGTGAGTACAAAGTATGTTAAATCTATCTCAATGTTGTGAGTACAAAATATGTTATACCTTATTGTTGTGAGTACAGAGTATGTTATATCTCATTGTTGTGAGTACAGAGTATGTTATATCTCATTGTTGTGAGTACAAAATATGTTATATCTCATTGTTGTGAGTACAAAGTATGTTATATCTCATTGTTGTGAGTACGAAATATGTTATATCTCATTGTTGTGAGTACAGAGTATGTTGTATCTCATTGTTGTGAGTACAAAGTATGTTAAATTTATCTCAATGTTGTGAGTACAAAATATGTTATACCTTATTGTTGTGAGTACAGATTATGTTATATCTCATTGTTGTGAGTACAGAGTATGTTATATCTCATTGTTGTGAGTACAAAATATGTTATATCTCATTGTTGTGAGTACAAAATATGTTATATCTCATTGTTGTGAGTCCAAAGTATGTTATATCTCATTGTTGTGAGTACAAAATATGTTATATCTCATTGTTGTGAGTACAAAGTATGTTATAATTAAGTAGCATATACAGAGGAAGGAAGATTGACTTCGATCAGTCAGTACGTTTATCTTCATCTAACAGCTGAGTAGCCAGCCTCGTTGAATGTTGTCTATACAATTTTATGGATCATATTGATGAGTATAACATTCTATAGATCATATTGATGAGTCTATACAATTCTATGGATCATATCGATGAGTCTATAAAATTCTATGGATCATATTGATGAGTCTATAAAATTCTATGGATCATATTGATGAGTCTATAAAATTCTATGGATCATATTGATGAGTCTATAAAATTCTATGGTTCATATTGATGAATCTATAAAAAAAATTCTATGGATCATATTGATGAGTCTATAAAATTATGTGGATCATATTGATGAGTCTATAAAATTCTATGGATAATATTGATGAGTCTATACAATTCTTTGGAACATATTGATGAATCTATAAAATAAATTATGTGGATCATATTGATGTGTCTAAAAAATTCTATTATGCGATCAATAGTAGACAAAAAAGGAATTAAAGTCAACGGTCACAACATAAATAATTTGTGATATGCGGATAACACAGTCTTAATAGCAGAGACAGAGAACGAACTACAAGCAATGATAGACATAATAGTAAAAGAAAGCAACAAGAAAGGTCTCAGTCTGAATAGCAAGAAAACAGAAGTAATGGTTATATCGAAGAAACAATCATCACCATCATGCAGCATAAAAATAAACGAGACAAATCTGAAATAAGTGCAACGTTTCAAATACTTGGACACAATAATAACATCAGATGGAAGATGCACCACAGAAATAAAAAGCAGAATAGCTCAGGCCAAAATAGCATTTGAGAAAATGAAAAATATCTTATGCAACAAATCTATGTCAATAAAAATGAGAAAAATAGTTCATCGGTGCAATATAGAACCAATTCTGACCCATGGAAGCGAATCATGGACAGTAGGCAAACACATGAAAAGACGATTAGAGGCCACAGAGATGGGATTTCTCAGAAGAATGTTGAAAGTTCCCTGGACAACTAAAAAGACCAATGAGGACATTCTCAAAGAGGCCAACACAAAAAGGGAGCTCTTAAAAAACATCAGAAAGAAACAATCAACATTTTTCGAGCACACCATGAGAAGAGGAAAGTTGGAATACTTGGTTACAACTGGCAAAATAAAAGGAACGAGAGATCACGGACGACAAAGAGAGACAATACTGGATAGCTTGGTGTCATGGCATGGAAAACAGTCAACAACAGAACTGATACGATGCACTGTAGATAGAAGATTGGGGAGGGACATGATCGCCTACGCCAACCGGTATGGCACATGATGATGATAAAATTCTATGGATCATATTGATGAGTCTATAAAGTTCAATGGGTCATATTTATGAGTCTATAAAATTCTATGGATCATATTATTGATGAGTCTATAAAGTTCAATGGGTCATATTTATGAGTCTATAAAATTCTATGGATCATATTGATGAGTCTATAAAATTCTATGGATCATATTGATGAGTCTATACAATTCTATGGATCATATTATTGATGAGTCTATAAAATATTCTGTAGGTCATATTGATGAGTCTATAAAGTTCAATGGGTCATATTTACGAGTCTATACACATTGTAAGTATAAGAATAGTACGGACCATATTGATGAGTCTTCACAAACTGTACAGATTATACTGATGCGTCTTCACACATTGTACAGATTATATTGATGAGTCTTCACAAACTGTACAGATTATATTGATGAGTCTTCACAGATTGTACAGATTATATTGATGAATCTTCACAAATTGTACAGATTATATTGATGAGTCTTCACAAACTGTACAGATTATATTGATGAGTCTTCACAAATTGTACAGATTATATTGATGAATCTTCACAAATTGTACAGATTATATTGATAAGTCTTCACAAATTGTACAGATTATATTGATGAATCTTCACAAATTGTACAGATTATATTGATGAGTCTTCACAAACTGTGCAGATTATATTGATGAGTCTTCACAAACTGTGCAGATTATATTGATGAGTCTTCACAAATTGTACAGATTATATTGCTGAATCTTCACAAATTGTACAGATTATATTGATGAGTCAGTAAAGATGGTAAGGATTACACTGATACACTTTGTAACATAACATGTGGTAGCATGTAGCCTAATAGATTAAATCATAGGTTAAACGAATCAGTTATATGATTACTAGTTGGATTAAACAATTGTTAATTTTTTTCTTATTGGAGTTGTTTATAAATAAAAAAAAAAAAACGCTGGCCTAATACTGCACTGCGCATGCGCAGTTATTATTTCAAGTCACTCATCAACACACCCACCTTGGCCCCATCCCCCTCACCCAGTACTGTACATATCTCATAAATCATATAACAACATAATATGTAGCTTTATCGGTAGAAAGCAAGTGGTCATGATAAATAAAGGAAGAGTAGCGACATAGAATGAAATAAGTAACTAAAATACACTTGATGTTACCTTTATCACAAGTTGATAGTAGTATATCTAGAATAGCTGTTCTGTATACTACGATCTCTGAACGTGAAACATTTAATTACACAATTTATCTTTATTATATCAGGAGCTTATTTAGATCATTTTTTAAAATAAACGCTTTGCTTACAATGGATAAGATACAATAGATAAGATACAATAGATAAGATACAATAGGTAAGATACAATAGACAAGATACAATAGATAAGATACAATAGGTAAGATACAATAGGTAAGATACAATAGACAAGATACAATATATAAGATACAATAGGTAAGATACAATAGATAAGATACAATAGATAAGATACAATAATATACAATAGATAAGATACAATAGGTAAGATACAATAGATAAGATACAATAGATAAGATGCAATTGAGAGTGACCTTACTTATTATCTCCACATCTTTTTTTATTATGTCTTATTTCTTTTGGCGTGTGCTGAGACTGCTACGATGGGGACTACAGTTACCTTTCTTTGTTTGGGAGATGAGTTAGTAATTCGGATGATTCCACTGGCACGGGCGTTTGAGCAATTATGGATTTTAATTCGTTTGCAGTGATACCGAGGCCTTCCATAACCAATAACCAATAACTTTTTTTTTATTAAGAAAGAATAAAGAGTAGTGTAATTGACAAGTTGATAGTTTACGCACAAACAAGTGAAGGAATATTGTGGATAAATTACCACCACCTTCACTTGTTACATTCACTAAATACCGGGTGCTTATGTCTTCCTCTAATTGCGTGTTGGGAGTATCGATTGTGCCCTGGTGCTTCCATAGCAGGAATGTATTTTTGTGAACACAACTCCGATAGTACAAAGTTGTTTTTGAGAAGAAAGTAGGGTTTTGGTATTTTTTTATTTTTTTATTTTTTTTTTATTCGTTCGCCAGCTATTCACCTCTGACGAAGTCCCTAGAGACTAGGAACTGAATTTTGCGTGTTAATCCATTTTTTCCCTGGCAGCCGTGTGCACAGGGGTCCCTCGCCACACAGGCAGATAACTCCGACTTCGGAGGCACTCATATTTTTTTCCGTCGATGAGTAATTGACGTTTCAAGCCGGGCCTCGCTGCAGAGACCGGGGTGGTTGCCGCAGAGAAAAATCATAAATAAAAATCCCAACTTGTGGGTTTTGGTATATAAAGTGTAACAGAGGAGACCATCATTGTGGGTGTGTGTACAGGTTCTGCGTCGGCGTGTAGGAAATGCTTGGGGGTAAGTATCACCGTAGTAACAATTTTCATCATCATCACCATGTGCCATACCGGTTGGCGTAGGCGATCATGTCCTTCCACAATCTTCTATCTACAGTGCATCGTATCAGTTCTGTTGTTGACTATTTGCCATGCCATGACACCAAGCTATCCAGTATTTTCTCTATTTGTCGCCCGCGATCTCTCTTTCCTTGTATTGTGCATGTTGCAACCAAGTATTCCAACTTTCCTCTTCTCATGATGTGACCGAAAAAAATATTGATTGTTTCTTTCTGATGTTTTTAGGAGCTCCCTTTTTGTGTTGGCCTCTTTAAGAATTTTCTCATTGGTCTTTTTAGCTGTCCAGGGAACTTTCAACATTCTTCTGAGAAATCCCATCTCTGTGGCCTCTAATCGTCTTTTTATTTGTTACAATTTTATTTAGAAAAAAAGGAAGAAAATAATACAAAGTGTCAATGTTGTAGTAAATCAAAAGCCCCGGTATCGCTGCAAACGAGTTAAAATCCATAATTGCTCAACCGCCCGTGTCAGTGGAGTCGAATTAACATCTCATCTCACTGTAGGATCGAAAAAAAAGAAAGTTAGCTGCAGTACTCATTATAACATCCACATCACACGCCAAAAGACATAAGGCGTAGCCGGACTGAAAGTAAACGCAGCCGAACTGTACTTCGTCATATGATATCATCATTCATCGTAAGCAGTCAGAATATCGAAACACGATCCGGATGAAAAATTCAGCTCACGGTGTGCATAAAACTCAGTAGCTCCGCAGAATGCCGGACTTGGAATATGAAGAACTGCAACAAGAAACACTTTTTCACACAGAGTCTCACTGCTTCCCACCGCCTATCCGTCATATTGACCGGAAGTGTCTGTGTGTTATTGGAGACGAGGTTAAATGCAAAGAGGAGGGAATGCAAAAAGACGGGTTTGATCACGATCGGCGGATTTAACGTTTGCCCAACCGTATAGCGTTTGTGAGCATATGACATACAGCACCTTTTAAGGTTATATTGACGGTAATACGACAGGCCGCCTTTACTTGCTAAACAAATCTTTAGTATCCATTTTAAAGAATGGGTAACCTTAGGAGACTTGGTTTAAAGACACACAAATTGATCAAATCTGGAAATCGTTGATGTTTTCTTGAAGGTTTTGCCTGCTTGTTGGTCAGGCATGACTTGTTCAACCCCAGGTTTATATTAGGCAGAAATTGTGATCCAAAATTGAAAGTTTTAACCCCAATAGTGGTATTTAATGACGTGAATTGTTCTTATCTGAGAATTGAAACCTTGCTCATCAGTAGCGAAGCCTTTAACCACTCGACCACCAAGGCTGATTGTAACACGCAATGTTAATAATGATGGGAACTAACATCAAATTCACTAAGAGTCAATAGTGTGACATGTTTCATACTACTAATGTTTAATGACGTAGAAATAGATTTGCGCTAACAGACGTTATTGAACACGTTTACCTTGTGATTCATTATAAGCCATCTGTGTGGACACATACAACGTACAGAAGCAATCAAACTGTGAAATAAGGAAGCTACAGTGTGCGCACGAAACTAAGTTTAAATTCATCATCATCATCATCGTGTGCCCTCTCCGCAACGAAGGTTGGCTACCATGGATCGCCATTCTACTCTGTTTCTTGCTTTGATGGTGCAGGCTGACATAGATTGACTTGTCCATCTTTTGATGTTACTCTTCCATGTTAGTCTTGATCTACCTCTGCCTCTTTTACCTTGTATTTTTCCTTCCAATATTACTTTTAGTAGGCTGTTGTGTCTTTTAACATGCCCCAAAAAGTTTAAATTAAATTTGCTAAATTAAAAAAAAAAAATTTCCGTAATTTTGTTGTGTTTCTAATCTAATGGATCGGTCACAATTTACAAGAAAACAATATTTAAATAAACGGTTATAATTGTTAAATGACAAATCTCAAGGACATAATGTGAACTCTATTGGATAAAGATTGGCATCATCATCAAGCACCGAGCAAAGCACCGTAATGATAAAGTCTCTCCGTAGACTCCTATCTCTGTAGCTGTTTATCACTTCTCTTGTTGACTTTATGCCAAACTGTTCCTTGAAACTTTTTTATTTGTTTCCCTCATCTCTTCTTCCCTGTATTTCCCCTCTTGTCCCAATATTTTCCAGTTGTTCCCCTTTTCAATGCACAGTTGTTTCCTCCTAATGTTGGAAATAACTTTTCTTTTTTTGGAAATAGCTTTGCTTTTTTGGAAATAACTTTTCTTTTTTGGAAATAACTTTTCTTTTTTGGAAATAACTTTTCTTTTTTTGGAAATAGCTTTTCTTTTTTGGAAATAACTTTTCTTTTTTGGAAATAGCTTTTCTTTTTTGGAAATAACTTTTCTTTTTTGGAAATAGCTTTTCTTTTTTGGAAATAGCTTTTCTTTTTTGGAAATAACTTTTCTTTTCTGGAATTAACTATTCTCTTTTTCTTGTTTGACCAGAGCTTCCTCATTACTCTTGTTAGCTGATCAAAGTATTCTCAATATTTTTTTCTGTAAAGCCACATTTAGTGACCTTACATAATTTACTATTTGTTGTCATGTTGTCCAGGATTCGCAACCATATATCAAGACTGGCCCCACTTAACAAAGGACAACTGTTATATTTTTTTATTTCCGCTGACTGAAATGTTGTTGCCTAACATACTGACAAGGAAAAGTTAGTGTGCAACATAACATAGGGCAGCGAGAGTGATATCATGCAGTGCATGAAATGGAACGGAATGTACGCTTAATTGACATATTGAGTTATTGAGTGATTTGCGGGTCATCATCATTGCATTCCGAACATGTCCATAGGTGCTCAGATCCCCTCCTCAGCAAGTCTCGCAGTGTCCAGCGTCTGACGACTCCAGTTCTGTGTTGGTTGATTAGTCTTCTTACACGCCCACTAAGTTTCTCGTTTCTGGCTGTGCCCAACTTAATCCCATCTCTTTCATCCGAATAAGTGACGCGGACTCATGGTTGTCGAAGTCCTGTGTTCTTCCCACTTCCCGGAGAGCATTGATGATGTGCGCCCGATCCATTGGTTGACCAATCCTCAACAATAGCGCAGCTAACCAACCTGTCCGCTATTTCATTGCCCCATACTCCCGAATGTCCTGGGACGTAAAGGTGACCTTACATATTTTTGACTTCTGCAATGACTCTACCCATTGCATACCTACAGAGCCTGCCTGCACTTTTCTTATAATGCTTATCGAATCACTCAGTATACAGGCGTGGGTGTAATCTTGTAAATGTAATTAGATGAATGCCTTGGTCACTGCCATCACCTCCATCGTCATGCTACTCTTGGTCATGACGTATGTACCACTGTCTTCCTTGACTATTCTGCTTGCCGAGCGTACAGTAAATGCACTCATTTGGTGTCGTCTTACAGATCCGTCTATACATATATATGACTGCATCTTTCTCATCGGTGTTATCGCAGATGAGACCGTTGACCTCCGCATTGACCACGACTGAGTTCTGTTCCCTACATTTCATGTCGAGTGTGACAATACACAAGAATGCCCCCTTGAATGACGAGGACACCGATATCCACTCCTCACCAGCGTTGATATTGGAAGGCCACATACATGTGTGATGACATCTTCTGCTCGGCCCACCCATGATCTGCCTCATTTTAGCCTGACACCCACCCCTGTGTTGAGCACATGATGCAATGGATGCTCTTTATCTACACTTATCTTCAGGTATGCTCGTGCCCTACAGATACTCGATCCTGTCATCCATGTTTGAAAAGTCAAGAAAATACCCCATTGCTACACAGGGAGCGTCCCTCGCACACCCCAAGATGTACGCTTAATAAGACTTTCTATTCGGCTGTACTACATTGGTCGCGTCATCGTCTGGAGTTTGTTCCTTTCTATTCGAGTTGTTTGCATGTGGTCTTCCAGGGACCTCCAATTAGCTTACGGTCTTCATCCCATAATCCGGTATGTCGTTAGAGCAATACTGTCTTTTTTTTGGACGTAATGCCACGAGTTGATGCGGACAGCGTGACCTCTGACTCATTGATGTGGAGGATCTTAATGGATTTCTTGACATTACCGACTCTTACTAGAGAAGTTAGAGTTCGTCTTTCCCAGTTGCTGTCCTATGCTGGGAAACTACTAGTCCAGGCCAGAGGTACTGCAATACTAGGTCTTCTATATCAGCAACAGCCACCATTAGAGGAAATATGGCGATCCTAGCTTCTGTTAGCCAGCCTGTTTTGAGGCAGACTGTTACCGGGGGAGACCACGAGGAGGTAGAACTGCTGGGTCTTGGTCAGTTGATGGGGCGCCAACCCTTCTATTGCGACCTGCTCAGGTCGAAGGCGCTTAGTCACCGGGGACTACCGGCAAACTGCATCAGTGTTCACCAATTATCTTCAGGTATTCTTTTGAAGACTATTAGAGGCCACATAGATGGGATTTCTCAGAAGAATGTTGAAAGTTCCCTGGACAGCTAAAAAGACCAATGAGAAAGTTCTCAAAGAGGCCAACACAAAAAGGGAACTCTTTAAAAACATCAGAAAGAAGCAATCAACATTTTGTGGGCACATCATGAGAAGAAGAAAGTTGGAATACTTGGTTACAACTGGCAAAATAAAATGAAAGAGAGATCGCGGACGACAAAGATAGAAAATACTGGATAGCTTGGTGTCATGGCATGGAAAACGGTCAACAACAGAACTGATACGATGCACTGTAGATAGAAGATTGTGGAGGGACATGATCGCCAACGCCAACCGGTACGGTACATGATGATGATGATGATGATTCTTTGTAACTCTGCGAAGCCGATTGCTATCCCATTCGTTAATAGTAACTTCCCATTTCTTTATCTTCAACTGCTGTTCTGCCCCATTCCGCTGGTTTCTTTTGAAAAATGTTTTTAGCTATTATTTTTGGTTAAGGCATATTCTTATATTCTTCTTCCTTACAATTTTGCTCTGCCCAATTCTCTTTTTTTTCTTTCATAATGTTTCGAATGTCGTGGTTTATGTCACGCTATATTTTGCTCAATTCTGGTGTTCTTTCCTTGTGTTTTGGTATTCTTCTTACATTACAATGCGTAATGATACCCTCCCTTATCCCTGGCTTTTTTGTCCTTTGATGTTTACTTAGAATTCCACCGGTTGTATCTGTTATAGCTGAGTTTCATGGCATTAACGTAAGTAGCAGTATAAAATATCGGGGGCCTTGGTAGTCTAGTTGGGAAAACCACTCGACTGAGCTACCGACGTCCGGACAACCCGTGTTCGATTGCCGGTGGAAACAGTGTGAGTTGTACTCGTGGTTGGAACAAAAAAATATCCCCCCCGCCGTCGACCCAGCCGCTGGCAGAAATGGGTACCAGGGTAGTACTATGGGAAGGTGAGGACGGCGGTCTCGTATCATGAGTTTTGATGCTTGAAGCGACACTATCCAGAAGTCTTCGAGCACTTCTGGA
Organism: Megaustenia siamemsis; assembly: GCA_032433765.1. Taxonomy (NCBI): domain Eukaryota; kingdom Metazoa; phylum Mollusca; class Gastropoda; order Stylommatophora; family Ariophantidae; genus Megaustenia; species Megaustenia siamemsis. The sequence goes on from JAVIAB010000008.1 coordinate 48,503,295, forward strand.
TAGACGACCGAGAACATATGGGTGAACAACTCTCGTACTATGACGCCGATCCAAGTCTCGTACTTTACCTTCATTTTACTTTGAAGCAGAGAAGTTAGATGGGAGTATAGAGAGAGAAGTATGTGTAGTATAACAGTGGAACAAATAGTTGCAGAAGTCAGAATGAAATATAGTTGGTCAGCGAGGTAGCAGGGAGCATAGAGGAGGATGTGTAGTATAACAGTGGAACAAATAGTTGCAGAAGTTAGAATGAAATATAGTTGCGCAGCGAGCAAAAGAGACTGAAAAAAAGCGGAAGAAACGGTGCACCAAATTGAACGGGGGGTAGACAGGGGAGTGACGTAGAAAAAAAGGACAGTTAGAAAGAATGTTAGCAACGGGCAAGCTGAGAATGAGGGACCGTGCAACGGTGGAGAGAGACAAGATCATCAGATAGATTAAGTCTATCCATCAGATGGCGCAGTAATTTCAATTGGATATAGTGAACGAGCAGTGTGCTCAAGGTTATGAAGCAAATCTTTAGTGAAACCGTCACCAAATAGTTCTGGGAGGACCGAGTAACTCAGCAAGAACTGAAGGGACAGCAACATGGAACATGTGAGTTCCTGTGCAGGAGCAGTGGGCTTATAAATTATTCATGCAAGAAGTGAGGAGGCAGTTATTGTTCAAAAGTCATAATGGGAATAACGCTAAGTGTTTAAACACGTCAACTGTGAGTGAAATAAACACTAGAGTCTTAATTTCCTGTCAGCAATGAGCAAGATGAACAGCAAAGTCATCTTAAGAGGTGAGAGCGGGCGAGAGGCCTGCACATGAGTGTTGAGACATAGAGTAACCTTTATATTTGTAACCTTTGGGTTGCATCACAAAATAAAAAGGGTTTCAACTTTACCTTCACTTTACTCTACCTTCGCTTTACTTTACCTTCACTTTACTTTACCTTCACATTACTTTACCTTCACTTTACTTTACCTTCACTTTACTTTACCTTCACTTTACTTTACCTTCACTTTACTTTACCTTCACTTTACTTTACCTTCACTTTACTTTACCTTCACTTTACTTTACCTTCACATTACTTTACCTTCACTTTACTTTACCTTCACATTACTTTACCTTCACTTTACTTTACCTTCACTTTACTTTACCTTCACTTTACTTTACCTTCACTTTACTTCACCTTCACATTACTTTACCTTCACTTTACTTTACCTTCACATTACTTTACTTTCACATTACTTTACTTTCACATTACTTTACCTTCACATTACTTTACCTTCACTTTACTTTACCTTCACTTTACTTTACCTTCACTTTACTTTACGCATTAAAAAAAAAATTACGGAAAGTATAACTAAAAATCTTGATGAAAATCAGTGTACTCACGGTCTTAATTTGTCAATAAGATCTTACAGGTGTGAGAACTAAGTTCACCTGGGAGAAGCCTCACTTAAATTAAGCAAAAGGTAACGGAGAAGCTGCTGATAAAGCGTATTGGTTGCAATAGTGAAGTAGTAATTCTCGTCTCATTCAGTAATTATTCAGAATCTTTTACAGACTATATCTTTTTTTTTTTTTTAAGGAATTGTTAGCTTCTTATAAACGCTGCACTCTTTCACAAATTCTCAACTGCAGTCTCACCAAACCTAACATTGCCCTTCCTGACATTTGTGTCTGTTCTTGACACAGAAGGCGAGTACTATTTGTTGTTTGAAGCTTTCATAAAATGTAGGGTGAAAAGAAAGATTCATATTTATTGATAGATTATCTCCAAAGTCATACCTTCAGAGCTTAAATTGATCGGACAGCTTCAAGATTAATAGGTTAACTTCTTATCTTCAAATAACGTGACTCAACTATCACTTCGAGATTTAATTGATGAGTTGCCATGAGTTATTGAGGTCAAGTTGCCCTTTTACTCACTGATGTGGTGAGTCATCATAACTTTCTTGACATTCCCGTCGCTTACTGAAGAAGTTGGAGTTCGTCCAGTCCCAGGCTATGCTGGGAAACTACTAGTCCAACCCAGAGGCACTGCAATACTAGGTATTCTATATCAGTAAGAGCCACCACTACAGGGAACACGGCGATCCTAGCTTCTGTTAGCCAGCCTGTTTAGATGCAGACTGTTACCAGGGGAGACCACGAGGAGGTATAACTGCTGGGTCTGGGTCAGCTGGTGGTGCGCCGACCTTGCTAGTACCACCGCAGGAAACAGGCGCTTAAGCTCCTCCTTCACTTGTTAAAATGTTCCTTTAATTTTGTTGTCGATGTGCAGGGAGTATCGATCAACGCGCACAGTAACTTATCTTTATTATACATCTTGCGCCAAACCAATTGGTTTTATCGTAATAGAAGTTGCTGAGTCATAAAATAAGAGCCCAAAAACTCCTAGTCTTCAATTACTTTATCAAGTTTCTCAAATTCATTAAAACCATAAAGGTTTACTAAAATGCGTTCTGTGACGTCTGGCTGAATATAAAGCTGTGTATATGTGTGTCAACTTTAATTGTCCGTATACGCGACACATACACGCACATATATATCATATACATACATATATGTACATATATATTTTACATATGTTGACACCATATGTGTATTAATAATATTAATTAATAATAACAGATAAAGAATGGTACATTACGTATTTATAACGGTACCATTTTGTAAAGTTATTTTCATAATTTCCTGTAACACAAACAAATGTTATCAAACCAAACTACACAATGACAAGGTAAAAGGTGAGTATTTGTATAAGACTTCAAAATGTACTTTTCACCGCACGCAAGCAACAATTCTATTCTTGGCTATTGATGGTCGTGTAGCAAATCTTGTTTACCAGAACATTATTATTTTTTTTTTTGGGGGGGGGGTTTAAAAAAAAATATAAAAAGAACAAGCAATAGGAGAAAATCGCTCGTGACAACGTGGCTATTTCAATGCTCGTTCAAGCCTCGAGGATAGTCAATCTCAGTTATTACGAGCATGTGTCAAATAACCAGCTCTGTTGTATTGTTTCGTGTTTATTCGGTGAATTTATTCTTTTTACTGCGGGATTGTTTTTCGTTGTTGATGTCATAACAGTATAAACCTCTTATCAAGACATTTCGCGTTGACTTCGCAAAAGTCTGATAACTGCAGTCGTAAGGACACCGACTCAAGGAAAGTGAAACACAGTATGTACATTTATCTTATGTTTCTATTTTCTGAATTCACGTCGATTATAATAATTTGATATGTGGAGAGATATATTTGCTGGAGTTCATTCTTAAAATCCTGAAATATTTTGTTTTGTCTGAATTTTTTCTCATGAAATTGTGAGCTATATAATGTTATTACCTTTGAACTTTATACTTTAGACCTCGTGTTTAGAAGCTTTTCAGTGTGTGTACTAAATAAACAAGAGATCAGAGCACAAGTATGAACATATTGATAATAGTATGTTGTAGTGTTAATGAGACGTAAGAAGGTTTTGGTGTAATACATTACAGCTCATGTGTGAAAGTGACAGGTGTCGTTTTATAGAAATTGTGGTAGCGGTAGTACAAGTGTTTTAGTAGTGGTAGTTGTTGAGATTAAAACCGAAAATGTGAAGTTAATTTAGTGAAAGAAGAAAGGGACTCAAATTTGTTACATGTTTGATACTTCGTGTTCTTTTTGTCCTTGACCGAGAACACACAGAGTAGTCAATTCCGACTCGCATTATGCTGACCTGTAGGGCAACAACATAATCCCTTCAGTTTGTTCAGGACCATCATTTGTAGGTAAACCTAAATCCTTACAGTGTAGTATATCTCCTTATGCGGCCGGTATTTGCACGGAAATAAATAACCATCTTCTTCGTTTGCCATTAAAACGGTCGTTTGATTCGCGTAAATTAATTGTGTTTTGGTTAAATGGAAGGTGTCTGGTTGTACACGTCATGGGAACAGAACAACTTTAACACATTGTAACAACAGAAATGGAAGAGGGGGAAAAAAGTCAAGTAATTTTAACAAGAAAAGTGTTAGCAACCTCACTTGACATTATCCCATAGTATATTGTGACATTTCATAAGTAATTGTAGTCTTTCATTTGCTTGAATTTGTTGTTCATAATAAAGATGTGTGCTTCATTTTATTTGTATACTACAACCATAATTCTGTCTTGGTTTTATACCAAATTTCAATTTTGTGACTCATGTATACTTTGTGACTCATGTATACTTTGTGACTCATGTATACTTTGTGACTCATGTATACTTTGTAGAAATGATCTAATTGTTCTTGCAGTTAGTTTCTTGTTGCTGTAATCAGGGCCTGGTCATCTGCAACATAAAGGTTGAGGTGACAACCTTTTAAAATGAAAATATATTTATTGATTATCCACAATTATTTGATTAATGTGACAACATCTATGAATGTAGTCTCTGTTCAAGTCTTAGTTAGTTGTTGCTGTTTCATCAATAATATCACAACTAATACAAATTGTGATAGCAGCAGTAATAAATTAAAATATTGTTTTCCTATTTGTGTTATTCATATAGTAACATATAAAATATGTAGTCTGGATAATTTCGTACGAAATGTTTATATCAATTATGTCATGTAACAATGTAAGCTGCCGTTCATTATGACTACTCTGTAGTCGAAGGATAGGATGCCTGGGATATTAGAAGAATGTGCAGCATCCCCCACATCCCAAAGCAAATCTTGTATAACGAAGTTATAGAATAGAGGCTCCCTTTGGGTAGACCAAACTGAAATACAAAGACGTTTACAAGGTGTCCGTGCATGGATTATCCATTGGGGAAAAAAGTTTACAAACATCTGGCCATATATAGTGTATGGACAAGAAAATTATAATTGGAAAAAAAGTTAACTTTATAAGATAAGACGCAAGAGAGAGTTGTGCTTACGTCTTACATTTGCTATGTTTGTTGTGATACCAGATCTGCTATCCAAGTATTGACAGAATCAGCCACAAGAGAATCTGCGAGGTATAAGAGTGAAGCAGTTACTATCAAATATTCATCTCAGTCTCCTACCCGTTTATATCGACGTTTCGCTGTTTGATAATTGTTCTGGCTGTTGTAGTATGATTGGTGATATAGCTGATGACAGTAGTGGTGAGAGAGGATGTTGGGTGTAAATAACATGTTTAGTTAGGGTGTCAACATAATTGTAACCCTTTTGGAATTTGTAGTCATGAAGACATCATCCTCATAGTCCGCAGGTAAAATATTTATAGTTACTGTAAGATCTCTCTCTGATAACATTTGTAGACTTGAGTTCACTTGACATAATATATAGCACTGATGATGATGATCTCAGCGGTTTTCTTTTTATTGTGTGTGTGTTCACAATTGTGTTGTTCCATATCTTACTTCTTCTTCTTCCTCACTTTCCCTTTCTTAATCTTTTTAATTATAATCACCATCATCATCCCATAACTCTGGGGATCCTTGAAAGACTTCTTTAAAATGATCCATTTCTTTCTATCATCGGTCATTCTTTCTGATTTTACGAAGTCGAGGCCTATCCTCTATTTGATGTAACTCTACAATATTACTCCCTATCTACCTCTACTTTTTCTTCATTTGACCTCCATAAGTTTTCCTTCACAGTCACATTCTATTTTGTTATTGATTTCCCAAATTCGCATTACTTTCTAATAATTGGTATTTTGTATTCACATTATTTGTAATGTGTCTCCTGCTAGATATTCATTTAAAAAAAAAATAATTCTGTGTATATTTATTTCATTAATTCTGTGTATCAGTTTTTCATGAATTCTGTGTTTAATTTTTTCATAACCCCGAGTGATTTTCTCTTGGTGAATCCTTATATCAAATATATGTTTCTTCAATATTACATGGGCTATTTTTCTTCATATATGGAAGTCTATCTATTTATCTTTCGTTCGCTCGAAGTATTATTGTCTATATCAGCAATGTCGTTTCCTGTATGAATTTTACTGTCTTTTGTAATTCTTGCAGTGGCCCATATAGTTTTGTCTGTAGTGTTGTATCTATGGGCCAATGGATTTTCCTCAGTCTACTATATTCAGTGCAGTCTTGAAGTATGTGTTCAGTAGTCTGGGGTGCCTGTCCACATGTACAAGTAGTTCATGTGCCGATCTTGAATTTTGTATACATGTGACTATGGAGTCGATTGTGTCCTGTTCTTAGGCGTATAATGATAACTTGTTCATATCTATTCATATTATGAAAGGCATCCTGATTTGGGGCTTGTGGTCCTCTGATTGATTTGATTATCTGTTTCTTATGGTGGTATGTAACTGGTGTATCTAGTTGTGTGCCTGTTGAACCTTCCTTTGCCAAATGATCTGCTTTCTCATTTCCTGGTATTCCACAGTGAGACGGGATCCACTGCAGGGCGACCCTGTGGTGCTTGCAGAGTTCAGTCAATAAGGTCTGCAGATGTGGTAATTTTCTGGATTGTAGTGCCTGGAGTACTGATCTTGCATCTGTCAAAAACACTACAGGCTGTGGGCTAAGATTACTGTTCAGCAGTTTTTCTATTGCCAACTTTATTGCTTGTATTTCTGCATCATGATTGTGACAATATTTTCCTGTTGCTATTTTATTCATATCCCTAATGTTATTTGGGTACTCTATATATGCACCTGCTCCCCCATTCTTTACTGCATTCTGTGCTGATCCATCTGTGTATACACGGATCCATAGGTCTTGTGGGTATTCTTCATCCAGGAAACTGAGTTATTTCTTTTCGCTGTAGACTATTCTGTTCCTCTTTGTCAACTATTCCTTTCACTTCTGTCCGTATTTGAACTGATAATCCTGATTCATCTGTCCAGGGAGTCTGTTCTGGTATGGGCAGTAGGGGGTTAACAACTCTTGGTATGTCTGGTGTTTGTCTACTAATACGCTTGGCTTGGTGGATAAAACTGCTTCTCTTAAGGTGTCCCAATGCAAGATTTTGGAATCGGTCCTTCATTGGATGCCTCGGCATGCATACACATTTTTCTGCTAGTATCAGCACCTTTGTGTCTCTCCGTTCTCTCAGTGCTGGTATCCTCCACAATTTCTCCATCTCCAATATTGGTGTTGATTTCATTGCTCCTGTGATGACCCTAAGTGCCTGGTTTTGTACTTTATCCAGTTCTTGCAATGTGGTGTTTGATGCTGAGCACCATGCGGATGATCCATATTCTAAATGTGGGCGTATACTCTGTTGCTAAACTTTATTGAGTATTTTCCCACTCGCACTCCATGTAGGTCCACACAACTTTCTCAGAATAGCCAATTTCCTTCTTGCTTTTAGGGTTGCCTTATTTATCTGCTGTTTCCAAGATAGTTTGTTATCAAATGTAACTCCGAGATATGTAGCTTGTATGTCTTCTTTCACAGGCTCATTGTTTATGTAGATGGCTCCTGCTTTTTGTTTTGGGGAGAGTGTGAAAAGTGTAGTACTGCATTTGTCTGTATTGATGCTGATACACCATCTATTTGTCCATGAATTCAGTGCATTCAAATCTCTTTGTAGCAATTTGGAGGCCACTGTTGCATACTCCTTTGTGCACCACATTAATAAGTCATCTGCATACATTGCCACTTTGATGCCATGTGGTAGATCAGTAACTAGGTCATTGATGTAGATCAGAAAAAGTGTTGGAGATAGTACCCCTCCCTGTGGAACGCCCTGGCGCAATAAGACCTTTTTACTCTTAAGACCATCCAGTTGCACTCTGGCTCTCCTTTTATGCAGGTATGCTTTGACCCATTTGTACATCCTGCTATTTACTCCATAATTTCTCAGTTTCTTCAAAAGCCCTTCCTTCCATACCTTATCAAATGCTTTCTTTAGGTCTATCCACCTCAACAAGGCCAGCTCCTTGTCGTGGGGATGGGGCTTAACAGTCACCAGGGACTGAAAACACCAAGAGATAACTGGAGAACCAGTGAGTGTGGGGAGAGACAAATAGAAATGACTACCTTTTGTAGAACCTTAAATACATAGATAGCACAAGATAATGATTTCCAAGATCAGGAAGAATAACTAATTATCTACATTAAGTAATGGCAAGGGAACAACTGTTATATGTTGTAACAATATTTGGGAAAGAATAGATAGAAGGAAACTAGAATAACTGATACACAACTGTTATATGTTATAACATATGAGAAAGAAGAGAAAGAAGGAAATTATAATAACTGATATATATCTATCTATTGATCTTTCGAGCCGTAGCCGGCCCATAGGGCGTAGACCAAGATACTCCCTCTCTTGTCTGAATTTTTGTTCTAGCAGTTTTCAATTCTGTTAAAGATATTTTATCAAATCTCGCCATTTGTCTCTGTTCTGTGCAAGCAGCTCTAGCTCATTAAGGGAACCGATTCCTGCTGCTCTTGCCTCTCTCATCAATGATCTTCTCGGTGTCTCTCTGGGTCTTCCTCTTTTCCTCTTACCTGGTGTTGTCCACATAAGGGCTTGCTTTGCTATTCGGTTGTTATCTTTTCTCATCACTTGTCCAACATATGACCATCGTCCTTTCTTTATTACTGAAGATATTAGTGGTTGATTGGCGATTTCTCTAATTTCCTCGTTTGTTTTGAATTCGTTCCACGCTATACCAAGTATTTTCCTTAGACATTTATTTTCGAATGCGTTTAACTTTGTTTCTATATCTCTTGTTGTTTTCCAGCTTTCACACGCATACGTAAGGGTTGATAGTACATTTGATTTGAATAGTCTAAGTTTTGTGTTTGTGCCGATGAGTTTTGATTTTCACAACTTGGAGGAGTTATTTTTCTTCGGCTTGGTGTAGAACCGTTGATCAGAGGTTTAACATGCCGCTTTCGTAAACACGATTTTGTTAACGAAACGTAGAATAACTAATACACAACCGTTAAATGTTGTAACATTTGCGAAAGTAGAGACAGAAGGAAACTAGGATAACTGATATACAACCGTTATATGTTGTAACATTTGCGAAAGTAGAGACAGAAGGAAACTAGGATAACTGATATACAACCGTTACATGTTGTAACATTTGCGAAAGTAGAGACAGAAGGAAACTAGGATAACTGATATACAACCGTTATATGTTGTAACATTTGCGAAAGTAGAGACAGAAGGAAACTAGGATAACTGATATACAACCGTTATATGTTGTAACATTTGCGAAAGTAGAGACAGAAGGAAACTAGGATAACTGATATACAACCGTTACATGTTGTAACATTTGCGAAAGTAGAGACAGAAGGAAACTAGGATAACTGATATACAACCGTTACATGTTGTAACATTTGCGAAAGTAGAGACAGAAGGAAACTAGGATAACTGATATACAACCGTTACATGTTGTAACATTTGCGAAAGTAGAGACAGAAGGAAACTAGGATAACTGATATACAACCGTTATATGTTGTAACATTTGCGAAAGTAGAGACAGAAGGAAACTAGGATAACTGATATACAACCGTTATATGTTGTAACATTTGCGAAAGTAGAGACAGAAGGAAACTAGGATAACTGATATACAACCGTTATATGTTGTAACATTTGCGAAAGTAGAGACAGAAGGAAACTAGGATAACTGATATACAACCGTTATATGTTGTAACATTTGCGAAAGTAGAGACAGAAGGAAACTAGGATAACTGATATACAACCGTTATATGTTGTAACATTTGCGAAAGTAGAGACAGAAGGAAACTAGGATAACTGATATACAACCGTTATATGTTGTAACATTTGCGAAAGTAGAGACAGAAGGAAACTAGGATAACTGATATACAACCGTTATATGTTGTAACATTTGCGAAAGTAGAGACAGAAGGAAACTAGGATAACTGATATACAACCGTTATATGTTGTAACATTTGCGAAAGTAGAGACAGAAGGAAACTAGGATAACTGATATACAACCGTTATATGTTGTAACATTTGCAAAAGTAGAGACAGAAGGAAACTAGGATAACTGATATACAACCGTTATATGTTGTAACATTTGCGAAAGTAGAGACAGAAGGAAACTAGGATAACTGATATACAACCGTTATATGTTGTAACATTTGCGAAAGTAGAGACAGAAGGAAACTAGGATAACTGATATACAACCGTTATATGTTGTAACATTTGCGAAAGTAGAGACAGAAGGAAACTAGGATAACTGATATACAACCGTTATATGTTGTAACATTTGCGAAAGTAGAGACAGAAGGAAACTAGGATAACTGATATACAACCGTTATATGTTGTAACATTTGCGAAAGTAGAGACAGAAGGAAACTAGGATAACTGATATACAACCGTTACATGTTGTAACATTTGCGAAAGTAGAGACAGAAGGAAACTAGGATAACTGATATACAACCGTTACATGTTGTAACATTTGCGAAAGTAGAGACAGAAGGAAACTAGGATAACTGATATACAACCGTTACATGTTGTAACATTTGCGAAAGTAGAGACAGAAGGAAACTAGGATAACTGATATACAACCGTTACATGTTGTAACATTTGCGAAAGTAGAGACAGAAGGAAACTAGGATAACTGATATACAACCGTTACATGTTGTAACATTTGCGAAAGTAGAGACAGAAGGAAACTAGGATAACTGATATACAACCGTTATATGTTGTAACATTTGCGAAAGTAGAGACAGAAGGAAACTAGGATAACTGATATACAACCGTTATATGTTGTAACATTTGCGAAAGTAGAGACAGAAGGAAACTAGGATAACTGATATACAACCGTTATATGTTGTAACATTTGCGAAAGTAGAGACAGAAGGAAACTAGGATAACTGATATACAACCGTTATATGTTGTAACATTTGCGAAAGTAGAGACAGAAGGAAACTAGGATAACTGATATACAACCGTTATATGTTGTAACATTTGCGAAAGTAGAGACAGAAGGAAACTAGGATAACTGATATACAACCGTTATATGTTGTAACATTTGCGAAAGTAGAGACAGAAGGAAACTAGGATAACTGATATACAACCGTTATATGTTGTAACATTTGCGAAAGTAGAGACAGAAGGAAACTAGGATAACTGATATACAACCGTTATATGTTGTAACATTTGCGAAAGTAGAGACAGAAGGAAACTAGGATAACTGATATACAACCGTTATATGTTGTAACATTTGCGAAAGTAGAGACAGAAGGAAACTAGGATAACTGATATACAACCGTTATATGTTGTAACATTTGCGAAAGTAGAGACAGAAGGAAACTAGGATAATTGATATACAACCGTTATATGTTGTAACATTTGAGAAAGAAGAGACAGAAGGAAACTAGGATAACTGATATACAACCGTTATATGTTGTAACATTTGAGAAAGAAGAGACAGAAATGAAACTAGGATAATTGATACACAACTGTTTTATGTTGTAACAACATTTGAGAAAGAAGAGACAGAAATGAAACTAGGATAACTGATACACAACTGTTATATGTTGTAACAACAATTGTGAAAGAAGAGACAGAAAGGAAACACGGAGAACTGACACAGAATCGTTCAGATTGTAGGCTATTGACGACATGATTAATCACCCACGCCAGCAGCGTGGTGTTTGATCATGGTAATGATAAGTCGTGATGTCTTGTAGAAGGCAACAACGAGGTCTCTGCATGATCCATCCACACTTCCACTGTTCTTCGTGCATGATCCGTCCACACTTCCACTGTTCTTCGTGCATGATCCGTCCACACTTCCATTGTTCTTCGTGCATGATCCATCCACACTTCCACTGTTCTTCGTGCATGATCCATCCACACTTCCACTGTTCTTCGTGCATGATGCATCCACACTTCCACTGTTCTTCGTGCATGATCCATCCACACTTCCACTGTTCTTCGTGCATGATGCATCCACACTTCCACTGTTCTTCGTGCATGATCCATCCACACTTCCACTGTTCTTCGTGCATGATCCATCCACACTTCCATTGTTCTTCGTGCATGACCCATCCACACTTCCATTGTTCTTCGTGCATGACCCATCCACACTTCCACTGTTCTTCGTGCATGATCCATCCACACTTCCACTGTTCTTCGTGCATGATGCATCCACACTTCCACTGTTCTTCTTGCATGACCCATCCACACTTCCATTGTTCTTCGTGCATGACCCATCCACACTTCCATTGTTCTGCGTGCATGATCCATCCACACTTCAACTGTTCTTCGTGCATGATCTATCCACACTTCAACTGTTCTTCGTGCATGATCTATCCACACTTCCATTGTTCTTCGTGCATGACCCATCCACACTTCCATTGTTCTTCGTGCATGACCCATCCACACTTCCATTGTTCTTCGTGCATGATCTATCCACACTTCAACTGTTCTTCGTGCATGATCTATCCACACTTCAACTGTTCTTCGTGCATGATCTATCCACACTTCAACTGTTCTTCGTGCATGATCTATCCACACTTCAACTGTTCTTCGTGCATGATCTATCCACACTTCCACTGTTCTTCATGCATGATCTATCCACACTTCCACCGTTCTTCATGCATGATCCATCCACACTTCCATTGTTCTTCGTGCATGATCTATCCACACTTCAACTGTTCTTCGTGCATGATCTATCCACACTTCAACTGTTCTTCGTGCATGATCTATCCACGCCTCCACTTTTTTCTGTCAGCTTATCCCTGTTCTACATCTATTATAACTGTTACCTATTTTAACACTTCTCTTGGTTCCACTGTTTGGCAGTAATTGTTTGTGTGGATCTCTTCTGAGAACGTGATTCATTAATTTCCATCGTCTACCTTTTATAACTGTGTGCATTTCGTGACAACAAGGCACGACACACGATAATGCTGATAACAAAGAAATCAACGCGTTATTAAAATAAGCAAGGTAGTTTCTGAAAAAGTGCGGAATCGTTCTGTTAACATCACATACTACAGATTAATGGGAGCCGCGATAGCTCAGTAGTTAGTGAAATGGACTACAAGGTACAAGAGGTCGGGTTCGATCCTGATCGACGGCTTCCAGGTTCAGCCAGGCTTAAATGGGTACATGATTTTTTTTTCTGGGAAAGTAAAGCAGCATGGACGTAATATCGACCACATTAACCCAAAATTAATGTGCCGAAGGTCTGTAAAACTTATGGTCACTAACACCATATTCCCTATACGTCACGTGGCGTGACAACACACTTTACTACTACTTTTTACTACAGATCAATACCAGTTATATTTGTCATTTGTCTATCAATAAAGTCACTTGGGCTTAATATCTCGTGATGGCATCAAATATTATTTAATTACAATTCGTAACACGCCACACTGTTGAAACTGGGACGCTTATAATATATATTCGCTTCATACGGCAAAATGTGAATACCAAATTTATAAAATGGCTTGAAGAAACCATTAAGAAATGCAATGCTTCTGTTATGATTAAGCACTAGATAAATACACGTACTTGAGTTCATGTTCCATTTTAATTTATAATTTATAATGACAGAATACTATATATATATAAATATATATATAAATAAATAAATTAGCCACATTAGATATGCACATATGTAAATTATAATCAGACATAGGAAAAAATATTTTTGATTCTTAATAAAAATGCCAAAATCACAAGTCATCAAAGTGCCAAATAGAAAATGTGTATAGTGTTGTTTTCATGGAAATATGCATTCTATACAATAGTGTTATGGCATACTTCACACACACACACACACACACACACACACACACACACGCACGCACGCACGCACGCACGCACGCACGCACGCACACACACACACACACACACACACACACACGTACGTACACGTCCTTTGTAGTCCAGTTCACTAACCACTGAGCTATCGCTGCTCCCAAACAGGACTGTGGGCTTACAAATATCAACGCTAATGAGGAGTGGATACTGTGCCATGTCATTCAGGGGCACATTATCGTGTATTGTCACACTCGACAGGAAAAGTAGGGAACTGAACTCGGTCGTGGTCAATGCTGAGGTCAACGTCTCATCTGCGATAACACCGATAAGAATGATGCAGTCATCTATACAGACGGATCTGTAATACGACACAAAGGTGTGCGTGGGATTTTGCTCGGCATGCAGAATAGTTAAGGAAGACAGTGGTGACACGTTATGGCCACGATTATCATGACGATACAACGAAGGTCATATTCTAACTAATGGCAACAGAAGATCACATATTAAGCAAACCATCACGTGAGCTGTCATGCAGTAACCCCACGAACACAGGTACAGCAGTGATAAGATTGTTGAAAACAGGAAGCACACAGATGTATGGTGTGAGTTAGAAATGGGGTACAATGCTGAAGGGGTAAAGGCATAAAAATGAGAAGCTGCTGTAAAGTTAATGATGAGGATGAAAAGAATTGGTATAGTTGCATCTTTACGTTGGTGAGGTACAAAACAAAATAAAAGAGACTTTGCAGCCCAGTAGGTCTTCAGCTTGAACAATGGACAACACACACACACACATATCTAAGTGAATGCACAAAAATTACATCACTATCATCAAGTACCGGGCCTGCTGGCGTAGGTGATCTTGCCTCTCCACAACTTTCGATCTCGACAGTTATTTATCATTTCTATTGTTGACTTTCCGCCAAGCTATTTTCTTAAGCTGTCTGGTATCTTTTCTCTTTACTTTCCTCTATCTCTTCGTCCCTCAATTTTCCCAGTTGTTACAATATATTCCTCTTCTCATTACATGGCCAAAAGTCAAGTAAGTCATCAAAAGTCACTTATTGACTGGGCAAGAACACACATCATGATCATAGGAAACAACCCGTTTAAGCTACCTCCAAGATGTCTGTGGACATGGAAATGCCCAGGAGACAACGCACGTAATCAAACTGATTCATCATGATCATCGAGTGCCTTCTCCGCAACGAAGGTTGGCTACCATGGATCGCCATTCTACTCTGTTTCTTGCTTTGATGGTGCAGATTGCCATAGGCTGACTTGTCCATCTTTTGATGTTACTCGTCCATGTTAGTCTTGGTCTGCCTCTGCCTCTTTTATCTTGTATTTTTCCTTCCAATATTACTTTTAGTAGGCTATTGTGTCTTTTAACATGCCCCAAAAATCTCATTTGTCTTGTCTTAATTGTATTTAGTAGTTATCTTTTTATTTTCAGTTGTTTTAAAACTTCATCGTTTGTTATCTTTTCTTTCCATCCAATTCTACCTATTCTTCTATAAACCCACATTTCAAAGGCTTCAATTTTCTGTTCTGTTTTCTTGTCTAATGTCCATGTTTCTGCACCATACATGAATATTGAAAATATGTAACATTTTGCCATTCTTAGTTTCAGCCCTGCTGATATTTGTTTTGTTGTTAGTATATTTTTTATGGCATTGAAATTACTTTTTGCCATACCTATTCTTTTGTTTATTTCAATTTTGCATTTTCCATCACTGGTTATAGTATGTCCAAGGTAGTTGTAGCTCTGGACTGTCTCCAGATGTATTCCCTCAACTTGATATTTAATTGTAGGTCTTGAGAATTTCCTTTGTTTATGATCATAGTTTTAGTCTTTTTGATATTCATTTCTAGTCCATATTTTTTGCTTGTTATGTTTATCACATTAAGCAATTGTTGTAGGTCTTTAATCAAATTGATTACATAATTATAAAAATTACATAGCGACTTCATTATTAAATATCTGGAAAAGAAAATATAAAAAAATGAATGAAAATAAACTTCTAAGCAGTTCTTGCTATGACCCGGTCAGAAGGAAAATGTGCCTCACAGTCGATTGTTGCGGGTAAAGTGGGCTGAACGGACCACAGGTAATATTACTGAAAGTGTTCTAAAAATATGAGGAGATTTGTAAACATCCGAGCATGGAGAATATTGGATCCCTCAAATATATCTCTACCAGCAAAGCCTATACGCACATACATGCACATACATAATATACGCACACATACATATACATATTCATTTACATATTCATTTACATAACATTAAGAATCGCACATTAAAAGTAAATGGGTCACTATAAAACAGATCTGTAGGTAAAATAACTAAGAATAGAGTCCCCTACGGATGCACAAGAAGAGTAATGTACAGTATAATTACAGAAAAATATGGTAAGAGAAATATATGTTGCGCAGACAAGAAGAACGCATGAGGCTATCGTTGTGTGGTATAGTAGAGAGTTACAAGGACAGCTAAGAGGAACAGTATGGGCGCACAAAAAGACAGAACTGACGGAGAGGTGATAAATAACAGTGGCCATATATAGGGTACAAGAGGTCGGGTTCGATCCTGACCGACGGCTGACGGGTTCACTCAATCTTAAATGGGAACCGGATTTATTCTGGGAAAGTAAAGCAGCACGGGCGTAATACCGACCACATTACCCCAAAAATCATGCAATGAAGGTCTATAAAAATTATGGTCACTATCGCCACTTGGCGTAACGGAGTATTTTAATTTTTTTAATATA
The DNA here is from genome assembly GCA_032433765.1 of Megaustenia siamemsis. NCBI lineage: Eukaryota > Metazoa > Mollusca > Gastropoda > Stylommatophora > Ariophantidae > Megaustenia > Megaustenia siamemsis. The sequence goes on from JAVIAB010000008.1 coordinate 48,519,753, forward strand.
GAGTGGTATAATCGAGTTTACACTGTGGGGTGGGGAAGGGGGCAATAATAGATAAGCTCTGTTTACGAGTGTGATATATTCCTGGCTTGTGACGTCAACAAACACATCTGGACGATAAGGCGATTCTCAAGAGCGAACCCGCTGCTGACATGGGATGAAGACAAAGAACAACATTATTTTGTTGCTGTCCTACATGATGCCACAAGAGGAAAATACAAATGAGTGCACTGCTGCGGTAAAGCTGGGGAACCTGAAAATAAATGCAATGCTGTGGTAAAGCTGGGGAACCGACAAATATAGGCTATGCTATGGTAAAGTTAAGCTGTTTGTGTTGTTCCTGTTTTCTAAAGAAGACCGATTGTAGGCCAAAACTTCAAATATTTTGTATTGTCCTTTTACATGTAAAGTTGTCACAATACTTTGTAGGCGTGTATCTTCCATCCCACCACCTGCTAAAATGCCACAAGACTTGCTAATCATTTATTGTTTTATTTGTTTCCAACCGGGGGGGGGGGGGGGGGGTTAAAATAATAGAGAATGAGTGTAAAGTCAAGACATGATAAAAAAAAAGTAAAGTACAGTACCCCCGTCACACCAAGTGGCGTATAGGGAATATAGTGTTAGTGACCATAAATTTTACAGACCTTCGGCACATGATTTTTCGGGTAATGTGGTTGGTATTACGCCCGTGCCGCCTACTTTCCCAGAAAAAATCCGGTACCCATTTAAGGCTGGGTTAATCCGGAAGCCGTCGGTTGGGATCGAAACCTACCTCTCGTCCTTTGTAGTCCAGTTCACTAATCACTGAGCTACCGCGGCTCCCTCAAGACATGATGGTAGGCGAAATATAAATAGAAGGTTAGTAGAAAGTCAAGACATGATGGTAGGAGAAATATAAATAGAAGGTGAGTGGAAAGTCAAGACATGATAGTAGGAGAAATATAAATAGAAGGTGAGTGGAAAGTCAAGACATGATGGTAGGCGAAATATAAATAGAAGGTGAGTGGAAAGTCAAGACATGATGGTAGGCGAAATAAAAATAGAAGGTGAGTAGAAAGTCAAGACATGATGTTAGGCGAAATATAAATAGAAGGTGAGTAGAAAGTCAAGACATGATGGTAGGAGAAATATGAATAGAAGGTGAGTAGAAAGTCAAGACATGATGTTAGGCGAAATATAAATAGAAGGTGAGTAGAAAGTCAAGACATGATGGTAGGAGAAATATGAATAGAAGGTGAGTAGAAAGTCAAGACATGATGTTAGGCGAAATATAAATAGAAGGTGAGTAGAAAGTCAAGACATGATGGTAGGAGAAATATAAATAGAAGGTGAGTAGAAATTCAAGACATGATGGTAGGCGAAATATAAATAGAAGGTGAGTAGAAAGTCAAGACATGATGGTAGGAGAAATATAAATAGAAGGTGAGTAGAAAGTCAAGACATGATGGTAGGAGAAATATAAATAGAAGGTGAGTAGAAAGTCAAGACATGAAGGTAGGAGAAATATAAATAGAAGGTGAGTGGAAAGTCAAGACATGATGGTAGTAGAAATATAAATAGAAGGTGAGTGGAAAGTCAAGACATGTTGGTAGTAGAAATATAAATAGAAGGTGAGTGGAAAGTCAAGACATGTTGGTAGGCGAAATAAAAATAGAAAGTGATGGAAAGCCAAGATATGATGGCAACAGAAATATAAATAGAATGTGATGGAAAGCCAAGATATGACGTCAGCAGAAATATAAATAAAATGTGAGTGGAACGTCAAGACATGATGGTAGGAGAAATATAAATAGAAGAATAACATCGAGAGATATATAAATTGTCAAAATATCCGAATTTATTACTAAGCCATGAAACAAACAAAAATATATAAAATCTACCAAAAATATAAAATTCACTAAATTGCAATCAGCCAAAAGCACTCGGCATGTCAACAAATAACACAAACATAATTCGGATCCCAAAATCGATGTTATTTGAACAATATTCGTTGAACCAGTGTTATATATGTCATTGAGGAGTAGTAGCATTGAATAGGGGGCCTCGGTAGCCTAGTTAGGAAAACCGCCTGACTGGACTACTTACGTTCGGACAACCATGGTATTACCCTGGGAAGATGAGGAATGTCGCCTCTCATCTGAGTTTCGATGCTTGAGGCGACACTATCCAGAAATCTTCGAACATTTCTGGATAGGCGGCCGAGCACATATGAGTGTAAACTCGCGAGCTAAGACGCCGGTTCAAGTCTCGTACTTTACCTTTACCTTATTGAGTAGTTTTGTTATGACTTGTACTCCCAGCTCTCCTAATGCATTTATCTCTTCGATTGTTATATTGTCGGGACCTGCCACTTTTCATGTGTTGAATTGTGTCTTCCACTTCACTCTGCATAACTGTGGTCCTGTGTCTTAAGAACATTGATGGAAAGATCTATAGAGGTAAAGAAAGATCTATATATGTGCTTTATAGACTACACAAAAGCATTTGACAAAGTAAAGCATGTCAAAATAATCAATATGCTGGAGAAATTAAACATTGATGGCATGGATCTGCGAATCATAAAAAATACATGTACTGACAACAAACATCAGCTATAAGAATTAACAATCAAACAGGACAATTTCAATGTATAAAACAAGGAGTCAGACAAGGCTGTGTTCTGTCACCGGATTTGTTTTCACTTTACAGCGAATATATTATGAGATCAATAGTAGACAAAAAAGGAATTGAAGTCAACGGTCACAACATAAATAATTTGCGATATGCGGATGACACAGTCTTAGTAGCAGAGACAGAGAATGAACTACAAGAAATGATAGACATAGTAGTAAAAGAAAGCAACAAGAAAGGTCTCAGTCTGAATAGTAAGAAAACAGAAGTAATAGTCATATCGAAGAAACAATCATCGCCAGCATGCAGCATAAAAATAAACAGGACAAATTTGAAACAAGTGCAACATCTGAAATACTTGGGCACAATAATAACATCAGATGGAAGATGCACCACAGAAATAAAAAGCAGAATAGCTCAGGCCAAAATAGCATTTTGAAAACTAAAAAATATCATATGCAACAAATCTATGGCAATAGAAATTAGAAAGAGAGTTCATCGGTGCTATATAGAACCAATTGTGACCTATGGAAGCGAATCATGGACAGAAGACAAACAAATGAAAAGACGATTAGAGGCCACAGAGATGGGATTTCTCAGAAGAATGTTGAAAGTTCCCTGGACAGCTAAAAAGACCAATGAGGAAGTTCTCAAAGAGGCCAACACAAAAAGGGAGTTCTTAAAAACAGAAAGAAACAATCAACATTTTTCGGGCACATCATGAGAAGAGGAAAGTTGGAATACTTGGTTACAACTGGCAAAATAAAAGGAAAGAGAGATCGCGGACGACAAAGAGAGAAAATACTGGATAGCTTGGTGTCATGGCATGGAAAATAGTCAACAACAGAACTGATACGATGCACTGTAGATAGAAGATTGGGGAGGGACATGATCTCCAGCGCCAACCGGTATGGCACATGATGATTCGTTGATCCATATTTTTTTATGCAATACTGATGCTGAGAAAAAAATAATATTAAATATATACTAAATGCGCGGTCACGATAAAATTTACACGATTCATAACATTAGGTGACCGACTTTAGCGAAACAAAACAAGTCTTTGCGTTATTTGTTTATTCAGTTTTAAAATCCAATTAATTCATTTTGTAAAATCGTAGAGGTGGTAACATTTGTGCAATGGCGTATGGTTTTAAAATATTCCAATGGCAAAAGGCGATGTAAAGATGATTTCAAATGTTAAAATTAATGTTAAATTTCAATATCAGTTGTTAGCAGCTTAAAAAATGAAATAAATGGAATGTTTAAAGATATAACAATACTTAATAACTGAGAGTAAAATAAAAAAAAATTGAAATGAGAAATTAGAAGTAGACAATGCTGAAAAGCGGGGTTGGTGACAAACGTTTAAATTGATAAAATGTGAGAATGACATAGAAAAAACATGATTTGGAGAGTATTTGCTTGACAGAGACAAAAGCGACCACTGAAAGAAAACATAAATGATAGTGAAGAACCACGAACAATAATATATAGACTAACCAAAATGTTAGTTGCTCTGAAAAAAAAACCCATAGAAGAGGCACTGAGTAAATATGACTGTTTTTTTTCTTTCTTTCTTTATTTCTTTGTTTCTTTGTTTCTTTCTTTGTTTCTTTGTTTCTTTGTTTCTTTCTTTCTTTCTTTTTTTTCTTGCTTTCTTTCTTTCTTTCCTTATTCCATCCTTCCGCCTTTCTTTCTTCTTTTCTTTTTCTCTCTCTCTCCCTCTCTTATATCTCACTATTTTTTTTTCGTGCAACGTCAAAGAAAGGAGGAATGTATAACTTCTTTCTTTCTTTCTTTATTTCTTTGTTTCTTTGTTTCTTTCTTTGTTTCTTTGTTTCTTTCTTTCTTTCTCTCTCTCTCTCTCTCTCTCTTATATCCCACTGTTTTTTCGTGCAACATCAAAGAAGGGAGGAATGTATAACTTTCTTTCTTTCTTTCTTTCTTTCTTTCTTTCTTTCTTCTTTCTTTCTTTCTTTCTTTCTTCTTTCTTTCTTTCTTTATTTATTTATTTATTTCTCTCTCTCTCTCTTTCTGTTATGTCTCACTGTTTTTTTTCGTGTAACATCATAGGAAGGAGGAATGTATAATTTTCTGTCTTTCACTAGTTCTGTAGCTAGATTTGGTTGTCATGCCGAATTTGCTTATGTCTTCTTGATACCATCTATCCAAATCTTTCTGGATTTCCCTTTCGCTATACAGCGAATTTTGCAAAGAGTTACACATTTTACCTTCCTAGACAGCAAACTGTTCTGAGATGGAGACGTAACATCAGTAAGCATGAAACGCATTGCGCTAGATGTCCATAATTTATAACGACATTAGAAAAGACATTTGGAGGAGAGGAAAAAAAAACCAGTTGAAAATAGGTGAACAGGTTTAGGTTGGTATCAAATGCTTTCAACAAACTGACGATCATCTGGAGATCCAAAGTTCTCAGCAAAAGTAGTCAACAGCAGAATTGATACGATGCGCTCTACATAGAGAATTGTGGAAGAACATGTTAGCCTACGCCAAACGGTATGGCACATGATTATGATGATGAGGATAAAAAGCCATACTCGCAAATAATGCTGATGTTTATTGCACGATAAAAAACTCAAGCAAAACATATCTTTAAAAAAACAAAATGGAAAGTAAAAGTAGACAACTATATACTAAATGCGGCACGGGCGTAATACCGACCATATTACCTCAAAAATCATGTGCTGAAGGTCTGTAAAATTTATGTTCACTAACACCATATTCCCTATACGCCACTTGGCGTGACGGGGGTACTTGACTTTTTGGGAGCCGCGAAGGCTCAGTGGTTAGTGAACTGGACTACAGGAGCCGCGAAGGCTCAGTGGTTAGTGAACTGGACTACAGGAGCCGCGAAGGCTCAGTGGTTAGTGAACTGGGCTACAGGAGCCGCGAAGGCTCAGTGGTTAGTGAACTGGACTACAGGAGCCGCGAAGGCTCAGTGGTTAGTGAACTGGACTACAGGAGCCGCGAAGGCTCAGTGGTTAGTGAACTGGACTACAAAGGACAAGAGGTCGGGTTCGATCCCAACCTTTAATGGGGGTACCTGATTTTTTTTCTGGGAAAGTAAAGCGGCACAGGCGTAATACCGACTACATTACTCCAAAAATCATGTGCCGAAAATCCGTAAAATTTTTGGTCACTAACACCATAATATGTATTACACAACATGCCCTTTTTTGGAATCCCCAGGGGAAAAGACAAAGAAAAAGACCAAGGAATTCTTGGAGAAGACAGATATAAGCAGAGATTAAGATGATGGGGAAGACATTGAATGATCTTAAAAGAATGGCAAAAAGCAGAACGACTTGGAAAGTGTTTGTTGACGACATATGCTCCACTGGGAGCTGAAAGGTAGAAGAGGAAGAACACCATACTCCCTATACGCCACTTGGCGTGACGGGGGTACTTTACTTTACTATATACTAAATGGGGTTTTTGAAACAGCTTGGCATATGTAATGTTAGGTCAGGTGCAAATTGTAGCAACGACCATTTACACATGCTAGAGGACTCAAAGGAAAACTGAAGAAATTAAATTTGGCATCGAAGGATATTCAGGTACATTTGACATCTCTTAGAGCTAGTTCCTACGAAATCACAAATATTCTCTGCAATAAAACTTTGTCAAAAGAAAAATAGAAATACTATTACCATACAAAATGGCCAGTTAAAGAACAAGCAAGAAGGTCATTTGAAGGCAGAAAAAAAAGCGGTTTTGTATACAAATTTGACGAATAACATGCACAGTTAAAAGGAGTAATGACGATTTGTTGAAGAATGACACAGCAATAATGAAACTTTTGAAGCGTATTAGAAATAAGTAATTATAGGCCTTGTAAATTAATATGATATGATATTGATAATATAAACACTTTTAGGTGATAATACATTCCACACAGTAGTATATATATATATATATATATATATATATATATATATATATATATATATAAGTAATGCGATAATACTAGTAAAAATAACATCATAATAATAATACAAGAAGTTTTTTTTTAATTTAGAAATATTAATTATCTGAAAGGCATCGTTTATCATTGATTGTTTGTAAATATTTCATCACACATAAAATCAACCAATCAGAACAGATGCAACAAACTGTGACAAACATATTAACCAATGACACCATAGTTCTGCAAAACATTGCGGCTATCAATCCATATTAAGAGCGTGATATATAGGTAAACAACCAATTAGATCGAAGGAAGATTGTCTGATCTAGAGCATTGACAATTTAATCTACCTGCTTATGGTTCTTTGTGGTCGCGTTTTTATGTGCAACCAGGTTAGAATTGTATTCTGGGATTTCATTATTAACTTCGTGACTGCAGGATCTGTGCGAATAATTCGGTACGTTTTTTAAAATTATAATTCGAATATAAGATTTTGGAATTGTGTAACATGTATATGACAATATGCAGACATGTTTATAGTTAGCATATATATATATATATATATATATATATATAGTTATGCAAGACATATATATATATTCATATTATAATTCTTTCTTTCATAATTTGCTTTCAGCGTCAAATGATGATATAATTTGCCTCTTTTGCTCCTCTGACTTCCTCTGCTGTTGTTATATTTCTTCATGTTTCTAAAATTCAGCTAATCATTCTTTTTCATGGTCGACCCTTGAGTGGTATCTCGCAACGTTTATTAAAGGCTAGTTGTGTTGTGGTCTTTCTGTCATATCACGTGGCCAAACTATTTGATCTGTTGTTTGTTTATATCCCACGTATATACATATACACATATATTTATATTTTTATAGAGATTTCCAAATGACTTCGGCTAAACTCGTAATCTCCCGTGGTTAGGTAGCAATACAAATTCGCCGATTTGAAAATTGATGGCACAGATCTTGAATATGTTAGAATCACGCAAATTTTTGTCGAAACTGCTATCGATACGGGAAAGAGGTGGATCAACAAAACTATAATTTGTATGTTACAACTTTGTCAAACTTGAAATTGCAACATACTCTTTCTTTGTTCTCTGTATCTCACTATCTGAACCGCAGCTCCGTATAACTAATTTGTAACAGCTTGAAACTTAACACTTAATGTTGCTTAATTCTGGAAAGAATTACTCTATTTGACGAAATGTTAACAAAGACTAGGGAGCAGCGATAGCTCAGTGGTTAGTGAACTGGACTACAAAGGACAAGAGGTAGGGTTCGATCCCAATCGACGGCTTCTGGGTTCACCCAGCCTTTAATGGGTACCTGATTTTTTTTCTGAGAAGTAAAGCGGCACGGGCGTAATACCGACCACATTACCCCAAAAATCATGTGCTGAAGGTCTGTAAAATTTATGGTCATTAACACCATATTCTCTATACGCCACTTGGCGTGACGGTGGCTCTTTAATTTTTTTTTTTTTTTAACAACAAAGACTACCTTGCCTTATGTATTTTACCTATGTATATAGAACAATAGCCTTGGTGTCATGGCATGGAAAGCAGTCAACAACAGAACTGATACGATGCACTGTAGATAGAAGATTGTGGATGGACATGATCGCCTACGCCAACCGGCATGGTACATGATGATGATATAGAACAAACCAAACACATTACTAACCGATTGACTATTTACACAAAGCTATCGCATTTGGCTTTTTCTGTCCAGCATGTCAGATTTCAGCATGTCACATTTCAGCATGTCACATTTCAGCATGTCACATTTCAGCAGGTCACATTTCAGCATGTCAGATTTCAGCATGTCACATTTCAGCATGTCACATTTCAGCATGTCACATTTGAGTATGTCACATTTCAGTATGTCACATTTCAGCATGTCAGATTTCAGCATGTCACATTTCAGCAGGTCACATTTCAGCATGTCAGATTTCAGCATGTCACATTTCAGCATGTCAGATTTCAGCATGTCACATTTCAGCAGGTCACATTTCAGAATGTCACATTTCAGTATGTCACATTTCAGTATGTCACATTTCAGCATGTCACATTTCAACACAGCATTTTTAAGTACCAGGTGTCCCTTCCTCATAAACCTCTTATTCACTTGACCCGACCGGTAATTTGGTTTCCATATCCCTGTAGAGAAATGCAGTAGGATCAATTTTTGATCAAAGATCGTGATGCACAGTCAACTATGAGTTGTTGATCACTCTAACCCCATATATGGTCTAACGTTTTGATCTTCTTTCCATGAAATACCACCATTTCATTTGATATAGCTTCCATTCCCACTGTTGTTCTAGTACTTGTTGGGCTATCCAGAGTAATTTTGCAGAATTAATAAATGTAAAAGATACGATGATGATGATGATGATGATGCGGTCGCCCGATGATTTGAGGTATTCTAGCGGATACGAACCGTAGACTTCCTCCTCGTCATCCGCCCTTAAAAGGACGTTAAGTGGACGTAGTTACGTTGTGTTGAAGTTTGCAGTGTAACACTGTGATATCTGCGCCTTTCGGCCCAACACATCCGACTTCAGCCGACATTTTTGAGTACCGGGTTTGTCTTCCCTCTTCGATCCCTGCTCGCTTGGCCAGACTAGACAGGTTAGTCTGTTTCTGGAGGCACCGCGGAGAGGTGTAGCAGGGTCTGGATGGTTCTGGTTCACCGATCCTGGCGCAAGCCATCAGTTATGAGTCACTGACGACTTCCAGCTCTGGTGCTGGGGGGGGGGGGGGGGCGCGCCTTCGCCTCCGTAAAAGATATAAACTTTTATTTATTTTTAAATTTTTTTTTTTTGGGGGGGGTTGTTAAGAGGGGGGGGGGGATACTTTGCAACACAGAAACAAGAAAATATAAAATTATCTACCCATCTAGAAGAAACTGTTACGCGATTTTGCACCACCATCATCATCATCATCATCAAGCACCGGGCCTGCTGGCGTAGGTGATCATGTCTCTCCACAACTTTCGATCTCGACAGTCACTTATCATTTCTGTTTTTGACCTTCTGCCAAGCCATACTCTTAAGCTGTCTGGTATTTTTTTCTCTTTTCTTCCCTCTATCTCTTCGTCCCTCAATTTTTCCAGTTGATACAATATATTCCAGTTGTTCTCTTCTCATTACATGGCCAAAAAATGATGAACATGATGATGACGTCTTGCTCTTCTTGCTGTGATCTCTTTTAGAACATCTTCATAACTCTTCTTTGCTGTCCATGGTATTCTCAACATTCTTCTGTAAAACCACATTTCTACAGACTCCAGTGATTTTCTTGTCTCTTGTCCTATTGTCCATGATTCACATCCATATATTAAGACTTTTTCTTACCATATAAGCATATATTGAAAGAGGAGAAAGAGGAGGAAGAGCAAGACGCATGCCATAGTAAGATGGAGAAACAACATCATGGAAACATTACATCAACATCTATCAGCAATGTCTGAAGCCGCCAAAAGGGCGAGAATTAGAACTTTCTACCTCCCAAAATGAAGGTACATAAGGAAGTGAATAAATAAAATAAAAGCACATATTTTGAGATATCACTTATAGTCTTTCTTCATTTCTTGTCTTATATTTTCTTGCAGGTCGTTAATACTAAAGAACCATTGATAGAATTAATATTCAGAGGTCGCCTGCTTCCTCATATATACTTCAAGGTTTAAACAGATCCGTAGTAATGCAGTCTCGTCAAGGCAGAGGACGTCTGTGAGTATACGCTTTACATTACGGATATTGGGGGTTGCTTACTTTGTACGGTGTTGAGATGTGCTTAGAATTACAGATGTTGAGATGTGCTTAGAATTACAGATGTTGAGATGTGTTTAGAATTACAGATGTTGAGATGTGTTTAGAATTACAGATGTTGAGATGTGTTTAGAATTACAGATGTTGAGATGTGTTTAGAATTACAGATGTTTAGATGTGTTTAGAATTACAGATGTTGAGATGTGTTTAGAATTACAGATGTTGAGATGTGTTTAGAATTACAGATGTGGAGATGTGTTTAGAATTACAGATGTTTAGATGTGTTTAGAATTACAGATGTTTAGATGTGTTTAGAATTACAGATGTTGAGATGTGCTTAGAATTACAGATGTGGAGATGTGCTTAGAATTACAGATGTTGAGATGTGTTTAGAATTACAGATGTTGAGATGTGTTTAGAATTACAGATGTGGAGATGTGCTTAGAATTACAGATGTGGAGATGTGCTTAGAATTACAGATGTGGAGATGTGCTTAGAATTACAGATGTTGAGATGTGCTTAGAATTACAGATGTGGAGATGTGCTTAAAATTACAGATGTTGAGATGTGCTTAGAATTACAGATGTTGAGATGTGCTTAGAATTACAGATGTGGAGATGTGCTTAAAATTACAGATGTTGAGATGTGCTTAGAATTACAGATGTTGAGATGTTTTTGGAGTTACTGATTTTGAAATGTGTCGAGAGTTTCGGGTGGCGAATTGTGTTTCGGATGTTAAGATGTGTTTATAGTTTCAGATGTTGAGATATGTTTATAGTTTCAGATGTTGAGATGTGTTTATAGTTTCAGATGTTGAGATGTGTTTATAGTTTCGGATGTTGAGGTTTTTTTTTACAATTACGGACGCTGAAATATGGTTAAAGTTACGGATGATGAATTTGTGTTTAGAGGATGTTGTGATGTATTTACAGTTTTGGATGTTGAATTGTATTTAGAGTTACGGAAGTTGTGATGAATTTAGAGTTTTAGACGTTGTATATGTTTAGAGTTTACAATGATGAGACGTGTTTAGAGTTCCGCATGTTGAAATGGGATTATAATCACAGATGTCGAATTGTATTAAGAAGTTTAAACATTAAGATGGGTGTCCGGTTAGCGCAATCGATAGGCGGTTGGCTTACCACGGCAACAGCCGGGGTTCGTACCCTGGCGAGGACACCTGGGTTTTACTAATTCCCTAAAAATTAGTGGGAGCCGCGATAGCTCAGTGGTTAGTGAACTGGACTACTACGGACAAGGGGTAGGGTTCGATCCCAACCGACGGCTCCGGGTTCACCCAGCCTTAAATGGGTACCGGATTTTTTCTGGGAAAGTAAAGCAGCACGGGCGTAATACCGACCACATTACCCCAAAAATCATGTGCTGAAGGTCTGTAAAATATAGGGTCACTAACACCATATTTCCCTATACGCCACTTGGCGTGACGGGGGGTAAAAAGAAAGAAGAAAAAACATTAAGATGTCTTAGAGTTACAGATGTTTAGATGTTTTCAGTTTCGGATGTTGAGATGTTTTTAGAATTTATGAAGTTGAGACATTTTAGAGTTTCGTATGATCAATTTTGATTAGAGTTTCAGATGTTGAGATGTTTCTAGAGTAACGAATGCTGAAATACCTTTTAGTTATGGTTGTTGAATTGTGGTTAGAGTTTCGGATGTTTTGATGTTTAGAATTTCAAATGTTGAGATGTGTTTAGTTAGAGTTTACAATGGTGAGATGTGCTAGAGTTACAGATACTGAGTGGAGCTAATTTACGAAATGTTTAGATGTGCTTAGAGTTACGGATATTGAATTTTGTTTAGATTTTCGTATGTTGAGATTATAACCTTTCGTCAATATTTAAATATGCTCAACACAAAAAATGGGCACTAATGCTATATTCTCTATATAGTCCAAATTCTTTCCTTTTGTCTGTCTTTGTGTCTTTCATTTTGTTTAAGGATATAAATGACATAGAAATGTAGACAAATAGTATAAACATGTTAAAAAAATAAAGCAGACCTTGCAAGGTAGATTTAAAGTAAAAATAAAATATTAATAAACAGTGTAGACGCACAATGTAAACAGACACGAGTTTTAAACAGAACACGCGGTCATTCACATAAAGCATTACACACAAAAAATTGGGAAAATCTGTAACAATTAAAATACCAAACGCCAACACACTATACGTTGCTCAACCTGATGTGATAAATGTCATTGACGTTTTCAATATAAAGCATTAAGCAATAGGTTTACCTGAATAATCAATATAACGATGGCAGAGAACCAGTGTCTGGCTGGAACAAGAACGTTTATACTCACGGGAGAAAACTCATTGGCAGAAGATCGAAATAATTCCCTCAAGGACTACAACAAAAAATGCCGATATTCGACAAGCCAATATGTATTGTTTCTACACTTATGTCAACAATATACCATCATCATCGAGTGCTCTCTCCGCATCGAAGGTTGGCTACCGTGGAACGCCATTCCACTCTGTCTCTTGCTTTGATGGTGCAGATTGCCATAGGCTGACTTGTCCATCTTTTGATGTTACTCGTCCATGTTAGTCTTGGTCTGCCTCTGCCTCTTTTGCCTTGTATTCTCCCTTCTAATATTACTTTTATTAGACTGTTGTGTCTTTAACATGACCAAAAAATTTCAATTGTCTTGCTCTAATTGTGTTTAGTAGTTCTTTTTTCATTTTTAGTTGTTTTAAAACTTCATTGTTTTCTTTTCTTTCCATCCAATTCTACCTATTCTTCTATAAATCCACATTTCAAAGGCTTCAATTTTCTGTTCTGTTTTCTGGTCTAATGTCCATGTTTCTGCACCATACAGGAATATTGAGAAGATGTAACAATATACAACAACAATATATATATATATATATATATAAAGTAAAGAGCCCCGTCACGCCAAGTGGCGTATAGGGAATGTGGTGTTAGTAACCATAAATTTTACAGACCTTCGGCACATGATTTTTGAGGTAATGGGTAACTCGTATATACTCGTATCTACTCATCTAAATACACAAATAGTTCTTTCTTTCTTTTTTGTTGTTCACCGATGACCATTAAAGGAATTCATGTTTCTCTTCCTCCTTAGAAGAACGTTAAGTGGTCGTAGATAGGTTGCGTTGTACTTTTCAGTAGAACTGTGATATTTTCGCTTTTCGGCCCAACACATCCGACTTCAGAATGTTATTTTTGAGTACCGGTTTGTTTCAACTTTTCGATACCGACGCGCTTGTCCAGACTAGACAGGGTAACTTGTTTCTGGAGGCACCGTAAAGAGGTGGAGTAGGGTCTGAATGGTTCTGGTTCACAAACCAGGCCCATAAGATGTTGGTCTCTGACAGCTTACACAGTGCATATGTGCTATGGAGTGGCCTTTTCCACTGGAGAACAAAATGTAAGAAATAGTTCACAAATACATAAACCACATATGCATGTATTTATAGAACCATTGTAACATTGCTACTGAGGTGGTGTTTTATGTTTTTCACAACTTTCAGACTATAATTGTTTATTGATTTTACTATTTGTTTTCTCCCGTACCCTGTCTTAATATGTAAATTTTCGTGATTTTACTCACATCTTCCATCGAATTTTTTTCCCAGCCATAACAACATACTCCAATACATACCTGCTTATTTCACTAACAAACACACACACAAATTATTATTTCTCAATTTTGTTGGTGACACACTTTCATATCTCTCTTTCCTATTTCAGATCCTGCTAATTTTTTTTTCTTTTATCTGTCCTTGATATTATCAAAATGCTGCTTTACCAACACACTTATGTGGCCTCACGATTTTCATGTTTATTTTGCTATTTTCAAGACATTAGAACTCATTTTTATGAGTTATTTTCAGTTCGATCGACAGCTTCCTGGTTCATCCAGCTTAATTAAGTACCAGATATTTTTTTGTGCAACAAAAATACCGCACTGCATCAGAATGCTGCCAAAATGTGAGCCCATTGTGAACAAATATGGTTCGTACACCATACAAACGTTAAACGATTCTCATTGTGTGACAGATTGTTTGTCTATTTATTTTTTTATGTTATTAAAAGTGAAAGATACTGATTGAAGGGGAAAAAGACACTTTTATTAAAACTTAAAAGCTTAAGGATGTACAGTAGAACTGTCTTAGAATATGAACATAAGAAACAGAAAATATGATTACATTGGGAATCAAAATGTTAACTTTAATAGTGAAAAATGCATATAAAACATGATGCAGTAGAAATCCGAATCCAGTGCTGGGATTTATTAGGAAAAAACAAAAACAAATAATTTGAATAAAAACAAAATCACCTCCAGAGAGCTTCCCTCGGAGAGATTTAACAGAACGCGACATCAGACGAAAGGCAAACGTAGAAACAGTGAGGTTAATGAGATATATGATGTCACGAAGAGCACCATCCAATAGGCACGATACTGAGAAGTGATCTCAATAACGTATTCTCAATCCACGCTGAAAGACAACATAACCAGAAGAAAGTAAACTGAAATAAAATAATAATAGTAATTATTTATATATGCATCCCAATTAAATGAGATAAAATAGAACAGAAGAGAAAGTAATACTTTTCACTAAAATTAATGTATGAGTTATACGATAGAAATTTGAGGAAGGCGCGGGCACTCATTGGTGCAATATCCGTCTTGGGAGCATTCATAGAGGGATCTATAAAGGTGGGGAGAGATCTATATATGTGCTTTATAGACTACACAGGGGCATATGGCAAAGTGGAGCGTGTGGACATGGTAGATGTGGAAATAATAGGAAAAACACTGAAATGCAGTTTTATATTATAAAAATGAACTTGGAGTAACCAGTAGAAGGGTATGGTTCCTACTTCTTAAAATAAATGACACGATTTTATATAAAAATAATACATAGCGGTGACAATAGTTAAAGTGAAGACTAATGTAAAACAAATGTTATTTCAAAGTTTAAATGAGCTAATATGGTCCTCTTCTTAATGTGCATTTTTTTTAAAACTTTAGCTCTAGAGTTCGTGACACGTCATTTTTTTGCCTTCTTTTGGTGAGGCACGAAATTGAAAGCCGAACACATGACGATGGGCGAGATAAACAATGAAAACGAGTCTTCAATTGAGTAAACTATAATACTCTTATTGCATGATTCGTCATCATTAAGTACCGGGTCTGCTGGCGTAGGTGATCATGTCTCTCCACAACTTTCGATCTCCACAGCTATTTATCGTTTCTGTTGTTGACATTCTGCCAAGTCATTCTCTTAAGTTGTCTGGTATTTTTTCTCTTTGCTTCCCTCTATCTTTTCGTCCTCAAGTCTTCCAGTTGTTACAATATATTCAAGTTGTTCTCGTCTCATTATATAGCCAAAAAATGATGATTGTTTCTTCGTAATAGTGGAAATTAGCTCTCTTTTTGCTTTGACATCTTTCAGAACATTTTCATTAGCTGTCTATGGTATTCCCAACATTCGTCTGAAATGCCACATTTACACAGACTCCAGTGAATTTCTTGTCTGTTGTCCTATTGTCCATGATTCACATCCATATGTTAAGACTGGCTCTACTTAACAATTAAGAACTCTCCGTCTTGTTTCTATTATAAAAAATGGATTGCATAGTGTTTTCCTCACCCCCTTGGAAAGCTGCTTTTGCCTGAGCCATTCTGCATCTCACCTCTTTTGTACATCCTCCGTCTTTATGCTAACAAAGTTCCCAAATATCCCAATTCATTCACCTGTTTTAACATACTGCATGATTAGAAGCCGCATTTGTTTTTGTCTAAGGAAAACACAAAATTAATTAAAGAAGTGAAGATTATGGCTGTCGTTCTTGCTAAAAAAGATTGTAGCAACATGAAGGACGCATCCAGATATTGTGGTAACCCAAAGAGAAAAGAAACATAAACGGCATGAGAAACATGTTGACCTACAAGCTGACCCACAGCTAACTATAGATTTACTTAGGCCTACAGGCTGGGAGGAAATTCCCGAAAAAACACCAACTAGAATGACGTTTTCATCTTTGTGAACAGGGGTGATTATGGGTAGAGTGACGTCAGCCGTCAACAGCCCCTGTAGCTGGTTGGTTGGCTCACAAAGCTGACACGTCACGCATGGATTTCTTCTGGGATTTCTCATTCAACCCTCAGGTCTATCTAAAGAAGACTATTGCCAGGGTGCTGATTGGGAAACCCCGGAATATTCCCAGCTAGCGTGATATTTTCAGCTTTACTTGCAGTGGTGGCATGACGCCAGTCGTATACAACACCCACAGCCAGCTACATAAATTACCCGCTGGCAGAAAATCAAATCGGAAAGCTTTTCAACTATAGCATGACGTTTTCAGCTTTGTGGGCAGCAGCGGTTGTAAGTAGAGTGACGTCAGCCGTCTATAGCTCCTACAGCTGAAAACAGCGCGCTAGATGGAGCGTTTTCCGATTTTATTTTCTGCCTGAGGGCCATCTGCTATAGCAGCTGTGACAGACCTATAGATGAATACGCGCGCACGTAAAGGTCTTTTGGGGTTTCTCTTTCAGCCCTTAGGCCTAACTCTATAAATAGCAATGAGGGAAAATTGAAGAACAAAATAGAAAAAAGGTATGGTAAAAGCTTTACGTGGTTAGTAGACGACACAGATTTAAACGACGTTTCGGCTCAATAGGCAATTTACCTTTTTTCTATTGTTTTCAATTTTCCCTCACAATTCAGCTTTACTGCAGCTTCGCATTTTTATGCATTCATTTGCATTTTTTTGCCTTAACTCCTAAATAGCGATGAGTAAGCTGTGGCCGTCTCGTGACACGTCGGAAATGTAATGTTCCTATAAATAGTTTTTCGATCATTGGTTCATTTTTGAGTAAGTGTCGTGCTAGTGCAATCTTTTATGTTCAGAAACAAGTCTCAGGGTCTAGTTCAAGATTTGATGAACCTACAAGACTACGTTATCAATGAAAGGAAGGTATATTTTAAATCTTATTTAAAATATAACAAAAAGGGAAGTGGAAGGTAAGGTGGGAGGAATTTTTATTTGAAACAACTGGAATCTGTACACCAAACGCAACTGATAGACTAGCACACAGTATTTACTCTCCTGCCTCTTATAAACCCTAGAACGCAACGTAGGTATTTCATAGCTGCCATTATAGATCATCATGAAATAGATCGACCCATCCGGTCAATATGCCGGATAGGCGACACGAAGCGTTTAGACACTGTCTGAAAAGTGTTCCTTGTTGCAGTTTCCTCATATTCCAAGTCCGGCTTGCTGCCGGAGCTACTGAGTTTAGTACTCTGTGCATACCTTGAGCTGTGCTTTTCACCAGGATCGTGTTTCTTTATTCCGATTGCTTACGATGAATGATGATATCGTGTGACGAAGGACAGTCCAGCTGCGTTCAATTTCGGTGCTGCTTGGCCTTATGTCTTTTGGCGTGTGCTGTAGCGGCTATAATAGGGGCTGCAGCTGTCTTTCTTTGTTTGGATATACCATGAGATGTTAATTCGGGTGATTCCACTGGCACGGGCGGTTGAAAATTATGAATTTCCATTCGTTTGCAGTGATACCTGGGCCTTCGAATAGCTATAACTACAGATTTCCTGCTGATGTAGGCGATCATGTCCCTCCATAACTTTCTATCGCAATAGCTGTTTATGTATTTTGTTGTTGGCTTCTTGCCATCCAATCTCTTAGGTTGTCCTGCACCTTTTCTCTCTTCCTCTCTCCTCTTCCATAAATTTGTTGTCCCAGTTGTCGCAATAAATTCCTATTATTCCTTTCTGATGTCTGGCAAAAAAAAAAAAAGAAAAGAAATATAAAAAAAAGAGATGAATGTCTTCTCTGGATATTTGAAATTAGATTTCTTTTTGCTTTTATCTCTTTTACACTGTCCACATTACTATTTTTAGTTATCCAAGGTTTTCTCAACATTCTTCTTTAAAACCATCTTTTTGAGGTCTCCAAAGATTTTCTTGTCTGTTATTCGATTATCCATGATTCACATCCATGCGTCCCTTGTGGCCTTACATAACAGTTTAGAACTACTTTTCTTATTTCCTTTGTCAAAAATTATGTGCATAATATTGTTATCATTATGTGAAATGCGACCTTTGCCTGAAATATCCTGCATCTCCTTTCTCTTATACATCTACCATTTGAATAATAGAATCAATATATTAGTGAATTATATTAGAGATAACACATGATCGGAGCAGAGTAAGGATGATTGACAAATACCTTCCACGAATGGGAACTCTGTGATATAGAGGTAAGGTCTGCCATTGGACTAGAAGATCCTGGGTTTGAATCCCACCACAGGCGGTAAGAATTTGCTCACCTCGAATCGGTGATTGTTTCGTGGCTTTACCACTCTCGGGAGCCAACACAGAGCTTCCGGGTTCACCCATTCTTAAATTGGTACCTGAATTTTTTTTTCTTCTGCGAAAGTAAAGCGGCACGGGGCGTATTCTCGACCACATTACCCCAAAAAATCATGTGTCTAATGGCTATACAAATTTATGGTTACTAACACAATATTCGCTATACACCACTTGGCGTGACGGGGATATTCACTATTAGTTTAATTTACCCTCTCTCGGTCTCTGGGTAGTGAGATTCTGTATCTGACCCACACGGATAACGGCAGACAAAACAGGAAGCCCCGTGTGCACTATGCGAACATTAAAGAACACTTGACAGTTGAAAATCGAAAAGAGTAAGAAAAAAATGGCTGCTTCATGGACAAAATGTAACCCAAAAAAAGTTAAAAACTCTCGATGATAAAAAATGACAGTACCTTTGAAGTCGGCGAATATATGTCTGTATGGCGAGGGACACCAGAGCAAACGGGTGCCGATGTGAAAAATAGTAAGAAGTGAAATTCACGCAAAATTTAATTCCTCAGAGTTTCGCTGGAAATATAAATCTGGCGTACGCGAAATAATTAAATCCTTTCAGCTTTTCCTTCCGTGCCGCGTGGAGAAAATGACACGAACTTTATTATTTCCGGCACGGGCGTAATACCGACCACATTACCCCAAAAATCATGTGCTGAAGGTCTGTAAAATTTATGGTCACTAACACCATATTCCCTATACACCACTTGGCGTGACGGGGGTACTTTACTCTTTTTTTTTTAAATTATTATTTCTTTCTGTGTGTGTGTGTCTGGGGGGTTGTGTATGTGTGATACACACTTCTTCATCTGAACCTTGACCTACAAACAATTTCATTAAAAAAATAATCTAGTTTATCCGCATCTTGCTAAGCAACGTCACAATCTCTTTCTTTCTCTGGCACTACCATTCTTAGCACACAGCCAAATCACTTCAACAAGTGCCGTCACTGTTCTCCACTAGCCGTCTCTCGTCTTCTCTTCATGTTTCGTCACTCTTCACCTCCTCACTCCTTAGCATATCTTTTGTGATGAAAACAAAACGTTCTTACCCACAGTTCCTCAGCCTGTACTATAGCTTACTCGCTGCGACCTGGAGTGCCAACCACACCTTAGTAAATATGCCAATAGTAGTCAAAATGACGTCTGTAAAAATGGATTTATTGACGTTTGTCTCGTAGTTTGAGAAAACAAAATGCTTCTAAGATTGCGCTGGCATTTGAACTTCGATGCTTACAAAGAAAGTAAGGGCAGTCCAATTTGGGGAAGCTGGCAACCCAGATATTTACAATTATCACAGCCATCGGCTTCTCAAACTGTTTTGTTGAGGTGTCTCTGAAGGATATTATCTTGATAACAAATTCGAGAAAAGAATTTGTAGTTTTGCGCCTTTTGGCGACTCATAAATACTAACAATTTCTAATTTCTGCTCGACTTGTGGTTAGCCCCAACAGAGTGCGTCACGTCTGGTCCATACTGGTCTTCTTAGCTACAACTATACTCCACCAGGTCGACCTTTGTTTCTTAAGCTTTACTTTGTTAATCCCTTGTATGATGTCTTTTGTGATTGTTACAATTATCTTCCTTTGTAAACGTGAAAAGCGATATTGCACTTAATAACGGACACCCTGGTTGGCAATGGCGGATGTAATTAAAAACTGAAGTTGTATGTGAATACTATGTAGGCATAATATTTAATAATGTATGCTATCAGACTGCGCGGGCATACTACTTAAAAAAAAAATATCTCCAGACTGTGTGTGAGGACAGACAGAGAGTCAACAAATATTTATAATATTAACAGACACGCGGGCAGATAGACACGTAGGCGGGGAAATAGGGAGTGGTCATCATATATAAACATATGTAAGTCGAGTAAGCGAATGAGCAATTCAGGAAAAGCAGCGAGTCAGGAAAAGGAGCTCAGTAAGGAAGAGAGATAATTGAAACATTAGAGAGATTAGAGATCCCTATGAGACGGAGCAGATAGAGATAAACACAGGTTAGCGATAACGAACAATAACTAGCAGAGCGAAATTAGAAATGATGTGATTATTATCATTAAAGAGAAGTTAATAATTAGCAGATATAGTCAGTCCACAACAGGACTCATGTTTAGACATCTAAACAATATGTTTACGATGCTGTGATTTATTGATTACACGATTATATGCGTCCTTTGGTTATCCAGACCGCTCGATAGTTTAAAAATATCTGTACTTTATTATGTGATAATATAACTTGTATTAAAGAATAGGTAGAATTGGATGGAAAGAAAAGATAACAAACGATGAAGTTTTAAAACAACTGAAAATAAAAAGAGAACTACTAAATACAATTAAGACAAGACAAATGAAATTTTTGGGGCATGTTAAAAGACACAACAGCCTACTAAAAGTAATATTGGAAGGAAAAATACAAGATAAAAGAGGCAGAGGCAGACCAAGACTAACATGGACAAGTAACATCAAAAGATGGACAAGTCAATCTATGACAGCCTGCACCATCAAAGCAAGAAACAGAGTAGAATGGCGATCCATGGTAGCCAACCTTCTTTGCGGAGAAGGCACTCGATGATGATGATGAATATAACTTGTGACGATAGTAATGTGATAATAGTAAAAAAAAAAAATTAATATGTTTTAATGTGATAGAAAACCGCAATAGTTTGTTGACTGTCAAAAGTAGATGTTAATGAAAAGTGTTAAATAAAGACAAAAGACCTATTTCAGTATATGAAGTACGGACAAGCACGGCGCGAAAGACAAACTAAATTATAACAAGTCATTACGTTATATTCAAAAGTGAACGTATGTCAACGAGCGTCAAAAGTAACATCGTTTATACAACAAATAAAACACCACTTTACAATGGCGCCGTAAAACAGTCTTAACATGAACGTTTAAAATGCAATATAATTTACACCCTAAGCACGTGATTTATTCATTTCCGTTGTGTACAAATAGGGGCACAATATTCGCTATACACCACTTGGTGTGACGGGGATCTGCACTATTATTTTAATTTACCCTCTCTCGGTCTCTGGGTAGTGAGATCCGGTATCTGACCCACACGGATAACTGCAGACAAAACAGGAAGCCCCGTGTGCACTATGCGAACGTTAAACGTGTTATTACGTGTTTCTCTGTTGGTTCTAATGTCGCTCATAAATTACTAAACCCATGTTTCCGTTGATAAATAGTGCCAGTTCTGGATTAACAACGAAAAGACTTTTTACTTTGCCCACATAAGAACTACATTTAGTGTACACAAGACGTCATTTTCAATGTAATTTGATAGTATTTGGATTAAAGCTTAGGCAAGAGTAGGAGCCTCGGTGGCTGAGTTGTTAGTGCGATCGCTTCTAGACCAGAAGGGTCCAGGTTCGATGCCTAGCAGTGGCGGAATTTTTTTTCCGGATTGGCAAGGCTCCACGGTTCACCCAGCTGCTAAAATGAGTACCAGAGTTTGTATGGGAGGTAAAGTGTGCCTAACGTGATAGCGAACACATCATTCAACAATGCGCTGTGGTCATAGAGAAATGTGGTCACTAACACCATATTCCAAGTTCGATTCCCACTGGAAGCAGTTTGAACTGTACTCGTGGTTGGGGGGGGGGGGCTGGGGGGACCCACGGTCGACTCAGCTGCTGCTGGCAGAAATGGGTACAAGGGAATTACTCTGGGAAGGTCAGGAATGCTGCCTCGCATCGTGAGTTTCTATGCTTGAAGCGACACTATGCAGAAGTCTCCAAAAACTTCTGGATATGCGGCCGAGCACATATGGGTGAAAACTCGTGCACTAAGACGCCGATTCAAATCTCGTATTTTACTTTTACCTTTATGATAATTACACCACTCACGGTGAAACGGTGTGGATTGGTTCACGTACAAATACTGTTTTCTTTTGATCAAAATCTGGAGAGTACGAGCATACCTGAAGATAAGTACAGATAAAGAGCATCCATTGCATCACGAGCTCAACACAGGGGAAGGTGCCAGGCTAAAAATAGGCAAATCATGGGTGGGCCGAGCAGAAGATGTCATCAAACAGGTTTGTGGGTTACTAATATCAGCGTTGGTGAGGAGTGGATACCGGTGCCTACGTCATTCTTGGGCATATTCTCGTGTATTGTCACACTCGACAGGAAATGTAGGGAACAGAACTCAGCCGTGGTCAATGCGGAGGTCAGCGGTCTCATCTGCGATAACACCGATGAGAAAATGCAGTTATCTATACAGATGGATCTGTAATACAACACCAAAGTAGTTCATGGGTATTAACATCTTGCTCGGCAGGCGTAATAATCAAAGAAGACAGTGGTGCAGACCATGACGATGGAGGTGATGGCAGTGACCAAGGCATTCATCTTGTTAGAGTCACAAGACTATATACATCCACGCCTGCATACTTAGTGATTCGATAAACATGATAAAAAATATGGAGGCAGGCTCTGTACGCAAGCAATGGGTAGAGTCATTGCAAAAGTCAAAAATACGTAATGTCACTATTGTTTACGACCTTGTACATGTTGGAGTACGATGAAATGAAAAAGCGGACGAAAAGAACCAGAAACGAGAAACTTAGTGGGCGTATAAGAAGACTTATCAACCAACACACAAAAATGTGTTGTTACATAACTTAAATCATAAAAATCCTACAGGAGATTAGTTTTATAAAGACAGAATATGTTTTATGACATATCGGGGTTATTAGCAGTGCACATACACAGTTTCAACTCATTCTATTTGAATGTAGTGAAGCTTTGTATTTTTTAAAGATGTTCACGAATTTATGAAGGGGCTATAGTATCAATAGTTTGAGAAGCCCTGGTCTATATTCGACAACTTCTGCTAATTGTTTTGTGTCTCGTGTAGGCAGCGCCACACACTTCAGCACCAGATAAAGAATCATTGAACGTTTATTGTGATAACTTGTTTCGACTAATGGAGCATTATAACGAGTAATTACAGACGTCTTTAGTGTTTTTATTTTGCCATTTTATGTTCAATGGAAGCAATATTAACCAATCGCAATGAACAACAATTTTTCCTCATTAAATTTGGTTTTACTATCGCTAGGAAGTGAGTTGGGAAATACAGCCAACGAGATCAGCGTTTTTCTGTAGAACCAATCGGATGTTTGGAAATGTGTTGTCTGATCGTGTGCTATTTCGAAAGTTGGCATTTTGTAAATATAAATATGATGAAAGAAAACATGTGTTGATTCAAACGAGAGCTTTGTACTTTCACTGACCAGGTAGGATGGTGAAAAATCTGTTTTGTTGTAATTTTTTTCTGTGATACCTAAATGTAAAATTATTATTTTAATTCTAGAATCTACAATTAATTGTGTTTTACTTTTTTTTCAATATTATTTCAAATGTTATGTTTAATCGTATTTGATCTTTGTTTGTTTCTTTCTTCCCTTCTTTCTTCCATTCTTCCCTTCCTACTTTCTTTCTTTCTTTCTTTCTTTCTTTCCTTTGACGTCTGTTACTTAAAAAAAAAACAGTTTCAATGTTTCTATCACAATCTCTCTCCAAGACAAACTCTACTCTGTTAATCCCCCCCCCCTTCTCTCTCTCTTTCTCACTCTCTTAATGATTCAATCATTCCACAGCCTTCTTTAATTAATTTAAACTTTATATATTCTTCATTCCTTCTTTATTTATGTATTTCATTTTGTAACATTTACGTTTTTCGTTCACAGTTTCCCTATTTCTCTGTATATAATTCCACTTTCTAACTATGTAACTATTTTATCTGTTTCTCTATGTTTTTTTCCCTCTCTTGTTTATGTATTACTGAATTTAAAAATAAAAAGTTAACCGACTTAATTTTCTTACTAAGTAAATCTTCGATTCTATAACTGTTATTTTAGTATTTAGCTCACGTTTATGCTAATTTCAAATCCTTACTGTATATTTTTATCTGTCGTAGGTTCAAAGTCTCACATTCTCATTCATTGTCAATCTTAGTCTCACTATCACATTTATTGACAACAAGTCGATATCTCTACGTCTCAGTTCCTCGGTCACTATCTCTTCCAGGATAAACTGGACTATAACTTCCAGGTGCTAATCGTTATTTCTAAAAATCCCAAAATTGTAGTCACTATTTCTCCTAATTCTAATATCTCAGTTATCTCTTGCAATCATATTTTCCCACTCAGCATCTCTTCTAATCTCAGGTCATCAGCCATCATCTCTACAAATCCAAATCTG
The DNA here is from genome assembly GCA_032433765.1 of Megaustenia siamemsis. NCBI lineage: Eukaryota > Metazoa > Mollusca > Gastropoda > Stylommatophora > Ariophantidae > Megaustenia > Megaustenia siamemsis. The sequence continues at coordinate 48,544,717 of JAVIAB010000008.1, forward strand.
ATTTTCTCACTCATCATTTTAATCAGTCCTAATTTCTCACTCATCATTTCAATCAGTCCTAATTTCTCATTCATCATTTCAATCAGTCCTAATTTCTCACTCATCATTTCAATCAGTCCTAATTTCTCACTCATAATTTCTTATAATCTCAATTCCTCATTCATCATCTCTTCCAATAACATTTTCTCACTCATCTTCTCTTATATTCTCAATTCCTTAGTCATCATCTTTTCCAACTGAATTTCATATCTCATCCAATCTCAATTCCTCACTCATCATTTCTACCAATCTCATCCCCTCACTCATTATTTTTAACGATCTCAATTTCTCAATTCATTTCTTTCCATCTGAATTCCCCTGTCAATATTTCACCCAATTTTAATTTCCCTGTTATACTAAATCAATGTCAATTCCTCGCTCATTAACTTTGCAAATCTCAACTCCTCACTTATTTTTCTATCAGTCCTAATCTTTCATGCAACCCACCCTTTAGTTCACCACTCCTTCCTAATTGTTCCTATTAGCTTTTCGTGCACTCAAAAGCTTCCAGTAAATTAACATAATTCTATTAAAACTGATAAAAGTAGATAACACTCACAATAACACACGTACGTCATCCTTAGATTTAACACAACAAGTAGACTTTACACAAACGTAATACCTAAACAGTAATCAGGCCATGTAATTTTACCTGAAACTGGATGTAGTAGACAGTACAACCTGCTGCCTTGCAGGTATGCTGGAAAGTTTAAAAGGCTAAGGGAGGCTACCCTAATGTAAAACAACTTCACTGCCCTGTTGGTGAGACTTTTTAAGTCAAAGATTAGCGGAGCCAACCGTAAACAAACTGATAGAAGACACACAGAAAATCACCGTGGTAACTTCTTTGTATAGTCGTATACGCCACAATTATAGAATGCACTACAACAACGTTAATGGAGATTCCAATGGAATACCCTCGTTCGGTAGGGGACATCATGTGCTACAGGTGATACCCAATCGTCATCGAGCTATTGTGAGCAAGATAGATAATTGTCAATATTAGTAAGAAGTAATCATCATTTTTTGGGCCATGTAACGAGAAGGAAAGAAGGCAGAAAGAACAAAACACAACACAACGAGCCTTCAACAAACGTTGTGAGAACACCAGACCCAAGGGTCGACCACGAAAAAGATGGGTTGATGGAATATTAGAAGCACTAGGAAACATAACAGCAACACAGGCGAACATAAGAGCAAAAGACATCAAATTATATCTCCACTCGACGCTGAAAGGTAGATGAGGAAGGAAAGAAGAATAAGAAGAACGAGAAGGAAACAGCTGGAATATATTGTGACTGCTGGGAAAGTTGAAGGAAGAAGAGATAGAGGGAAGCACATAGAAAAGATACTAGACATTTTAAGAGATTGGCTTAGCAGAAGGTCAACAACAGAAATCATAAATAACTGTCGAGATCGAGATTTGTAGAGAGACATGATCACCTACGCCAGCAGGCATAGTACTTGATGATGAATACACTCACATACACGAATATTTAAAATCAACAAGAATACAACTTCCTCAACACACAGAACGGATATGCAAACACATATATACTATTATATTAATTCTGGGTGCAGGGCTCATAAGATCAGAGTAGTCAGTGAACTATAGCTGGCTTTTATAGTCTTGGTCATTGAACTAGAGTTGACCAAGATCTTACTTTATTTTCACTTGGTGATCTAGAAAACAAGCTTATCATTTTGAGTAGGTGAATAGAAAGCTAAAAACCCGTATAAAAGTATGTCGTGAAAATGTCGGATACATAGGGCTGGAAGGCACAATACATCAAATATTAGCTGTAAAATGACGTTAGAGGCGCACTTTTTAGGACGAAAAGCGATGACATGAGAAAAAAGATGTACATATCACTTCTAGAGTTATGCTGATGTCGGGTTGTTCGGTCATTGGACGTAAACAATAACAGACGGGTTTACATTCTAAATACAAGACATCTACGCTTATGTAATATCATTCTATAGTTTGGCGATGAGGGAGAGTAGGAACAGAAGGATTGGTGCTTTTTTATAGTTAGAGTTGGATGGGGTTGGGGCTGTGTGGTCTAGAGGTAAGATGTCGGCATCTAGACAGAAAGGTGTCAGGTTCGATTCCCACAATAGACGGTGGAAAATAAAATAAATAAATAAATGGAATCAGAGGTTTTACCCGCGCCTGATCTCTGGTTAGTGAGATCCCATGTCTAGCCCTTCTCTCTAGTTAGTGAGATCCCATGTCTAGCCCTTCTCTCTGGTTAGTGAGATCCCATGTCTAGCCCTTCTCTCTGGTTAGTGAGATCCCATGTCTAGCCCTTCTCTCTGGTTAGTGAGATCCCATGTCTAGCCCTTCTCTCTGGTTAGTGAGATCCCATGTCTAGCCCTTCTCTCTGGTTAGTGAGATCCCATGTCTAGCCCTTCTCTCTGGTTAGTGAGATCCCATGTCTAGCCAGCTAGGAAAACAAGAGGTCCCACGTGCGTTCTGCGCACGTTAAAGGAGCTTTCTTCTTCTTCTACCTTTCAGCTCCCTGTGGAGCATAGGTCTTCAACAAACACTTTCCAATTCGTTCTGTTTCTTGCCATTCTTTTAAGATCATCCCATGTCTTCCCCATCATCTTCATCGCTGCTTCGGTCTGTCTTCTCCAAGAATTTCTTAGTCTTCATATTTGTAGACAGATATAAGGAAACATTGGGGATATAAGGAAACATTGGGAATATAAGGAAACCTTGGGGATATAAGGAGACCTTGGGGATATAAGGAAACCTTGGGGATATAAGGAAACCTTGGGGATATAAGGAAACATTGGGGGCATAAGGAAACCTTGGGGATATAAGGAAACCTTGGGGATATAAGGAAACCTTGGGGATATAAGGAAACTTTGTGGATATAAGGAAACCTTGGGGATATAAGGAAACTTTGGGGATATAAGGAAACTTTGGGGATATATGAAACCTTGGAGATATAAGGAAACTTTGGGGATATAAGGAAACCTTGGGGTAATAAGGAAACCTTGGGGATATAATGAAACCTTGGGGATATAAGGAAACCTTTGGGATATAAGGAAACCTTGGGGATATAAGGAAACCTTGGGGATATAAGGAAACATTGGGGATATAAGGAAACCTTGGGGATATAAGGAAACTTTGGGGATATAAGGAAACTTTGGGGATATATGAAACCTTGGAGACATAAGGAAACTTTGGGGATATAAGGAAACCTTGGGGTAATAAGGAAACCTTGGGGTTATAATGAAACCTTGGGATAATAAGGAGACCTTGGGGATATAAGGAAACCATGGGGGATATATGGAAACCTTGGGGATATAAGGAAACCATGGGGGATATATGGAAACCTTGGGGATATAAGGAAACATTGGGGATATAAGGAAACCATAGGGATATAAGGAAACATTTGGGGATATAAGGAAACCTTAGGGATATATGATACCTTGGGGATATAAGGAAACCTTGGGGATATATGATACCTTGGTGATATAAGGAAACCTTGGGAATATAAGGAAACATTAGTGATGTAAGGAAACCTTGTGTATATACGGAAACATTAGGGATGTAAGGAAACCTTGGGGATATAAGGAAACCTTGGAGATATATGATACCTTGGTGATATAAGGAAACCTTGGGAATATAAGGAACCATTAGTGATGTAAGGAAACCTTGGGTATATACGGAAACATTAGGGATGTAAGGAAACCTTGGGTATATACGGAAACATTAGGGATGTAAGGAAACCTTGGGGATATAAGGAAACATTAGGGATGTAAGGAAACCTTGGGGATATAAGGAAACATTAGGGATATAAGGAAACCTTGGAGATATATGATACCTTGGTGATATAAGGAAACCTTAGGAATATAAGGAAACATTAGGGATGTAAGGAAACCTTGGGAGATGTAAGGAAACCTTGTGGATATAAGGAAACCTTGGGGATATATGGAAACCTTGGGGATATAAGGAAACCTCGGGGATATAAAGAAACCTTGGGGGATATAAGGAAACCATGGGGGATATAAGGAAACATAGGGTATATAAGGAAACCTTGGGGGATATAAGGAAACCTTGGGGATATAAGGAAACATTGGGGGATATAAGGAAATCTTGGGGGATATAAGGAAACCTTGGGGTAATAAGGAAACCTTGGGGATATAAGGAAACCTTGGGGATATATGGAAACCTTGGGGATATAAGGAAACTTTGGGGATATAAGGAAACCTTGGTAGCTGGAAATTGAAAAGAATAGGCACACAAATAGCTGCTGCCTGGGCAAAGTTAACAGCAACAATCTACCCACAAACGTTAAAACTCTCGACGATAAAAATATGACAGTATCTCTGAAGTCGGAGAATATCTGCCTATATGGTGGGAGACACCTGAGTACACGGCTCAAAATGTTAAAAATATTAAAAAGTTTTATTCACTTAATAACTAAGTCCTTCCGGATTTCACTAGAGATATATAACCGGGGAACGCAAATAAAGAAACAAACGATAGTTAGAGCAGTATTCTGACAGGGTTACATCTGCATCTTTGTAATAATCTTTAATGTAATTCTGAAGGTGTAGCTTACATTTCATGTCTATGTATGATGAAGTGTTTTAACAGTGTTAGTTTTGACAGTGTATTTCAATTTAAAAGTTAAAACAATGAAAACTATGTCAGTCCGAAACAATGAAAAATAATATAAAAATTCAATAAACATGCTGAAACCATTCTTCTGTTCAAATCGTTGCTAGGACAGATAACAATATTTAAAAATAGCACACGGGAGAGCTAGTTCAAATAGAAGAGTTAAAACAAGTCATGAATGAAATAAATTTGTCCCTACTAGAAACACGTTTGAGTATAGTTTAGATTAAGCAAAGTATTGATTATATTTGGGTGTTATAATTTATGATATGTATATTATATGAAGGGAGACACACCTGGAGACAGGTCAGAACTACAACTACCTCGGACTTACTGTAATCAGTAATGGAAAATGGAAAATAAATTAAATAAAAGAACAGGAATGGCAAAAAGTAATTTTAATGCCATGGTAAATATAATAACATCAAAACAAATAACACCTGGGCTAAAATTTAGAAAAGCAAAAGATGTTCTGAGAGAGGTCAAAGCAAAAAGAGAGCTAATTTCCAATATTAAGAAGAAACAATCATCATTTTTTGGCCATGTAATGAGAAGAGAACAACTGGAATATATTGTAACAACTGGAAAAATTGAGGGACGAAGAGATAGAGGGAAGCAAAGAGAACAAATAACAGACAGCTTAAGAGAAGGGCTTGGCAGGTCAACAACAGAAATGATAAATAGCTGTCGAGATCGAAAGTTGTGGAGAGACATGATCACCTACGCCAGCAGGCCCGGTACTTGATGAGGATATATGACCGTCATAATATCAGGCAAAATATGTGATTAGACTTGCATGTACAGAAAAAGTAAAATTATTAATAAATGTCTGCAAACTTGGAATATAAATGAAGCACGGTAAATGAAAGTAGAAGCTATAAATGTAAGGAATTAGATTACAGATTATGAGCATCTCGTGTTGGTCTAGAGGTAAGACTTTGACTTAGGACAGTAAGGTCTCGGGTATAATATCCAAATTCCCACTTAAAACATGTTTATGCATTTGTTATTACTTTAAACGTGAGGTGTGGGAGGGGGTATAGCGGTGAGATGCCGGACAAGAAGGTCTCTGGTTCGATTCAAGCCACAAGCGTTGGGCACTTTTAACTCTTTTCGTACGTTTCGATGCACCAAGCGCCATGCCTATTTCTGTTATGTACGTTTAGCCGCACAGTGCGTCACTCGCAATTTGATTAGTGTAAACCATCATCAAACCGCATTCTTTTTATATGTCTTGTATCATCTTGGTATTGGTGAAATATAATTCATTGTTTAATTATCTAAAAATTCATGTATAATATGTTAAGTGTTAGATAAATATAAACATTATACATTAATATTTAAAAACATGAAAAATTGTGTCTCTGAAATCTCTATCGCTAAATTGATAAAAACCTTCTGTACTGAAAGTGTTAATTTGTGATTTCTTCGTGGCTTCACCCTCCTCGGGACTTTCTGTATCGGTTTTCTTCTTTTCTGTGTTAACAAGGGGTCCAGTGTGTACTCACACACACTAAAGATCCTAGTTGACAGTTTACAGTTGACAAGAGTAGGCCAACATTGGCTGGAACCCGGGAAAAATTGGTTTGAAAATCTACCCATTCGGAAGACGGATATCTCGGCTTTACTAAATAACCAGGAAAACATCGCATCCAAGGCCTTTTAACGACTGAAGGCGGAGAGGTTGTTACCAAGCAGCTGTCAACGGGGATAAATAATATATATTTTATTCACTATCTGTAGAAATATGCCGTTCGCACTTGTTGGTTGGTACTAATTCCGATGGTAAAAAAGTAAAAAAAAAGTAAAGTGACCCCGTCACGCCAAGTTGCGTTAGTGACCATACATTTTACAGACCTTCGGCACATGATTTCTTGGGTAATGTGGTCGGTATTGCGCCCGTGCCGCTTTACTTTTCCAGAACAAAAATGCAGCACCCATTAAAGGCTGGGTGAACCTGGATCCCGTCGCGTGGGATCGAACCATACCTCTTGTCCTTTGTAGTTCAGTTCATAATTCCGATGGTACTACATATTTGTTCTTTGGACCAAGGCTTCGTTTTCATACATATTTTATTCTTTGATTCATCATTGTCCGCTCTTACTAGTCAGGATGATTGATGTTTCCTGGTTAGAGCCTTGGGGCAGAATCATTGCAGAGCAGATTGAATAAAAGGACATGAAAAAATAGGACATTGAAAAAAAGGACATTGAAAAATAGGACATTGAAAAATTGGACATTGAAAAATAGGACATTGAAAAATAGAACATTTAAAAATAGGACATTGAAAAATAGGACATTGAAAAAAGGACATTGAATAATAGGACATTGAAAAATAGGACATTGAAAAAAGGACATTGAAAAATAGGACATTGAAAAAAGGGCATTGAAAAATAGAACATTGAAAAAAAACACACATATATGTGAATAAAAATTGTCGGAAGTGAGTTGTCCTTAACAAACACGGGAACACATGTTGCAACACTCGGATATACAACCTCTCATCTCGGTGTTATTTGAGTGTTGTCTCTATCCCGGTGTCATTCGAGTGTTGTCTCCGTCCGGGTGTCATTTTTGCGTTCTGTGTCTTTGTGTCATATCTGGGTTATAGTCCACCAATCAAGTCCTTGTCCAATGTTTTAAAATATAGCTCACAAGTTTACCAAATGGAATGTTATGACAAAATGGATTCAACAAGACGATTATAAAATCATTCGTTACATATTTATTGCAACTCCATTCAATGAAATTAAAAATATCGTGTTTATATAGTGCTTATAAAGTAATCATTAACGTGCACTGTGTGGTATTATAAGGAATGATAGTTGTGACGTATATCAAATCGCAAGTGTGCTTGCACCGTGATTTTCATGATTTCATTCTATCGAACCAATTAGAACTAAACGAGTGAGGTCGAAGAGTTGATGTAATTTTCTAGTGATAATCCCTGAGGCGCTTACTTACATCTGATGTGTGGATTCAGCAGTGATGGCTAGGCCATTAACATTTATTGAGATCAAAACAATTGCATGAAAGTATTTTTGTTCTCAAAAGAATCTATATGATCGAGGATTTCTGTTTGATAGAACATCAAATCCGCAGAAAGCAAACTAAGGACGCCTTGGATATCTCAAAAATATTAAATTTTCACGCTGAACTAAAATGCAAGCTAGTCCTGTTTCAAAATTTACAAAAATGTTCGGGAATAATTGAAAATGTGATTGGTTCGACAAAAAGGTAGCCATGCTTGAGATGTATGAGTGATTGTCAACAAATGAGTTCTTGACACAACGTAACTATGATATCAAGACGTGGCTCACCAAAGAAAATAATCCTTCAATGAAATAAGCTTGAAACCAGAGTTATTGAACCTGGTACGAAATGCAAACTGGCAGAAGATATTTGAGATCAAGAACACGAGATGGTCACTTAAGCTTGATGTTATCATTTTCATTGAAATACTATAGAGCTGGTGTGGGTTAAAGTCAAAGGGCAGGTAAGCCTCTCAAAATACTACTTTTAAAATGTTTAGAAATTCACACCCCATGCCCTGTGGAGTATAGACAAAGAATACATAATTAAATGTGAAGATCACGTCTTGAAAGAGGAACATAAATATTGGGTTAATGATGGTTTACAATCCATGCAGCCTGCGACAGTTGTCACTATAACGGATTCATCTGATGATGATGATGGATGTAATAATAATTTGTGATAAAAAGTACTCTAGGTAGTAGTGGCTTCTTCTAGTAGTGCTAAGGCGGCCTCGCGTAATATCGGCCATGTCTCAAAAAAATGTGCCGCGGTCATGGGAAAATAACATTAATACCATTATATTCATTAACACCAGAATAGCAAAATGCTTATCGAGACATGGAGGTAAACTTGAATTTTTTAACCTAAACCTTTATTTCACAATATGTATACCATATGATAGCATGTATGCCATGTACATAACCGACCAACATCACATTTTTGGCTGTCCAAAGCTCACTGACATCAGAGCACCTCTACTTTCTCCAAGACCTGATAGAACTACAAGGGAACTCAGAAGTACCTCCACAGCTTTGGGCCAAAGGGCGTCAGCTCTTGATCCATAACAACAACAACATTTCCGACCAACATCACCTTTTTGTCTGTCCATAACTCACTGACATCAGAGCAACTCTACTTCCTCCAAGACCTGATGGAACTACAAGGAAACTCAGAAGTACCTGCATATATCACTACCTGGCTTTGAGCCAGAGCGACAGCTGACAGGCTTCTTGACCCATAAAAACAAAACCATTTCCGATGTACCCCACCAAATATCACACATCTTTATGTCGCACAGCGTGCACCAAACAAAAACATTTCCGATGTACCCCACCAAATATCACACATCTTTATGTCGCACAGCGTGCACCAAACAAAAACATTTCCGATGTACCCCACCAAATATATCACACACAACATTATGTCGCACAGCGTGCACCAAACAAAACATTTCCGATGTACCCCACCAAATATATCACACACAACATTATGTCGCACAGCGTGTACCAAACAAAATACGCTTTCACAACTGTCATCACTTCCCCGTAAACAGTTCTATTTCACATGAGCAAACCACGTGACCCGAGCAGCGATTACTGTCCTGTATTTGCTTTAGTTTCAATTCCTGCTCCATTCATTATTAATGACTACCCTTATCACTTTGTTTGTTGAACTATTTGTTCTTGGTTGCATTTTCCGTTATTTTCTCTTTCTTCCACTCCAACCTTTCTCACTAACTCCTGCGAATAGAATATAGAAAAATATCAACAGTTTAAATCTAATTTAATAATGTTCTAAATTAGTGATATTATATATTTGTTATCTAGCACTTGATTCTATAGTTAGATCTAGATCTAATATATACTCAATTCTATTGTATATTGAATTCTATTAATATATCTTCAACATTGTTTTAACCTCAAATCTATTCTATCCTCAACCTTGTTTTATTTTCTTCTTCATTTACACTTAGCGCCGAGTTGAATTTGCGGTCTTCATTTTCTTCTTTCATTTACTTCTGCTGTTACGTTTCCTAGTGTTTTCGTCAATCCCCACGTTTCTGTGATTCGGTCCGTTGATCTAGTATTCTCGTTCCGTTTTTATTACTCCTGGTGCAATATTTTAGTGTTTTATTTCATCATGTGATCAACAATGTATACGTGTTGTTAGCTTTATTTTTATTTTCTTTACTTCTTTTCTATTCGCAAAGTTACTTTCTTCTTTATAATCTACTCTGTTCCCGATTTTAGTCAATGATAAACGGCAAATGTTAAAATCCGCATATATATATATATATATATTTATGTTTTTAATTTTGTTTTATCCTAAAATCGTGTAATACACATACTTTATTTTATGCTCAAAACTATTCTCTTCCTGGCATGTTTCAGCCGTCAAATCTATACTCTCATCTGGTTTATACTATTGTCAAATCTATACTCTCATCTGGTTTATACTATTGTCAAATCTATACTCTCATCTGGTTTGTACTTTTGTCAAATCTATACTCTCATCTGGTTTATACTATTGTCAAATCTATACTCTCATCTGGTTTATACTCTTGTCAAATCTATACTCTCATCTGGTTTATACTATTGTCAAATCTATACTCTCATCTGGGTTATACTATTGTCAAATCTATACTCTCATCTGGGCTATACTATTGTCAAATCTATACTCTCATCTGGGTTATACTATTGTCAAATCTATACTCTAATCTGGGTTATACTATTGTCAAATCTATACTCTCATCTGGGTTATACTATTGTCAAATCTATACTCTCATCTGGGTTATACTATTGTCAAATCTATACTCTCATCTGGGTTATACTATTGTCAAATCTATACTCTCATCTGGGTTATACTATTGTCAAATCTATACTCTCATCTGGGTTATACTATTGTCAAATCTATACTCTCATCTGGGTTATACTATTGTCAAATCTATTGTATTATTTCATTATCGAGTTTATTTATTTTGATCTATACTTACATCCATTCAATCAATTGTTATCCTGATATCGTTTCTATTTTCATTACTCTCTAACTCTTGCTCGCCTCTATTTTGAGATGTTTTCTATTTCCACTATTCTTTAACTATTGCATCCCTCTATTTAGAGATCATTTCTATTTTCACTATTCTCTATACTTTACTCTCCTCTATTTAGATATCTTTTCTATTATCACTATTCTTTAACTCTTCATCATCATCAAGTACCGGGCCTACTGGCGTAGGTGATTATGTCTCTCCACAATTTTCGATCTCGACAGTTCTTTATCATTTCTGTTGTTGACCTTCTGCCAAGCCATTCTCTTAAGCTGTCTGGTATCGTTTCTCTTTGTTTGCCTCTATCTCTTCGTCCCTCAATTTTTCCAGTTGTTATAATATATTCCAGTTGTTCTCTTCTCATTACATGGCCAAAAATGATGATTGTTTCTGACTAATATTGTAAATTAGTTCTCTTTTTGCTTTGACCTCTCTCAGAACATTTACATTACTCTTCTTAGATGTCCATGGTATTCTCAACATTCTTCTGTTAAACCACATTTCTACAGCCTCCAGTGATTTTCTTGTTTGTTGTTCTATTGTCCATGATTCACATCCATATGTTAAGACTGGCTCTACATAACATTTGATAACTCTTTTTCTTGTTTTTATTGTCAAAAATGGATTGCATAGTATCTTCCTCATTTTCTGGAAAGCTGCTTTTGCCTAAGCCATTCTGCATCTCACCTCTTTTGTCCATCTTCCGTCTGAGGTTAACAAAGTTCCCAAATATTTAAATTCATTTACCTGTTTTAATATTGTTCCACTTGTCTTTATTTTGCACTGAGGTGATGTCTTTTTCTTTGTTGTTACCATTACTTCTATCTTTTTGCTATTAAGGCTGAGTCCTTTATTTTTGCTTTCTTTCACTATAATGTCCAACATTTCTTGTAACTCATTTTCACTCTTAGCGATTAATACTGTATCATCAGCATACCTTAGATTATTTATATTATGACTTTCAATTGTTATTCCAGGCATGCCCCTTATGGATCTTAAAATAATCTCACTATAAATATTAAACAAATCTGGTGACATCACACAACCTTGTCTAACACCCTGTTTTATTTGTTGAAACATTCCCAATTGGTTTACAGTTCTTATGGCCGCTGTTTGTTGCCAGTACACGTTCTTTATTATTCTTAGATCTTTGCAGTCTACGTTTATGCTTTCTAAAATTTTGATTATTTTTTTGTGCTTTACTTTGTCAAATGCCTTGGTGTAATTTATAAAACATAGGTATAGATCTGTTTTCACCTCTATGGCTCTTTCTACTAAAGATCTTATGATATAACCCTTTACCCCTTACTCTCCTATATTTAGATATTTTTTTTTAATTTTCACTATTCTTTATCCCATGCTCTTTAGAGATCTTTTCTATTTTCACTATTCTTTAACCCCGGCTCCCCTGTATTTTGAGATCGTTTCTATCTTAAACTCCTAGTACCTAACATCAATTGTTTCTGGTTCAGGTTCTCTTTTATTCCCAACAATTTTCAGTCTCACATAATTCTTCATCTTCTCTAACAAAAGAAACCTTATTGAAAAGCAAAGTGCTCAGCAGAGAACGTGCATCGCATTGTTTAATTTAATGAGCTGTGACACCATAACTATCTCTTCAAAGTGAAGACCCGTTACTGAACCATGAACCCAATTTTTGTTAAGTTTTATCATCTAAAAAAACACCACCATCATGAGCAACTTCATAAGCGACAACGACTATACTGCTCCGCATGTTCCTGTCGGTTGTGCCAATGTCGCTAATTTTTCTGTGTATTTGTCAGTTAGACTCATCACCACAGCTTTTCCTTCCTTCTCTCATCTCTGTTCGATTCTCACCAACTACTTCTAGTAGTATTTATTTGTCTTTCATCGTTTTTTGTCGTTGTTGTTCTCGATTTCTGAAGAAGGCCTCATGTAGGCCGAAACGTCAGTTGTTTGTTGTGTTCCTATTTTTGTAAGGTTGTCACCGTACCTTGTAGGAGTGTAGGTTACTCGCCACTATAGGCTCACTATGTTTCTTATCATTTGGTCTCGGACGTTCTAACTGACAGCTCGCCATAGATACACTTTCAGTATTGTTATTGTTACCTCTCATGTTTTAATTTGTACTTTTATCAACTATGATTTAGTAAGACCATCATCATCATCATGTGCCATATCGGTTGGCGCTGGCGATCATGTCCTTCCACAATCTTCTATCCACCGTGCATCTTATTAATTCTGTTGTTGACTGTTTTCCATGCCATGACACCACAGACCATAGTATCCTGTTTTTATTGATCCCTTCAACAATCTTCTTGCTTCGTCCATTGTTGAATTCTGTATGACGAGATCGGATCTAGGCTGTATTAAAGGAAGCTTTCACTTCTGTTAACAGAGAGTAGCTGTTGAAAGTGCTTTTCTTTAAATTGTGCGCAATCTTGCCTTTGCTTGGTTTATTTTGTATTTTATTTGTCTATGTACCTCCCATCTGAACCCGGTTCTGTGTCAATGTGTTCAAGGCTTTCAACAATTTTATGTTGTACAGCGACATATCTAGGGACAAGATGGAAGTCATGAGACTGCAACAGCTTGACTCGTCCAATAGTTTGTTAGATATGTGCATAACCGGCGAGATGTTTGAATCATCAACGTCAACACACACTTCCTCACCTGCTGAAAGCGACATATTTCTATGGGTTTACTGGAATATAAAGTCGATAAATAAATTGAAAGTAAGGTTAGCGATTGTCTTCCATGCAACATTCTATTCCATTCTTTAAAGCTGTAAAAGTGAAGATCACCGTCACGCCAAGTGGCGTATAGGGAATATAGTGTCATCATTTGTTACAGACCTTGGACCCATGATTTTTCAGATAATGTAGTCGGTAATAGGTCTGTGCCGCTTTACTTTCACAGAAAAAAAATTTGGTACCCATTTAAGGCTGGGTGAACCTGGAAGCCGTCGATCAGGATCGAACCGGACCTCTTGTCCTTTGTAGTTCAGTCCATATGCGTGGGTGCTTATATATACATATAAATGTGTGTTTATATGGCATACATATATATATATACACATATAATGCTTCAAACTAATATTTATGAGAAGTTTATTTTGTGTGAATTGACCACATTCAAGAAATGCTACAAGTTGCATTTGACGTCAATATTTTGATCAATACTCTTCAATGGCTCCGCACGATCTTATTGATTACTCAAGTTAATGTCTACGAGAAGATATGGTCCACTTGATTCGACCAGTCGTTAAACAGATTCACACAAATTCAGTGATCTATTTTAATGAAGGACTAAATAATATAGACAAAAACGTGTTAACTACGTGGAGACTGTATTGAGTATGCGACCTACATTTTCAGAAAGAAAGAACCACACTACGTTTACAGGATATGATGTGACAGCTATATATATTTTGTCCGGCACTAATTTTGGGTAGGGTATTCAAAACTACGCCAGTCTGTACTTCTTTCCAGGAAATACCCATTTACAACTATATGAACTTAGAAGCTGTATATCGGGATACAACCAACGCCCTTGTCCTCTGTAGGCCAGTTCACTAACCACTGCTGTTACACAACAATACATACAATCTTCTTCTGCTTTCCTTCGTCATTTGTCTTTCAGCGTTGAGGGGATACATTTTTTTATTCAGTTGGCCTCTCCTGCTATTATGTTTCATACTGTTTCTAATATTTCCTCGGTCTATCTTTTTCATGGTCGGCCCTTGGGTCTGATTTTCTTGCAACGTTTATTGAAGTTAGTTGTTATTAAAGTAGTGTTTTGATCTTTCTACCTCATCATGTAGCCAAACCGTTTACCTGTTGTTTCTTTATGTACTCTATAGCGGGTCCAGGTCTATCATTGGTAGCAGAACGTTGGATTGACTTGACTTGACTTGACTTAATCCCCTTGTAGCCGTGAGCTATGAGCTCTTTACAGCTTAATGCCTCTCGCATGAAGGCGCCGGTCCTTCTCAGTTGTACGGCTGCAGAGTACAGTGTGCTATTGATGGATGGAAGTAGTGGGAGTAACATGCTCCGTCGGTTTGTAAATGGGGACAGTTTAGTAGCAAGTGATCTACTGTCTCAGATTGTTGACGGCAGTGTCTGCAGGTTGGGTCATGTTGTGTTTTTATTCTGCTCAGGTGTTGATTGTTAGGAGCATGGCCTGTTCTCAGCTGGAATTTCAGGCTTTGATCCCTTCGTCCGAGCTCCCCCACAGGGTCGAGCTGGTCTGGTTTTGTTTGATATCTGTAGAGTAGGCGGCCAGTCTTTGCTGAAGCCAACATATTTAACCATTCCTCGTGGTAGTTGTTTCTCAAAATTTGCTTGCATGTTTTAAGGCTAACTTGAACAGGAAGCTGTGGTAGAGATGCTCCCAGTTTAGCCAACCTATCCGCTCTCTCATTTCCCGCAATGCCGATGTGACCAGGGATCCATTGTGGGTTACAGCCACGCCATAGGTAGTGGAGAGTTGGTTTGATAAAGATCTTATATTGGAAACCTCTGATGTTAGACCGCTTTCAATTGCTTCGAGTGCTGATTTAGAATCCGAGAAAATATAAATATCTTCCGGTGCGATGGTGTCACATTCGAAGTCTACAAATATCCTCCTGAGTGCTCTCTCTATAGCTATAATTTCTGCAGAGTAATTGGAGCAGTATTCTCCGCATGGACCGTAAATTTGGGGGTAGTCGTCTGGGTGAGAGTAGGGATACTTGACAACAGCACCGTAACCAGCATTTAGGGTGGCCTTGAATGCAGATCCATCAGTATAAACGTGGATGGCATTGCGTGGATACTGGTCAATAGTTTCCAGTGCTATGGCTCTGAGTATGGGAGGTAGAGTATTTCTATCTGCTAAGGGGTCTGAGAGCTCAGTCCTGACATTGGGGACAACTATTTGGCGGCAAAGTGTTTCAGGTCGGATGGGCATATCTTGAAGTCTGTCTGCTGGAAGGTGATGTTTGAAGCTGTAGCTAGTTGCATGGTCTAGAAAGGATGATTTCTTAATCCGGGTTTTCTGCCGCCATTTTTCTACCATAATGCGATTTTCCCCTGTTGGTTACGTCCGCAAATATCTCTCGTAGGTTTCCACTACAGCACGTTCTCTTCGAATGCCAAGAGGTTCGATGTTATTGTGTATTTCGCAAGCTTTATCAGGAGTTGATTTCATAGCACCGCTAATAAATCTCAGGGCTTGTTTTTGAATTTTATCTAAGCTTTGGAGTAGAGTCTTGCTAGCAATAGATTGCAGAGGTAGTGAATAGTCTATTACTGATCTCACGTAACCAATATAGAGTTGACACAGTGTTTGTTGGTCTGCCCCCATTCACAAGTGGCGAGGTGCTTGATGATCATGAGTTTAGTTGTGGTTTTCTCTATCAGCTTGTTTATGTGTTGTTTCAGAGATAGCCTTCAGTCTAAGTCAACTCCCAGGTATCTCGGATATTTGTCGTAGTTTAGTTTCTCTCCGTTCATCCGGACATCTATTTCTTCCCTTTGACTTTGTTGCTTAGGGTAAATATACTGTAGACTGTCTTCTCAGTGCTAGGCTCTAACTTCCAGAACTGGCAGTAAGCAGCAATGGTAGTGAGCTTCGTATTTATGTTATGGGTAAGGGCTTGAATATTCTTGCCTCTTACCCAGATGGCAAGGTCGTCCGCAAAAGGTGCCTTACGACATGTGATATATTCTGGCATGTCATTTATAAACATAAGCAACAATGTGCAACTTAGGGCTGATCCTTGAGGTAGGCCTTCCTCCAGGGTTCTTTGTTTGGACTTTGTTCCCATGTATGTTGTTTGTATTGTTCGATTACAAAAGAAGCCTTTTATCCACTTGTACATTCGTCCTGTTATTCCCAGAACGTTGGATTTAAGATTAATCATCATCATCAAGTACCGAGCCTGCTGGCGTAGGTGATCATGTCTCTCCACAACTTTCGATCTCGACAGTTATTTATCATTTCTGTTTTTGACCTGCCAAGCCATTCTCTTAAGCTGTCTGGTATTTTCTCTCTTTGCTTCCCTCTATCTCTTCGTCCCTAAATTTTTCCAGTTGTTACAATATATTCCAGTTGTTCTCTTTTCATTACATGGCCAAAAAATGATGATTGTTTCTTCCTAATATTGGAAATTAGCTCTCTTTTTGCTTTGACCTCTTTCAGAACATCTTCATTACTCTTCTTTGCTGTCCATGGTATTCTCAATATTCTTCTGTGAAACCACATTTCTACAGACTCCAATTGTGGCGATTCATGATTGCACAAACAAGTTACGACGGTGGTTTGATTGAAGATTAATAAATAAAAACATAAATACATTGGCAAACCATACAATCATTAATTGTTACGTGAATGTTATTTTCCATCCTCCCACTCCAACTCCAACTCCCACCCAGTAACCTAGCGTTGATGAGCCAACATTCAGGCTACCCACGCCACACACACATCAATGCAACTAAAGTCGGATTTCCAACGTGGGCGCACGCACAAATGCGTTCGTACATTCAGTTGACATTGACTTTATCAATGCTTTGTTATCATGAAGGGGCGATATATTAAATCACGCTCACAAACGCTTCTCAATTCGGGTACACATTACAACAGTAGTTGCAACAACAGCAAGGAAAACTATGTTCTGTTAAATTTAGTTAAAACAATACGGGAGAGGTGATAAAGAGGAAGAAATAATTGCCTTACTCATTCGATTCGACTGCTGGGGCGTTGTCATAGCAACCTCAGCTAAATACCACACGAAAACATCACATTTTATACTGCTGCCCGTGTGTGTACCTGTTCTTTTGCAGATTTATCTCTGTGTTCTAATTCTGGATGGTTCTTTGGGTGACAATGATGGCATTTCGTTCAGGTGATCGATGGTTTTTTCTCGCACAGGTTTCACTGTCACGTGGATGCTTAATGCTGCGGCCACGAGCGATGGTATAGATTGTGAGGAGAAGTTGAGGGTTGCCGAGAGGCAATTTTGTGGGGTTGGAGATGTGGGAGTGTGAAACGCGTGGTAATAGAGCGTTGGGAGAAACGGAGGGTTCGAGGAATTGGGAGGGGGGAGGGGGGTGTTTGGAGAATTAGGCATTTGAAAAAGTAGATAATATAGCAAAGGTATGCTAATAAGAAATAGGGAATTGGATAAAGGGAAGGTTGGGGAAGTTGGGGCAAGGAATGTGAGGAAGAGAAAGTGGTGAAAAGGAATTTGAGGAAGAGAAAAGTGGAGAAGAGAAAAGTGGGGAAGAGAAAAGTGGGGAAGAGAAAAGTGGAGAAGAGAATAGTGGGGAAGAGAAGAGTTGGGCGGAGGAAAGTGAGGAAGAGAAAAGTAGGGAATTGAGCAAGTGGAGAAGAGAAAAGTGGGGAAGAGAAAAGTGGGGAAGAGAAACGTGGGGAAGAGAAACGTGGGGAAGAGAAAAATGGGGAAGAGAAAAGTGGGGAAGAGAAACGTGGGGAAGAGAAAAGTGGGGAAGAGAAAAGTGGGGAAGAGAAAAGTGGGGAAGAGAAAAGTGGGGAAGAGAAAAGTGGGGAAGAGAAACGTGGGGAAGAGAAAAGTGGGGAAGAGAAACGTGGGGAAGAGAAACGTGGGGAAGAGAAAAGTGGGGAAGAGAAACGTGGGGAAGAGAAAAGTGGGGAAGAGAAACGTGGGGAAGAGAAGCGTGGGGAAGAGAAAAGTGGGGAAGAGAAAAGTGGGGAAGAGAAACGTGGGGAAGAGAAAAGTGGGGAAGAGAAAAGTGGGGAAGAGAAAAGTGGGGAAGAGAAAAGTGGGGAAGAGAAAATTGGGGAAGAGAAACGTGGGGAAGAGAAAAGTGGGGAAGAGAAACGTGGGGAAGAGAAACGTGGGGAAGAGAAAAGTGGGGAAGAGAAAAGTGGGAAGAGAAAAGTGGGGAAGAGAAACGTGGGAAGAGAAACGTGGGGAAGAGAAACGTGGGGAAGAGAAACGTGGGGAAGAGAAAAGTGGGGAAGAGAAAAGTGGGGAAGAGAAAAGTGGAGAAGAGAAAAGTGGGGAAGAGAAACGTGGGGAAGAGAAAAGTGGAGAAGAGAAACGTGGGGAAGAGAAAAGTGGGGAAGAGAAAAGTGGGAAGAGAAAAGTGGGGAAGAGAAACGTGGGGAAGAGAAAAGTGGAGAAGAGAAACGTGGGGAAGAGAAAAGTGGGGAAGAGAAAAGTGGAGAAGAGAAAAGTGGGGAAGAGAAACGTGGGGAAGAGAAAAGTGGAGAAGAGAAAAGTGGAGAAGAGAAAAGTGGGAAGAGAAAAGTGGGGAAGAGAAACGTGGGGAAGAGAAACGTGGGGAAGAGAAACGTGGGGAAGAGAAACGTGGGGAAGCGAAAAGTGGGGAAGAGAAAAGTGAAGAGAAAAGTGGGGAAGAGAAAAGTGGGGAAGAGAAAAGTGGAGAAGAGAAAAGTGGGGAAGAGAAAAGTGGGGAAGAGAAAAGTGGGGAAGAGAAAAGTGGGGAAGAGAAACGTGGGGAAGAGAAAAGTGGAGAAGAGAAACGTGGGGAAGAGAAAAGTGGGGAAGAGAAAAGTGGAGAAGAGAAAAGTGGGGAAGAGAAAAGTGGGGAAGAGAAAAGTGGAGAAGAGAAAAGTGGAGAAGAGAAAAGTGGGGAAGAGAAAAGTGGGGAAGAGAAAAGTGGGGAAGAGAAACGTGGGGAAGAGAAACGTGGGGAAGAGAAAAGTGGGGAAGAGAAAAGTGGGGAAGAGAAACGTGGGGAAAAGAAAAGTGGAGAAGAGAAAGGTGGAGAAGAGAAAAGTGGGGAAGAGAAAAGTGGGGAAGAGAAAAGTGGGGAAGAGAAGCGTGGGGAAGAGAAAAGTGGAGAAGAGAATAGTGGGGAAGAGAAAAGTGGGGAAGAGAAACGTGGGGAAGAGAAACGTGGGGAAGAGAAACGTGGGGAAGAGAAAAGTGGAGAAGAGAAAAGTGGAGAAGAGAATAGTGGGGAAGAAAAAAGTTGGGAATAGGAAAAGTGGGGAAGAGAAAAGTGGGGAATAGGAAAAGTGGGGAAGAGAAGAGTTGGGAAGAGGAAAGTGAGGAAAAGAAAGTGGGGAAATGGAATTTGAGGAAGAAAAATGTGGAGAAGAGAAAAGTGGGGAAGAGAAAAGTGGGGAATGGGAAAAGTGGGGAAAAGGAAAAGTGGGGAAGAGAAAAGTGGGGAATAGGAAAAGTGGGGAAGAGAAGAGTTGGGAAGAGGAAAGTGAGGAAAAGAAAGTGGGGAAAGGGAATTTGAGGAAGAAAAATGTGGAGAAGAGAAAAGTGGGGAGGAGAAAAGTGGGGAATAGGAAAAGTGGGGAAGAGAAAAGTGGGGAATAGGAAATGTGGGAAAGAGAAAAGTGGGAAATAGGAAAAGTGGGGAAGAGAAAAGTGGGGAAGAGAAAAGTGGGGAAGAGAAAAGTGGGGAAGGGAAAAGTGAGGAATAGGAAAAGTGGGGAAGAGAATAGTTGGGAAGAAGAAAGTGCGGAAAAGAAAGTGGGGAAATGGAATTTGAGGAAGAAAAATGTGGATAAGAGAAAAGTGGGGAAGTGAAAAGTGGGAAAAAGGAAAAGTGGGGAAGATAAAAGTGGGGAATAGGAAAAGTGGGAAAGAGAAAAGTGGATAATAGGAAAAGTGAGGAAGAGAAAAGTGGGGAAAAGGAAAAGTGGAGAAAAGTGGGGAATATGAAAAGTGGGGAATAAGAAAAGTGGGGAAGAGGAAATTGGGGAAGTGAAAAGCGGGGAAAAGAAATGTGGGGAAAAGAAAAGTGGGGTCGAGGAAAATGGAGAAGAGGGACGTAAGAAAGCGGAAAAGTAAAGTGGGGATTGGGAAAGTGGGAAAAGAGAGTGAGTTAAAGGAAAACGAGGATGCGGAAAGTAGGGAGGAGAAAAAGCGAGGGAAAGGTAAGTTAGGAAGAGAAAGTAGAAGAGGAGGAAAAGGAGGATTAGGGAAGTTGGAAGAGAAAAGTGGGGAAAGAGAAGAGAACTGCTGTAGAAGAGAATTGTTTGATAGTGAAAGGTTGAACAAAAATGTTAGAGAAGGGAACGGTTTTTGGAGTGTGGTAGTGCAAAGTTTGGGGGAGGGGGGAATGGTTGTGGGAGAGAAATGTAGGTGATGAGGAGGGTTGGAGAAGATAAGGATAATGGAAGTAGACGAGGTAGAAACGGGAAGTAAAAGTTGAAGAAGGAGAAGGATGATTTATAGGGTTTGTGGGAGAAGAGTATTTGAGCAAGAGAATACTAAAGGAAGTGATGGTTTAGAGAACAGTTAAAGAAGGGAGATTACAGTAAGGGAGATTTGTGGGAGAAGAGTATTTGAGCAAGAGAATACTAAAGGAAGTGATGGTTTAGAGAACAGTTAAAGAAGGGAGATTACAGTAAGGGAGATTTGTGGGAGAAGAGTATTTGAGCAAGAGAATATTAAATGAAGTGGTGGTTTAGAGAACAGTTAAAGAAGGGAGATTACAGTAAGGGAGATTACAGTAAGGGAGATTTGTGGGAGAAGAGGGTTAGTGATGTAAAGTGTTGAAGAATGGACGGTAATGAGATCTTGGAAGAAGAGAATCAAGAGAGCTGGAGAAAGATATTTAAAGAAGGAGAGTTTGTGGAGAAGATGAGCTGGAAAAGCAGAGAGTGCAGGTGAGTGAGGAATTTCAGCAAGTAGCGTTGGAAGAGAATAGAGGGTTGTGGACAGAAAATATGGTTCCTGGAAATATGGTGTTTTGGAGAGTAAGAAATATTTCCTTGTTACAGACTATATTGATATAAGGCTGTTTTCCATTCACTTTGTTATGTCTGGCGCGGTCTAATATTATCGAGACGGTATAGTTTGAGGCTGAACACACCATGTCTCGATACGATAACGGCAAAACAACACGCTAATAAGCTAAGAGAGAGGTTTACAGCAAGGAAATGGTTGGGAACAGCAGTTTACAGCAAGGAAAGAGTTGGGGGAGAGAAGTTTACAGCAAAGAAAAAGTTGGGGGAGAGAAGTTTACAAGGAAAGAGTTGGGGGAAAGAAGTTTACAGTTAGGAAAGAGTTGGGGAGAGAAGTTTACAGTTAGGAAAGAGTTGGGGAGAGAAGTTTACAGCAAGGAAAGAGTTGGGGAGAGAAGTATACAGTTAGGAAAAAGTTGGGGAAAGAAGTTTACAGCAAGGAAAGAGTTGGGGAGAGAAGTTTACAGTAAGGAAAGAGTTGGGGACAGAAGTTTACAGCAAGGAAAGAGTTGGGGAGAGAAGTTACAGTTAGGAAAAAGTTGGGGAAAGAAGTTTACAGCAAGGAAAGAGTTGGGGAGAGAAGTTTACAGTTAGGAAAAAGTTGGGGAAAGAAGTTTACAGCAAGGAAAGAGTTGGGGAGAGAAGTTTACAGTTAGGAAAAAGTTGGGGAAAGAAGTTTACAGCAAGGAAAGAGTTGGGGAGAGAAGTTTACAGTTAGGAAAGAGTTGGGGAGAGAAGTTTACAGTTAGTAAAGAGAAGTTTACAGTTAGGAAAGAGTTGGGGAGAGAAGTTTACAGTTAGGAAAGAGTTGAGGAGAGAAGTTTACAGCAAGGAAAGTGTTGGGGAGAGAAGTTTACAGCAAGGAAAGAGTTGGGGAGAGTAGTTTACAGCAAGGAAAGAGTTGGGGAGAGTAGTTTACAGTTAGGAAAGAGTTGGGGAGAGAAGTTTACAGTTAGGAAAGAGTTGGGGAGAGAAGTTTACAGCAAGGAAAGAGTTGGGGAGAGAAGTTTACAGCAAGGAAAGAGTTGGGGAGAGAAGTTTACAGCAAGGAAAGAGTTGGGGAGAGAAGTTTACAGCAAGGAAGAGTTGGGGAGAGAAGTTTACAGCAAGGAAAGAGTTGGGGAGAGAAGTTTACAGCAAGGAAGAGTTGGGGAGAGAAGTTTACAGCAAGGAAGAGTTGGGGAGAGAAGTTTACAGCAAGGAAAGAGTTGGGGAGAGAAGTTTACAGCAAGGAAAGAGTTGGGGAGAGTAGTTTACAGTTAGGAAAGAGTTGAGGAGAGAAGTTTACAGTTAGGAAAGAGTTGGGGAGAGAAGTTTACAGCAAGGAAAGAGTTGGGGAGAGAAGTTTACAGCAAGGAAAGAGTTGGGGAGAGAAGTTTACAGCAAGGAAAGAGTTGGGGAGAGAAGTTTACAGCACGGAAAGAGTTGGGGAGAGAAGTTTACAGCACGGAAAGAGTTGGGGAGAGAGGTTTACAGCAAGGAAAGAGTTGGGGAGAGAAGTTTACAGCAAGGAAAGAGTTGGGGAGAGAAGTTTACAGTTAGGAAAGAGTTGGGGAGAGAAGTTTACAGCAAGGAAAGAGTTGGGGAGAGAAGTTTACAGCACGGAAAGAGTTGGGGAGAGAAGTTTACAGCAAGGAAAGAGTTGGGGAGAGAGGTTTACAGCAAGGAAAGAGTTGGGGAGAGAAGTTTACAGCAAGGAAAGAGTTGGGGAGAGAAGTTTACAGTTAGGAAAGAGTTGGGGATAGAAATGTACAACAAGGAAAGAGTTGGGGAGAGGAGTTTACAGCAAGGAAAGAGTTGGGGGTGAGAAATTTATACAATGGAGATATTTTGGGTAGAGGAGAAAAGTTTGCACGAAGGAAAAGAGTCGCGAGCAGGAGAGACTTTTAGAGAATGGGAATAATTGTGTACAAGAGAGGAGTTTACAGGACGGAGAGAATTGTGGACAAGAGAGGAGTTTACAGGAAAGAGTTTTTGAACGGGTAGTTCTGAGTAAAGGTTTATGATTCAGAAAAGTTGTTGGCTGAAGAAATACAATTGTGCATTAAGGAACCAAGCAGATCGAAAATTTGTGATTGTTAGTAGTAGGAGTGGATTTGAAATCGGTAAATTAAATTAAATTCCTTACAGACATTCCAAGAAGACTGACTGAGTATCATACATAATAGTTGTTTCATTCAATAGCTTCATTGAAGCTACTTTTAATAACAGGAGTAGCTGTTTAAAACAACATATTCAGACCAAAGATTGCCAATGAGCACACTCCACATTTTTTTTGCACTATCCCCACCTTTTTCACACTCATCTTCTCTTTTCACACTCCACTCTACTTTGCACACTCTTCGCCTCTTTCCACTCAGATCTTCTCTTTCATATTCCACTACTCCGTGCATATTACTCTCATCTTTCCTGTCCTTGCATCTTCAAGATGCCTTCCACATACGTCATAATGTACAGCAATGCTGTCATTCCTCGGATTGGAGGCGAAGGCGCGCCCCCCCCCCCCACCCCAGCACCAGAGCTAGAAGTTGTCAGTGACTCACAACTGATGGCTTGCGCCAGGATCGGTGAACCAGAACCATCCAGACCCTGCTACACCTCTTCGTGGTGCCTCTAGAAACAGACTAACCTGTCTAGTCTGGCCAAGCGAGCAGGGATCGAAGTGGGAAGACGAACCCGGTACACAAAAAAAACGTCGGCTGAAATCGGATGTGTTGGGCCGAAAGGCGCAGATATCACAGTGTTACACTGCAAACTTCAACACAACATAACTACGTCCACTTAACGTCCTTTTAAGGGCGGATGACGAGGAGGAAGTCTACGGTTCGTATCCGTTAGAATACCTCAAATCATCGGGCGAACGCATCATCATCATCATCATCATCATCATCATCATCATCATCATCATCATCATCATCATCATCATCATCATCATCATCATCATCATCATTCCTCGGATTGTTCAGTTTTATCCTTCTGATTTTCCCTTAACTCCATCGCACAAATCTATGCATTTTCGTGCCAATATAATTGATTTGTGTGTGTGTTTCCTCGCTTCTTAGATGACGCACTCTTTCTCTTTGAATATTGTATCAGTACTCATCCACAATGAAAAGACGATGAGATTTCTCAGAAGAATATTTAAAGTTCCCTGGACAGCTAAAAAGAGCAATGAGGACATTCTCAAAGAGGCCAGCACAAAAAGAGAGCTGATAAAGAAATATCAGAAAGAAACAATCAACATTTTTCGGGCGCATCATGAGAAGAGGAAAGTTGGAATATTTGATTACAACTGGCAAAATACAGGGAAAGAGAGATTGTGGTCGACAAATAGAAAATATACTAGTTAGCTTGGTGTCATTGCATAGAATACATTCTACAGAATTGATACGATGCACTGTAAATAGAGGGAGCCGCGACAGCTCAGTGGTTAGTGAACTGGACTACAAAGGACAAGAGGTAGGGTTCGATCCCAACCGACGGCTTCCGGGTTCACCCAGCCTTAAATGGGTACCGGATTTTTTTCTGGGAAAGTAAAGCGGCACGGGCGTAATACCGACCACATTACCCCAAAAATCAAGTCCTGAAGGTCTGTAACATTTATGGTCACTAACACCATATTCCCTATACGCCACTTGGCGTGACGGGGCTCTTTATTTTTTTTTTACTCTAGATAGAAGATTATTGAATTAAATGATCACCTACCCCAACCTGTTTGGCAAATGTTGATTCATCCCCATTCCCTCTGTCTTTCATCTGTAAAAGAGAGAGAAAGGGGAGGGGGTGGAATCCCATTAGTAATTTGTGTGTGTGTTTTTTTAATCAGCTGTACGTTATTTTTTCTTTAAATAAAACTTATCTCTCTGTCGCTCCCGCAAATTGGAAATGCACGTATCTGGACCATCTGACGTGGCAAAGACCGATCTGTATGGGACTGTGTAAGGAAATGGAACTAGAGGTAGACCCAAGAAGAAGTGGGAAAACAACATCAAAGAATGAACAGGCCTCGACTAAGCAGAGCACCAAAGAATGACCGTAGATAGAAATCACTGCAGCAAATTGATCACGTCTGACAGTATTAGGTCAACTACCTTTAGGGGCTGTGGGACAAAGTAGAAGAAGAGGAATACCTTTCATTAAGAAATTTCGAATATGCTTACCCTGCCCAATCCAACGTCGTTATTCCTGAATCAGTTGGTAAGTGAACTTAGTTTATACGAGAATCTACAATAATATAATTCATGAATCTTCGGTAATGAACTTAGTTTGTACGAGCCTCTACAGTGATAATTGAATTCCCGAATCTGTTAGTAATGAACTTAGTTTGTACGAGCCTCTACAGTAATAACTGAATTCCTGAATCTGTTAGTAATGAACTTAGTTTGTACGAGCCTCTACAGTAATAACTGAATTCCCGAATCTGTTAGTAATGAACTTAGTTTGTACGAGCCTCTACAGTAATAACTGAATTCCCGAATCTGTTAGTAATGAACTTAGTTTGTACGAGCCTCTACAGTAATAACTGAATTCCCGAATCTGTTAGTAATGAACTTAGTTTGTACGAGCCTCTACAGTAATAACTGAATTCCCGAATCTGTTAGTAATGAACTTAGTTTGTACGAGCCTCTACAGTAATAACTGAATTCCTGAATCTGTTAGTAATGAACTTAGTTTGTACGAGCCTCTACAGTAATAACTGAATTCCTGAATCTGTTAGTAATGAACTTAGTTTGTACGAGCCTCTACAGTAATAACTGAATTCCTGAATCTGTTGGTAATGAACTTAGTTTGTACGAGCCTCTACAGTAATAACTGAATTCCTGAATCTGTTAGTAATGAACTTAGTTTGTACGAGCCTCTACAGTAATAACTGAATTCCTGAATCTGTTAGTAATGAACTTAGTTTGTACGAGCCTCTACAGTAATAACTGAATTCCTGAATCTGTTAGTAATGAACTTAGTTTGTACGAGCCTCTACAGTAATAACTGAATTCCTGAATCTGTTAGTAATGAACTTAGTTTGTACGAGCCTCTACAGTAATAACTGAATTCCTGAATCTGTTAGTAATGAACTTAGTTTGTACGAGCCTCTACAGTAATAACTGAATTCCTGAATCTGTTAGTAATGAACTTAGTTTGTACGAGCCTCTACAGTAATAACTGAATTCCTGAATCTGTTAGTAATGAACTTAGTTTGTACGAGCCTCTACAGTAATAACTGAATTCCTGAATCTGTTAGTAATGAACTTAGTTTGTACGAGCCTCTACAGTAATAACTGAATTCCTGAATCTGTTAGTAATGAACTTAGTTTGTACGAGCCTCTACAGAAATAACTGAATTCCTGAATCTGTTAGTAATGAACTTAGTTTGTACGAGCCTCTACAGTAATAACTGAATTCCTGAATCTGTTAGTAATGAACTTAGTTTGTACGAGCCTCTACAGTAATAACTGAATTCCTGAATCTGTTAGTAATGAACCTAGTTTGTACGAGCCTCTACAGTAATAACTGAATTCCTGAATCTGTTAGTAATGAACCTAGTTTGTACGAGCCTCTACAGTAATAACTGAATTCCTGAATCTGTTAGTAATGAACCTAGTTTGTACGAGCCTCTACAGTAATAACTGAATTCCTGAATCTGTTAGTAATGAACCTAGTTTGTACGAGCCTCTACAGTAATAACTGAATTCCTGAATCTGTTAGTAATGAACCTAGTTTGTACGAGCCTCTACAGTAATAACTGAATTCCTGAATCTGTTAGTAATGAACTTAGTTTGTACGAGCCTCTACAGTAATAACTGAATTCCTGAATCTGTTAGTAATGAACTTAGTTTGTACGAGCCTCTACAGTAATAACTGAATTCCTGAATCTGTTAGTAATGAACTTAGTTTGTACGAGCCTCTACAGTAATAACTGAATTCCTGAATCTGTTAGTAATGAACTTAGTTTGTACGAGCCTCTACAGTAATAACTGAATTCCTGAATCTGTTAGTAATGAACTTAGTTTGTACGAGCCTCTACAGTAATAACTGAATTCCTGAATCTGTTAGTAATGAACTTAGTTTGTACGAGCCTCTACAGTAATAACTGAATTCCTGAATCTGTTAGTAATGAACTTAGTTTGTACGAGCCTCTACAGTAATAACTGAATTCCTGAATCTGTTAGTAATGAACCTAGTTTGTACGAGCCTCTACAGTAATAACTGAATTCCTGAATCTGTTAGTAATGAACCTAGTTTGTACGAGCCTCTACAGTAATAACTGAATTCCTGAATCTGTTAGTAATGAACCTAGTTTGTACGAGCCTCTACAGTAATAACTGAATTCCTGAATCTGTTAGTAATGAACCTAGTTTGTACGAGCCTCTACAGTAATAACTGAATTCCTGAATCTGTTAGTAATGAACCTAGTTTGTACGAGCCTCTACAGTAATAACTGAATTCCTGAATCTGTTAGTAATGAACCTAGTTTGTACGAGCCTCTACAGTAATAACTGAATTCCTGAATCTGTTAGTAATGAACTTAGTTTGTACGAGCCTCTACAGTAATAACTGAATTCCTGAATCTGTTAGTAATGAACTTAGTTTGTACGAGCCTCTACAGTAATAACTGAATTCCTGAATCTGTTAGTAATGAACTTAGTTTGTACGAGCCTCTACAGTAATAACTGAATTCCTGAATCTGTTAGTAATGAACTTAGTTTGTACGAGCCTCTACAGTAATAACTGAATTCCTGAATCTGTTAGTAATGAACTTAGTTTGTACGAGCCTCTACAGTAATAACTGAATTCCTGAATCTGTTAGTAATGAACTTAGTTTGTACGAGCCTCTACAGTAATAACTGAATTCCTGAATCTGTTAGTAATGAACTTAGTTTGTACGAGCCTCTACAGTAATAACTGAATTCCTGAATCTGTTAGTAATGAACTTAGTTTGTACGAGCCTCTACAGTAATAACTGAATTCCTGAATCTGTTAGTAATGAACCTAGTTTGTACGAGCCTCTACAGTAATAACTGAATTCCTGAATCTGTTAGTAATGAACCTAGTTTGTACGAGCCTCTACAGTAATAACTGAATTCCTGAATCTGTTAGTAATGAACCTAGTTTGTACGAGCCTCTACAGTAATAACTGAATTCCTGAATCTGTTAGTAATGAACTTAGTTTGTACGAGCCTCTACAGTAATAACTGAATTCCTGAATCTGTTAGTAATGAACTTAGTTTGTACGAGCCTCTACAGTAATAACTGAATTCCTGAATCTGTTAGTAATGAACTTAGTTTGTACGAGCCTCTACAGTAATAACTGAATTCCTGAATCTGTTAGTAATGAACTTAGTTTGTACGAGCCTCTACAGTAATAACTGAATTCCTGAATCTGTTAGTAATGAACTTAGTTTGTACGAGCCTCTACAGTAATAACTGAATTCCTGAATCTGTTAGTAATGAACCTATCATGTAGAAGTCTCTCATCATTCGATTGCATGTCCTTTGCAGAGCGTTTCACTCATTACAGTCAATCTATTGGAATGTATATCTCTTGCTAGATATTCCACTTCTGTTGTGTTCAGGGTCTCTTTGATGTCTTGAAACCACATTTTACAAGACCCTACAATAATATACGTGTGAAGCCAGTAGTGGTAGTGTTGGGGCATGATGAATGCGATTAATCAGCACAACGTGACAATACTCAGTCCACAATCGATCGCTGACAAAGTTATCTGCAGGCACATAATTAAAACTGGTCTCAGAACTCATTTAGTGCCTGAAATCATTTTATTGCCCGCAAGATTTCGGTTGCATGTCTCTTTGTGATGCTTAACTTGATACCTTATAATTGTATGAAAGATTGCGATCAAATCTGATTTCTAGATAATTATGCTCATCAATCAATCGTCTGGCCATTTATTGCAACACGAAAGAGACCAGATTTCAATTTGAAAAAGAGACAAAACAAAAAATATTTCCTCTAACTAC
Source organism: Megaustenia siamemsis (assembly GCA_032433765.1). Classification (NCBI taxonomy): domain Eukaryota; kingdom Metazoa; phylum Mollusca; class Gastropoda; order Stylommatophora; family Ariophantidae; genus Megaustenia; species Megaustenia siamemsis. The sequence continues at coordinate 48,574,137 of JAVIAB010000008.1, forward strand.
ATGACGCAAATTATGTGTGTTCTATCCGTGAATTTAACATTTACATCAGCGTGAAATGAGCTAAATTATTGCCTCGTAAAGTTTTGTAGACCAATTCATTTGTTTCCGGCGGTTTTCAGTGTGGTAGATCCATAAATTGATAAATCGTAATTGTTGTGAATGAGGATGCCTGTAGAGTGTTTGAAATTGATCGTAAAAAGAACATTCGTTGAAAAGGAATTTGAAATAGAGTATTGAGGGGGACATTAATGAAGTGTATCATAAATAGAAAGTTGATAATTATTAGTCTGGAAGGGAAATGGTTACATTCATAATTAGAGGTTTCAGTTACTGACAGTTTAAAGTACAAGTGATTATGAAGTTAAAGAGGAATTTGTATGATGAGAGATTTTGCTTTTGGTAAATATATTATTACTTTTGGTAAATATATTATTACTTTTGGTAAATATATTATTACTTTTGGTAAATATATTATTACTTTTGGTAAATATATTACTTTTGGTAAATATATTATTACTTTTGGTAAATATATTATTACTTTTGGTAAATATATTATTACTTTTGGTAAATATATTATTACTTTTGGTAAATATATTATTACTTTTGGTAAATATATTATTACTCTTGATAAATATATTCATATAGGAAAAGAGAGAGAGAGAGAGAGAGAGAGAGAGAGAGAGATAGAGAGAAAATGATATAGAGCTTTAGGAAGATGAATGTTCAGAGGCAGTATATCATTGCTGGGTGATAAACGTAGTTATTCTAAAGGGGTGGGAAAATAGGGGGTGGGATATTTTTGGATGAGAGTAATAGACGAATTTACCTATAAGCTTTATAAGTAATGGGAGCCGAGTTAACTGAGTGGTTAGTGAACTGGACTACAAAGGCGTGACGGAGGCTCTTTACTATACTTTACTTAATAAGTAATTGCTTCTTCTTCTACCCTTCCTCTGTTGCCGTTGGCGTCGAGGGGAGAAACAATCTGCGATTCTTTGCTCTTCTGTTGGCCTCTTCCGGTGTTATAACCGGTAATAGTAATTGGTTAGGGCCACAAATTCAAGGAGCCTTCACAAATTGGTAGAATTTGTTTTGGGGCTACATTTTTGTCGTATGAGGAGTATATGATTTCAAGTTTTCTGAGACCTTCCGATGTCAATGTTTAAGGTCAGTTAATGCTGTACATTATGACGTATGTGGAAGGCATCTTGAAGATGCAAGGACAGGAAAGATGAGAGTAATATGCACGGAGTAGTGGAGTATGAAAGAGAAGATCTGAGTGGAAAGAGGCGAAGAGTGTGCAAAGTAGAGTGGAGTGTGAAAAGAGAAGATGAGTGTGAAAAAGGTGGGGATAGTGCAAAAAAAATGTGGAGTGTGCTCATTGGCAATCTTTGGTCTGAATATGTTGTTTTAAACAGCTACTCCTGTTATTAAAAGTAGCTTCAATGAAGCTATTGAATGAAACAACTATTATGTATGATACTCAGTCAGTCTTCTTGGAATGTCTGTAAGGAATTTAATTTAATTTACCGATTTCAAATCCACTCCTACTACTAACAATCACAAATTTTCGATCTGCTTGGTTCCTTAATGCACAATTGTATTTCTTCAGCCAACAACTTTTCTGAATCATAAACCTTTACTCAGAACTACCCGTTCAAAAACTCTTTCCTGTAAACTCCTCTCTTGTCCTACATTTTTGTCGTATGAGGAGTATATGATTTCAAGTTTTCTGAGACCTTCCGATGTCAATGTTTAACGTCAGGCACCTCAAACTCTCATTTAGCTCAGGGCCTCATCAAAGCAAAATCCGACACTGATGCCAGAAATTACCGCAACAATGACGTCATTGCTTTGTGATGTGAATTATTAACATCATGTTTATAGTGCCTCTCTGTGGAATAGCGTTGCTGTGAGAGGATAGCCATTACTATTTGATTTGAGGGAGGACATTTGTAATTACAGGTGGGGCGACGAGAGGTTTTCTTATAGGAGAGATTTTATAGAAGAAATAAAAGTCATTAATGTTTGTGGAATGGAGTGAGTATTTGGTTGGAATAGGTAAGATTGACGCAGTGTGAGCTTATATATATACAACCATAGCTTGGTAGCTCCGTCAGTCATAGTTGACTATGAATTTATTAGCGCCCCTAGAAATCATTTCCAGAGCGCGAGCTTGGGCAGAGAAAGAAAGAGACACGTTGTTGGACATGCAACATGTTTCTTCTCTCCACTCAGCTGAGCCCATGCAACATGTTTCTTCTCTCCACTCAGTCGAGCCCATACAACATGTTTCTTCTCTCCACTCAGCCGAGCCCATGCAACATGTTTCTTCTCTCCACTCAGCCGAGCCCATGCAACATGTTTCTTCTCTCCACTCAGCCGAGCCCATGCAACATGTTTCTTCTCTCCACTCAGCCGAGCCCATACAACATGTTTCTTCTCTCCACACAGTCGAGCCCATGCAACATGTTTCTTCTCTCCACTCAGCCGAGCCCATACAACATGTTTCTTCTCTCCACTCAGCTGAGCCCATGCAACATGTTTCTTCTCTCCACGCAGCCGAGCCCATACAACATGTTTCTTCTCTACACACAGTCGAGCCCATACAACATGTTTCTTCTCTCTACACAGCCGAGCCCATACAACATGTTTCTTCTCTACACAGCCGAGCCCATACAACATGTTTCTTCTCTCCACACAGTCGAGCCCATGCAACATGTTTCTTCTCTCCACACAGCCGAGCCCATACATGTTTCTTCTCTCCACGCAGCCGAGCCCATACAACATGTTTCTTCTGTACACACAACCGAGCCCATGCAACATGTTTCTTCTCTCCACTCAGCTGAACCCATAGAACATGTTTCTTCTCTCCACTCAGCTGAGCCCATGCAACATGTTTCTTCTCTCCACTCAGCTGAGCCCATGCAACATGTTTCTTCTCTTCACACAGCCGAGCCCATGCAACATGTTTCTTCTCTCCACTCAGCCGAGCCCATGCAACATATTTCTTCTCTCCACTCAGCTGAGCCCATGCAACATGTTTCTTCTCTCCACTCAGCTGAGCCCATGCAACATGTTTCTTCTCTTCACACAGCCGAGCCCATACAACATGTTTCTTCTCTCCACGCAGCCGAGCCCATGCAACATGTTTCTTCTCTCCACTCAGCTGAGCCCATGCTACATGTTTCTTCTCTCCACTCAGCTGAGCCCATGCAACATGTTTCTTCTCTTCACACAGCCGAGCCCATACAACATGTTTCTTCTTTCCACGCAGCCGAGCCCATGCAACATGTTTCTTCTCTCCACTCAGCTGAGCCCATGATACATGTTTCTTCTCTTCACACAGCCGAGCCCATGCAACATGTTTCTTCTCTCCACTCAGCCGAGCCCATGCAACATGTTTCTTCTCTACACTCAGCCGAGCCCATGCAACGTGTTTCTTCTCTCCACTCAGCCGAGCCCATGCAACATGTTTCTTCTCTCCACTCAGCCGAGCCCATGCAACATGTTTCTTCTCTACACTCAGCCGAGCCCATGCAACATGTTTCTTCTCTCCACTCAGCCGAGCCCATGCAACATGTTTCTTCTCTCCACTCAGCCGAGCCCATGCAACATGTTTCTTCTCTTCCTACAGCCGAGCCCATGCAACATGTTTCTTCTCTCCACTCAGCCGAGCCCATACAACATGTTTCTTCTCTCCACTCAGCCGAGCCCATGCAACATGTTTCTTCTCTCCACTCAGCCGAGCCCATACAACATGTTTCTTCTCTCCACTCAGCCGAGCCCATGCAACATGTTTCTTCTCTCCACTCAGCCGAGCCCATGCAACATGTTTCTTCTCTTCCCACAGCCGAGCCCATGCAACATGTTTCTTCTCTCCACTCAGCCGAGCCCATGCAACATGTTTCTTCTCTCCACTCAGCCGAGCCCATGCAACATGTTTCTTCTCTCCACTCAGCCGAGCCCATGCAACATGTTTCTTCTCTCCACTCAGCCGAGCCCATGCAACATGTTTCTTCTCTCCACTCAGCCGAGCGATCCAAAGGTCTAGCAAGGCAAGAACAGTTTGGTGCTAACTGCATCGCAGGAGTTGCCAGAGCAATGTTTAAATCAACACTGAACTGCCCTATGGACTCCATCTCTGGATTGTTCCGCAGGGTTTACTCCCGAAGTCATGAACGGGTACCCGCTAGTTAGCTGGGGTTTATGTTCGGAGTTCGCCTTCTTTTCCTAGATGCGCTCCCATTTTTAGACTAACGGGTCGCATTTATCTCCTTCTTCTTTTTCATTCCTTCCTCATTTGTTTTTACAGCGTCGAGGGGAGATATAATTTGCGATCATTTCTGATCATATCTCTCAGGCAGTTTCATGCCATTCGTCTAACACATTTCATCTCAGCAGAGGTTATCTTTCTTATTGTTCCTGCATCTAGGGTCCAGGACTGGCATTGGTAGCTCAACGTTGGGATGAAAATTATATTTATATCCTTTGGTGTCTTGATAGACTGTTGGTAGCTATCAATAATGAAAAGACTATCGGTCAATATGGCGGATAGGCAGATGGAACCATTTATGGCTGTCTGAAAAGTGTTCCTAGTTGCAGTTTCCTCATATTCCAAGTTGGGCTTGCTACCGAAGCTGCTGAGATAAGTACTCTGTTCACACCGTGAACTGTACGTCTTATCTGTTTCTATCGTGTTTCGATAATCCAATTATTTACAATGAATGATGATATAGTATGACGGGGAACATATGGCTGTGTTTACTTTCTGTGCGGTCTCGTCTTATGTATTTTGGCGTGTGCTTAGACTGCTATGATGGGGATTGCAGCTGCCTTTCTTTGTTTTGGAGATGCGATCATAATTCGGATGATCCCACTGGCATGGGCGGTTGAGCAATTATGGATTTTAATTCGTTTGCAGTGATACCGGGGCCTTCCATAACCATAATAAAAATAAGTCAGGAGTTTGGTAACCTAATATTGTTTAATGCTAGATGCTGTTTTATTATGCTTGAAGCGACACTATCCAGAAGTCTCAGAACACTACTGGATAGGCGGCCGAGCACATATGTGTGGAAACTCGCGTGCTAAGCCGCCCATTCAAGTCTGGTATTTTACCTTTTCGATAACATTATTAAAGCACGATCCTGTTTTCATTACGTTGCTGTTCGCAAAAATTGATGTACGCACTGTTTGTCTCTTTTATCATGCATACCTTTCTTCTCATTGTACATTTTTTTTTCACGTCCCGATAATTCTGAATCTCGATTTAATTTAATTGATATCTCATTTTCATAATAATCCTCCTGCAGGAATCCATCGTGACGACAATTCAATATTTTAAGACAAAATACTTTATGAAAACTACGAAGACAAACCATCAAATCACTATACTGCCATTTCTTGTATTTCTACATGCAAACAGATAGTGATAGACGAAAGGTAAACACGGCTGTGGAGTTGATATTATCGATTTAGCAGGTGGGAACCAGAGTTATGTATTAGCTGAACATACATTCACGACAGGTAACAGAGGGTAATGTTTGCAGAGGGTATTAGACGGGGAAACAGAGCCAGTGAGGAACTATCTGGCGCCATTAAGCAGGGAAGATAATATATTTATATAATAATACTCATATAAGCAAACACACTTACACTAACACATGAATAATTGAAAAAAATATCATTAAGGATATAACAATATCTTGATCATTTTCGCGTGGCTAGTCATCCCATAGTGCTCGTAGTGTTTTTCGCCATCCATGTCTGTTATTAACAACATCAGATGGAAGATGCAACACAGAAAAAAAAAGCCGAATAGCTCAGGCCAAAATAACATTGCAGAAAGTGGAAAAACATATTACGCAACAAATCTATATCAATAGAAGTGAGAAAGAGAGTTCATCGGTGCTATATAGAGCTATTTCTGACCTATGGAAGCGAAACATGGACAGTAACAAAATAATTAAATAACGATTAGAAGCCACAGAGGTGGCATTTCTCAGAAATATGTCGAAAGTTGCCTGGACAGTTAAAAAGGCCAACGAGGAAATTCTCAAAGAGGCCAACACAAAAAGGGAGCTCATAAAAAAACATCAGAAAGAAACAATCTTCATTTTTCGGCACATCATGAGACGAGGAAAGTTGGAATACTTGGTTACAACTGGCAAAATAAAAGGAAAGAGAGATCGCGGACGACAAAAAGAGAAAATACTGGATAGCTTGGTGTCATGGCATGGAAAACAGTTATGAACAGAACTGATACTATGCACGGTAGATAGATGTTTGTGGAAGGACATGATCGCCCACGCCAACCGGTATAGCACATGATGATGATGATCTCTGTTATTAGCAAGATGTGCAATCTTATTTAATGAGTTTAAGCCTGCCAACTTTGCTTCTCCTATAATTGTTCTTTTTAGTGTCTCTCTAGGTCTTCCTTTTTTTTTCTTCTGTATCCTGGTGTTGTATACAAGAACAACAACAACTTAAATGGTTTTGGCACCTGGTCAGAATGAATCCTTACTAATCACCATCAAGGGCGTTCTTCTCGAGAATGCATGGAAAAAGACCAAGAGGAAGACACAGAAGAAGATGGATAGATGCAGTGATAGAGACATGTAACAACAAAGGAAAATCACTAATTCAGACAGTTCGAGCAGCTCAAGAACGACAAATGATATAAACCACGACAACTTTTAGGTATTAGTGAAAAACAAAAAAATGAAGATCCTGGTGTTTCCCAGAGAAGAGCCTGTTTTGGAATTCTCTTATTGTCTCTTATCAAAATATATCCGACATGTCCATCTTCTCTTCCTAATTGTATATGAGATTGTTGGTTGCATGGCCATTTATCTTATCCCTATATTAGTCTTGAATTCATTTCATTTTTTTTGCTTTCGCCTGCTTCACCTCTGGCTAAGTCCAAAGATACTAGTTACTGTATTGTGCGTGTTAATCCGTTTTTCCCTCACAGCCGTGTGCACAGGGGTCCCTCGCCGTGCCTGCAGACAACTCCGACTTCGGAGGTACTCAATTTTTTCCCGTCCATGACTAGTTGACTATTCAAACCAGTCCTCGCTGCTGAGACCGGGGGTGGTCGCTGTACAGGGAAACCACAAATAAAAATCCCAACTGGTGCATTTGGGATTTGAACAAACAACCCTTCTGTCTTGAGGCCAGCATCTTGCCTCGAGACCGACCAGTCCTCCTATTCATTCCATTGTACACAGCGTATTTTTCTTAGCCAGTTGCCTTCAAAAGCGTTTAGTTTTCTCTCAATCTCTTTTGTTGGTTTTCCAGCATTCATGTACGTAGGTAAAGTTTGATAATATGTTTGAGTTGAATATTCTAACTATAATATATGCTACAACTACGACTTCTAATATATGAAAGGGATGGAATTAGAGCATCATAAATACACAAATATATACACGTTCACAATGTTTGCATTAGCATATGTTTGTATGTTTTTTTTTGTTTTGTTTGAACTAAATTATTGACGACCTGTCACTGGTAGGAGTGTGCAGAATTGCTGAACAAAGGACAAACAACTCCTGGATGTGCGCATATCATTTCTAAACATTTTGTTTATTTTGTTAGATTTTTTGTAGTCAGGAACTTTTATACGATTTTTTACATTTTAGTTATTTTTAGTTGCGTCTTAATTCTTCTTCCTCTTCTCTCTTTTTAATCTTATTTCTTCCTCTTCTTCTCCTTGTACAGAGTTCACCAATTAGGCGTGCGTGGATGTGTCATACCTGCGTGGTGAGTCTAATTACTGCAGACAAAGAAAGTAAAGTAAAGTACCCCCGTCACGCCAAGTGGCGTATAGGGAATATGGTGTTAGTGACCATAAATTTTACAGACCTTCGGCACATGATTTGTGGGATAATGTGGTCGGTATTACGCCCGTGTCGCTTTACTTTCCCAGAAAAAAATCCGGTACCCATTAATGGCTGTGTGAACCGGAAGCCATCAACTGGATCGAACCCTACCTCTTGTCCGTTATAGTCCATTTCACTAAACACTGGGGTATCGCGGCTCCTAATTACTACATGGCCGCGACTATTAACTGCTAAGAGTTCTCAACGTGCCCGAGTGCACACAGTACACCATGTAATCAGCCAATGTCCTAGTTGGCAAAAACATCAGATACGACTAGCCAGAAAACAGTCAAATTTATACTAGCGAATCAATTCAGAGGAAGAGGTATGTTTACAGCACTTCGGAAAAAATGACAAATAATCAACAACAGAAAAAAAACAAACAAAGAATAAGATATGGACGAAGCAGGATCGAACCCGTACTCAGTGGCACTCGCCTTGCCACAAAAAGCCAAACGCTAGGGAAAACTGCCACTCAGCTAACTATTTGTCATTTTTTTCCGAGTGCTGTAAAAATACCTCTCCTCTGAATTGTTTCGCTTATTTATTGCGCTCGGAACTTTCCTTCTATAATAATATTCATTTATTATTATTTGTCTCCAACTTTAATTAGGGGATACAAGCAAAGAAATTAGAATCGGAATAGATAAAGCAGCAATGTCTTTCAGAAGCCTTGAAAAGTTGTGGAAATCAAAACTCATCAGCACAAACACAAAACCTTTCAAATCAAACGTACTATCAATCCTTACGTATGCGTGTGAAAGCTGGAAAACAACAAGAGATAGAGAAACAAAGTTGAACGCATTCGAAAATAAATGTCTAAGGAAAATACTTGGTATAGCGTGGAACGAATTCAAAACAAACGAGGAAATTAGTGAAATCGCCAATCAACCACTAATATCTTCGGTAATAAAGAAAAGACGATGGTCATATGTTGGACATGTGATGAGAAGAGATAACAACCGAATAGCAAAGCAAGCCCTCATGTGGGAAACAACAGGTAAGAGAACAAGAGGAAGACCTAGAGAGACGCCGAGAAGAACATTGATGAGAGAGGCAAGAACAGCAGGAATCGGCTTCCTCAATGAGATAGAGATGCTTGCACAGAACCGAGACAAATGGCGAGATTTGATAAAATATCTTTAAAAAGTTTGCGTTCGAGCCATGATGTAAACAATGTTGACATTGCTTGTCTCCAACGGTTTGTCGAATTCTATTAGAAAACATCACGCTATCTGCTATCACAACGAATTGTCGGATTTTTAGAAATGTAATCACGAATTTGATAATAAATGTTTGTACACAGTTCGTTAACCATCGCTGTAGATCAAGTCTTTATTCTGCTGGCTTCGTTCGCGGCCTTGGAAGCTAATGACCTAACTTGTGCAGACGGTTGGTTTGGGGCAAATTGTACGTTACAATGTCACTGCTATAATGACACAGTTTATGACAAAACTACAGGGACATGCCCAAACAATGACAGTTGTCAGCACGAATATTTCGGACCCCAGTGGCAGTATTTGGATCTCGTGTACAAATACGCCTAAAAATCGGAACCTACTTTCCTGTTTGATAACAACACCACATGTAATCCGGACACAAATCCTGCATCAGTTGAGGCAACTCTCAATCAATCTTTGCCGTTCTCCTGGTTTAGGATTTATGTGAATAACTTAACCTATCCGTACAGGTTCACGGTAAAACTAAATGGTTCTGCCTCATGTAACAATGAATCAATATTTGTAGTTAGTCAGCACGAGATTGATGTCTTTTGCTCTGGTGCTGGTCTGATCAACAAGTTACGGATTGAAGGGGCAATAGTTGCAAATATCTGCTCCATCTACATTGGCGTGGGTCGGAATGTGGCTCTCAAACAGAACACAAACCAGACCGACACATTTAATGCTTGTGGAATCGTGGTAGTACTTTGGTTAGTGAACTGGTCTAATGAAGAGAAAAATACTGGTTCAACCTTGATCGACGGATTCTAAGATCAACTTCCCTAAAATGGGTACCAAAGATTTTCTTCACAGAAAGAATGACGGCATTGACGTAGTGCTGTTATAACCAACATCTGTGTAAATAGTTGACATACATGGACATTTCATATTCCCTAACCGTCATGCAGGAATAGTTTTTCCTTCCTTCCTTCCTTCCTTCCTTCCTTCCTTCCTTCCTTCCTTCCTTCCTTCCTTCCTTCCTTCCTTCCTTCCTTCCTTCCTTCCTTCCTTCCTTCCTTCCTTCCTTCCTTCCTTCCTTCCTTCCTTCCTTCCTTCTTCCTTCCTTCCTTCCTTCCTTCCTTCCTTCCTTCCTTCCTTCCTTCCTTCCTTCCTTCCTTCCTTCCTTCCTTCCTTCCTTCCTTCCTTCCTTCCTTCCTTCACTCCTTCCTTCACTCCCTCCCTCCCTACCTTTCTTCCCTCCCTCTCTCCCTCCCTTCCTTCCATCCTTCCTTTCTCCTGTTAGCTACTTTATCGCTTCAGAAGATTCACAGTTTGCCCTGCAGGCAGTGCATGAAATATGATCAGTCGTTTTGTTTTTTCTCGCGAGGTTTATAAATGCCGTGGTTCTCTTACGTAAAATATAATGATCAAATATTCTGATTTGTTTACCCCACACGACTTTGATGTTCATGGTCAGCATGTTTGTTAATCCACAGTTTATATTTCTTCCTGAACAATGTTCCAGAAAATGCACTAATTTCTGTTTTTGACATTAAAAAAGAACAGAGGCAGACCAAGGATAACCTGACAGACAGAAGCATAGGCAGATAAAAGACAACATGATAGTCAAAAATGAAGGTAGACCAATTACAACTATCAGACAAAAATAGAGATAGACAAAAGACAACCTGACAGAGAAGAACAAAGGTACACAAACGACAACGTACAAACAAAAAGCTGTCGTTTCGATTCAGGAATGTATTTCTTCTTCAAGGGAGACAGTGGTTATGGTCATAGAACCAACCGATATAGGCAGACTTTCTCACAGACCAAAGACAACTGACAGACAAAAATAAAGCTAAACTAAAGACAACTGACAGACAAAAATAGAACTAAACCAAAACAGCGTACGCCAAATTAGAGGTAGACCATAGACAAGTGACAGACAAAAATAGAGACAGACCAACGACAATTGATATGCAAAAATAGAGGCAGACCAAAGACAATTGACAGACAAAAATAAAGCTAAACTAAAGACAACTGACAGACAAAAATAGAGCTAAACCAAAAACAGTGTACGCCAAATTAGAGGTAGACCATAGAAAAGTGACAGACAAAAAAAGAGGCAGACCAAAGACAATTGATATGCAAACATAGAGGCAGACCAAAGACAACTGACTGACAAAAATAGAGGCAGATCAAAGACAACTGACAGACAAAAATAGAGGTAGACCAATGACAACTGACAGACAAAAATAGAGGCAGACCAAAGACAACTGACAGACAAAAATAGAGGCAAAGAGTTAAAGTGTGCGCTGGACATGAATGACCACATGACCATGCCAAGAATGTGTTGTTGATTCACACATAGTAACACAGCATGTTAATTTGGCCACATCTACTCTGTAATTCTGTAGCCAAGAACAAGACAGAGAATATAGAATATTCCCATGGCGTTTTACGATGTTTTAGCTCTGAATTATATTTATATAAACTAATCAATTATTGATTTATTCATTGGGCCCCGCCTCCACATCGAAAGTTGGATACCATGGTGCGTCAATTTACCCTGTCTCCTTTCTTGATGGTGCTCGTTGTCAAAGGTTCACTTGTCCATACCTTGATGGTATCGGTCCCCTTTAGTCTTGGTCTGCGATGGTGCTCGTTGTCAAAGGTTCACTTGTTCATCCCTTGATGGTATCAGTCTTCTTTAGTCTTGGTCTGCGATGGTGCTCGTTGTCAAAGGTTCACTTGTCCATCCCTTGATGGTATCGGTCCCCTTTAGTCTTGGTCTGCGATGGTGCTCGTTGTCAAAGGTTCACTTGTCCATCCCTTGATGGTATCAGTCTTCTTTAGTCTTGGTCTGTGTCTGCTTCGTCTACCTTGTACCTTCACTTCCGAGATGACTTTTAAAAGTGAAGATGACTTCTCTTCACATGTCCGCAAAATTTCAATTGTCTGTTTTGGAATTGTGTTCAGTATTTCTTGATTCATCTGAATCAGGACTCCCTAATCAGTTATAACAAATGCCATTGTGAAACCAAACCTTTTAAATCAGAGGTAGCTCAAGAATCTGTGCAGATCGATTTCTGTGCTACATCAGTGGCATTGTGCCAATGAAAATAAATTAACTTCCTGTGACTGTAAGTGAGTACATGTTAAGGCAACGTGGACCCCTTTGGGTAATGTGTAAACACTGTTCCATTTTTCTTGTATTCATTTTTTCTTAAATTTCAAACAAAAAAGCACACAAGTTAAGGCTGATGGCGTAAGACAGTATAATGCTTTATCATTTATTTTTGTTCACTATCTTTTATCTTTTATCTTTCTATTATAATTAATTTTCTCTCCCATAAAAGTGCTCATGAAATGTAATGCATATTTTGAGCAAATTAGATTATTTAAAAAAATTAATGAAAACAGAAGATCAAGTAGGCGTAATGAAGAAACGTAATAACAAGATAAATTGAATGTTACACTAGGCAACGTTAAAAAGCAGAAAGAACAAAGATAACATTGCAAGATGGAAACTAACTCGCCCTTCGTCGCTGAAAGGCACTTGATAAAAAAAAATAGAAACGAAGAAGAAATATTGACCATTAATTTTGAAACATTAAATGTTTATGATTTACTAATATTTTCCCCATATATTAACATATGTGATATCTTTACTCTTTCAGTCTTCAACGCCATCGTACAGTTGATAACTTAAGACACTTCTATGATGTGCCAAGTGCCACAACACAGAAAAAAAACAATCAATGTTCAAACTGGGAAGACGAGTTCTGGCGTCATTCAGCGCGGAGAGGATCCAACAGTTTAGCATCTTCAGCTTCCACATTCGAAGAAGTCGAGTCGTTATGTTTTTCCAAGAGCTCATCGGCTGACTCCATGGGTAGCTCACAGAGACAGTTGGATAAGTTCAATTCCAGTGGATTTTGGAACGGGCCCACGTCTTCAAGGAAATTGATCTCTCGCCAGAGCTCGACTACAAGCACGTCAACATCTAGGTCAAGTGGGCTCCTTGGAGATGCTGGTAGAGCAGACATGTCATCTGATATCAATGCTGAAAGTCGCCAGTTTATAACAGACACTTTACTCGAGAGTATGGAATTTCTTGGTTCCCATGGCAATCTGGATTTTGCAGACCGGTTTTATCTGGAGACGATATTTCAGCGTGTCCTTGACTGGAATAACGGACTGTCCAGTTCGTCTACAAATGAAACTTCAAGTGGGAACAAGCAACACGGAGTAGTCAAGGATTCGCAAAGATCGCCTCTTCAACAATGTGGATTTCATAATGTTGATTCGTCTCGTTCTCATGCTGCTCTTAGAGAAAAACTTGAAAAGATAAGACAAATTGAGAAGTCACAGTCGCAGCGTCATGGTAAGACTGAAACGAAAACAAATCAAATTTCTCACAGCGAGAAGAGACGACGCAGAGATTTAATACTTCCTGAAGAGGAAGATGCGGGCTCTGACTCAAAAAAATATTACCAACCCACAAAATCGAGAGGTAGAAAGGACGGAATTAAGCGTGAGATATCTCATTCCTCGCGCGATACGCCCACGTCATCGAAAGGACTGAGTGAGAACTCTGTCAATACAGCAAGCAGACGGTCTTACCTGTCTTCAATGTCCTCACTTAGTATGGACAACGGTTCTCTCAGAGGTTCTCCACAAGAAAACCACTTACCCCAGCCAGCAAACCCGACAAATGCAGCCACATTATTGCCACGCTCTTCTAGTATTCAAGCTGGGAGCTTTGAAAGCACGGCTTCTCCATCCGACACATATTTATTCTCTCAACCGTACACAACAAGCCACGCTGAGAGGGTTCTCATGGGACTAGGATTTGGGGCTGCGGAAGGATTTCTTCCTGAACGATTTTTAAAAGACTGGTACACAAAAATTTCCAAGGCACAGATTGAGTCTAAAATTGCTTCCATAGCAGAACTGAAATCCCAAGCATCTTGTGATAACCCAGCTGCCGTTGCTCATCAAACAATTCCGAGAGAGGCTAACATTCCGAAGGAGATCATTAGTTACAACAGCGAGCCTTCTGCTCAGTTAATGTCTAGCAGTTATTCTACTCCAAGGCTACATCAAGCAAACAACCATTTACCAACAAGTAATTACCACGACTCAAAGCTCGAACGCCTTAAAGAATATATTTCTGCTTATTCGAACAATATGTCAATAGATGATGACAGGGAGTCGAAAATAAAGCAATTTGCCACGAGTAGACAGAAATCACTTCCGCTCTGTCTAGAAACTCTCAATAAGGCAACAGAAGGTGGAGCTAAACAGCTTAGCATTGACCCGTTTGATAAAGAGGCAAGACTAGAGATGTTCATTTCAGACATTATGTCCAGCAGCGAAGGTGAATCTAACTCGGACACCTTTCATAAAAGTCAGAAACATTCTAGTCGTGAGATTGCGACATCAAAGAAGTGCCAGAACAGTGAACGCCAACGTCACAAAGAGCAAAACATCAATCATTTTTACTGTGCACACAATACAGAAAGACGCACACAAGAGTCCAAACAAGGCGGTGATATTGACTGTAACCTACGAAGCAAAAACAATGAGAGTGTTACAAAGCCTCAACTGTCTAATCATAAAACGATGAGTTCCGTGTCAAACAATTACGAAGCTGTATTCGAAAGTAAAAGTTCACGACCTACAACTAAGGCACCTGACATTAATCTAATTGCCAAAAAGGCGCAGAGATCACCAACTCGACAAAAAGCTGTTGATTCTGGTGAGAGTATTTCTAGGGATGAATCAAGAGATACAGACATTCACAGGAGGGTAAACACACCTCAAGTATCAGGGAATACAGAGAACCATGAAGGGGAACATAATTCTCCTAATATCTGCCAAAGACAACACACTAGGGATTCGACTATTTCCAAAGACAGTATTGAAGTAGCGGACATTATGCAAAACCAATCCAATAAGGATAGAATGTGTCATGTACCAAATCATCACCTGGGAAATAACTTCAAAGGTCCTGCTCTGAGATCAGCATTAAAGCACGTGGAGCCAGCAATGGTGTCCATTGTACTTGAAGACGTCGACGAAAATGAAGGAAAATGCAACGCTGACCTTCTGTCTGTGTCCCAGGATGGAATACACCTTGTGATTCCGCTTTCAGCGCTCTCTCCTATCCCGCAGTCGCCAATCACCGTTATCGAGGTCAGCCTTGACAATCAACAAGACAGTATTGACACAGAAGGGACATGTTCTTCTAAAGACACAGATGACGATAACAACTCAATGCCTTTCTATTCTGACGAGCACTGCTCCTCTAAAATCAGAAGCGACCGTAGAAGCTCACTTTGTAATTTAATACCCAAACCAGAACATCCTCTACGCAGAAGAAGCACCGGCATCATCTCACCAATTCCGTGCCAGCTCAGCCTGACTAAATGTTCAAGTGTCACCAAAGATGGCCACTCTCGCAGAAGACTGTCTCTAGAAGTGCCCGCTCTACCCGAAATTAGCCACATTTTAGACCAAAAAAAACTATTGCATACCAACCAAACAAAAGAGAGTGTTGGTGAACCTAGACAAGGTCGTGAGAAAAGAAGAACATCATTTTCAGAGGCGGAACCAATAATTATTAATGATGTTTTAGCGAGGGAGAGAAGTATTTCACCACTTCTTGGTAAACAGTTCAGTTCCCCGCATGGCAGCTTTGAGGAGCTTAAAGACCATGACATTCCTGAAATACAGTGTAAACCATCCGACACTAATACAGAATTTAGAAGTTCTGGTAATAAGCAATACATAGAACTGAGCAATTATGATAATAAACCTTCAGAAATTAAGGAAGGACAATCTGCATCTTCCAATAATGAGTTGTGCTCCTATAATTTTGTGAACTACAAAGACATGCACAACATCACAGGCAGACACAACGCAACAAAGATAAACTGCAAGCCGACAAATGAGTTCAAAGTCGCGGGCAACAGAAGCATTGAGTCAAGTCCAGGATCAACGAAATCCGTGTTTAAATTGACAGGAAAGAGAACCAAAGAGACAAGCCCGTCGTCTTGCAACGGATATTATTCAGAAACGGACGCGGAGGAATTTCCAGTCGACGTAAATGTAAACTTAAAGCCACGACCCATCAGCAGCATTGCCAAAAATCTGCAAGATGAGACCACAGACGCGGAAGGCGATACGCCGGCACCTGTCATGGATATCGTTGCAACAAGATTAGAACTTTCTTCTTTTTCTTCTTCGCCGACATTGCAGTTTTCTGATAAAGATCATCTGTTTACCATCCCAGGACACGGTCAGCACAATCAAATTAAAACTCAAATGATCAGCCGTGCAGTTGAAGCTAACGATTCCTCATTTCCATATTTATTTTTAGACTCTCACAAAAGCAACACCAAAAATAATTGCATAGATTGTTACTAC
This sequence comes from Megaustenia siamemsis, assembly GCA_032433765.1. Classification (NCBI taxonomy): domain Eukaryota; kingdom Metazoa; phylum Mollusca; class Gastropoda; order Stylommatophora; family Ariophantidae; genus Megaustenia; species Megaustenia siamemsis. Next base: position 48,590,620 of record JAVIAB010000008.1, read on the forward strand.
GCTTCGGATAGAAGTGTCCAATGTGAATTAATCGGGTCTGGGCATCAATCTACGGTTCAGCATTTGCGCGGAGAATTAATCAATAAATTTACGCAAACCAACATTTGCAAATACGAGATATCTTGTCAAACTACAGACACATTTTATTTCGTCAGTGACGATTGCCAGATTCCCAACCAGACAAATAAAACTCAAGCTAAAGCGGTCAATACTGTTGTTTGCCTAGGACGAGAACAAGGCAACGAGTACACAAAACACTCAACATCAGCGAATACTCAAACAGACTACCATAACATCGATGAGACAATTCAGGAAATTGACGATGAACTAAGTTACATAGATAACAAGAAATATCAGAGAACTTTTAGAAGCAGAACTTTGCAGTCTAATCTGAAACCAGCTGATACCGGGCGCTCGCGAATAATGACACTCGACAGTGTTCTCGGTGAACGAACATTTGACAAGAGAGATTATAATTTGTTGAACCACAATAACAATTCAAGGCCGAAAAGCCAAGTAGGAAAGGAGACCGATGTAATTACAAGATTTGCGCCTTCAACGTGGAAAGATGCTACAGGGTGGACAAGTGCTCTCGACGCTACACATCGAAAAGCTGGGGACATTATAGCACAGAAATTACAATATCAACATAAGGGTATTACTGATCCACTAAACTCTCCCGCCTGTATCTTAACTCCTTCAGTTCATTGTTCAGTGCCTGATTTTAATGCGAAAGTTAAACATTTCACTGACAGTGAGGATATGTTCTCACAGCGTAATAGAAACGGTTCCTGTTTAAGTCAGATTTCTAAACATGCACACAAATATAAACAAGAGGGTCACCATGATATGTACAGTTTAGAACACACCAAAGGTTATAACAAAATCTCCACTACAAACTTGAACTCTGGTCCAAACAATTCCCGTAAAAAGAACGCCTTACTACTTGACCACTCAGACTTAAGATATAATCTAAATAATGTTCGTAAAAATGCAATCTTACAAAATCACTCAAATATAAATTATGATCCAAACAATTCTCGTAAAAATGCCAGCTTGCTACTGGATCACTCAGACTTAAGTTATGATCCAAACAATTCTCGTAAAAATGCCAGCTTACACAATCACTCGGACTTAAGTTATGATCCAAACAATTCTCGTAAAAATGCCAGCTTACACAATCACTCGGACTTAAGTTATGATCCAAACAATTCTCGTAAAAATGCCAGCCCGCTACTGGATCACTCAGACTTAAGTTATGATCCAAATAATTCTCGTAAAAATGCCAGCCCGCTACTGGATCACTCAGACTTAAGTTATGATCCAAACAGTTCTCGTATAAATGCCAGCTTACACAATCACTCGGACTTAAGTTATGATCCAAACTATTCTCGTAAAAATGTCAGCTTACACAATCACTCAGATTTAAGTTATGATCCTAACAATTCTCGTATAAATGCCAGCTTACACAATCACTCAGATTTAAGTTATGATCCTAACAATTCTCGTAAAAATGCCAGCTTACATAATCACTCAGATTTAAGTTATGATCCAAACAATTCTCGTAAAAATGCCAGCTTACACAATCACTCAGACTTAAGTTATGATCCAAACAATTCTCGTAAAAATGCCAGCTTACACAATCACTCAGATTTAAGTTATGATCCAAACAATTCTCGTAAAAATGCCAGCTTACACAATCACTCAGATTTAAGTTATGATCCAAACAATTCTCGTAAAAATGCCAGCTTACACAATCACTCAGACTTAAATTGTAGCCCAAGCTATTCTAGTAAAACTCCCAGCTCACCATTGGATAGTCTGCCCTATAGAACAAGGAATTCACAGAGACAAGCAAGCAATGAAGTAGATTACATGTTTAGTGAACATTTAACCGCTGATGTCAAGGAAATCAGCCCACATTTCGAGTTGCATTCAACATCTCTAAAACTAAACGACAGCTGCACATCCTCATTGGCTGGTAAGGAGCACACAGACAGAAGTCACTCGAAACTTTCCAGGTTAAAATATAAACAATTGTCCTTGCAGAGCTCATCAAATAGTGCGGATATCGAGATTGATTTTATGACTGCTAGTAAACCTCTAGGAATGTTACATTCTTTTGAATCAAACACTCATGCGGTGTCACACTCAGAAGGCGTGAATAATTCACAGACAATCGTGAATGATAAAACGAATTTTGAAGCAAATACATTACAACCAGTCATTAATGGGGAACCGTATTCTGGAGTTAATCCCTCACAATTTGATAACCACGTGATAATAGCTCCACAATCTGATACTACTCACAAAATCAAACCTTCACAATCAGATACTACTCATGTGATAACATATTCCGGAGAACATACAGTGAACATATTTGAGATGGATCAGCATGTACATTTAAATGATACAGAAAACCCCACAGACAACTCAAATAATCGTTCCCAAATCACTAACCACGCTTCTTCTGACATTCATCCTTCTTCTATTACTTATCCGGACCTTATTTCTGAGAAAAACATCTCGATCGAACGCAACATTGTTACATCGTGCAATGCAATAAATACAGATATGTTAGTTACTAACGGTAACAGTAAATCAGACAATGCTGCAGTTATTAGTGTCGACAATTCAAACGTTATAATGGACAAGGAAAGTGTTCTAAAAACGACAAATATAAGTTCTGATATTTTTGGAGCACCAGTTCAAGAGAACAAGCCGTGTTTATCAAGCATTAAAGTAGTCAATTTGGAAACTATCAACAGTTGTACACCTGAAATTGTCATATCCCCAGTTACAGCCTTCCATGCTGATTTACTACAAGTTCCTGAATCGCCTGACCACTTATTCAGGAAGGCCCAACACCCATTAAGGTCAGGCTCACAGCACAACGGCTCCTCAACATCCCCGCTTTCATCGTCAACAAAACCAATAACTGAAAAGCTGCTGCTGATGATAAATACTCCGAACCGAACGTTAGTTGCAAGTAACGAAGTGATGACCAAACCTTGCACTTTTAGTTCCGGGATTGATGAGTCGCCCCCACCTTCAAATGTTGACATATCAACAGAAACAAACGCTGGAAATGGTAGCAGTGGATTTGAGGTTACGTCTACAGACGTTGATAAGAAAACTGACCCCCTGACTATTTTTAATCACCAAACCTCTACCCAAGATTATCTTGATGCTTTCAGTAATGCACTCATGCTTTCTAGACCTAGGCTATTAAACGATGCAGGAGAAGGATTTTCTTCTAACAATGTTGGTGGGAATAACAATTGTGATTTTAACATTGTCGCTGACTTTAAGAGTCGTAATTTAGATGTAGCGGATAAGATATGTCCTTATACAACAACTTATAATTCAGACGTTGAAACGTCGAGAAAGATACTTCATCCGTGTCAATCTTTACTTGAGTCTCGTGCTTCTACATTCAACATTGAGAACGTTGCAAATGTTGATATGGACAGTAATATAACAGAGGCGGACTCCAATGAGGATCTGGAGCTGGATGAAATGGAATATCTGGTGGAAGCGTCTAGAAAACTGAGGCTGGACAGCGAGAGCAGTTACAGTGAGGCAGTCCTGGACATCAGTGACAGCCTCAGCGAGGACTCATTCTCCGGTGAAAGCAACAACACAAACAGTAACTATAAGCATCTTCTAGCATTGGGGAACGATGACCTATTGCAAGTGTCAGATTTCGGCGGATTAAGTCCAAGCAATAGTCAAACAAGGATCCATGCCGATGAGAGAACGTTGTTCTCAACAGGTCATATTTCACATTGGCAGTTCAGAAACGAGGAAAATCTTTCAAGATCTACTATGAGGTCACATCTGCGAGACCTGCCCGTGGAGCCGCTACCTTGTCGTGTCGACGACTCCGATGATGAACTTGATCCAGAATCTGAACTGAAACTGCGGGAACAACTAAGGCAAAGTCGAAGGGAAGGCAGGCATAGTCTGAAGGATAACTTTCTTGTCGGACACAATTTCCGTCCTGAAGGGAAACATTCAAACATTCCCGACATAGCAACCATAAACGATGTAATCGATAACACTGAATCCCTTCTTCCAGACTGCAAAACCAATATTTTGAAATCAAACAAGAACCGTGTAGACGAAACCTCATTGGACGAACTGGACCAAGAAATATCCAAAATAACTCTCAATGGACCAATCATAAGAAAGCTTACAAAAATGAGTAGTGATCCTGTAGATAAAGACTTGTATTGTATATCGACTTCTATCAATACAAAGAAAGATAACGTTGTTAACTTTAAACAGAACAGTAACCCGCTCGTGGAAGAAACTTTGGCTGATATTTATTGTGAATACAAATTAGATAACGCACATTTCACACCAGATAGTAATAATTTATTATATTCTAATTCACTGGAAATAATGGAAACGCCGATAGAGTTACTGGAAACAACTCCGGTGGAAACGTTACCAGAGTCAGGTAAATCAGAAATAATTCAGCAAGAGAATCATGAGGAAAATTGTGTAGGTCAAGTGGTAAATAATGGCTCAAATATCAGTAGTGATCATGTGAACGAAGATTTACGCGTGGCACGAGTATTGGGCGTTGAATTTGTTCAAGAAGAGTCGGAAAAGGAAACATCAGATGCCGGAGATAAAAGTTTTGATGAATCGTCCACAGATATAATAGACGAACTAGAAATGATTGCTCTGTTTAGTAAGATTGATAATTATGATAGGACAATGAACCTGTTTGTTGACTACAGCAGCGAGTCATCATCTGAGGAGTTCAAACTGTCTCAAATTTCTGAGGAAGAGACACAGTTCGAGGATACATCGAGTGACGAGGGGGAGGAAAAACAAATATGGCACGTTCGAAATCGTTTTGTTGTGGTTAAACAAGAGACCCAAGACACAGCGATAGAAAGTGCTGCTGGTTCAAAAACACAGGAGGAAAGTGACAGCAGCAGTCATGGCAGTGATGCAGAATTGAACTTCAGAGATATATCTCCACTTCCAATAGCAACCTCTTTACACAAACCACGTGACGATGACGTAAATGCTGAACATGATCTATTTTTAGAAACTGACCCGGATGCCAAAGAGGTTGTGTCCTCACGTGCTGTTCAACCGGACGTGTACGAATGTATGCCAGAAGTAGTCGAAGTTTCATCTCCAACTAAAGTCTTAGATCCAAGTGTGAATCAATCTTCACAAATAATGTTTCATGATAACTCGACAAGCAGTAACAATGAATATTTATCGACAAAAAAATCCCCAAACGAGAGCTTAAACATCGATGGATCCCAGCAGTTCCCAATCAAGTCTTTAATTAATTTTGACAGTGAAGACAATTTAAGATCAACAAGACAAACATCGCCAACGTTTGAAACTCAAGTCCTGGAAACAAAGTTAGATTTAGCAGGAAATATAATAACAAGAATAAAATCTAGTCGGACACTAAGAATAAAATATATTAATTCTGACAGATTTAATCAAAACCAAGTAATTAAGGATGTTAATCTATTTGGGTCGACAGAGGAGCCTAAACATAAGTCGTCTACAGTCATTTTAGTTGGAGATTATAGATCAAAGAATGGACTTGGAAACATTAATCCCTCGCATTCTACAACTGAAGAGGTGCAAGTAGGTACATCAAACTTGCTGTCTTCGGGCACAGAAATAGTGAGAAACAATGATACGCACATTCTGGAGGCAGAAGAAGACAGAAGAGTGCAATCAGCTAGCTTGAGACACAGTAGCAGTTTTGAGGATGGGAACAAGCAAGCTTGCGGAGAAAGTCAAGAAACAAATGTGTATCAATCAACTGGAAGGATCTGTGCTGTAAATCCACAAGACAAGGCTATGGAGTACTCGCATGTGATTTCTGATTCTGAAGACATTTCCAGTATTGCTCCTAACAGAGTTGGTGGGACACTGGCCAAGATGAAGTTACAAAACATGCCGCGATCAATGTTTCTTGACGAGGATGTAAACACTTCAAAAGACAGCATTACAAACCAATATGAGGAGAAAAGACGTATAACAGAATTCGATACTAAAGATTTGAAAGCCACTATAAGAGCAATGTTTTTGATTGATACAGTAAGTGCGCCCATGGATACACCTATGATAAATGATCTACATATTCTCAATAGTAGCTGCAGGATCCAAGAGGAAAGAGAAGATACTGTATGCTCAGCTTCATGTGCTGATCCGGAAAATAGCGATAATCCTTCTGAAGAAATCACACAGTTCAATCATGCTTGTCAGCAACATACGAGCCTCAGTGCGACAGAATATGCTCTAAAGGAAAGTTTGAATTCTGGTATCATCATCGAAAGCGGAGAAACGCGGCGTCGTCTTTCAACAGGTAAATCAAAAACCAATGAAGCTTCCTGTAGCAACAGTTGTTCTGATGCTGCCGTTGATCAGAGAGAGCGATTACAGACAGTGTTTAGTATTGACACTATGGATTCTGAAAATCTGACACAGAGCAATTCTCAGCTCATGGACACAGATACAAAGCCGATATTTCTCAGCGGGAGGGATCAAAAACAAAACGAGCAGTCTATGTTTTACGCTGACACTCATGAGGCTGGCCATCTTTTTCGAGAGGACCCACAATTCATGGACACGTCAAACCATATTTTTTCCGTCGACAGGGAAATCTTAAAACAGAAAGTGCGGTCAATGTTTTTTATTGACACTTCAGCTTCCGATAACACACTAAACGATAATTCAAAAACACGCGATGTCCTTAGTGTTGTCAGTAAATTATCAACAACGAAACACTTAACTCCACAAGACGGTGTTTGCAGTGAGACAAACAGTAGTTTATCAACGTGCTCCGAGGAGGACAACACTGAAAGTGCTGATATTAGTTTATCAACAGTTCAGTCCTTGAGAGGCAGTGACAACAAATCAACAGATGAGTCCCAGACTGATTATTCCCAGAACACACAACCAAAAAGTATCGAAAACGTAGCAGTAATCGACGACATGAAATCACGCGTCAAATCAATGCTTTTGATAACAGACAAGAGTAATCATAGTAGTTTAGAGTCCAGTATCTCTCATTCTTCAGATACTCGTCTCTTTTCAAGAAAGATAACTTCTCCACCCTCAGCGATAAATAGAGTTACAGTTACTACAATGTTTTCAGAGAGCAAAGAGGGAGTCCCAACGTCTTTCTGTACATCTGTGTCTCTGTCACAGGATTCAGAGGAAATGAAAGACGGTCCTTTAGATGATGCAACAAAGAGATCTAAAAATGAAGGTTTGCATCAGATAAGGACTCAAATGTGCAATAAAGGGAAGAAATACATTTCAAACATGGTTGATGAAATGACAAACAAAAATGTGCGAGCTCTAAAGTGTAGAGAATCATTGTTGAGATTGCACGAGCAAGTGAAGGTGTCTTCACCTACTGGGAGTGATAGCGACCCGGAACTGATAACCGCCTTGACAAATCAGGGCGATTACGACATGAGAAAGAGGGACTTGGCTCTAGGGAGGATCAGCAGTGACAACGATGAGGGAGAGCTGTCTGGTCTATCTAAAGATGTCTACAACCGCATTCCGTCAATTCAAGATCATACAACTAATACAGGTTGTTATTCTGCTCATTTATATCAAGATCCTAGTTTGGGAATCTCTTCTGGAAACTCCAGTCTAATAGCTCAGGAAAATGTTGCTGCTATGGCAGCTGGTGAAATTCTTGCTCCTGATGTAATCAACGACCAACCAGGAGGAGGCGATTCACCAATTAAATTCCGTGAAAATGAGTGCCTTTTTAGTGCAGTATCAGTCGCATCAACTGCAGGTGACACTTCACTTTTGTCAGCTTACAATAGCGAAAACCAGCTTCAGAGTGAAGGTGAAGTTGAGCCCAGATCTGATAAAAGGGGCAACAAACCTACGATCAGGGAATTAACAACGAGGCCCAATACCAGCTCTTCTTTATGGCAGCGAAGAAATAGACATTCCAATTTTCTCAGTCCAGACGAACCCAACCCTCATTCATGGCAGTGCAACAACGACATTCTTCAATACGATCCAAATATCAGAGAAGAGGACATGTCACACCCTGAGCTGTCCTATTTAGACATTTTATCGAAATTCTCAAAGCAACAAGAAAGTGTTAAATTTACTCCAGTCAAACGACCTGATGTCGAGGTTATTATTTCTCCTCCTGACAAAAATACAACGCCAAAACAGTCAAAAAATAAATCTGTGACGTTTAATTTAAGCACAAAAACAGACTAAACTGAGACTTGGACCAATGGGGTCAAGAGATCTAGTGTGGTCTCTATCGACATCTTATAACTCCGTTCTGACATTAAATTGGCTCTGAACTTTATTTCGTCTTCTAAAAAAATAATGGAACGCAGTAATGACCACACGCCGCACAAATGGTATACAAATATAGGCATTAACATTGTATTGTGTATATACCACGGGGAAGGACTTCTTTCTATTACATTCTAAATGGAGATTCGATTGGCTTTCATTTTCTAGCAGTAATGTGAGAAATCATAAATAAATAAGTGGAGTACGCAGCAGTGTTGAAGCAGTAGTTAGCTTACTCAGGACCTCGAACAGCGACCAAGCATCGTTATCTGTAAACTCAAGTCTGGAGTGAAGCCTCGAGATTAGGTCTAAAAGTTGTTAGATCTGGGCCGAGCAAAAGCAGACATGGGCTGAAATGACGTAATAAAATGAGCAATGACGACGCAAGATCATTGTAGTGATCGTCAAAGGATGTAAGAGTCGCTGAAAAATCAATAGCGCGACGTTACAGAAGTGTAAAACATTGTAATTTTAGAAACAAACGAAATCAAAAGTTTAGTAAACAGCATTAGTAAACTTCAGTAATAGAAAACAATAGTAAAACTACACTAATAGAGAACAATAGTAAAACTACACTAATAGAGAACAATAGTAGAACTACACTAATAGAGAACAATAGTAGAACTACACTAATAGAGAACAATAGTAGAACTACACTAATAGAGAACAATAGTAGAACTACACTAATAGAGAACAATAGTAAACTAAAGTAATAGAAAACAATAGTAAAACTACACTAATAGAGAACAATAGTAGAACTACACTAATAGAGAACAATAGTAGAATTACACTAATAGAGAACAATAGTAAAACTACACTAATAGAGAACAATAGTAGAACTACACTAATAGAGAACAATAGTAGAACTACACTAATAGAGAACAATAGTAGAACTACACTAATAGAGAACAATAGTTAACTAAAGTAATAGAAAGCAATAGTAAACTACACTAATAGAGAACAACAGTAAAACTACACTAATAGAGAACAATAGTAAAACTACACTAATAGAGAACAATAGTAGAACTACACTAATAGAGAACAATAGTAGAACTACACTAATAGAGAACAATAGTTAACTAAAGTAATAGAAAGCAATAGTAAACTACAAAAATAAAAAAAAGAGTGTACTTGACCTGGTGTTAGGGAAAGAAAGACATCAAGCTGAAGATATTTTGGACGCGTCCCTTATCCTAAAGATGAGCTAAAGAAAAGTAGAGGATGAGCACTTATCGTAATGACAGTGATGCTAAAGTCATTGGATACATTATTATTTACCTTGAACATAAATTACTAACAAAACATTGCTATTGAACATTTGTAACAAACACTCATAAACCTTTAAATCAGAAATGAAGAATGAACTACAAGAAATTATAGTAATGCTCATTGCTTCCTCACAGCATGCCAACACAAGATATGACTCGGTGACTTTGCAACAAGCTACTGCGGAGCATCCAAATAAACTCCAGAGCACATACTACAGGACTGCAGCACATTGAATTCCATAAGGACATAAATGTGGCCCACAGAAGCAATCATATATAACAAGCTGTGGGGAGTCGGTAATGACCTTAATCGCACCGTCTTGTTCGTGACCCAAGCTGGTCTAAATGTCAAAATGCACAGCAATAGCCGATCCATGAAGAAGATAGACATAACAGTGAGATAGACATAACAGTGAGAAAGACATAACAGTGAGATAGACATAACAGTGCGATAGACATAACAGTGAGATAGACATAACAGTGAGATAGACATAACAGTGCGATACACATAACAGTGAGATACACATAACAGTACGATACACATAACAGTGAGATAGATATAACAGTGAGATAGACATAACAGTGAGATAGATATAACAGTGAGATAGACATAACAGTGAGATAGACATAACAGTGAGATAGACATAACAGTGAGATAGACATAACAGTGAGATAGACATAACAGTGAGATAGACATAACAGTGAGATAGACATAACAGTGTGAAAGATATAACAGTGAGATAGACATAACAGTGAGATAGACATAACAGTGAGATAGACATAACAGTGAGATAGACATAACAGTGTGAAAGATATAACAGTGAGATAGACATAACAGTGTGAAAGATATAACAGTGAGATAGACATAACAGTGTGAAAGATATAACAGTGAGATAGACATAACAGTGTGAAAGATATAACAGTGAGATAGACATAACAGTGTGAAAGATATAACAGTGAGATAGACATAACAGTGAGATAGACATAACAGTGAGATAGACATAACAGTGAGATAGACATAACAGTGTGAAAGATATAACAGTGAGATAGACATAACAGTGTGAAAGATATAACAGTGAGATAGACATAACAGTGTGAAAGATATAACAGTGAGATAGACATAACAGTGTGAAAGATATAACAGTGAGATAGACATAACAGTGTGAAAGATATAACAGTGAGATAGACATAACAGTGTGAAAGATATAACAGTGAGATAGACATAACAGTGAGATAGACATAACAGTGTGAAAGATATAACAGTGAGATAGACATAACAGTGAGATAGACATAACAGTGAGATAGACATAACAGTGTGAAAGATATAACAGTGAGATAGACATAACAGTGTGAAAGATATAACAGTGAGATAGACATAACAGTGTGAAAGATATAACAGTGAGATAGACATAACAGTGTGAAAGATATAACAGTGAGATAGACATAACAGTGTGAAAGATATAACAGTGAGATAGACATAACAGTGAGAGGAAAGCGACATGAAGGGCTTCATTCTAGACAGTAAGAAAACAGAAGTAATGGTCATTCATACCCAAGGTAGAACCATCTCCATCATTTGGAGCGTAAACGTTAGCAGGACAAATCTGAAACAAGTGCAAAGCCTCAGTTACTTAGATACAGTAATAACATCAAACGGCAGGTGCACCGCGGAAATAACAAATCAGAATAGGACAGGCCAAAGTAGCATTTCAGAAAATGAAAAACATTCGTGCAACACGCCTATGCCAATAGAAGTGAGAAAGAGAGTTGATCGGTGCTACATAGAGCCAATTCTGACCTATGGAAGCTAATCATGGACAGTAGACAAACAAATGAAAATGAGATTAGAGGCGGCTGAGATGGGATTTCTCAGAAGAATGTTGAAAGTTCCCTGGACAGCTAAAAAGAACAATGAGGAAGTTCTCCAAGAGGCCAACACAAAAAGGGAGCTCCTAAAAAACATCAGAAAGAAAAAAGCAACATTTTTTGGGCACATCATGAGAAGAGGAAAGTTGGAATACTTGGTTGCAACTGGCAAAATAAAAGGAAAGAGAGATCGCGGGCGACAAAGAGAGAAAATACTGGATAGCTTGGTGGCATGGCATGGAAAACAGTCAACAACAGAACTGATACGATGCACTGTAGATAGAAGATTGTGGAGGGACATAATCACCAACGCCAGCCGGTATGGCACATGATGATGATGATGATAAAACCATTGAAATCAGTATATGACCTATCCACAAAGACACACACGAATGACAATAATAAATGACACAAGTAAAGTATTAACAAACTAAATCAGTTCATTACATTTAAATATATGGAACCAGAGTTCTTCCCCGTTTTAATTTACTACCCTATTTACAAAGCTAATTACCGAATCATTTACAATACGATCACACAGTAATGTAATCAAATCAAACATTTACTTTTAATTGCACTACGAGCGATCGTAATTACATCTTGAATTTTGAATAGGTAACGAGCAAATTGTCTTTAAACAATAATTTATACTGAAAATATATCATGTGATAACCGCTATCTTCTAACAAGAGTTTTGGACTGTGTATAGACTTAAACATTACAACCAGCAGTAATGGCACATATAACAATGGTGCTTTCCGCCTGAAGTGAATAGTTTGTTATTCTATACTAATGCAAGGCGGTTATAAGCATGGAACATGTAGCAGATCTTGAGAAACCCTATAATATCCGATATTAATATAAAAAAAAAATAAACAACAGCATTAAATGACAAAAGCTGAGGCTATCAGAAGATCGATTGCTAGGAGCCTTTTTTATTATAGGAAGAGAAGAAGTAAAAGTAGCAGAAAAAGAAAGAATTATAATGAAGCCGATTATGCTAACTTGAGGCAATCTGAAAATCGTGCACAATTGTTTGTCACTGTAACTTTAGTTGATTTGGTTACTAGTGTCTTTCCAGGGAGGTTAAAAAACACGCTGCCTTATTCAAATAAACATTCAATGTGATTAGAAAAAGCTATATTTAAATTGTATTAAACTTTGGTTGTTAAAAATATCATCAAAATTGAAGGAATAGACATGGAGACAATTCAGAACTACAATTACCTTGGACATACTATAACCAGTGATGGAAGATGTACAGCTGAAATAAACAAAAGAATAGGAATGGCAAAAAGTAATTTTAATGTCATGAAGAACATGTTAACTTCAAAACAAATAACACCAGGGCTAAAACTAAGAATAGCAAAATGTTACATCTTCTCAATATTCCTATATGGTGCAGAAACATGGACATTAGACAAGAAAACAGAACAGAGAATTGAAGCCTTTGAAATGTGGATATATAGAAGAATATGTAGAATTGGATGGAAGGAAAAGAAAACAAACGATGAAGTCTTAAAAGAACTAAAAATGAAAAGAGAAATACTAAGCAGAATTCAAACAAGACAAATGCGATTTTTTGACGTGTTAAAAGACACAACAGCCTACTAAAAGTAATCCTGGAGGGGAAAATACAAGGTAAAAGAGGCAGAGGCAGACCAAGACTAATATGGACGAGTAACATCAAAATATGGACAAATCAACCTATGACAACCTGCACCATCAAAGCAAGAGACAGAGCAGAATGGCGCTCCATGGTAGCCAACCATCGTATCAGAGACGGCACTCGATGATGATGATGATGTTAAAAATCAAATATTGCAGCCCGGAAATTTCCAGAAATGTTAACCTTTGATACTTAAGGTACGAGCAATATTCTACTAAAATATCATCCACAAATAGTTAATTCAGCCTAAGTATTTGACGTTTTAAAGGACAAGAGGAAGGGTTAGATCCCAACCGACGGTTTCCAGTTCACCCAGCCTTTAATGGGTACCGGATTTTTTTTTCTGGGAAAATAAAGCGACACGGGCCGCTATATTGTAACACCGACAACATTACCCCAAAAATCATGTACTGGTCTGTCAAATTTATGGTCACTAACACCATATTCCCTATACGCCACTTGGCGTGACGGGGGCACTTTACTTTTTTTTTTACTTTTATTTGACGTTTTGTGAGTGACGTTCCAAACTGCAACTTCGTCATTGAAATATCAATTTTAGGAATAAGGGGAATATTCTAGACTTGTTGGACATACACATCCATAAACGATGCACAACTTGCAATATTAGAATTAAAGTGCCACTTTAAGATGAAAACAAACAGATGTGCATAGTGACTACTATATCTTGCTTTACTGTAGAAGGAATATCATGCCCCTACCGCCGTCCGTCAAGAGGTAGGGTTTGATCCCAACAGACGGCTCCGGTTCACCCAGCCTTTTAATGGGTACCGGATTTTTTTCTGGGAAAGTAAAGCGGCACGGGCGTAATACCGACCACATTACCCCAAAACTCATGTGCCGAAGGTCTGTAAAATTTACGGTCACTAACAACATATTGCCTATACGCCACTTGGCGTGACGGGAGTACTTTACTTTTTTGTACTGCCGTCCGTACTTGTGTCGTCAGTTCCTATTAACAAATAGTTGTATAATGATAGTTCCTACAGGCTACTGGTTGGATAACATTTCCTTTAAGTCCATGTATGTGTCATGTGTATGTTATAACTCAGTTGAATTATTTTATACCATGCAAGTAGAACAACGTTTTATCAATGAATACTTGCATCTTCAGCGTTGCAGGAAACTGATGAATGTAATATTATCTCATTGAGACCAAGGTCACCCTGAAGTGGATTCCATCTTTTGTGTCATACCAGGAAGCGAGAAAGCAGACCAGTTAACAAACGAAGGCAGAGTAGGCAAATAACCAGATGCTCTAGGTTCATACTATGAGAAGAAACTGAAAATCAAACCAATCGAAACACCTTAAGTCTCAAGAGTTGCAGATGTCAAAAGTACATTGGGTCACCTTTGTCTACGTCCCTGGACATGCTGGAGTACAGGGAAATGAACAAGCGGATATTCTGGCTAGCTGAGCTATCGTTGAGGACGGTCAACCAATGGATCGGGCGGACATCATCAATGCCGTTCGAGATGTGGGAAGGGCACAGGACTTCGACAACCACAAATCAACGTCACTCCTTCGGATGAAAGAGATGGGAGTTAAGATGGGCGCAGGCAGAAACGAGAAACATAGTGGGCGTATAAGAAGACTTATCAACCAACACAGAACTGGAGTCGTCAGTCGCTGGACACTTCGAGACTTCCTGAGGAGGGCATCTGAGCACCTATGGACATGTTCGGAATGCAATGATGATGACCCGCAAATAACTCATAAAAGCCCACAAATATGTATTTTAATATGTTTAGTGAAAAAAAGAAAAACATTGCTCTACCAACAAAAAGCTTTAATAAAATCTGAGAACATTAAGTCTGTAATAAGTCTGGAATGCTAAAGAAACAAAAATAAAATATATAGAAGAATATCAGTATTAATAGTATCAATAGTTTTTAGTTGCCAAGATACATGCTACCAGTTCAAGACTTGAATTATTATGGAGATTCATGTCAAATTGCGACATCTGTATATGTTGACAGACAGACAACCCGCTATCCAAAGACTAATAATGACATCTGTTTTTTTTTTTTTATCAGTTCGCTGTAATAGGTCACATAGAGTGGAGGTCGGTGAGGGGGAGCCTTGGTGGGTGGAGATAATATGTCAGACTCTTGATATGGAGGTATCGGAATGTGTTGCCTTCAAACCCGTGGCTTCTGCGTGGAGTTACCTTTCCTGGGCACTGAGATTCGATGACTTGCCCTCTTGGACAACGATGAAATAAAGGAAGTCTCGTGTGCACTGTGCACAGGTTAAAGAAACATTGACAGTTCTTAGACAAAAAAAAGTAGGATAAAAATGCCCGCATTAAAGGACAAGAATTTACAGTTTTCTTAAATTAGCGACACGACGAATCCACGTCCACTTAGTGATGTGTGAACGTTAAGAAAAGGAAGAGAAGATTAGTCCACTTAGTGATGTGTGAACGTTAAGAAAAGGAAGAATATATTAATCCACTTAGTGATGTGTGAACACTAAGAAAAGGAAGAATATATTAATCCACTTAGTGATGTGTGAACACTAAGAAAAGGAAGAATATATTAATCCACTTAGTGATGTGTGAACACTAAGAAAAGGAAGAATATATATTAATCCACTTAGTGATGTGTGAACACTAAGAAAAGGAAGATTAACTATATCTACATCGTTCTGTGCTCTGTACGTCTGAGACGTCTTGAGCTTGTGTGATCAATTTACACAATTGCAGTTTTATCTGTGCTAAAGTGATGTTTCTAACATAATAACGAATGAATACAGCAGTGGCTCTTGTTCCCCTTTGATTATCAAATACTGCTAATGATCCAGACTTCGGCAATGGCTGTGTAAAAATGATGGTCGCTAACACCATATTCCCTGTTACGCCACATGACGTGATGGGACATTTACTATTTTGCTATGAAAGAAGAAAACTGCGCAGAATACAAACTTCCCAACCACATGTAATACGAAAACACATAAAGCAGGATCTTTTAAAGAATCTAGCTAACCTACATACATTTAAAAATAAATATTTGATGTATTTTGTCCTCATTTGTCAGATAAAACGTAACGATTATAATTAAACAAAATTTTGCCTGGAGCATTCGTAGATTTGAGTAATTGTTCAGAATTATTATGTGAGTGCACTTAATTATTTTTGAGTTATACAAATACCTATTATTTAATGAAAAAGCATTACTTTTAGTTTAAAAATGTATTCTGGTATATATATTATCTGTCTTTGTGGATATAAATTGTGATATATTGTGACATATTGTGACATGTTAGAAACAAAATGTTATATGTTATAATGCATTGTGATATATTTATCATATTGTAAGCATTTTATTTTTGTATATATTGAGAACAACTTATTACAAAATATTTTTTTTCAGTTGATAAGAAACATGACAACAACTTGACTGAGGCTTATAAAATGGTAAAAGTAAAAATAAGGGCGAGACTTGAATCGCCGTCTTAGCACGCGAGTTTTCACCCATATGGCCTCGCCCGCCGATCCAGAAGTGTTCGGAGACTTCTGAACAGTGTCGCTTCATGCATTGAAACTCACGATGCGAGTCGGCCGGCATTCCTCACCTTCCCAGAGTACTGATACCCTGGTACCCATTTCTTCCAGCGGCTGGGTCGACCGCGGGGGTATTTTATTTTTTACAACCACGATTACAACTCACACTGCGTCCAGCAGGATTCGAACACGGATTGCACGAACGTCGATAGCCCAATCGAGGGGTTTTCCCACTAGGCTACTAAGATCCCATAATTACAAACATGTGTTTTAATTAAATTTATCTACAGAATATAAAAATATCCACTCTGTATAAAATAATAAGAAATATAAACCCGTTGGAATCAGTGTTCTAATTTAAGCATTATTTTTCCCAATTGAATTAATTATTTGATGTTAAAAATATTCAATGAAACTATATTACATTAGAGATACTGATAGCAATATTTTATTATATAAACGTGTTCTTGTATATAAGCCCCTAAACTCTGTGTTCACAATATTCATGCTGCCTTCAGTCTCATACCTGGTTGTGTACAGGAAGTACCAGCACATTGTACTTAATTCGTTGCACTGTAAGAATACTATTAAACCATAAGAGCCTTTTGTGATATAAATTATTTATGACAAAGTATAAGTAATTGTTGTTTTATAACTATTGTATGTTATACAAAAACAGTTCATGTCTTGTTACAAATAACATCTCAGATGCCATAATCATATCTGTGGTTCTTTAAGAATCGTGTGTTATAAAAAGTGTACCTAATACATTAAATATCCATTCCATATACTGATGAATACAAACATATCAATAGATTCTTGCCTATAATATTTATTAACATATACTTTTGCATACATTTCCAAACCTGTAGTTGTAAAAGTAATAATGATATTTGTTATACATATTTATTCTAAAATTATCAAGAACAGCGCTGGAGAGAGTATTACTGAGAGTATTACACAACATGCCCCTTTTTTTGGAATCTCCAAGGAAAAAGACAAAGAGGAATACCAAAATATTCTTTGAGAAGACAGATGGAAGCAGAGATGAGCATGATGGGGAAGGCATGGAATGATCTTACAAGAATGGCAAAAAACAGAATGTCTTGGAAAGTGTTTGTTGAAGACCTATGCTCGACAGTGAGCTGAAAGGTAGAAGAAGAATCAAGAAAAGCGGCAATAGGAGAGGAGTTGTCGTTATGGATCTAGCAGCTTGTAAACTTTCGCTCCTCGCCCCAACGCCATGTAATGATATATGAAGGTATTTATGAGTGGCCATGTAGTTTTGGTGTTTCATTTATCAGGTCTTTAGGAGGCAGGCGTTGCTCTGAGCTTTGGACAGTCAGATGGATCATGCAACAGGAGTTGTCGTTATGTATCTAATAGCTTGTAAGCTGCCGCTCTTCGTCCCAGCGCCATGTAATGATATATGAAAGTATTTCTGAGTGGCCATGTAGTTCAGTCTAGGTGTTTCATTTATCAGGCGTCAGAGAGACAAGCGTTGCCTTAATACCGACGAGCTTTGGACAGTCCGACGGATGATGCATCAGGAGAACACTGAAAAGATAGCTCGTCACATTCCAGCCTGGATCTGAGTTCAAATCAAGTACAGCACCTGCCAGTCAGTCTAACTAAAATAAATGAATAAGTACCGGACAGGCCGAACTGTGGGAGTTGTGCCGGTAGTACAGAACTGAATGACATGATCTAGTCATAAGGGCAAGAGATCAAGGTTTATTTTTTAAAAGTAAATTATTATTTTTTGTTGTTGATGTTGAGTTAAGTAAGAGAGGTCATTTTAAAAGTAACACAAGTTAAGTGAAACAAATCACTGATTTTTATTAAAGGTTTGTCAATAGGCAAACACCCTCCCCCCCCCCCTTCCCCCCCCCGCCCTCTCTTTTTAATGAATTGATTTGTATTTGTTGACTGCAGTCCCCAGTGTTTACATTTTATGTACTGATGATGGATACTCATTCCAATAAATTGTTTGAGAATAGAAGGAAATATTTGTTATTGTCTATTTACTAATTATTTGCTATTATGTTATAATTAATGCAGAACAACAATGGAGGGTTCACCGAAAAAGGTAGAAGGAAACACCTTGAAGATGATGCGCTAAATGCATAACATAATAAATAAAGAGCCCCGTCACGCCAAATGGCGTATAGGGAATATGGTGTTAGTGACCATAATATTTACCGACCTTCGGCACATGGATTTTGATGTCAAGGAAGCTAAGCATTCATAGTGATGGTTACAACGAAAAGGATAAGTTACCTCGACCAACGGGAGAAAGATCAGTAAGATAAACCAGTTTGGTAAACTCCTTATGTGGAAACCAAGAGTAATCATCCAGCATCATCCTTCGACTAATGTTGTACACGGTATTATAGATACCGCCCAGGCGATGTCCTTGCTGTCTTCGGAGTCTAGTCTGAATGCAGAACGGAACCCAAACTGTAGACGACAACCAGTTATACTGCCAAGCGCACTACTATAATAATAGTGATGATGACAATGCTGATGTTGATGATGACGTTATACAATTCACATTTCTAAGACCTGTAATCCTTACTTGCTTGACTTCCTGGCTACTGGGGTGTTCACAACTGGACGACGGAGGTATGAATAGTAAGGATCATTTAACTTAATAAAACAAATACATTGTATATTGAATTATAATAATCACCAACTAATTACCCCAGCAAGTTTGGGCAGATGGTGCTCGTAGGCCTGGGATGGCAGACCATCTAAGGGCAGAATCCCCCTACAGAAAAGACAATCTGCTGCCTTGCAGGAAGACTGGGGACAATCAAAGGCTAAGGAAAGCAAACCTGAATAAAATGCTGGCTGAAATCGAATGAACTGGACATCTGGCGCAGAACACAGTGCAACGTTTTAACAAGTAATCAATCAGACTGGATCTAGCAGACTCTAATTGAGAGAGTCTAGATTCCTACTCTGATTGAGTCTTGATCGCAGAGAAAGAGAGAGAGAGAGAGAGAGAGAGAGAGAGAGAATTATAATGACTCTCCACATGACCACCTTTTGGAAAACTATACTATTCTACTCCATTCATGAAATCAATTTCTTAGCAGTCGGGATGCTTATCCCCAAATCAGCTCCACCGCCTGTCGCAGTATTTCTTGAAGCGTGCACAGACTGACTGTTCCTGTACTGTGTTGATTGTAGATACACCTACTTTTCCCACTAAGCTCACCGGATTGGCCATACGCATTTTCCACCTTTGTACTTATCGTTTCTCAATATATGCATCATTGTCGCTCCAATCCTCCACCTGCTTATCTCTCAATGAATGGAGAACAAACTTGACAATGTCCCCTCTCTGTCCAGAGTGAGACCACACAGAATGGAGAACACACTTGACAATGTCCCCTGTCTGTCCACAGTGAGACCACACAGAATGGAGAACAAACTTGACAATGTCCCCTTCTCTGTCCACAGTGAGACCACACAGAATGGAGAACAAACTTGACAATGTCCCCTCTCTGTCCACAGTGAGACCACACAGAATGGAGAACAAACTTGAAAATGTCCCCTCTCTGTCCACAGTGAGACCACACAGAATGGAGAACAAACTTGACAATGTCCCCTCTCTGTCCACAGTGAGACCACACAGAATGGAGAACAAACTTGACAATGTCCCCTCTCTGTCCACAGTGAGACCACACAGAATGGAGAACAAACTTGACAATGTCCCCTCTCTGTCCACAGTGAGACCACACAGAATGGAGAACAAACTTGATAATGTCCCCTTCTCTGACCACAGTGAGACCGCACAGAATGGAGAACAAACTTGACAATGTCCCCTCTCTGTCCACAGTGAGACCACACAGAATGGAGAACAAACTTGACAATGTCCCCTCTCTGTCCACAGTGAGATCAAACAGAATAAAAAAACAAACTTGACAATGTCCCCTCTCTGTCCAGAGTGAGACCAAACAGAATGGAGAACAAACTTGACAATGTCCCCTTTCTGTCCAGAGTGAGACCACACAGAATGGAGAACAAACTTGACAATGTCCCCCCTCTCTGTCCAGAGTGAGACCACACAGAATGGAGAACAACTTGACAATGCCCCCTTTCTGTCCACAGTGAGACCACACAGAATGGAGAACAAATTTGACAATGTCCCCTCTCTGTCCACAGTGAGAACACACAGAATGGAGAACAAACTTGACAATGTCCCCTCTCTGTCCAGAGTGAGATCACTTTTTGATAGCGGCTTAACGTTTATTTTGGGAGCCGCGATAGCTCAGAGTTAGTGAACTGGACTACCACGGACAAGGGTAGGGTTCGATCCCAACCGACGGCTTCCGGGTTCACCCAGCCTTAAATGGGTACCGGATTTTTTTCTGGGAAAGTAAAACAGCACGGGCGTAATACTGACCACATTACCCCAAAAATCATGTGCTGAAGGTCTGTAAAATATAGGGTCACTAACACCATATTTCCCTATACGCCACTTGGCGTGACGGGGGTACTTTACTTTTTTTAAGGTTTATTTTCCCTTTATTTCTTCATATATATATTAATGCTTTTTTTTAAATAATTCAACTTAACTATTGAGATTTCAAATTATCTAGTCATAAATTATCATCAATTTACACAATTGTTCATGTTTTAGTGAAGGCTGTGTATTCTTTGCTCGTGCTGTAGACCTGTCCGTTGAAACTTCCTTATACAATCCTCACTGTCTCACATCTCACGAATGTTGTTCTGTACTAATCTCAAAGGGAATTAAATGAAGTATTTGATTTTATTTGTAGACGAAGATAGAGTTAAAGCCCTTTGTACCAAATTGCTTTACAATAAGTGTACCCGTTATGCAGAATCGGGAGCCGCGATAGCTCAGTGTTAGTGAACTGGACTGCAAAGGACAAATGATAGGGTTCGATCCTGACCTATGGCTGCCAGGTTCATCCAGCCTTAAGTGGGTACCGGATTTTTTTCTGGGAAAGTAAATCGACATGGGTGTAATACCGACTATACAACCCAACACTCATGTGCCGAAGGTCTATAACAATTATGGTCTCTAACACCATATTCCCTAAACAAAATTTGGCATGACGTCTTTACTAATTATTTTTTTTTATGCAAAATTGCGTTAGACATTACCGTAGTGTCCACTATTGTCCATTATCAAAGCACAGATGTTTGCTGAAATCCCGCAGTAACATTTTAGTTCTAACTTTGTAAATGTTGCATCACTTGTATGTTTAGATGTCCTGAGTCTAGAAGTCTCCTTATTCTTAACATTGATTTTCTAAAAAATGGAAGTGATTTTAATTTGTGACACCACACACACACACACACAACAAGTAGAATTTGTTTAGTTAAAGTCAATATTTGTTCATGATTTAATTCTATTCGAAGAAATAGTTTCATTGCTGTCGGGGGGTGGGGAATCCCCATACTCGTCACATTGCGTATCCTAGTATGTCTGGAAGTGTTTGCAGACTTCTGTAATGTGTTGATTCTAGATACATCTACAGCACAGTTTAGCTGCGTCTACTTTCGGTGCTGATACGTCTTATGTCTTTTGGTGTATGCTGTTTTTGCTATGATGGGGACTGCAGCTGCCTTCCATTGTCTGGATATTCAACAAGATGTTAATTCGGATGATTTCACTGGCACGGGCGATTCAGAAATTTAGGATTTTCATTCGTTTGCAGTGATGTCGGGGCCTTCGATTAACTATAACTATAGCATCTGCCATTTGCAATAAGCACTCCGGATCGATGAGACCCCCTTTTTACCTTTAGACTCATCAATCGTTTAGTAAATACATCATTGTCCAGCCCATCTTTCTCCTCTTCTCTTAAGGAATCAAGACAAAGTTGGAGATGTCCTCTTTGCCCAATCAGGTCACACTCAGTGCTAGAGCTACAAGTGAGATTATCGTCTATTTCATTGCCGTTAGTCCATCCTGTCCTGGACAGTACACCCAGGTTAACAAGCTCACTGTAGAGCCATTCAAGATCTGTATCCATCCCTGCCGCAGACACTGTGTTTCAATCTTTTGTTACAAACTTTATGAGTGGGCCCATTTTTGGGGGCCTCGGTAGCCTAGTTGGGAAAACCACCCTACTGGACTACCGACGTTCGGACAACCCGTGTTCGATTCCCGCTGGGAGCAGTGTGAATTGTACTCGTGGTTGAAAAAAAAAAAAAAAAAAACCTCACGGTCGACTCAGCCGTTGGCAGAAATGGGTACCAGGGTATTACCCTGGGAAGGTGAGGAATGTTGCCTCGCATCTGAGTTTCGATGCTTGAGGCGACACTATCCAGGAATTTCCGAACATTTCTGGATAAGCGGCCGAGCACATATGGGTGTAAACTCGCGCTATGACGCCGGTCCAAGTCTCGTACTTTACCTTTATGAGTCCGTCTCCAAGACTGCGTGATTCATGCTCTGTGTAACCAACCATATTATCGCTGTCGTTGTTGTACTATCGCTGTCTCCGCTCTCTTGCTCGACAGAGTAATGCTACAATTGTCACATTTCCTAGCCACTTCTCTACAGTGATGTTTTGCCACAAAACCCCAACCTTTAACTTATAAAATATCATTTACACAATAAATATTTGCTTAACTAAAAATGTCACAGTTTGTATGTAATTAAATAGCCTCGTAACACCAAGTGGTGCTTAGGGAAAATGGTATTAGTGACTATAATTTTTACACACCTTCGACACATGATTTTTGGGGTAATGTGGTTAGTATTACGCCCGTGCCGCTTTACTTTCGTAGAAAAAAAATCTGGTGCCCATTTAAGGCTTGGGTGAATCCAAAAGCAGTCGAACAGTATCGAAACCGACCGCTTGACCTTTGTAGTCCAATTCACTCACTAATCACTGAGTTGTTGTGGTCCCACAGTTTGTGTGTGGTGTCACTAACTGGAAATGTAGTAGTAGTAGTGGCCTCCGTCAGTCATAGTTTACTATGTATTTTGCAGCACCCATAGAAATGTTATTTGTTTCTATTCTTTCACCGTGTATTCTCTTTTTCTATGAATCTGTCTGCTTCTTACTTGAGTTTGAGCTTTAGAGTGTGTTTCCAAAGATTGCGGTCTGCAGCTATTTCTTCCCAGGCTATTGCAAAAACGGCTACCAAAAAATTTCAATTTCAAGAATTAATAAGAGGTATATACTAGTCTCAGGGAGCTCAGTGGTTAGTGAGCTGCACTACAAAGGACAAGAGGTAGGGTTCAATCTGAACCGACGTCTTCCGGTTCACGCAGCCTTAAATGGGTACTGGATTTTTTAAAGGGAATGTAAAGTGGCACGGGCGTAATACCGACCACATTATCCCAAAAATCAGGTGCCGAGGATCTGTAAAATGTATGGTCACTAACACCATATTCCCAATATGCCACTTGGCGTGACGGTTGTACTTTACTTTTTTTTTATATATATACTAGGCTCGGGATATCTTTATCCAAATTTTCATGAAAAACCTGCAAAGTTATTCCTAAAACGTAACTTTTACATGAAAACGAAAATCTGTGAGTGCAAGCCAAAAATTACAAATAATGCAAAACAAATGTTTTATTTTTAGGAAGATTGGCAATTAATGTTCCGACCTGCTATTAGGGTATAATTACCGTGAGGACTATTCACGGAGTTCGTGTATAACTAGCGAGACAACAGAATACATTTAATTGTGCATACTGTGACTGCGATCATCTCTTGCAACATCTCTCCGTCCTTGATACATGACACAAATATATCATCATCATCATCATCAAGTACCGGGCCTACTGGCGTAGGTGATCATGTCTCTCCACAACTTTCGATCTCGACAGTTCTTTATTTCTGTTGTTGACCTTCTGCCAAGCCATTCTCTTAAGTTTGTCTGGTATTTTCTCTCTTTGCTTCCCTCTATCTCTTCGTCCCTCAATTTTTCCAGTTGTCACAATATATTCCAGCTGTTCTGTTCGGTTATTATCTCTTCTCATCACATGTCCAACATATGACCATCGTCTTTTCTTTATTGCTGAAGATATTAGCGATTGATTGGCGATTTCTCTAATTTCCTCGTTTGTTTTGAATTCGTTCCACGCTATACCAAGTATTTTCCTTAGACATTTATTTTCGAATGCGTTCAACTTTGTTTCTATGTCTCTTGTTGTTTTCTAGCTTTCACACGCATACGTAAGTGTTGATAGTACATTTGATTTGAATAGTCTAAGTTTTGTGTTTGTACTGATGAGTTTATACATATATATATATATATATATATATATATATGTATCCATCTCGCTCATATCTATCCATCTAGCTCATATATATCCATCTTTCTGAAATCTATCCTTCCCGCTCATATATATTCATCTTGTTCATATCTATCCATCCCGCTTATATATATATATATATATATATATATATATATATATATCTCTCTCATATCTATACGTCTCTTTCATATCTATCCATCTTGTTCATATCTATCCATCTATCTAGTCACTTGTGCCATTTCGTTGGTGCCGACATTTTAAAGACATTCCAGAAACCGATTTATATCAGAATATTAACAATGCTCTGCTATTGAATGACGTCATCATTCACAGTGCTTCTTGATCCCTAATGTAGCAATATTTGTAGACATCCGCTATGACGTCATTATCTTGTGTAAACTTGAAGCATAAAGAGCATCAAGGGATTCACCTAGGAGGTATGATAACTACTTTGATTTGGGGGATATTCTGTACGAAAGTTATTATTAAGTAGATTTTAAAGGACTCTGTTAGTGAACTTTTTCTACAGAAATGGGTTGCGTATTTTCTTCATCAGTTAGTCTACATTAAAACAAATTCGCTTCTGGAAAAATAATTATTGCAGTCACTTTGTTCTGTCTGTCTGAATATCATTCCTGTGGTCTATTTTTCAACAAATAAAAACAAAAAAAACAGATTGATCTATCAGGGGATCTATGTGCTAATTCGTCTTGGTACTGTTTCTCAGAAACCAGAACAAGAATTCTTAAATGTTATGTAGAGCCAGTCTTAACATATGGATGTGAATCATGGACATTAGGAAAGCAGACAAGAAAATCACTGGAGTCTGTAGAATTATGGTTTTACAGAAGAATGTTGAGAATACTTTGGACAGCTAAGAAGAGTAATGAAAATGTTCTGAAAGAGGTCAAGGCAAAAAGAGAGATAATTTTCAATATTAGGAAGAAACAATCATCATTTTTTGGCCATGTAATGAGGAGAGAACAACTGGAATATATTGTAACAACTGGAAAAACCGAGGGACGAAGATATAGAGGGAAAGAAAGAGAAAAAAATACCATACAGCTTAAGAGAATGACTTGGCAGAAGTCAACAACAGAAATGATAAATAACTGTCGTGATCGAAAGTTGTGGAGAGACATGATCACCTACACCAGCAGGCCCGGTACTTGATGATGATGTATTCAGTAGCCAGAAGGGAGTTTGATATTGGTAACGTTTTTTGTCTACGGCGACAGGGCATCATTTACTGAAAGAGATTGAGAAATATCTGGACTGAAAACCCAACAGTTCTTGGGTGGAAACAGTCAGACAGAAGCCTCTAACTGTACTTGGGTGAAAGCACTTGGGCTGAAACTCTCGACAGCACTATAGTGGAAGCACTCTGATACCCCCAATAGAACTTTGACTGGAAGAGGTCAGCGACTCATAGCTGACTTCTTCCAATCAAACTGATTCAGATCCTACCCCTCCCCCACGTTGGGACCTGGACTAATCAGTGTGATCGAACGAGTAGACATAAAACATGAAAAACCACAAGGCACTGATGTCGGAGCTTGTCGTCAGCAATAACACCATATATCTTTCCATTTAACGCACTTTTAAAACATGGGAATGAAGAATAACATTGCGGTATCGGATATTAATTGTTAATTGTGTCTTGGTTATAGGACTGTCACCACTGTACAAGGGAGCCGCGATAGCTCACTGGTTAGTGAACTGGACTACAAAGGACACGAGGTAGGGTTCGATCCCAACCGATGACTTCGGGTTCACCCAGCCTTAAATGGGTACCGGATTTTTTTTCTGGGAAAGTAAAGCGGCACGGACGTAATACCGTCCACATTGCCCCAAAAATCATGGGCTGGAGGTCTGTAAAATTTATGGTCACTAACACCATGTTCCGTATACGCCACATGGCGTGATGGGGCACATTACTTCTTTTTTTTTTAACTACCATTGTACAACCATGGTATTGACCCATCAACTAGATGGGTCGTGTGCTCATAACAAATCCAGATACAGAACATGAACTACTATGTAGTGGCCGTGGGAAGAAAGGAAGAGAGAGAACACGAATTGTGTTCTTACGGGGGACAGAGGAAATGTAAGTGAATAGCTTGTTCCAGATGTTGGGCACACTGTGCAGGATAGCAACGAACTCCTGAGATTGAGAAACCGTGTAGTTGTCTACAAGACGCTGCAAGGCGTACATGCCACTGACTTCTTCGTGAGCATGTTCGTCAAGAAGTGAAATGAAATACTAAGAGAAGATCAGTTTTATAACTGAGCAGCTGCCATTGTGTATGATCTGTATTGTCTTGAAAGTTGATCTGCCAGTAGCTATCGGCACGTGATGTTAGCTTTACTTTTGACAGCTTCTCTCTTTGCTGAAACTAGTAAGTAAACGTCAAGTACTCCCGTCACGCCAAGTGGCGTATAAGGAAATATGGTGTTAGTGACCCTATATTTTACAGACCTTCAGCACATGATTTTTGGGGTAATGTAGTCGGTATTACGCCCGTGCTGCTTTACTTTCCCAGAAAAAAATCCAGTACCCATTTAAGGCTGGGTGAACCGGAAGCCGTCGGTTGGGATCGAACCCTGCTCTTTGCTGAAACTGTCAGTTTTAAATCCATAGAGCCCAAAATAATGTGCCAAAGCTCTCACAAAAATAAGGATACTAACACTATATTTTCCCTAAACGCCACGTGGAGTGATTGGGCTCTTTCCTCTTCTTGTCTTTGGCTGTTGTGGTTAAGGTCTTTATTATTAATTTTCACCACTATAATGTCAATCATTTTCTACAACTTAGTCCCACCCTTAGTGGTTAAGATCAGCATCTCTCACGTAGTTTCTATTATGATCACCGAATGCTATTCATGGAGTACACCTTATGGATCTTGGTATACTAAGCTCATACTACTACTACTTGTTACTACGTTCTCATGGTGAAGAGTTACGTAGCGCTGTTATGTTAGATAAGTAACCCAGTGCAGGGAGCCTCGGTAACCTAGTTGGGACAACCACTGGACTGGACTACCGACGTTCGGACAACCCGTGTTCGATTCCCGCTGGGAGCAGTGTGAATTGTACTCGTGGTTGGAAAAGAAAAAATACCCCCGGGTCGACTCAGCCGCTGGCAGAAATGGGTACCCGGGTATTACTCTGGGAAGCTGAGGAATGCAGAATATAGTGAGTTTAGATGCTTTAAACGACATTGTGAAGAAGTCTCCGAATACTTCTGGATAGGCTCCCGATCACATTTGGGTGAAAACTCGAGTGCTAAGACGCCGATTTAAGTATCGTACTTTACCTTTACCTTTACCTTTACCTTTACCTTTACCTTTATCAACAACATGTTTGTGACTCGATCTTTTTGGTCCAAGCTCTTTGACATGTTTAGCTTTGGTGAACTCTTAGTAGCATCGCACCAACTAGAACATCTCTTAGGGATATGGGCACACATGTTCCTATACCAATCAGTGGTGGAGACAGTTCAGAGATGCAAATTTGTACAGAAGCTCTACAGGTAAAGCTTTAATGCATAGGATTTCATTTTATAATAGAGCATGTATCTGGGTATAATGTTGCACGGTGTCACATCTGATTGATCATGACCGAGACTTGTGTTCGTCAATAACAGCTATATAAGTCATAACCATTTCCTTTCACTAAATATTTTCAAGAACAGGTTTTGAGAAAAAAAATGCTGAAAGCAGATGTCAAGAGAAATATGAAGGCAAATGTTGTGGATCTTCTAAATAATCACGAAGAGCTGAACTACCGCGACAGAGCGTTCAAGCCACTCACTCGAAATGTTCTTGATAGTTTTTTTGTAAGTAGAACACTCATTAGAAGTTGCATTTACAGTTTAGTTGCAAGTATTGCGCAACGAGAAATGTTCTCTGAAGTTTTTTTGTTTTTTTTTTAAATTAAATAGAACACTCACATGAAGTGTTGCTGAAGGTTTGTTTTTAAGTAAAACAATAACTCAACACATTATTGAAGACTTGTCTGACAGTATAACAATTACTCAACAAGTTATTGAAGGTTTGTTTGTCAGTAGAACAATTACTCAACAAGTTATTAAAGGTTTGTTTGTCAGTAGAACAATTACTCAACAAGTTATTGAAGGTTTGTTTGTTAGTAGAACAATTACTCAACAAGTTATTGAATGTTTGTTTGTCAGTAGAACAATTACTCAACAAGTTATTGAAGGTTTGTTTGTCAGTAGAACAATTACTCAACAAGTTATTGAATGTTTGTTTGTTAGTAGAACAATTACTCAACAAGTTATTGAAGGTTTGTTTGTCAGTAGAACAATTACTCAACAAGTTATTGAAGGTTTGTTTGTCAGTAGAACAATTACTCAACAAGTTATTGAAGGTTTGTTTGTCAGTAGAACAATTACTCAATAAGTTATTGAAGGCTTGTTTGTCAGTATAACAATTACTCAACACATTTTTGAAGGCTTGTTTGTCAGTAGAACAATTACTTAACAAGATATTGAAGGTTTGTCTGTCAGTAGAACAATTACTCAACAAGTTATTGAAGGTTTGTTTGTCAGTAGAACAATTACTTAACGAGTTATTGAAGGCTTGTTTGTCAGTAGAACAATTACTCAACAAGTTATTGAAGGTTTGTTTGTCAGTAGAACAATTACTCAACAAGTTATTGAAGGCTTGTTTGTCAGTAGAACAATTACTCAACAAGTTATTGAAGGCTTGTTTGTCAGTATAACAATTACTCAACACATTTTTGAAGGCTTGTTTGTCAGTAGAACAATTACTCAACAAGTTATTGAAAGTTTGTCTATCAGTATAACAGTTACTCAACAAGTTATTGAATGTTTGTTTGTCAGTAGAACAATTACACAACAAGTTATTGTAGGTTTGTCTGTCAGTAGAACAATTACTCAACAAGTTATTGATGGTTTGTCTGTCGGTATAACAATTACTCAACAAGTTATTGTAGGTTTGTCTGTCAGTAGAACAATTACTCAACAAGTTATTGATGGTTTGTCTGTCGGTATAACAATTACTCAACAAGTTATTGATGGTTTGTCTGTCGGTATAACAATTACACAACAAGTTATTGTAGGTTTGTCTGTCAGTAGAACAATTACTCAACAAGTTATTGAATGTTTGTTTGTCAGTAGAACAATTACTCAACAAGTTATTGATGGTTTGTCTGTCGGTATAACAATTACTTTACAAGTTATTGAAGGTTTGTCTGTCAGTAGAACAATTACTTAACAAGTTATTGAAAGTTTGTTTGTCAGTAGAACAATTACTCAACAAGTTATTGAAAGTTTGTTTGTCAGTAGAACACTTACTCAACAAGTTATTGAAGGTTTGTCTTCGGTATAAAAATTACTCAACAAGTTATTGAAGGTTTGTTTGCAAGAAAATCAATCACTCAACGTGTTATTAAAGGTTTGCTTGTCAATAGAATAATTACTCAACACGTTATTGATTGTTTGCTAGTGTTAGAAAAAAATCAACCGAAATTTTATTTATTTATTTATTTTTTTTTAAAGCGTGTGAGTAGAAACTACATGGAAATATTCTTTGGAGCTTTGTGTAGAAACAATGTCGAAATCATCATTATCAAGTATCGGTTCTGCTGGCGTAGGTGATCATGTCTCTCCACAACTTTCGATCTCAACAGTTATTTATCATTTCTGTTGTTGACCATCTGCCACGCCATTCTCTTAAGCTGTCTGGTATTCTTTTCTCTTTGCTTCCCTCTATCTCTTCGTTCCTCAATTTTTTCCAGTTGTTACAATATATTCCAATTGTTCTCTTCTCATTACATGGCAAAAAATGATGATTGTTTCTTCCTAATATTGGAAATTAGCTCTCTTTTTGCTTTGGCCTCTTTCAGGACATTTTCATTACTCTTCTTAGCTGTCCATGGTATTCCCAACATTCTTCTGTAAAACTACATTTCTACAGACTCCAGTGATTTTCTTGCCTGTTGTCCTATTGTTCATGATTCACATCCATATGTTAAGTCTGGCTGTACATAACACTGCCTTGTGGGTGAGACTTTTTTAATCAAAGGCTAGCGGAGCCAACCATAAACAAACCGACGGAAATCAACAGAAAACCACCGTCGTAACTTCTTTGTACAATCATGAATGTCGAGATAAAATTATTAATTTCTTTTTACAAAACAAAATAGATTTGGGAGGAATTAATTAGAAATAAATGCGTTTATCCGGTGAGCGCTATATTGATTTGTCAACTGCTTCGCCATTATTAACCTCATCATCATGATCAAATTATTTCTCCTTTAGCTTGTTTTTATTCGTTCTTCCGTTAGAGATGCTAAACATTAACACCAACAGCGGCATTACATTGCAAGGCGGTCTCCATATCCTAGGAAGACTATTTCATGTTTATCTACAGTTCAAAATTGATCTTACATGTGTTTGTTGAGGTTAAACTGGTCAATGCTTTCCGGAGGTTAGCTAATCTAAGAGTGGGAATGTGATCTGGATAATTCTAGTTCACAGAGCAAACGATCACCTAGGAGTCGCCGATAGATTTCAGCCCATGCTGACGAACATCTTCGCCCCCCCCCTCCCAACTAAATTCACTTTTAAGATGCTGAACAGAAGTGATGAGCAAAGTGGTTCAGGAAAAGGCTGCATTCAAGAAAATGAGGAACGTTTTTTTTTTGTAACTCAATTTTGTTATTCGAAAAAGAAAAAAAAAACAATTCTTTAGTGTTATTTGGAATCAGTCTTTGTATATGGATGTGTAACATGGAAATTTGGAAATCAGGCAGGCATTTATTGCAAGGCACCGACATTTGTTTTAGAAAAAGAATGTTGAGAAGGCAGTAAACACAATAGTAAGGTCGATGTAATGAGGGCAAAACAAAAGAAATAGAATATTTTAAACATAGGAGTAAAGCAATCATTATTTTCTGAAACAATGAGAAGGGAACTAATGAGATATATCATAAACAACCTAAAAGTATAGCAAGAAGAGGAGATTGAGGGAAGAAGAGATTATGTATGTATATATATATAAAGAAAGTTTAAGAGAGTGGATTAGTAGGACGTTAATATCGAAAGTGATAAACAAATATAGTGAAAGAAGGTTGTTGAGCGACATAGTCGCCTCTGCATGTCCACAGGCACGGCACGTGATGAAGATAACGATGCATTGTTTATGTTTTTGTTTTGATTAGTTCTGACTAATTTTATGGTGAAAATGTTATAGTGGAAATGTTTCTGTTTTTTTTTTCGTCATAAACCCAGAAAGCTGTTTAGCCATTTACTAAACTGATGCCCCTCTTCAAAGTGTTATAACTTAATAAAAGTTTGGTTTTTAACAGTTGAAATTTTGTATGTAAACTGTTTATTGTCAGGTGGTACATGGAAAAATGGAGGGGCCTCAGTAGCCTGGTTGGGAAACCACCCGACTGGACTACCGACGTTCGGGCAACCCGTGTTCGATTCCCGCTGGGACCAGTGTGAATTGTACTCGTGGTTGGACAAAAATAATTACCGCCACGGTCGACCCAGCCGTTGGTAGAAATGGGCATCAGGGTATTACCCTGGGAAGGTGAGGAATGTCGCCTGGAATCGTGAGTTTGGATGCTTGAAGCGACACTATCAAGAAATCTCCGAACATTTCTGGATAGGCGGCCGAGCACATATGGGTAGAAACTCGCGTGCTAAGACGCCGGTTCAAGTCTCGTACTTACCTTACTTTACATGAAAAAAAATAGAAACAAATAGATGGTTCTGTTTTATTTCTTATTTGCGATATATAAAAACAAATACACATAATGATACTAGTCAAAAAGAATATTTACAGTTTCTACTGTTCAACACTACAGGCGAAATAAAAAATACAAACAGTAAGTCTTTGAAATGACTTAGCCGCATGCAGTTTTCTATATAAGTGAAACTGTGGTTAAATAGCACTAATCCGTGCGAGAAATCCGTGTAAATAAATCTTTCTTTTATTATGCGTGTAATGTTGACCACTAGAAACTACATATTCTGTTTGACTAGTACCATTATGCGTATTTGTTTTTTCCAATACCACAAATAAGACAAAATTAAAAGCATTTGTTTGTTGCCAATGATTTTCTTTTCATTACATAACCTTATGATAATAAGCAGTTTACATATAGATTTTCAACAATTAAAACCAAACTGTTATTAAGTTGTAGCATTCTGAAGCGGGGCATTCGTTTTGGAACAGACTATATGTGTTTATGTTCTCTAATTTTGCTTTCGGTGAAGGAATCTTCATTATCCCAAAACGTTATGCAATACAAGAGGGTAACTGAAAAAAAAAAAAAGAGAATGCTATTGAACATAGTCTATTATTTATTTCTAAAACACAGTAACCACACTTTATGTGACGTGTATTTCTTCTGCAGATTAACATGTTCCACGCAAGTAAGACTTACACAATTCCTGTTATAGACGGGTCGGCAAAGGAGATAATCCAACCCGGCAAGTGTTTCTGCGTCATGCAGACACCAATTGTTGGCAGGTTTGGAGCTGTAGGTTCATTTCACATAATTTGTCATTTATACTGGTGACTGTCTGTTGTCATTTATACTGGTGACTGTCTGTTGTTATTTATACTGGTGACTGTCTGTTATCATTTATACTGGTGACTGTCTGTTGTCATTTATACTGGTGACTGTCTGTTGTCATTTAAACTGGTGACTGTCTGTTGTTATTTATACTGGTGACTGTCTGTTGTCATTTATACTGGTGACTGTCTGTTGTCATTTATACTGGTGACTGTCTGTTGTCATTTATACTGGTGACTGTCTGTTGTCATTTATACTGGTGACTGTCTGTTGTCATTTATACTGGTGACTGTCTGTTGTCATTTATACTGGTGACTGTCTGTTGTCATTTATACTGGTGACTGTCTGTTGTCATTTATACTGGTGAATGTCTGTTGTCATTTAAACTGGTGACTGTCTGTTGTTATTTATACTGGTGACTGTCTGTTGTCATTTATACTGGTGACTGTCTGTTGTCATTTAAACTGGTGACTGTCTGTTGTTATTTATACTGGTGACTGTCTGTTGTTATTTATACTGGTGACTGTCTGTTGTTATTTATACTGGTGACTGTCTGTTGTCATTTATACTGGTGACTGTCTGTTGTCATTTATACTGGTGACTGTCTGTTGTCATTTAAACTGGTGACTGTCTGTTGTCATTTATACTGGTGACTGTCTGTTGTTATTTATACTGGTGACTGTCTGTTGTTATTTGTACTGGTGACTGTCTGTTGTCATTTATACTGGTGACTGTCTATTGTCATTTATACTGGTGACTGTCTGTTGTCATTTATACTGGTGACTGTCTGTTGTCATTTATACTGGTGACTGTCTGTTGTCATTTATAATGGTGACTGTTGTCATTTATACTGGTGACTGTCTATTGTCATTTATACTGGTGACTGTCTGTTGTCATTTATACTGGTGACTGTCTGTTGTCATTTAAACTGGTGACTGTCTGTTGTCATTTATACTGGTGACTGTCTGTTGTCATTTAAACTGGTGACAGTCTATAGTCATTTATACTGGTGACTGTCTATTGTCATTTATACTGGTGACACTCTATAGTCATTTATACTGGTGACTGTCTATTGTCATTTATACTGGTGACTGTCTATTGTTATTTATACTGGTGGCTGTCTATTGTTATTTATACTGGTGGTTGTCTATTGTTATTTATACTGGTGGCTGTCTATTGTCATTTATACTGGTGACTGTCTATTGTTATTTATACTAGTGACTGTCTATTGTCATTTATACTGGTGGCTGTCTGTTGTTATTTATGCTGTGGACTGTCTGTTGTCATGTGGAGTCAATGACAACCCATAGGGCAAAATTCCACTCTCTTGGTGTGACAATCGTTATTTCGCTGTGTCAGACTTTGAACACAATCCGTGTGGTATCTCGCCACTTGTCTCTGTTCTAGATCAACCTTTCCACCTCTGAAGGAAGTTGATGTCCAACGTTGTTGCTTCTTACCTCTGTGTCCTCTTTAGTTTTTCCACTATGTGGCTTTTTTTTTTCTTTTGTCCTCTAATTTTCCATTTGAGAACTTGCCTTTTCGATTTAACAAAAAATATCTCTTCTCATCCCGTGGCCAGCATATGCCCACTTTCTTCTCTAGAAAATAGACGATTATTATTGAATGCATGGCCATTTCTCTTCCACACTAGTTTTGGATTCCTTAAAGGAATACGAAGTATTTTTCCGAGGCATTGGGAGCCGCGATAGCTCAGTGGTTAGTGAACAAGACTACAAAGGACAAGAGGTAGAGTTCGATTCCAACCGACGGCTTCCGGGTTCACCCAGCCTTTAATGGGTGCCGAATTTTTGTCTGGGAAAGTAAAACGGCACGGGCGTAATACCGACCACATTACCCCAAAAATCATGTGCCGAAGGTCTGTAAAATTTATGGTCACAAACACCATATTCCCTATGCACCACTTGGCGTGACGGGAGTACTTTACTTTTTTACTTTACTTTCTGAGGCATTTTGTTTTCGAATGCAGGTATGCTATTATCTATTTCCTTATTGTTTTCCAGCTTTAGCAAGCATAGGTAAGGTCAGATAATACAATTTCACTGAAACTCTTGAACTTTGTTTTTTTTCCCCCTCAATAATTTTGATTTTAATATTTGATCAAGGTGTCTGAAAGTCATTGCAGCCTATGCTTTTATTATTTTAATTTACACGCGTGTGTGTCTCCCTCTTGATATATACAGCTTCTAAGAAATACGAAGTGACAACTGATGACTCTTATATTTATTTATTTTTTTCTAAAATCGGAGACAGGCACTCTATTTCATGCTAGCGACTATATGTTCACATAAACAAATAAGAATTAGAATAAATATAGTCTGTACACAAGCACGGTTTTCTAGCAGTATAATTCATATGTCAATAAGAGAAAGAAATAATAGCAAACTATAAAATGCTGAATCGTGGTGGGATCTGAAATATCTTCACTGTTCTACATACATATATTAACATTGTCATGTAGAAGAATATGACTTCATTTGTTCCACTGTTCTTTCTACATCCAAATTGCTCTTCTGTACATTACATATTATTTTTGTTTTGAATTCTTTGTTGTATAACTTTAAGGAAGATTTTTGTTATATGGCTCATCAAACTTATTGTTCTAAAGTCACTGCATGTCATAGCACCAGTCTACTTTGCAAAACCATAAATAATGATGATTTTACTTAATATATAGTATGAATCATGTGTTATATATATATATCATTGCACATGTATGTGATTAATACTGTGCCAAAAGCCCTAGAGTCATTATCATTTCATTCTGTGTGTTGTCTGACACTGCAGCTTTTCCATTTTTTCTTGTATTTTAAAATTTTCTTTGCTTCAGATTTTAAGATTTTGTAACCTGAAATACATCTTATCATTGGCTTCTTATTTCATTCATCATCAAACATCTTTGCTATGTATTCATGCAATCTGTTAATTGCATCTTTATTGTCTGTTAACATTTCTCCTTTTTTGTTTTCAATATCGTATATGTGACATTTTAAATCTTGTTGGTCCTTTTTTATTTATGCGTGCTTCCCTTTTAATGCCTATTTTTTGTCCATGGTTCCTATTTCCCGACTTCTTTGTTTGAGTCAGACGTCATTTGCGTGCTTGCTCATTTTGCGAATTTCGTTATTTATTTTGGTTAATATTTTTTTATTCCCTTATTTTATCTATTTTCTTTCAATATTGCTTCAGTCATACACTTTCAGCGAACCGAGATAGCTCAGTGGTTAGTGAACAGGACTACAAAGGACAAGGGGTAGGATTCGATTCCAACCGACGGCTTCCAGTTCAGCCAGCCTTTAATGAGTACTGGATTTTTTTTTCCTGGGAAAATAAAGCGGCATGGGCGTAATACCGACCACATTACCCAAAAAAAATCATGTACCGAAGGTCTGTAAAATGTATAGACACTAACACCATATTCCTATACGCCACTTGGCGTGACGGGAGTACTTTACTTTTATTTTACTTTTATACACTTTCAGCATGTGCACTTTATCTTCCTGAAAAGGCACCAATGATAAAATTTATTAAAGCATCAGTGTCAAGCATCTATCGCTTATTTGCATCTCTTTAGCAATTTATCGTTTCTGATTTTCATATGCCAAAATACTTGTTAAAATGTCCTTACACAGATGATATCAAATCATGACGATATTAACGTTTCAGTTCCTGCGGTGCACCAACAGTCACATACAAAAATAAACAAAAACACAACAAGTGTGTTTATTTTGTTTGTTGTTAGGATCATCATCTCTGCACACCGGACCAATCCTTGGGTGCTCAGATATCCCCGCTCGAGAAAATCCGAGAAGAATCCTGCCAAAGTGCACGAACTCTGTAGCACGGCATGGGACCCCCGGTGTGAGTAGGTTTCTGCTAATAATTGTTGCCCTGTCAGCGCCCATATTTTTCGATATTAGCTGTCACGGGCTTTTTAACGTGCAAAAGTGCACACGAGACCTCCTGTTAATTGATGTTATTCGACAGTGCTGGACATATGATCTCAATACTCAAGTGATCGTGAGCTCAGGGGTTAGTGAATTGGACTACAAAGGACAAGAGGTAGGGTTCGATCCCAACCGACGGCTTCCAGGTTCACCCAGCCTTAAATGGTTACCTGATTTTTTTCTGGGAAAGTAAAGCGGCACGGGCGTAATACCGACCACATTACCCCAAAAATCATGTGCCGAAGGTCTGTAAAATTTATGGTCACTAACACCATATTGCCATACGCCACTTAGCGTGACAGGGGCTCTTTACTTTTTTTGTTTTAACTCAAGAGATCAGGAGAAAGTAATGTCATAAAGAAACTCCGGATTAATTTTTCTTATTTTTGAAGGATCACCACCGCCTCTTGTGGACTTTGAAACAAACCGGGTTGTTCCTGTCTTGAGGCCGACATCGCGCCTCTAGACTAACCTCAGTACAGCTCTAGTGCTCTGATTGGTCTGTTCTCTTCTCTTGTTGTTTCCTACTCATTCGACAAATTCGGTACCCATTAAGCCTGGGTGAACCTAGAAGCCATAAATGGAGATCGAAAACGGACCTCTTGTCCTAATAACCAGCTCCCTTTACCATCAACTGCTCTATCACTGGCCTCTTCGACAGAACGTAGCAAACCATGATCTAGACGCTGTTTCTAGAACAGAAATAGCAAGATGGTAAAAAATATGTGTTTGTTGTTTCTTGTAAGAAAGCCAGAAGAATTAGACCATAGATTGTAGGTCTACCGTAAAACGATTATTCGCAAAAGAAGTAAGAAAATGTGTAAATTAGAAGAAATGAGAGAAATCGCCAGTCAACCACTAATATCTTCAGCAATAAAGAAAAGACGATGATCTTATGTTGGACATGTGATGAGAAGAGATAATAACCGAATAGCAAAGCAAGCCCAGGTAAGAAGAAAAAAGAAAGAAGACACTGAGACACAGAGAGACACTGAGAAGAACATTGATGAGAAAGGCAAAAGCAGCAGGAATCGGCTCCCTCGGTGAGATAGAGCTGCTTGCGCAGAACAGAGACAAATGGCCAGATTTGATAAAATATCTTAAAATCAATTCAAAACTGCTTGAATAAAAATTCAGATAAGAGAAGGAGTATCTTGGTCTACGCCCCATGGGCCGGCTACGTCTCGAAAGGTCAATAGATATATAGATTGTGAGCAGAATCTTTGTTCATATCATTTAATTGGATTCTTTCTGCTATTAAGGACTCAGCCTTAATAGCAGAAAGACAGAAGTAATGGTAACAACAAAGAAAAAGACATCACCTCAGTGCAAAATAAAGACAAGTGTAAAAATGTTAAAATAGGTAAATGAATTTAAATAGTTGGGAACTTTGGTAACGTCATACGGAAGATGTACAACAGAGGTGAGACACAGAATGGCTCAGGCAAAAGGAGCTTTCCAAAAAATGAGGAAGATACTATGCAATCCATTTTTGACAATAGAAACAAAAGAGTTCTGAAATGTTATGTAGAGCCAGTCTTAACATACGGTAGGGAATCATGGACAATAGGACAAAAGAACAAGAAAATCACTGGAGGCTGTAGAAATGTGGCTTTACAGAAGAATGCTGAGAATACTATGGACAGCTTAGAAGAGTAATGAAAACGATTTGAAAGAGGCCAAAGCAAAAAGAGAGCTAATTTCCAATATTAAGAATAAACAATAATCATTTTTTGGCCATGTAATGAGAAGAGAACAACTGGAATATATTGTAACAACTGGAAACATTGAGGGACGAAGAGATAGTGGGAAGCAAAGAGAAAAGATACCTGACAGCTTAAGAGAATGGCTTGGCAGAAGGTCAACAACAGAAATAATAAATAACTGTCGTGTTCAAAAGTTGTGGAGAGACATGATCACCTACGCCAGCAGGCCCGGTACTTGATCATGATCATTTAATTTGTTCTGTATATTTAATCCAGTTTTACCAAGGCTTTGACAGAATCACATGGAACCACTTGACATTTAAGATATTCAAGCCAAGAATATTCTGGAGTGAAGATTCGCGCACTGAAAAGCAAATTCTGAGTCTGACCAAGAAACCGTACTCAATACCTATACTTCTCGCAGCATTCAGGTTCCAGGTGAGTAAAATAATATAGATCGTTGTGGATTGCTGTCCGACATGTTAGCTTTCTTCCATGTTAATTATCTGCCATATTAAGCTGTCCATTCTTTTGGTCTATATATTGTTCACGGATATTAATTAGTCGATAAAACTTCACAAATATGGAACATAGACGACGGTGATGGACACGACACACGCTGCGAAACCAACCTGAAATATTACGCGACAAGCCGTTTTTTTTTTTTTTTTTTCAATTTCCACGGTAGAAGACACACTTCAACACAACAGAGACAAAACGTCTATACGTTAAAAAGATTGATGGAAGCAGAGATGAAGTAGATGGGGAAGACATGGAACAGTCTTAAGGGAATGGAAAGAAACAGAGCGGATTGGAAAGTGCTTCTATGCTCCACAGGGAGCTGAAATAAAAAAAAATAAAAAAGATATCGTACACAGTCTCTCCTCTTATTTATTATCTCAATGCCCACTATGGGTCCATTTTTCATTTTTTTCCCTCATGGCACGTGAAAAAAAGATTGATTGCTTCTTTCATTTTGTCTTTTGATCTCACTAAGACTGTGTTACCTTGGTCTTGGATATCGAGGAATGTTTAACAGTATTTGAACAAAATACGTGTTGTAGCTTACTATGTCATTTTTGTTTGTTTATTTGTTGTCAGTTAGTCATCACATTATCCTCATTGAACAACAGTCAATAAGCACTCATATTTCCTCCCCTATTTCTAGCAGAAAATCCTAAAGACCTACAACAATTACTTAATGTAATAAACACGACAAGCAAAAAATATGGACTAGATATGAATATCAAACAGACTAAAACTATGATCATAAACAAAGAAAATACTCAAGACCTACCATTAAATCTCAAAGTTGAAGGAATACATCTGGAGGCAGTTCAGCGCTACAACTACCTGGGACACATTATAACCAGTGATGGAAAATATACAACTGAAATAAACAAAAGAATAAGTATGGCAAAAAGTAATTTTAATACCATGAAAATATACTAACATCAAAACAAATAACACCAGTGCTAAAATTAAAGATAGCAAAATGTTACATCTTATCAATATTCTTGTATGGTGCAGAAACATGGACATTAGACAAAAAAAAACAGAACAGGAAATTGAAGCCTTTAAAATGTGGATTTATAGAAGAATAGGTAGAATTGGATGGAAAGAAAAGAAAACAAACGATGAAGTTTTAGAACAAATAAAAATGAAAAGAGAACTACTAAACACAATTAGAACAAGACAAATGAAATTTTTGGGGCACGTTTAAAGACACAACAGCCTAATAAAAATAATATTTAAAGGGAAAATACAAGGTAAAAGAGGCAGAGGTAGACCAAGACTAACATGGACAAGTAACATCAAAAGATGGACAAGTCAACCTATGACAATCTGCACCATCAAAGCAAGAGACAGAGTGGAATGTCGCTCCATGGTAGCCAACCTTCTATGCGGAGACGGCACTCAATGATGATGATGATGAATATCTCCTCCACAAGAGATCCCGCAGTGTGAAACGTTAAACTGGTTCACAAGTCTACCCCTGATTTCTTCGTAGCCTTCCTGAATCTAAACAATATCCCATTTGACTAACATGAAGACCCGAGAGTCGCACCAGAGCTGCAGATCCAAGAACAACATCGAAGTCTAACATAACTCACTCAGGAATCATAGAAGGAAGGGGGTATGTATTACAGCACTCAGAAAAAATGACAAATAAACAACAACAGAAAAAAAAAACAAAGAACAATAAATGGTCATAATCATCGTGCGATATGCAAATTATCAGCATCATCATCATGTGCCATACCGGTTGGCGTAGGCGATCATGTCCTTCAACAATCTTCTATCTACAATGCATCGTCATTGTATCAGTTCTTTTGTTGACTATTTTCAATGCCCTGACACCAAGCTATATAATATTTTCTCTCTTTCTGCGATCTCTTTTTCCTTGTATTTTGTCAGTTGTAACCAAGTATTAAGATCCATAAGGGACATGCCTGGAATAACAATTGGAGGTCATAATGTAAATAATCTAAGGTATGCTGATGATACAGTCTTAATCGCTAAGAGTGAAAATAAGTTACAAGAAATGTTGGACATTATAGTGAAAGAAAACAAAAATAAAGGACTCAGCCTTCATAGCAAAATAAAAAAAAACAGAGGTATTGGTAACAAAAAAGAAAAGACATACCTCAGTGCAAAATGAAGACAAGTGGTACAATATTAAAACAGGTAAATGCATTTAAATATTTGAGGATTTTGTTAACCTTGGACGGAAGATGTATAAAAGAGGTGAGATGCAGAATGGCTCAGGCAAAAGCAGCTTTCCAAAAAATGAGGAAGATACTATGCAATCCATTTTTGACAATAGAAACACGAAAAAGAGTTCTTAAATGTTATGTAGAGCCAGACTTAACATATGGATGTGAATCATGGACAATGGGACAACAGACAAGAAAATCACTGGAGTCTGTAGAAATGTGGCTTTACAGAAGAATGTTGAAAGTACCATGAACAGCAAAGAAGAGTATCGAAGATGTTCTGAGAGAGGTTAAAGCAAAATGATAGCTAATTTCCAATATTAGGAAGTGACAATCATATTTTTTTGGTCATGTAATGAGAAGAGAACAACTGGAATATATTGTAACAACTGGAAAAATTGAGGGACGAAGAGATGGAGGGAAGCAAAGAGAAAAAAATAACAGTCAGCTTAAGAGAATGGCTTGGCAGGAGGTCAACAACATAAATGATAAATAGCTGCCGAGATCGAAAGTTGTGGAGAGATATGATCACCTACGCTAGTAGACCCGGTGGCCCGGTACTTGATGATGAACCAAGTATTACAACTTTCCTCTTCTCATGATGTGCCTGAAAAATGTTGATTGTTCTTTCTGATGTTTCTTAGGAGCTCCTTTTTTGTATTGGCCTCTTTGAGAACTTCTTCATTGGTCTTTTTAGCTGTCCAGGAACTTTCAACATTCTTCTGAGAAATCCCATCTCTGTGGCCTCTAACCGTCTTTTCATTTGTTTGTCTACTGTCCATGTTTGGCTTCCATAGGTCAGAATTGGTTCTATATAGCACCGATGAACTCTCTTTCTCACTTCTATTGACATAGATTTGTTGCAAAACATATTTTTCATTTTCTGAAATGCTATTTTGGCCTGAGCTATTCTTCTTTTTATTTCCGTGGTGCATTTTCCATCTGATGTTATTATTGTGCCCAAGTATTTGACGCGTTGCCATTGTTTCAGATTTGTCCTGTTTATTTTTATGCTGCATGATGGTGATGATTGTTTCTTCGATATGACCATTACTTCTGTTTTCTTACTTTTCAGACTTATATTTATATATTGAAATTGTCATGTTTGGTTGCTAATTAGTATAGCTACTGTTTGTTGCCAAAATAAAAATAAGCAGGACAAATCCTAAACAACTGCTGAGTCTCAAATACAATAATAACATTCGATGGAAGATGCACCACAAGAGAAAAAAAGCAGAATAGCACAGGAAAAGCAGTATCTCCGATAATGACGAACATTTTGTGCAAGAAGTTTGTGTTAATATAAGTGAAACAAATTGTTCATTAGTGCTATATGAAGGTAATTCTGACCTTTGGGAACGAATAATGGATAGTAAATAAAGAAAAGAAAGAATGATTAGATGTCACGGAGATAGGATGTCTTTAAATTATGTTTTGAGTTCCTTGGACAGCTAACAAAGACCATCGAGGGAAATCTTTCAAAGAAGTTAACACAAAAAAAGAGATCTCATAAAAACACAGGTAAGAAACCATCAACGTTCTTCTGGTATATCTTAAGAAGAGGAAAGGTGCAATGTTAGGTTACAGGTGACAAAATACAGGAGAAAGAAAAACCGCGGATAACAAAGAGAAAAGATAAGTAGATAGTTTGGTGTTATAGCAGAGTAAACAAGAAACAACAAAATTGATAAGATGCACTGCGGACAGATAATTGTGGAAGGACATGATCGCCAGCGTCAACTAGGGTGACCCCCGCGGATGAGGGGTTGAGTATTTTTCCACAAAATTCTAATT
This sequence comes from Megaustenia siamemsis, assembly GCA_032433765.1. Taxonomy (NCBI): domain Eukaryota; kingdom Metazoa; phylum Mollusca; class Gastropoda; order Stylommatophora; family Ariophantidae; genus Megaustenia; species Megaustenia siamemsis. Next base: position 48,634,306 of record JAVIAB010000008.1, read on the forward strand.
GTTCTCTGAAAAACCCGTTTTGTCTCTTATATTCTGATTTTCATTTGTATATTGCACTTTCAATCTGATTTTTTAATGCCAGAGTATTTAACTATTCACAATTCAGGGTTGTCCCACTTGCTTCTATGATATATGATAGACAAGATATGAACAACTATATCCGTCAAACCATTATAACGATAATCAAAACTATATTTGTCAATGTGATTTATTCTTCCTTTGTGTCGTGTGTTCGCGGTTCGATAGGCAAGCACATGGTACGACAACAATGTCGTCGTTAGTCGGGTGTGTTCAACCCGTATGTGAAAAGTCTGCGACGGTGGATGGGGCGAAAGAATTTGAAATAATCAACGGCCCAGAAAGCGAAAACAGCAAAGTGTGTGGTACACAGGAGGCATATTCAGAACACGAAAGGCGAATATGACAGACCACCGTGAAAGAGATTGGAGCCTCATCACGTAACAATCCAAAGAAAGCCATGGAGAGAAATTCTAACTACTGCTCTAGGAACGAGGTGCAGAAACATGGACATTAGACAAGAAAACAGAACAGAAAATTGAAGCATTTGAAATGTGGATTTATAGAAGAATAAGTAGAATTGGATGGAAACAAAAGATAACAAACGATAAAGTTTTAAAACAGCAGAAAATAAAAAGAGAGCTACTAAATACAATTAAGACAAGACAAATGAAATTTTTGGGGCATGTTAAAAGACACAACAGCCTACTAAAAGTAATATTGGAAGGCAAAATACAAGGTAAAAGAGGCAGAGGCAGACCAAGACTAACATGGACGAGTAACATCAAAAGATGGTCAAGTCAATCTATGACAGCCTGCACCATCAAAGCAAGAAACAGAGTAGAATGTCGCTCCATGGTAGCCAACCTTCGTTGCGGAGAAGGCACACGATGATGATGACGATGATATCTGTCAATCCATTATTAACATAACCTAAACTATATTTGTCAATCCATTATTAACATAACCTAAACTATATTTGTCAATCCATTATTAACATAACCTAAACTATATTTGTCAATCCATTATTAACATAACCTAAACTATATTTGTCAATCCATTATTAACATAACCTAAACTATATTTGTCAATCCATTATTAACATAACCTAACCTATATTTCCCCTCGTCGCTGAAAGACAAATGAGGAAGGAAAGAAGAAGAAACTATATTTGTCAATTCATTATTAACATAACCTAAACTATATTTGTCAATCCATTATTAAGTTAATCTAAACTATATTTGTCAATCCATTACTAAGTTAATATAAACTATATTTGTCAATCGATTATTAAGAGATAAAAGCCGCACAAAAATTGCTGTATTAAAACTTTAAGTTGAGATTTTGCGTGTTACATTCTATTTTTAGCTACAAAACTGCCTCGTTCTGGAACCTCTGGTCACCACGTCATTACAAGAGAAGCTCATGTTTTGTCGACGCTTTCCGCCGGATGTTGTGCTGTGAGTTGTAGATAGTGAGAGTGTATAAGTGTGCATGAGTGGTGGGCCAAGGATGGTGTAGCTGGCACTTGTAACCCACTGGTGGTTAGTTAAAGGTTAATCATTTCAGAGGGAGAGTTATGTTTACAACACGTAGAAAAAAATTACAAATAATTAATAACAGATTTTAAAAAACAAAGAATAAAAAATAGCCTGAAACAAGATCAAACCCACACCTTTCGACACAGCTCTTTGCCATGAGAAACAAACTCTAGAGCACACGACCAACTAAACTACCTAAAAAAGAGAAGCTATTATTGGAGATGCCTTTCACCCACTTGGGAGCCGCGATAGCTCAGTGGTTAGTGAACTGGACTACAAAGGACAAGGGGTAGGGTTCGATCCCAACCGACGGCTTCCGGGTTTACCCAGCCTTAAAATGGGTACCGGTTTTTTTCCTGGGAAAGTAAAGCAGCACGGGCGTAATACCGACCACATTACCCCAAAAATCATGTGCTGAAGGTCTGTAAAATATAGGGTCACTAACACCATATTTCCCTATACGCCACTTGGCGTGACGCGGTATTTTACTTTTTTTTCTTTCACCCACTTCTACTAATTAATTGAGCATAGAGTTACGAACACAACTCAAGAACAAATTATATTTCTTAATTTTCCTATTCAGACAAGTATCTCTCGGATAAGGTAAGGTTTAGTACTTGCGTTGCAGACAAACAGTTATAAGACGAAACAGCACGAATAGTAGTTTCTAGTGGTTTAGACTGGACACAAAGCGGGAGATACTTGTCTTAATAGGAAAATACAGATATATAATTTATTCCCGAGTTGTGTTTGTAATCCTATGCTGTAGTCATGAGTACACATGCTTGAAAGACATCGCCAATGATAGAGCTATAATCTTATAGGTAGCTTAGTTGGCCGTGTGTTATAGCGTTTGTTTCTCGTGGCATGGCCCTGTGTCGAGAAGTACGGGTTCAATACTGCTTCGATCTGTTTATTTTTCTGTTGTTGATTATTTGTGGGTTTTTTCTGAGAATTGTAAACATAGCTCTTCCCTGATCTATCTTCGCTGATCTATCTTTGCTGATCTATCTTCCCCTGATCTATCTTCGCTGATCTATCTTCCCTGATCTATCTTCGCTGATCTATCTTCCCCTGATCTATCTTCGCTGATCTATCTTCGCTGATCTATCTTCCCCTGATCTATCTTCGCTGATCTATCTTCCCTGATCTATCTTCGCTGATCTATCTTCCCCTGATCTATCTTCGCTGATCTATCTTCGCTGATCTATCTTCGCTGATCTATCTTCCCCTGATCTATCTTCGCTGATCTATGTTCCCCTGATCTATCTTCCCCTGATCTATCTTCGCTGATCTATCTTCCCCTGATCTATCTTCGCTGATCTATCTTCGATGATCTATCTTTGCTGATCTATCTTCCCCTGATCTATCTTCGCTGATCTAGCTGATCTATCTTCGCTGATCTATCGCCTCGGAAGTTTCTCTCCATAATAATAGTCATGTATTATTATTTGTCTTCGGTAAAGGTAAAGTACGAGACTTGAACCGGCGTCTTAGCACGCGAGTTCCCATGCATATGTGCTCGGCCGCCTATCCAGAAATGTTCTGAGATTTCTGTATAGTGTCGCCTCAAGCATCTAAACTCAGATGCGAGGCAACATTCCTCACCTTCCCAGGGTAATACCCTGGTACCCATTTCTGCCAACGGCTGGGTCGACCGTCGGTGTATTTTTTTTTTCAACCACGAGTACAATTCACACTGCTCCCAGCTGGAATCGAACACGGGTTGTCCGAACGTCGGTAGTCCAGTCGGGTGGTTTTCCCAACTAGGCTACCGAGGCCCCTGTCTTCGGTAGTTAAAAGTTACGCCAACGGGGAACTATTCCCGCGTGACAGGTTATCGTTAGATGGCGCTTATAGCACAGTAGCTTTGAACTAACCAATAGATTAAACCGTCCAATAATATTCCTGCTATGAAATCTTCCAGTTGATCCAGGATTTTGCTCAAAGGACAAGAGGATACGGCGAACTTCTTGTTTATGACGGCCTGGGCAACAGATCTGTTGACCACTTCAGATCGTTTAGAACTCTAGGAAAGCAATTCTGCCAGCAACGAAAGACAACGTATTGATAAAGGAAGACTGAGATTAATGTTGACTGTAGAATATTGTGGAGAAGGTTAAAACGAAATAAGTGGTAGATTGAACCATCGTATGTGATGATGGAAGACTGGCTGGTCTAGAGGTAAGTCGTACCTCTGGACAAAAAAGGTTCAGGTTCGATTCCCACCACAGGCGGGGAAAAAATGGTAAAAATACAGAGTAAAGTAGTTCAGGACGGTTGTTGCCTGGGTTTAGAAGAGCTTCAAGGAAAGCCGGGGAGAAATTGAGAATCAGTTTATCTTTTCCATACTGTGGATTTTACTGGGGAGGAGGTCTGTGCACGTATGGACATCGGTTCAATGTGCAATGAGGATAATTCGACGATGAACTAATTGATTGTTATGTGATTTTACAGAAAAATGTTGAGAATACCATGGACAGCTAAGAAGAGTAATGAAAATTTTCTGAAAGAGGTCAAAGCAAAAAGAGATCTAATTCCAATATTAGGAAGAAACAATCATCGTTTTTTGGCCATGTAAAGAGAAGGTAACAGCTGGAATATATTGTAAAAATGGAAAAAAATTAAGGGACGAAGAGACAGAGGGAAGCAAAGAGAAAAAATACCAGACAGCTTAAGCGAATGGCTTGGCAGAAGGTCAACAACAGAACTGATAAATAACTGTCGAGATTGAAAGTTGTGGAGAGGCATCATCACCTACGCCAGCAGGCTCGGTACTTCATGATGATGAACTAACTAAAGATCTTTTAGGTCGAAATGTTTTATTGTTTTTTCTTCAAATATCGGTCTATATCCTAACAGGTGAACTTCTAATTAGCCTTTATAGTCCTGACAATAATGAAGCCTTACTAGCAGCTACTTGGAGCATGCACCATCCAAACACAGTTTTTCAAACAAGTTAAGATGTTTAACAAGAAATGATTTACCTATATATGACCTTTAACATCTTGACAGAGGATTGGTGGAAAGCAGTCATATATATATTTATTATCATCATCATCATCATCATCATCAAGTACCGGACCTGCTGGCGTAGGTGATCATGTCTCTCCACAACTGTCAATCTCGACAGTTATTTATCATTTCTGATGTTGACTTTCTGCCAAGCCATTTTCTTCGGCTGTCTAGTATTTCTTCTCTTTGCTTCCCTCTATCTCTTCGTCTCTCAATTTTCCCAATAGTCACAATATATTTCAGCTGTTCTCTTCTCATTACATGGCCAAAAAATGATGATTGTTTTTTTTCCCTAATATTGAAAATTAGCTCTCTTTTTGCTTTGGCCACTTCCAGATCGTTTTCATTACGAATCTTAGCTGTTCATAGTATTCTCAACATTCATTCTACTATATATATATATATATATATAATTTACAATTAACTGAAGGAGACAAAGCACAAGCTATGTCTATTCAACAGAAATAAAAAATCTAAGGATAACTGACACATGTTAATCAGGAGATGTACGTTAATCATTGAACATCTCTTGGGTGATGCGAGGTCTAGGCGGTACCAGTGTCTGCACAAGAAGGTCACATGTTCGGACAGTTCTGACTTCTCCTATCGGTTTGTATTTTGTGGCTTCACAGACCCGGGTAGTGAGATCCGAAACCTCTCAGACAAAAAAAAAAAAGAGCTTCCGTGTTCACTGCGCATGTTTAAGAACCTTTAGTAGTTGTTAAAAGTCTAAAATAGTAGGCCAGAGTGGTAACATTATTTAGCAATTAAACAAATTTCTGCCAATGCCGAAGACAGGTGTGTCGGTACCTAAACGCGCAGCCGATATTACTTAAATTGCTAAATTCTAAACCACTTTTTTTCTATTTACAGGTTTTTTATGTGCAGTATTGTGCTCTCTGTATCTTACCTCCATAGCAAAGGAATCATACACAGGTTTACATTGTTGACTTTTATCATAAATATTATTGTTGTTTAGTTCATTTTAATAGCGGTGCTTTCGCTGTAACTACAAGTAGTTTGACCATGTGAAGATATCTCGTGACAGTAACTAAAGCAATGGTCTGGCTAGAAGCACAGTCTTTTACTGAAGTGTGTTTTCTGAGTGACTGGATGAACTTCCTCAGGAAATCGAAGGAGGCCTGGCTCGAAGACAGTGGGTGGCTACCAATGAAGAACCATTAACAGATCTGGATCTGTTTAAAATGCGTGTCTGAGCACTCGCGCGTGAGAGGAAATGAAAGAGCTGACATGCCTACAGCAGCTGACGTAGATGGTACTGCGCTGACAGTATGTACGCACTCATCATCATCATCATCATCATTGAGTGCCGTCTCCGCATCGAAGGATGGCTACCATTCCACTCTGTCTTTTGTTTTGATGGTGCAGATTGTCATAGGATGACTTGTCCGTCTTTTGATGTTTTTCGTCCATGTTAGTCTTGGTCTGCCTCTGCCTCTTTTACCTTGTATTTTCCCTTCCAATATTACTTTTATTCGGCTGTTGTGTCTTTTAACATGCCCAAAAATGTCATTTGTCTTGTTCTAATTGTGTTTAGAAGTTCTCTTTTATTTTTAGTTGTTCTAAAACTTCATCTATTGTTTTCTTTTCTTTCCATCCAATTCTACATATTCTTCTATAAATTCACATTTCAAAGGCTTCAATTTTCTGTTCTGTTGTCATGTCTAGTGTCCATGTTTCTGCACCATACAGGAATATTGAGAAGATGTAACCTATTGCTATACTCATGTTTAATCGCTCAGCTTCTACCAGAGGATTTTCTAATTTTCCTTGTTGGTATAAGGTCCTAACATTCCATGTAGTTATTTTTATTTCGTTCCTAAAACAATAGTTAGAATGTCTCTCCATGGCTTTCTTTGGACTGTTACGTGATGAGGCTCCAATCTCTTTCACGGTGGTCTGCCACATTCGTCTTTCGTGTTCTAAATATGACTCATGTGTACCGCACACTTTGCTGTTTTCGCTTTCTATGCCGTTGATTATTTCTGATTCTTCAGCCCCATCTACCGTCAGAGACTTTTCACATTCGAGTGAACGCACTCGGGTAGTTCTTATAAGATCGGCCCATCTTACATAGCTGGTTATAAGAACAGTCTATCTTATACAGCAGGTTATAAGAACGGTCCATCTTATACAGTAGGTTATAAGAACAGTCTATCTTATACAGCAGGTTATAAGAACAGTTCATCTTATACAGCAGGTTATAAGAACGGTCCATCTTATACAGCAGGTTATAAGAACGGTCCATCTTATACAGCAGGTTATAAGAACGGTCCATCTTATACAGCAGGTTATAAAAACGGTCCATCTTATACAGCAGGTTATAAGAACGGTCCATCTTATACAGCAGGTTATAAGAACGGTCCATCTTATACAGCAGGTTATAAGAACGGTCCATCTTATACAGCAGGTTATAAGAACGGTCCATCTTATACAGCAGGTTATAAAAAGGGTCCATCTTATACAGCAGGTTATAAGAACAATCCATCTTATACAGCAGGTTATAAGAACGGTCCATCTTATACAGCAGGTTATAAGAACGGTCCATCTTATACAGCAGGTTATAAGAACGGTCCATCTTATACAGCAGGTTATAAGAACGGTCCATCTTATACAGCAGGTTATAAAAAGGGTCCATCTTATACAGCAGGTTATAAGAACGGTCCATCTTATACAGCAGGTTATAAGAACGGTCCATGTTATACAGCAGGTTATAAAAACGGTCCATCTTACACAGCAGGTTATAAGAACGGTCCATCTTATACAGCAGGTTATAAGAACGACCTATCTTACACAGCAAGTTGTCTATATTACCCTTCAAGACAGTTGTGGTCTGTATTACACCTAAAATGGTTTAGTCACATGATAAAACAGAAAAACCAAAACACGGCACCACGAGCCTTTAATGAACGTTGAGAGAACATCAGTCCTAAGGGCCAACCACGAAAAGGGTTGATGGAATATTAGAAACACTAGGAAACAGTAGTAGAAAAACAAACAGAAGAAAAAAAAAATAACGCATACTCGTTGCGAAAGACATATGAGGAAGCAGAGAAGTAAAAGTAAAAGAAGATGTAGATATTAGAGAGCTCATATCTCTTATTTATTACCATAAACCCTTTGAATCAGGCACCTATTTTTTCAACTGAGTTGGCTTTGGAGCGTTAAAATGTCAAGGAACCCACGTTATCATCACCACTCTAGAACTTAGCTAGTCTCGCGCCCAGTGTCCACAAGCAATGTATGGGATACGTTGAATATATTATAACACAGATCACACTAAACAACGTCCTGTAAACAAGCAGTAACATGCAGGTACAGCACCAGAAGAGGTTCAAACGACTTTTACAAACAAACATGCAATACATAATGATATTAATGAGGAATTCACTTGTAAAAGATCTCAAACACAATGCATAAGAGAATAATTAGAGATTAAAAAAAAAAAAAACAGGCAAGAACTGTTACAGTTATTGCTGTTGCAAACATTCCACTTCCATCCTACTATCACGTAATGTAATAATACAAGACAGCAAACATAGAATAGCTCAGATAATAGAGGTAGCATAATTAACATTGATATGATCATCCATCACATATACAGAAACATTCAAAAGCTTTTTTTTATTATTACTAAGAAGTAAATAAAATAAATTATTTTATGGAAATGTACCAATCAAATACCTGTGGCTAAAGAGATACAGCGGAGACGATGCGCTGGATAGGACACACACTGCAGAAGCCAACTGAGAGTAATACACAACAGGCCCTTTTTTGAAACCCCAAGGAAAAAGACAAAGAGGAAGACAAATATATTCTTGAAGAAGACTGATGGAAGCAGAGATGAAGATGATGGGGAAGACATGGAATGATCTTAAAAGAATGGCAAGAAACAGAACGGCTTGGAAAGTGTTTGTTGAAGACCTATTCTCCACATGGTGCTGAAAATGTAGAAGAAAAAAGAAAAAATAAAATAATCATCATCATGTGCCATACTGGATGGCGTAGGCGATCATGTCCTTCCACAACCTTCTATCTACAGTACATCATATCAGTTCTGTTGTTGACTGTTTCCCATGCCATGACACCAAGCTATCCAGTAGCTTTTATTTTTGTCGTCCGCAATCTCTCTTTCTTTTATTCTGCCAGTTGAACCAAGTATTCCAACTTTTCTCTTCTCATGATGTGCCCAAAAAATGTTGATTGTTTCTTTCTGATGTTTTTTAGGGGTTCCCTTTTTGTGTTGGCCTCTGAGAATTTCTTCGCTGGTCTTTTTAACTGAAAATAAAAATATTATCCAATAATAGTAACCAATACAAACCAACTACTACATAACAATACACTTAACCATTTACTTTAATTATATATTCTCGCATTATCATCGTGTGCCATAACTGTTGGCGTAGGTGATCATGTCCCTCCACAATCTTCTATCTACAGTGCATCGTATGAGTTCTGTTGTTGACTGTTTTCCATGCCAAGACACCAAGCTATCCAGTATTTTCTCTCTTTGTCGCCCGCGATCTCTCTTTCCTTTTATTTTGCCAGTTGTAACCAAGTATTCCAACTTTCCTCTTCTCACGATGTGCCCGAAAAATGTTGATTGCTTCTGTCTGATGTTTTTTAAAAGCTCCCTTCTTGTGTTGGCCTCTTTGAGAGCTTCCTCATTGGTCTTTATAGCTGTCCAGGGAACTTTCAACATTCTTCTGAGAAATCCCATCTCTGTGGCCTCTAATTGTCTTTTCATTTGTTTGTCTACTGTCCATGACTCGCTTCCATAGGTCAGAATTGGTTCTATATAGTACCGATGTACTCTCTTTCTCATTTTTATTGACATAGATTTGTTGCATAAGATATTTTTCATTTTCTGAAATGCCATTTTGGCCTGAGCTATTCTGCATTTTGTTTCTGTGCTGCATCTCCCATCTGATGTTATTATTGTGCCAAGTATTTGAAACGTTGCACTTGTTTCAGATTTGTCTCGTTTATTTTTATACTCCATGATGGTGGTGATTGTTTCTTCGATATAACCATTACTTCTGTTTGCTTAGTATTCAGACTGAGACCTTTCTTGTTGCTTTCTTTCATTAATATGTCTATCATTATATATTCTCAACAGAAGTTTAACATTGGACGTGTTCTGGATACAAGGTAATGGACATTTGAAGCTGACAGACTTCAGTCGTTGTATCCGGTCTTTACGCTGTTGTCGTTTAAGGAACTTCTATCCAATGACTCGGAAAACGATTGATTACTCTGCCCCTGAAGTGAGTTTTAATCAAATATCCATTAACATGAAGAGGTTATTTATTGTCCGACCTTGTTGTCAGTGTTTGCATCCCCCATGACCGTAGTGCTGGTATATTATTCACTATCACCACAGGTAAGTTGCTATTGTTTTTGTTTGCATAGGTTAACTTGATATCATCAGCGCTGTCCCAAGTTACTAAATTGTGGGTGAATATCAGGTTTTTCTGTGGGAGCCGTGATAGCCCAGTGGTTAGTGAACTGGACTACAAAGGGCAAAAGGTAGGGTTCGATCCTAGATAAGCGGCACTGGTGTAATACCAACCACATTACCCCAAAAATCATGTGCTGAAGGTCTGTAAAATGTATGGTCACTAACACCATATTCCCTATACGACACTTGGCGTGACGGGGGCTCTCTACGTTTTTTTTTATCAGGTTTTTCCAGGTAACACCGGCAGTTGCGCGTACATCATCATCATGTGCCATACCGTTTGGCGTAGGCGATCATGTCCTTCCACAATCTTCTATCTACAGTGCATCGTATGAGTTCTGTTGTTGACTGTTTTCCATGCCATGACACCAAGCTATCCATATTTTCTCTCTTTGTCGCCCGCGATCTCTCTTTCCTTTTATTTTGCCAGTTGTAACCAAGTGTTCCAACTTTCCTCTTCTCATGATGTGCCCGAAAAATGTTGATTGCTTCTTTCTGATGTTTCTTAAGAGCTCCCTTTTTGTGTTGGCCTCTTTGAGAACTTCCTCATTGGTCTTTATAGCTGTCCAGGGAACTTTCAACATTCTTCTGAGAAATCCCATCTCTGTGGCCTCTAACCGTTTTTTCCTTTTGTAAATAGAAGGTTGTGATTTGTCATGGTTATTCCAGGCAATTTAAGAAGGTAGTTTGGTAATTGCGTGTACAGTTGTCATCACACAGGCAGCTTCTATTCTCCGACTTCAGAGATATTCTTATGTTTTTATTGTCGAGAGTTTTAACATTTTGGATATAATTTTTTATATCAAATTCGTACGGGCAGCTGCAGCGCCAGTTTTTTTTTTTTACCTACTCTTTTCAATTTCCAACTGCCAAGAGTTTCTTAACGTGCGCAGAATGCACGACGGACCTCATGTTTTTTGCCGTTATCCGGGTAGGCTAGATATTGGATCTCACTACCCGGATATAAGGGTGTGTGTCATGCCACGAAGAAATTATGAATTCGATATTTGACAAAAATAATTACCGCCTCAGTGGGGAATCGAAACCAGGACATTCTTGTCCACAGCTAAAGGCCACTACCTTACCTCTAGACCACCCCCACTTCATCCCGTACAGGTAAGTTTCTGTTTTCATTATCTGGAAGACAAATAAACCACCCTCCTTTCGCGTATCCTTTCTATGTACATTATTTAACTCCATGTTCATGAAAACAATATAGAGAAACTTTACCAACGCCTATCTGCTCATGCAACTCTGAATTATATAAACCTCAGTACGATCCTCCGTTTAATTCAGGATGGATTACTTCCCTCTAGCTCCTCCCGCATGATCCTTCCTGACCACTGCTTGGGCAGACCCTCTTTTTATATGCTGCCTAAAATACATAAACCTGACTCTCCTGGACGTCCTATTGTCTCTTCCATCTCATGTCCTACTGTTCTCATTTCTGACTTTCTCGACAGTGTCCTTTCAACCCATAGTTATGGGCCTCCCTTCGTTTGTCAAAGACACTAACGACGCCCTTAACATCTTTTCCTCTATCACCCTCCTCCTGATCGTCACTACCGCCTCTTCGTTATGGATGTCTGCTCCCTGTATACTTCTATTCCCCACTCCGACGGCCTTCAAGCTCTTCAATTTTTCCTGGACCGTAGGATCCAACCCTCCATCGCCACTGGCGTCCTCCTCCGTCTAGCAGAATTAGTCTTGAACCTCAACTCTTTCGAGTTCAATGGCAATTTCTTCACCCAGATCAGCGGTGTGGCGATGGGCACTAAAATGGGCCCTAGCTATGCTTGTCTCTTCATGGGTTATCTAGAGCACCAAATTATCCAAACCTACCAGGGCCCTCTTCCCCTCATGTATCGTAGGTACATTGATGACTGCATTGGTCTGTCTGACCTTCCAGAAGATGAGATCTCCCGTTTCATCGAATATGTCGGACATTTCCACCCCTCTATCCACATCACCTTCCACATCTCCACCTCCTCCGTATCTTTCCTGGACATCCTAGTCTCCTTGGGCACCTCTCATCTTCTCACCTCGGTCTTCTACAAGGCCACTGACTCCCATAGTTTCCTCCGCTACGACTCCTCTCATCCTACATCCTGCAAGAACTCTCTTCCATATTCTCAGCTTCTCAGACTTCGTCGCCTTTGCCGAGACGATGAAGATTTCCTTCACAATGCCCACCTCATGCTTGATTTCTTCCGCCGACGCCTTTATCCAGAATCAGCTCTCCTTCCTGCCCTGCGTCGAGTTCTCCTCACTTCACGTCAGTCTGCTCTTACCCCCTCTACTCATCCCCCCTCTGATAGAGTAGTGCTCGCTCTCACCCATCACCCTCACCACTACGCCGCTATTAGGACCATCCAACGCTACCTCCCTATTCTCCGATCTGACCCTACTACTCGTCTGCTCTTCCCTGACCCGCCACTAGTGGCCTTTAGACGTGACCGGAACCTCCGAGGCTTTCTTGTCAGGGGTCGTCTTCCTGCTGACCACTTCAGCCATCGAGGCACTATCCGCTGCAACCGGAGAGTATGTAAAACTTGTGACCACGTTCTCCAGGCCGACACTGTCCTCTTCCCCAATGGTCCTTTCGAGATCAGAGAGGGATTCACTTGCACATCGCGGAACATCATTTATGCCATCATTTGTAAGCGATGTAAGTTGACCTACATCGGTCAGTCTGGTCGTAGAATCGGCGATAGGTGCCGTGAACACTTGAATGACATCACCCGAGAAGCGGACACTCCTGTAGCAGCCCACTTTAACTCGAGGGGCCATCGAGGTATGACTGATGTCTTGGTAACTGGCCTAATATCATGCTCCTCTGATCACCACAGTCGGCTCACTCTTGAGCACCGTCTGATCGTTCGTTGGGGCTGCCTCACCCCTCGTGGCATCAATGTATCCCTGTCCCTCTGAGGACCCTCCTGCCTCCGACTCCACCCTCCCACCTATGGACCTCTCTTCCTATTTCTCTTCTTCCATCCCTGCTTTTCATATCCTCTTTGAGTAACCCCCATATTGCCTTCTTCATCCTAAACCCCCCCTCCCCACACCTTTTTCTCTTCTGACTACCTTCATGTCCTTTACCTCTTTATCACTATATCACCTCTCCACCTGGACTGTACGTACGATCTCTCTGCCCACCTCTATTGTTCCTCGTCCTTCCTACCACCCCTCTGCTGATCTACTCCTAGCTCACCCCTCTCCTCTCTATTCACTTGTAGTCACTACTCATCTATACCTACTATTCCAGTATCCCCCTTATCCTGATGCCCACTTTCATTCCCCCCTTTGTTCTATCATTTCCCTACTTCTTTACCTCCTATGGTTCATACCTCCTGCACACCATCCCCTATTGCTCCACTTCTTCCAGACTTTCTCTTTTTTTCTCTTTTTCCATTCACTTCTGACCTACCGCCTCTCCCCCTATCCAGTTTTCACATACCTGCTTCTTATCCCTCCTCTCCATACCTCCTCCTCTAATACTTCCCTACCTCCCGATAGACTAACTTCCTCCGGACCACCCCTCTATCGCCCTTCTCATTATACCGGCTTTATTATTCTTCCTCTCCTTATCTCTTCCTCCAGTATCCAATCCTTCCTTTCGTTGACCTACCTCTCAACTCTTTCAGTTCGAGGCCATCCATTCTGTAGAGTCCATCTCTCTCACCGTTTGCCTAGTTCACTACTTTGTCGTGTCATTCAATTTCTTTCTCTTAACCTCTCGCGTGATCTCTCACTTCCATTGTTGAGTGATTTATATGTATTGCTTGTCGTGTCCCAGGAGTGTCTTCGTCTATCCCCCCTCCCTTCCCCCCCCCCCCTTTGGTTTCCCGATATTAGATCCGTCTGCCCTCTCAACTGACCTGTCTTGGTCACGGGTTGCTTTCTATACATGCTCTCTGTCTTCTAGTCATTCCGACTTGTTTCAGAACGGATTACAGAATTCCTGCTCTGAGCTCAGCTAAGTACTATTTATTATACATTTTTCTCTTTTTCTATTTTATATATTTTGACGCCCATCATACCTCTCATCATGTAATACTCATTTCTCTCTTTTCTTATTTCTGCATCCTACTTTCCTCGCCCTCCACTTGATCATCTAAAATGTAGTAATTGTGCTTCACCGCTTGTTGTCGTTATCCCTGTATTCTGAAGAAGGCCACAGGCCGAAACGTCAGTATTGTGTTGTGTTCTTTATTTGTAAAGCTGTCACCATACCTTGGAGTGTTTAGTACACCCCACCATTGGCTCCATTATAAAAACCTGTTCCATCAAATGTAGACTATGTACATTCCTTCGTAATTCGTACAATATTTCATCTTCACTTACACACGAGCAGTTCAAGAATTTCAACTTTTAAAAAAATGAGTTAACATCGAGGAATTTTGAGGCTTAATATATGTTTTGCTTACTTGTTCTGTTAACTCATTGTAATATAATTTATAAACCGTCATCTTTAAAACAAATAAATTATCAATAAAATGGACTAAGAAATAAGGACAACCAAATATAGGAGACAACTAACTCCTAAACTTCAACACAAAGCAATACTTATTACCGTCAAGACACACACGCTCTAAAATGCAATACCGACAGTGGAAAGTAAGCAAGAAGAAAGGTTCTATATAGATTATATTCCTGCCATTATAATGATATAAAATGTACATAAATATAAACACCGACCAACAGAAGAGTTGGCGGAAACAGAATAGAAAACAGTCTCGGATGTGCAGATCGATTAATTTATTGATTACTTAAGCGTTGCGCCCTTCCCCATTACCAGTGACCACCCCAACACCGCACCATCGCTTGCGCATTATCGAGCACAGTTATCAACGAGGGGATCGGTGTATCTGATCTACCAGAGAATACGGTAGCTAGTTCTCTATATTGAAGATTGCATTGTTTACTTCCATGAGCTCTTCTTCGCTAAATAGGTGCAGCGGGTTATTAATTCTTCAGAGCAATTTTAGTTTGAAGTTTGAAGAAGTGTTTATTATTTATTGGCAATAGACCGGAACTAAAAAGCAAAATAGCTCAGGCGAAAATAGCATTTCAGAAAATGAAAAAAATATCTTACGCAACAAATATATGTCAATAGAAGTGAGTAGGAGAGTTCATCGGTGCTATTTAGAGCCAGTTCTGACATATGAAAGTGAATCATGGACCGTAAACAAGTAAATGAAAAGACGATTAGAGGCCACAGAGATGGGATTTCTCTGAAGAATGTTGAAAGTTCACTGGCAGCTAAAAAAAAACCAATGAGGAAATTCTCAAAGAGGCCAACATAAATGGTAGCTCCTATGAAACATCAGAAAGAAACAATCAACGTCTTTCGGGAACATTAAGAGAAGAGAAAAGTTGGAATACTTGGTTACAACTGGCAAAATACAGAGAAAGAGAGATCGCCGGCGACAAAAAGAGAAAAATACTGGATAGCTTGGTGTCATGGCATGGGAAACAGTCAACAACAGAACTGATACGATGTACTGTAGATATAAATTTATGGAAGGACGTGATTGCTTACGTCAACCGGTATGGGATATGATGATGATGGAAGGAAGTTGTGACTGTGTTACCATATAGAAGGTAGCTATTGACACATTGCTGCCCATATTCAGCGATGTAACGATCAGAAAACAGGCTATAAGTGCATTTTGGAATAGAAGAATAGTAGTCTAGGTATTAGTAAATGGTCGAGCTAACCGCTAACACAATCTTCACTAGTTACAGTAAATGGTCCAGCTAACCGCTAACACAATCTTCACTAGTTACAGTAAATGTTCGAGCTAACCGCTAACACAATCTTCACTAGTTACAGTAAATGGTCGAGCTAACCGCTAACACAATATTCACTAGTTACAGTAAATGGTCGAGCTAACAGCTAACACAATCTTCACTAGTTACAGTAAATGGTCCAGCTAACCGCTAACACAATCTTCACTAGTTACAGTAAATGCTAGAGCTTACCCTAACACAATCTTCACTAGTTACAGTAAATGGTCCAGCTAACCGCTAACACAATCTTCATTAGTTACAGTAAATGGTTGAGCTAACCGTTAACACAATCTTCACTAGTTACATAAATGATAGAGCTAACACAATCTTCACTAGTTACATTAAATGGTCGAGCTAACCGCTAACACAATCTTCACTAGTTACAGTAAATGCTAGAGCTAACCGCTAACACAATCTTCACTAGTTACAGTAAACGGTCCAGCTAACCGCTAACACAATCTTCACTAGTTACAGTAAATGGTCCAGCTAACCGCTAACACAATCTTCACTAGTTACAGTAAATGGTCGAGCTAACCGCTAACACAATCTTCACTAGTTACAGTAAATGCTCGAGCTAACCGCTAACACAATCTTCACTAGTTACAGTAAATGCTCGAGCTAACCGCTAACACAATCTTCACTAGTTACAGTAAATGCTCGAGCTAACCGCTAACACAATCTTCACTAGTTACAGTAAATGCTCGAGCTAACCGCTAACACAATCTTCACTAGTTACAGTAAATGGTTGAGCTAACCGCTAACACAATCTTCACTAGTTACATAAATGATAGAGCTAACACAATCTTCACTAGTTACAGTAAATGGTCGAGCTAACCACTAACACAATCTTCACTAGTTACAGTAAATGCTAGAGCTAACCGCTAACACAATCTTCACTAGTTACAGTAAATGCTTGAGCTAACCGCTAACACAATTTTCACTAGTTACAGTAAATGGTCCAGCTAACCGCTAACACAATCTTCACTAGTTACAGTAAATGTTCGAGCTAACCGCTAACACAATCTTCACTAATTACAGTAAATGGTCGAGCTAACCGCTAACACAATCTTCACTAGTTACAGTAAATGGTCGAGCTAACAGCTAACACAATCTTCACTAGTTACAGTAAATGGTCCAGCTAACCGCTAACACAATCTTCACTAGTTACAGTAAATGGTCGAGCTAACCGCTAACACAATCTTCACTAGTTACAGTAAATGCTCGAGCTAACCGCTAACACAATCTTCACTAGTTACAGTAAATGGTCGAGCTAACCGTTAACACAATTTTCACTAGTTACAGTAAATGCTCGAGCTAACCGCTAACACAATCTTCACTAGTTACAGTAAATGGTCGAGCTAACCGCTAACACAATCTTCACTAGTTACAGTAAATGCTCGAGCTAACCGCTAACACAATCTTCACTAGTTACTGTAAATGGTCCAGCTAACCGCTAACACAATCTTCACTAGTTACAGTAAATGCTCGAGCTAACCGCTAACACAATCTTCACTACTTACAGTAAATGCTCGAGCTAACCGCTAACACAATCTTCACTAGTTACAGTAAATGCTCGAGCTAACCGCTAACACAATCTTCACTAGTTACAGTAAATGCTCGAGCTAACCGCTAACACAATCTGCACTAGTTACAGTAAATGGTCGAGCTAACCGCTAACACAATCTTCACTAGTTACATAAATGATAGAGCTAACACAATCTTCACTAGTTACAGTAAATGGTCGAGCTAACCACTAACACAATCTTCACTAGTTACAGTAAATGCTAGAGCTAACCGCTAACACAATCTTCACTAGTTACAGTAAATGCTTGAGCTAACCGCTAACACAATTTTCACTAGTTACAGTAAATGGTCCAGCTAACCGCTAACACAATCTTCACTAGTTACAGTAAATTGTCGAGCTAACCGCTAACACAATCTTCACTAGTTACAGTAAATGGTCGAGCTAACCGCTAACACAATCTTCACTAGTTACAGTAAATGCTAGAGCTAACCGCTAACACAATCTTCACTAGTTACAGTAAATGCTCGAGCTAACCGCTAACACAATCTTCACTAGTTACAGTAAATGGTCGAGCTAACCGCTAACAGAATCTTCACTAGTTACAGTAAATGGTCGCGCTAACCGCTAACACAATCTTCACTAGTTACAGTAAATGCTCGAGCTAACCGCTAACACAATCTTCACTAGTTACAGTAAATGCTCGAGCTAACCGCTAACACAATCTTCACTAGTTACAGTAAATGCTCGAGCTAACCGCTAACACAATCTTCACTAGTTACAGTAAATGGTTGAGCTAACCGCTAACACAATCTTCACTAGTTACATAAATGATAGAGCTAACACAATCTTCACTAGTTACAGTAAATGGTCGAGCTAACCACTAACACAATCTTCACTAGTTACAGTAAATGCTAGAGCTAACCGCTAACACAATCTTCACTAGTTACAGTAAATGCTTGAGCTAACCGCTAACACAATTTTCACTAGTTACAGTAAATGGTCCAGCTAACCGCTAACACAATCTTCACTAGTTACAGTAAATGTTCGAGCTAACCGCTAACACAATCTTCACTAATTACAGTAAATGGTCGAGCTAACCGCTAACACAATCTTCACTTGTTACAGTAAATGGTCGAGCTAACAGCTAACACAATCTTCACTAGTTACAGTAAATGGTCCAGCTAACCGCTAACACAATCTTCACTAGTTACAGTAAATGGTCGAGCTAACCGCTAACACAATCTTCACTAGTTACAGTAAATGCTCGAGCTAACCGCTAACACAATCTTCACTAGTTACAGTAAATGGTCGAGCTAACCGTTAACACAATTTTCACTAGTTACAGTAAATGCTCGAGCTAACCGCTAACACAATCTTCACTAGTTACAGTAAATGGTCGAGCTAACCGCTAACACAATCTTCACTAGTTACAGTAAATGCTCGAGCTAACCGCTAACACAATCTTCACTAGTTACTGTAAATGGTCCAGCTAACCGCTAACACAATCTTCACTAGTTACAGTAAATGCTCGAGCTAACCGCTAACACAATCTTCACTACTTACAGTAAATGCTCGAGCTAACCGCTAACACAATCTTCACTAGTTACAGTAAATGCTCGAGCTAACCGCTAACACAATCTTCACTAGTTACAGTAAATGCTCGAGCTAACCGCTAACACAATCTTCACTAGTTACAGTAAATGGTCGAGCTAACCGCTAACACAATCTTCACTAGTTACATAAATGATAGAGCTAACACAATCTTCACTAGTTACAGTAAATGGTCGAGCTAACCACTAACACAATCTTCACTAGTTACAGTAAATGCTAGAGCTAACCGCTAACACAATCTTCACTAGTTACAGTAAATGCTTGAGCTAACCGCTAACACAATTTTCACTAGTTACAGTAAATGGTCCAGCTAACCGCTAACACAATCTTCACTAGTTACAGTAAATTGTCGAGCTAACCGCTAACACAATCTTCACTAGTTACAGTAAATGGTCGAGCTAACCGCTAACACAATCTTCACTAGTTACAGTAAATGCTAGAGCTAACCGCTAACACAATCTTCACTAGTTACAGTAAATGGTCGAGCTAACCGCTAACACAATCTTCACTAGTTACAGTAAATGGTCGAGCTAACCGCTAACAGAATCTTCACTAGTTACAGTAAATGGTCGAGCTAACCGCTAACACAATCTTCACTAGTTACAGTAAATGATCGAGCTAACCACTAACACAATCTTCACTAGTTACAGTAAATGGTTGAGCTAACCACTAACACAATCTTCACTAGTTACAGTAAATGGTCGAGCTAACCGCTAACACAATCTTCACTAGTTACAGAGTGCTCAGAAATTAGTAAAACCTCGAAAAAGATTGCCATGTTGACCTTCTTTGTGATCATGTCTTATCTTATGAATAAATGTCGTGTTCAAAAACTTGACTGGACATGGCGGCTTGGGCATTATAAAAATTACAATTTCCTTTGTATGTTTGTTTTATGAATATGTTCACTAAACTACTTTCTTCTCTCCCTTACATTCTCTCTTTCTTCCCCCCTCTCTCTCTCTCTACCTATAATAGTTTGTTTAATACCTTTTTATTTCCATTTATACTTCTATTTATACTTCTTCCATTTATCTGCTCCTACATTTTCAACATTTCCATCAAATTCTGTATCACTTTCTCAACATTTTCTCTCTATATTTTCTCGATCTGGTTTTCATATTAATTTGTTCTTAGTTTTTATATTTACCTTCTCATTTACCGCATCTTTTTCTCTTACTCTTTCTCTCTCTCTCTCTCTATCTCACTCTCTCTCTCTTTCTGTTTTTCCTTATTTATGAGCTCTTTCGCGCTGTCACTCTGAGTCGTTTTCTTTATTTGCTCCCATCTTTTTATCTACACCCCCGCTCACCATTGTTTATTCTCAAATTCGAGCACACATTCTTGCATTTCGTTCCTTGCTCACTCACTCTCTCACACACCCACTCATCGACTCACTCACTCAAACATTCAGTCACTTACCTACCCACCCATCCGCCTATCCATCTAGCTAATCACTCATTCAAACACTCACTCACCCGCCCACCCGTTGACTCACTCACTCACTCTCACCCACCTACTCGACCATCCACGGACTCACTCACTCACTCATTCACCTACCCACCCACCGACTCCCTAACTCACTCAAACACCGATTCACTAACTCACTCACCCACCCATCGACTCACTCAGCTCACTAATTCACTCATTCAACCCACCGACTCACTCACTCACACACCCACTCACCGACTCACTCACTCACTCACCCACCAACTCACCGACTCACTCACTCAGTCACTCACCGACTCACTCACTTACTCACCCACCCATCGGCTCACTCAGCTCACTAATTCACTCATTCAACCCACCGACTCACTCACTCACCCACCCACTCACCGACTCACAAACTCACCCACCCACTCACCGACTCACTCACTCACTCACTCACCCACCCACTCACCGACTCACTCACTCACCCACACACTCACCGACTCACTCACTCCGTTTTCTCTATCCTTACAGATGTTCGGCTGGGGTTGCTGTACTAAAGATGTTGATATCTGGGCCATGGGTGTTATCCTGTACCGAATGATAACTGGCAGAGTACGTGCCCTTTCTATAGTCTCACCTTCCTTCAACCTGCCACATTCAGTAACACAGGCGACAGCAGCGGATATTCAGAGGAGGCAATAGAGATAGGACTCCTCTAATATTTTATCAGAATAACTAACGCAGTCACATTCCATCTCAAGTTGTTAAAAGTCAATCTAGGCAGCCACCATATTTCCTAGTACTTGTATAGCCGTGATATACTTCAAATAATCCGTTATTAATAAATAGGTTTCAATGTATATAGAGGACAAATTATTCTTGTATATACTAATGTTATTTTATCATCTAATTTCTTATCCTTCCTCTTATCTCCTTTGACTTACTTGTCCCGCTCATTCTAGATACAGCAGAGTTTATCATTATTTCGTTGTCTGTGTGTGCTTGTCTTGTTTTCTGAAGAATGCCGCATGTAGGCCGAAACGTCCGTATTTGTTGTGTTTCCTTTTTGTAAAACTGTCACAATACCTTGTAGGAGCGTATGTTATGACTCCACCACTGCTCTAAACCTACTACAACCGTACAGCGACATCTATCGATCTTGCACTGTGTATGAGTACATGACAAAAGAATAACTAATAAGATGGCGTTTTATTTTTTTATCGAAACATAAAGAATAAATGACACATGAAGAATAAACGACATATGGAGAATAAATGACACATGAAGAATAAATGACACATGAAGAATAAACGACATATGGAGAATAAATGACACATGAAGAATAAATGACACATGAAGAATAAACGACATATGGAGAATAAATGACACATGAAGAATAAATGACATATGGAGAATAAATGACACATGAAGTATAAATGACACATGAAGAATAAACGACATATGGAGAATAAATGACACATGAAGAATAAACGACATATGGAGAATAAATGACACATGAAGAATAAATGACACATGAAGAATAAACGACATATTGAGAATAAATGACACATGAAGAATAAATGACGCGTGAAGAATAAATGACGCATGAAGAATAAATTACACACGAAGAATAAATGACACGAAGAATAAATGACACATGAAGAATAAAAGACACATGAAGAAAAAATGACACATGAAGAATAAATGACACATGAAGAAAAAATGACACATAAAGAATAAATGACACATGAAGAATAAATGACACATGAAGAATAAATGACACATAAAGAATAAATGACACATGAAGAAAAAATGACACATGAAGAAAAAATGACGCATGAAGAATAAATGACACATGAAGAATAAATGACACATGAAGAATAAATGACACATAAAGAATAAATGACACATGAAGAATAAATGACACATGAAGAGTAAATGACACATGAAGAATAAATAAAACAAACAAAAATAAATGCCGCCAATACTCGGCAGTTCTGTTGTCCGCATCTTGACAGAATCACTGCGCTACGGCTTATAATAATAATAATAAAAAAAGCTGAATAAAACTTTAATAGATGCTCATTAACAGAAAATTCTAACTATGTTTGTAATGCAAATAACAAGATGGTATGATGCAATTATAAAGGTCAAGAGGCAGAGTTCGATCCCAACCGACGGCTTCCGGTTCACCCAGCCTTTAATGGGTACCGGATTTTTTTCTGGGAAAATAAAGCGGCACGGGCGTAATACCGACCACATTAACCCAAAAATCATGTGCCGAAGGTCTGTAAAATGTATGGTCACTAACACCATATTCCCCATACGCCACTTGGCGTGACGGGGGTACTTTACTTTTTACTATGATGCAATTATAATAATGTTAATTAATAGCAATAACTGAATGAACTCTATTACATAGAACAAATTGCAGAAATGTTTATGTAGCAAATTCTCAAACTGAAGGTTAACCGAACAGCTCGGTCTCACGTACTGATCTCATGTTCCGTACACATCGTCCGCTGTGTCAGCGGTTTGTTGGGGCTCCATTGACAGACTTCACGAAGCTTACCCATAGATCTCTATCTGCAGTCATTCTTTGAAAATCTGCCAAGTGAGACCTGTCCCTTCTTTGATGTTATCTCACCAGTATGCTGAGACTGCTATGATGGGAACTACAGTTACGTTTCTTTGTTTGGGAGATGAGATATTAATTCGGATGATTCCACTGGTACGGGCGTTTGAGCAATTATGGATTTTAATTCGTTTGCAGTGATACCGGGGCCTTCCATTACCATAACAATATCTCACAGTTTTAAAATATCCTGGGTGTAAACGAAATTGTTGGCAGCATGTAGAAGGACACCCAGGTACATTGATGTAGATGGGTTAAGGTAAATCGTCAATCGGCCCAAAGTGATACTTCGTAAATAACGACACAGAATTTGGTGAGAAAAGGGTTTGTATATGTATAGTGGCACATACACATACAAATATACAAAAACATACACATGTACAAACACATACACAGACACAGACACATTAAACAAAATAAAAATAAACTGACGCATTGAAATACACTGAAACATTCAAATATCATCATCATCAAGTACCGGGCCTACTGGCGTAGGTGATCATATCTCTCCACAACTTTCGCTCTCGGCAGCTATTTATCATTTCTGTTGTTGACCTTTCTGCCAGGCCATTCTCTTAAGCTGACTGTTATTTTTTCTCTTTGCTTCCCTCTATCTATTCGTCCCTCAATTTTTCCAGTTGTTACAATATATTCCAGTTGTTCTCTTCTCATTACATGGCCATAAAATGATGATTGTTTCTTCCTAATATTGGAAATTAGCTCTCTTTTTGCTTTGACCTCTCTCAGAACCTCTTCATTACTCTTCTTAGCTGTCCATGGTACTCTCAACATTCTTCTGTAAAACCACATTTCTACAGACTCCAGTGATTTTCTTGTTTGTTGTCCTATTGTCCATGATTCACACCCATATGTTAAGACTGGCTCTACATAACATTTAAGAACTCTTTTTCTTACAATCATGAATCGCCACATTCAAATATACAGACACATTAAAATATAAAGGCATATTCAAATATACTGGAACATACAAATATACAGGCGCATTCAAACATAAAGACACGTTGAAATATAGAAACACATACGAACACAAACAAATATACAAACAGAAAAAATATACAAATATCTCCTAGCCACAAGTACGGGTTCGATCCTGATAAGGAAGGCCCATTGTTCCTTTGCTTTGCTGTTGTTGTTGTTGTTGATTATTTGTGATTTCTTTTCCCGAGTGTTGTAAACATATCTCTTCCCCTGACATGATTGACTTCGTTTATGCATGTAGGTGAGTAGGTAAGTTAGTATATATAAATGCATGTAGGTGAGTAGGTAAGTTAGTAGATGTAAATGTATGTAGGTGAGTAGGTAAGTTAGTATATATAAATGCATGTAGGTGAGTAGGTAAGTTAGTAGATATAAATGCATGTAGGTGAGTAGGTAAGTTAGTAGATATAAATGTATGTAGGTGAGTAGGTAAGTTAGTAGATATAAATGCATGTAGGTGAGTAGGTAAGTTAGTAGATATAAATGCATGTAGGTGAGTAGGTAAGTTAGTAGATATAAATGTATGTAGGTGAGTAGGTAAGTGAGTAGATATAAATGTATGTAGGTGAGTAGGTAAGTTAGTAGATATAAATGTATGTAGGTGAGTAGGTAAGTTAGTAGATATAAATGTATGTAGGTGAGTAGGTAAGTGAGTAGATATAAATGTATGTAGGTGAGTAGGTAAGTTAGTAGATATAAATGTATGTAGGTGAGTAGGTAAGTTAGTAGATATAAATGCATGTAGGTGAGTAGGTAAGTTAGTAGATATAAATGCATGTAGGTGAGTAGGTAAGTTAGTAGATATAAATGCATGTAGGTGAGTAGGTAAGTTAGTATATATAAATGCATGTAGGTGAGTAGGTAAGTTAGTAGATATAAATGTATGTAGGTGAGTAGGTAAGTGAGTAGATATAAATGCATGTAGGTGAGTAGGTAAGTTAGTAGATATAAATGCATGTAGGTGAGTAGGTAAGTGAGTAGATATAAATGCATGTTGGTGAGTAGGTAAGTTAGTAGATAATATATGTTGGTGAGTAGGTATGTTAGTAGATATAAATGCATGTTGGTGAGTAGGTAAGTTAGTAGATATAAATGCATGTAGGTGAGTAGGTAAGTTAGTAGATATAAATGCATGTAGGTGAGTAGGTAAGTTAGTAGATATAAATGCATGTAGGTGAGTAGGTAAGTTAGTAGATATAAATGCATGTAGGTGAGTAGGTAAGTTAGTAGATATAAATGCATGTAGGTGAGTAGGTAAGTTAGTAGATATAAATGCATGTAGGTTGTTAGGTAAGTTAATAAATATAAATGCATGTAGGTGAGTAGGTAAGTTAGTATATATAAATGCATGTAGGTGAGTAGGTAAGTTAGTATATATAAATGCATGTAGGTGAGTAAGTAAGTTATTTAGATATAAATGCATGTAGGTGAGTAGGTAAGTTATTTAGATATAAATGCATGTAGGTGAGTAGGTAAGTTATTTAGATATAAATGCATGTAGGTGAGTAGGTAAGTTATTTAGATATAAATGCATGTAGGTGAGTAAGTAAGTTATTTAGATATAAATGCATGTAGGTGAGTAAGTAAGTTATTTAGATATAAATGCATGTAGGTGAGTAAGTAAGTTATTTAGATATAAATGCATGTAGGTGAGTAAGTAAGTTATTTAGATATAAATGCATGTAGGTGAGTAAGTAAGTTATTTAGATATAAATGCATGTAGGTGAGTAGGTAAGTTAGTAGATATCAATATATGTAGGTAAGTTAGTAGATATAAATACATGTAGGTGAGTAGCTAAGTTAGTAGATATAAATGCATGTAGGTGAGTAGGTAAGTTAGTAGATATAAATGCATGAAGGTGAATAGGTAAGTTAGTAAATATAAATGCGTGTAGATGAGTAGGTAAGTTAGTAGATATACATTTAAACATGCAAATACACAGTCATATATAAAAACGAAAAATAATATTTTTTTATATACACATTGACTGATGCCTTAATAACCGTTCATTAAATTTCAACGAAAATGTAACAGCTAGAAAATAAAACGTTAACAAAATCTTTATCGCTAATGATGCTCATAAAATGTAATACACAGAAAGACTAATTGAACTGAACAAACGTTATATCAGTTTTCAAATTTCCAAAACTTTTACAAAATTGTACAAAATATATCAACCAATTCCATTTCGGTTTTTTTTTCAATTTCAGAAACCCTTTTATGGAGCAAATAAAATGGATCTAGTGAGAGTTATTCAAGAAGAGAAAGTCGTATTCAACAAGCTGTTTAACACTCAGACTATGGAGCTTTGTAATAGTGTATCCCAAACAAAGCTATTTTCTTCTCATCACATCTGTTCATTCATCAAATAATCAGTGTAACCTTCAAATCGATTATACAGTTTATTGCTTGTATATTGGGGGGAGGGGGGGTGACACTTGCTAGTGAACTTGGCATTTCTTGAATTTCTTTTACCTTTCAGCTCCCTGTGGAGCATAGGTCTTCAACAAACACTTTCCAAGTCGTTCTGTTTCTTCCCAATCTTTTAAGATCAGTCCATGTCTTACACATCATCTTCATCTCTGCTTCTATCTGTCTTCACCACGAATTCCTTGGTCTTCCTCTTTGTCTTTTTTCCCTGAGGATTCCAAAAAAAGGACCTGTTGTGTAATACTTTCAGTTGGCTTCCGCAGTGTGTGTCCTTTCCAGCGCCATCGTCTTCGCTGTATCTCTTTATCCACTGGTATTTGACTGGTACATTTCCATAATTGTATGTTAGTGAATTTGTCCTGCCATTTCCATCATTTTATTCTGCGTAAGCATCCATTAATGAAAGTCTGTATCTTCATGATTGTCAATTTTGTTGTTCTCCATGTTTCACAGCCGTATTATCGGACTGACTTAACATTGGAGTTGAAAATGTTTATTTTTTTTATTTGACCTAATTTTTTTGTACTTCCATGTGTTTCCCAGTGCATGAAAAGCTCATCTTGCTTTTGATATCCTTGGCGTTTCTTGAATTTGGTTTACCATTTAAACATTAGCTCCTTCTGAGTATAGAAACACGTTTTCCAGTTATCCTGTGTGTACTGGATGGATGGGTGGACGGATGGATGGGTGGACGGATGGATGGGTGGACGGATGCATGGGTGGACGGATGGATGGGTGGACGGATGGATGGGTGGACGGATGGATGGGTAGACGGATGGATGGGTGGACGGATGCATGGGTAGACGGATGGATGGGTGGACGGATGCATGGGTGGACGGATTGATGGGTGGACGGATGGATGGGTGGACGGATGCATGGGTGGACGGATGGATGGGTGTACGGATGGATGGGTGGACGGATGCATGGGTGGACGGATGGACGGGTGGACGGATGGATGGGTGGACGGATGGATGGGTGGACGGATGCATGGGTGGACGGATGCATGGGTGGACGGATGGATGGGTGGACGGATGGATGGGTGAATGGGTGGATGGATGTGTGGATAAATGGATGCGTGGGTGAGTGGATGCGTGGGTGAGTGAATTTATAGATTACGGATGGATTGATGGATTGATTGATAGATGGGTAGGTGGATTTGTGGATGGATGGGTGGATTGGTGGATGAATAGGTGCATTGGTGAATGGATTGATGAAATAATGGATGGATGGGTAGAGTGGTGGGTGGATTAATGGTTTAACAGGTGGATAGAAGAATGATGGATGTGTTGATGGGGAAGTGGGTAGATTAATGAATGGATGGGTAAGTGGATTGATGGATGGATGGATGGCTGGGTGGGTGGATTGATAGATGAATGAGTCACGGGAATGATTGATGTATGAATGGATGGATGGGTGGGTGGATTGATGAATGGATTAGTGGATGGTTTTGTTGTTTGATGGGTTGGTGGACTGATGTATGCGTGTGTAGGTGGATTAATGGATTGATGGGTGCATGGATTGTCGGATGAATGGCTTGATAGGATTGATGTATGGGTGGGTATGTGCAATGATGTATTGATGGATGAATGGGGGAATTGTTGGGTGGATAGGTGAATAGAATTATGACTGAGTGGATACATAGGTGGGTGGGTGGATTGATGGATGAATGAGTGGATTGATGGAAGGGTGGTTTGGCAGGTTGATGGGTGGATAGGTGGGTAGATTGATGGATGAATGCCTTGATGGGTCAATGGATGGGTGGGTGGATTGATGGATGGGTGGGTGGAGTGATGAATGGGTGAGTGGATTTATGGATGGATTGTTGGGTGGATGAGTGGTTACCATTTAAACATTCGCCCCTATTGAGTATAGAAACACATTTAAAGTTATCCAGTGTGTAATAATAGGTACAGTTCACTAACACTCACGAACAACAACCGTAATGGGTACTGATCCTCACTGAAATGACAGATATCAGCAGAGAGATGCGTCAGACAGGCTAAGCTATTCAGCCTCACTACAAAAAAGCGCCACCCTAACATACATTTCACCTTTTCATTTCGCAAACAATTAATGCACTTCCTTTCAAATTTCGTTTGCAACATCTTCGATGTTAGTATATTTTTCATATACAGGTGATACCCGATCGTTATCAAGCTAATGTGAGCAAAAAAAAAGATAAAACAGACTCTAATGATAGACTTGGAATGAGAACACACATGCAGAAGGGTAAACTGGAAAACATCAAACAAGAAATGAAAAGAATGGGTTTACATTTATTGGGATTTTGCAAAATGAGATACACCGGATCAGGGGAGATACATTCTGATGAACATAAAATAATCTATTCCGGAGGTACTGAACACCAAAGAGGAGTAGGTATCATCTTGGATGCAGAAAGAGCAAGAACAGTGAAAAGCTTTTACCCAATATCTGATAGAGTCCTTTTAGTGAAATTGAATGGAAAGCCAATAGACATAAATCTTATACAAGTTTATGCACCAACAGCAGACAGTCTAGAGGAAACAATTGATAAATTTTATGACATGTTAAAAAAGGCACTTCGTGAATGCAAACCACATGAAAACACCGTAATACCAGGGGATTTTAACGCAAAAGTCGGAAAGGAAAGAGTAGGAACCCTGTGGAGCATAGGTCTTCAACAAACACTTTCCAAGTCATTCTGTTTCTTGCCATTCTTTTAAGATCATTCCATGTCTTCCCCATCATCTTCATCTCTGCTTCTATCTGTCTACTCCAAGAATTCCGTGGTCCTCCTCCTTGTCTTTTTCTCTGGGGATTCCAAAAAAAGCTTGTTGTGTAATACTCTCTGTTGGTTTCCGTTGTGTGTGTCCTATTCAGCGCCATCGTCTTCGCTGTATCTCTTTATCCACTTGTATTCGACTGGTACATTTCAATAATTTTATGTTAGTGATTTTGTCCTGCCATTTCCATCCTTTTATTCTGCGTAAGAATCCATTAATGAAAGTCTGTATCTTCATGGTTGTCATTTTAATTGTTCTCCATGTTTCACAGCCATATATATATATATATATATATATATATATATATATATATATATATATATATAATATGACTCACTTAATATTGGAGTTGAAAATTTTTATTTTAGTATTTAACCTAATTTCTTTGGACTTCTATATGTTTCCAAATGCAACAAATGCTCCTATTGCTTTTGATATCCTTATTTTGGTGTCATTTTCTACTTGTCATGTTTATTACATTAAGCATGCGCCTAAAAAATCTAAAACTACTGTCTATCTATACTAAAAGAATGCCGCTGCCATCCCATCTGTCCATCATTCTTATATTTAACTTCATTTTCATTCTTTCATGACATTGAATTATTCCATAAAATAAATCAGTAATTGTAATTTCATTCAGTATCATATAATTGTAATTTCATTCAGTATCATATAATTGTAATTTCATTCAGTTTCATATAATTGTAATTTCATTCAGTATCATATAATTGAAAGAGAGTTCATCAGTGCTATATAGAACCAATTCTGACCTATGGAAGCGAATCATGGACAGTAGACAAACAAATGAAAAGACTGTTAGAGGCCACAGAGATGGGATTTCTCAGAAGAATGTTGAAAGTTCCCTGGACAGATAAAAAGACCAATGAGGAAGTTCTCAAAGAGGCCAACACAAAAAGGGAGCTCTTAAAAAACATCAGAAAGAAGCAATCAACATTTTTCGGGCACATCATGAGAAGAGGAAAGTTAGAATACTTGGTTACAACTGGCAAAATAAAAGGAAAGAGAGATCGCGGACGACAAAGGGAGAAAATACTGGATAGCTTGGTGTCATGGCATGGAAAACAGTCAACAACAGAACTGATACGATGCACTGTGGATAGAAGATTGTGGAGGGACATGATCGCCTACGCCAACCGGCAGGGTACATGATGATGATGATGATCATATAATTGTAATTTCATTCAGTATCATAGTTGTGACTTCCCCGCTGTAATATCTTTCCGTATGTCTATTTATTATTCTACCTCTTTGCCCATTTCTCTGCTCATTTATCTGCCACTCTGCCATTTAGTTTTGTCCGTGTATGCTGTTTTCTGTGTATGTTGGATTCATTGTTTATAATATATTCAACTACTTACCCATCCGGGAGCCGCGATAGCTCAGTGGTTAGTGAACTGGACTACAAAGGACAAGGGGTAGGGTTCGATCCCAACCGACGGCTTCCGGGTTTACCCAGCCTTAATTGGGTACCGGGATTTTTTCTGGGAAAGTGAAGCGGCACGGGCGTAATACCGACCACATTACCCCACAAATCACGTGCTGAAGATCTGTAAAATTTATGGTCCCTAACACCATATTTCCCTATACGCCACTTGGTGTGACGGGGGTACTTTACTTTTTTTTTTCTTTACTTACCCATCTATTTGCGTTTTGCCTATTTTTACGAGTATATGTTTTTGTCATCCCGAGTATATTTTGTCTGTCATCCAGTGTGTATTTTGTCTACCTCCCTGAGTGTATTCTGTCTGCCTTCCTTAGTGGGTATGGTCATCATTATTGAGTGTATTTTTTTGTTGCCTTCCTGTGTGTATTTTGTCTGCCTTCCTGTACATATTTTGTCTGTCACCCTGAGTATATTTTATCTACAGTCCTGAGTGTATTTTAACTTCTTGCCTGGGTGTGTTTTGTCTGTCATCCTGAATGCTTTTTGTCTACCTTCCTGTGTTCATTTTGTCTGCTCTCCTATGTATATTTAGTCTGCCTTTCCGAATGTACTTTGTCTGTTCTCCTGAGTGTATTTTAGCTCCATCCTGAATGTTTTTTGTCCGCTTTACTGTGTGCATATTGTCTGCGCTTCTGAGTGTATTTTATCTGCCTTTCTGAGTGCATTTTGCTTATCTCTGCGTGTATTTTCTCTGCATTCCTGCGTGTATTTTGTCGGTCTTCCTGAATGTATTTTACTTATCTCTGATGGTGTTTTGTCTGTCTTCCTGCGTGTATTTTGTCTGTCTTCCTGCGTGTATTTTGTCTGTCTTCCTGAGTGTATTTTGTCTGTCTTCCTGGATGTATTTTACTTATCTCTGATGGTGTTTTGTCTGTCTTCCTGGATGTATTTTACTTATCTCTTAGGTGTTTTGTCTGTCTTCCTGAGTGTATTTTACTTATCTCTGATGGTGTATTGTCTGTCTTCCTGGATGTATATTACTTATCTCTGATGGTGTATTGTCTGTCTTCCTGGATGTATTTTGCTTATCTCTGCGTGTATTTTGTCTGTATTCGTTAGTATATTTTGCTTATCTCCGACGGTGTTTTGTATGTCTTCCTGAGTGTATTTTGTCTGAGATGTATATTTTGTATCTACATGCATGTATTTTTTTCTATTTTTTTTATCCTCCTGCGTGTATTGTGTCCATCGCTATACGTGTATGTTTTCTTAGTTTTTCTATTTGTCTCATTCTTTGTGCGTTTTGGTGATCTATCTACCTATCTCCATGCTTATCTTTCTATTTATTAATACGTGTCTGTTTATTCTCATCTACTTTATTTCTCTTTCCTGTCTATTTTATTACGTTTCAGTTTTCCTTCACTACATTTACTGTATCTCTTTTTACATTCTCCTTTTGGGTCTATACTCATTTTTTCTCGTCATTTCCTTCTTTTATCTGCCTTTTATATCTATAATCGCCCTTTCTTTTAATTAGCGAAACCTTTCAAATGTAATTGTGTCCTTTTGTGTAGTTGTCTGTATTACTAACCACAGCTTTTAGAAAAGGACCCTAAGCAACGCCTCGGTCATTCAGAAGACACATTTCTTAGCCTCAGCGACAAAGCTTATTTTGCTGATGTCATCTGGGATGAGATTCTGCACGGCTGCTCCAAGGCGCCATTAATTCCAATCCTAGGTAAGATCTCTTTCATCTTTTGCTTTCATCAGCATCATCATCATCGAGTGCCATCTCCACAACGAAGGTTGGCTATCATGGAGCGCCATTCTGCTGTCTCTTGCTTTGATGGTGCTTTTGCTTTCATCATCATCATCATCATCATCGAGTGCCATCTCCGCAACGAAGGTTGGCTATCATGGAGCGCCATTCTGCTCTGTCTCTTGCTTTGATGGTGCTTTTGTTTTACAAAATTAAAATTGCCATTTTTGTTAAGCTGAACGTCAATGTTAATCACAACCTGGTTTGCTGAACTACGGTATGACAGAAGTAGTACAGTTGGGATGTGAAACCTGGGCATCAATCCAAACTTTAGATATGAAATCAAAAGCATATGGAGGCAAAGGCGCGTCCCACAGCACCAGAGCTGGAAGCTATCAGCGACCCATAGCTGATGGCTTGCGCCAGGATCGGTGACCAGAACCATCCAGAACCTGCTCCACCTCTCCGCGGTGCATCTAGTAACAGATTAACCTGTCTAGTCTGGCCAAGCTAGTAGGAATAGAAGAGGGAAGACAACCCGGTACTCAAAAATGTCGTGCTGAAGTCGGATGTGTTGGGCCGAAAGGCGCAAATATCACAGTTATACTGCAAACCACAACACAACGCAGACACGCCCACTTAGCGTTATTTTAAGGGCGGATGATGAAGAGAAGTACTCTTTTAATCATCGGACGACCACAAGCAAGCAAGCAAACGCATATGAAAACAAATGTCAACGAATAATCTCAAAAAGAAGTTGGAGATAATGTATTTCAAACGATAAGATACAAGACGAAACCAAACACGAATATGTGTCGAGCTTTATTAGAAGACGATGTTGGAAATACATCGGTCATGTGCTCAAAATGAATGAAGAAAAGACTTCCGCATCAGGAATTCATGTTGGAAATACATCGGTCATGTGCTAAAATAAATGAAGAAAGACTTCCGCATCAGGAATTCATGTTGGAAATACATCGGTCATGTGCTCAAAATGAATGAAGAAAAGACTTCCGCATCAGGAATTCATGTTGGAAATGCATCGGTCATGTGCTCAAAATAAATGAAGAAAAGACTTCCGCATCAGGAATTCATGTTGGAAATACATCGGTCATGTGCTCAAAATAAATGAAGAAAGACTTGTTGCATCAGGAACTCATGTTGGAAATACATCGGTCATGTGCTCAAAATGAATGAAGAAAGACTTGTTGCATCAGGAACTCATGTTGGAAATACATCGGTCATGTGCTCAAAATGAATGAAGAAAGACTTGTTGCATCAGGAACTCATGTTGGAAATACATCGGTCATGTGCTCAAAATAAATGAAGAAAGACTTCCGCATCGAGAACTCATGTTGGAAATACATCGGTCATGTGCTCAAAATAAATGAAGAAAGACTTCCGCATCAGGAACTCATGTTGGAAATACATCGGTCATGTGCTCAAAATGGATGAAGAAAGACTTCAGCATCAGGAACTCATGTTGGAAATACATCGGTCATGTGCTCAAAATGAATGAAGAAAGACTTGTCGCATCAGGAACTCATGTTGGAAATACATCGGTCATGTTCTCAAAATGAATGAAGAAAGACTTCCGCATCGGGAACTCAAGTTGGAAATACATCGCTCATGTGCTCAAAATGAATGAAGAAAGCCTTCAGCATCGGGAACTCATGTTGGAAATACATCGATCATGTGCTCAAAATGAATGAAGAAAGACTTCAGCATCAGGAACTCATGTTGGAAATACATCGGTCATGTGCTCAAAATAAATGAAGAAAGACTTGTTGCATCAGGAACTCATGTTGGAAATACATCGGTCATGTGCTCAAAATAAATGAAGAAAGACTTGTTGCATCAGGAACTCATGTTGGAAATACATCGGTCATGTGCTCAAAATGAATGAAGAAAGACTTCCGCATCAGGAACTCATGTTGGAAATACATCGGTCATGTGCTCAAAATGAATGAAGAAAGACTTGTTGCATCAGGAACTCATGTTGGAAATACATCGGTCATGTGTTCAAAATGAATGAAGAAAGACTTGTTGCATCAGGAAACTCATGTTGGAAATACATCGGTCATGTGCTCAAAATGAATGAAGAAAGACTTGTTGCATCAGGAACTCATGTTGGAAATACATCGGTCATGTGCTCAAAATAAATGAAGAAAGACTTCCGCATCGGGAACTCATGTTGGAAATACATCGGTCATGTGCTCAAAATAAATGAAGAAAGACTTCCGCATCAGGAACTCATGTTGGAAATACCTCGGTCATGTGCTCAAAATAAATGAAGAAAGACTTCCGCATCGGGAACTCATGTTGGAAATACATCGGTCATGTGCTCAAAATGAATGAAGAAAGACTTCCGCATTTGGAACTCATGTTGGAAATATCTGGTGAGAGAAAACAAGGTAGAACAAGAGAAAGTTACGTAGAAGAAGAATTAATAAAGTAGGTTAAATCATGGAACTAAAGAAAACAACCGACCTACAAGAACTAGCAATTCATCATCCATTGTGGAGAACTACGCGAGGTAACATATTTTAACACTTCATCCTTTGTGGAGAACTACGCCAGGTAACATATTTTAACACTTCATCCATTGTGGAGAACTACGCCAGGTAACACATTTTAGCCACTTTAATGACATCCTTTTATCTTTAGTTTGTTCGACTTAGCCATCTGGTATTTTTAAACTGCTAGCTGCGCTACACAAGTACCATTTTCTTGTTTAGTAGTATATTCTTATTTTACCTCTGTTGTAAGAAAGTAAGTAAAGAGCTTCCTCACGCCAAGTGCTGGCGTATAGGGAATATGGTGCTAGTGACCATAATTTTTATAGACCTTCGGCAGATGATTTGGTGGGGGGGGGGGGGGGGGGGTTAACGTGGTTGGTATTACGCCCTTGCTGCTTTAATTTCCCAGAAAAAACATCCGGTACCCGTATAAGGTTGGGTGAACCCGGACGCTGTCGAACAGGATTGAACCCGACATCTTGTACTTTGTAGTCCAGTTCACTAGCCATAGAGCCATCGCGGCGCCCACTTCTATTGTAGTCCCTACATTAATCGTGTTAGCCTTTTCAGCACAGTATCAGTAATATCTAGTGATGTCATTATCGATGTGTAATTCTATGTAAATAACATTGCTTATTGATTTGAAGATCAAAATATAACTTCAAATGAAATATATGTAATTAATGAAGTTAATCTTGAACATCTTTTATAACATTGATTACATTACCCAGTGGCGTATCGTGGGGTGGTTGTCCTGAGTGGTGATTTGAATCGGGCGCAATATTCTTTGGGGCACAAGATTTGAAAAGAAACAAGTATAAATACAATTAAAGTGAAGTTTAGAGGGCGCAAGAGGTGGCTTGATCTGTTAGCTGGCAACCCACATGCTTGTATTTCATCGGGCGCTAACAACTCACGCTACGCCACTGATGCTACATCTACGTCATTGTTACAGTCAGCACAGTTCGTGATGAGCGCAGCAACGTTCGGCAACTAGATCTTCGTGACATCCATTCCAGGGTCATCAAGATGAAGATTAAACCACTACTGTACGATGAAATCGCAGCCAAGTAAATTGCTCTTCTGTGTTCTGTTGTCAAGTAAATTGCTCTTCTGTGTTCTGTTGTCAAGTAAATTGCTCTTCTGTGTTCTGTTGTCAAGTAAATTGCTCTTCTGTGTTCTGTTGTCAAGTAAATTGGTCTTCTGTGTTCTGTTGTCACGAAAATTGCTCTTCTGTGTTCTGAGTTTTGTTGTCAAGTAAATTGCTCTTCTGCGTTCTGTTGTCAAGAACATTGCTCTTCTGTGTTCTGTTGTCAAGAACATTGCTCTTCTGCGTTCTGTTGTCAGGACAATTGCTTTTCTGTGTTCTGTTGTCAGGACAATTGCTTTTCTGTGTTCTGTTGTCAAGAACATTGCTCTTCTGTGTTTTGTTGTCAAGTAAATTGCTCTCTCTCGTCTTTGTTCTACTGTCAAGTAAATTGCTTTTCTGTGTTCGGCTATCAAGTAACTTATTTTTGTTATGTTCTATACTAATATTAATGTTTCTACCTCGCTGGGCTCGACTGCAGTAATTAGAGTCACTGGAGAGATCTAGTCTAACAAATATCTGCTTCATCTTCGTGCCAGGACACGCAGGTGTAGAAGGCAATTTTCGTGCTGACAGACTTGCTAGTGTAGGTGATGTTGAGTGCGGAAAGTCAATGGACCCCCATCACATTCTGAATATCCAAAGGGGCGTAGAACGAAACAAGAAATTACTTTTTTTTAAATGACACTGAATTCGCAACCAGAATAAATTACTTGAATTTCATATCAAGATTGGAGATGTCAGTCTATGAGCTACTCAGAACTCCAAAGGAGATTTGTCAATCAACACAAAACAAACAAAATCAACCAGGTTTCGGTAGTCGGTACACTATAATGGGTATTCTTGGAGGAGTTCTGATCAGATATGAACGTATCTAATATTAAATGAGGATAGATAGATTGACCTGTCGACTAAACCTAACAAAACTGAATATTTTCTCTTGTACACCTTTATACTGTGCTCTAGAAAATTACATGTACTGTAAACTATGTTCAAGTTAATTACGATGCCTTACCCCATCTGTCTGTCTATCTGTCTGTCTGTCAGTGAGTCAGTCTGTTTTTCTGTCTGTCCGTCTGTTAGTTTGTCTATCTGTCTGTCTGTCAATGAGTCAGTCAGTCAATCTGTCTGTTTTTCTGTTTGTCTCTCTGTCTCTGTTAGTTTGTCTGACTGTGTGACTGTTTGTCTGTCAATGAGTCAGTCAGTCAGTCTGTCAGTTTTTCTGTTTGTCTGTCTGTTAGTTTGTCTATCTGTCTGTCTGTCAATGAGTCAGTCAGTCAATCTGTCTGTTTTTCTGTTTGTCTCTCTGTCTGTCTGTCTGATTGTTTGTCTATCTGTGTTTCTGTTAGTTTGTCTATCTGTTAATTTGTCTGTCTGTTAGTTTGTCTGTCTGACTGTTTGTCTGTCTGTTAGTTTGTCTGTCTGACTGTATTTCTATCTGTTAGTTTGTCTATCTGTTTGTCTGACTGTTTGTCTGTTTGTTAGTTTGTCTGTCTGACTGTTTGTCTGTCTGTTAGCTTGTCTGTCTGACTGTCTGTCTGTCTGTTAGTTTGTCTGTCTGTTAGTCTGTTAGTCTGTCTGTCTGACTGTTTGTCTGTCTGTTAATCTGTTTGTCTGTCTGTTAGTTTGTCTGTCTGTTAATTTGTCTGTCTGACTGTTTGTCTGTCTGTTAGTTTGTCTGTCTGACTGTTTGTCTGTCTATTAGTTTGTCTCTCTGTCTGTCTGACTGTTTGTCTATATATATATATATATATATATATATATATATATATATATGTTGTCTTTCGAGCCGAAGACAGCACATAGAGAAGAAATTCTAGATTTCGTGTTCGACGATTTCTGTTACCTAGCACATCAGACATTGAACAGTACCCGCATTGTATCTCGTCACGTGGCTATTTTCTGAGCGAGTTGTTCAATCTTGGCAAAGGCGCTGATGCCTGCTATATTTTCTTCTCACCTCAGTGTTTATGTAAATGATTCTCTTGGTCGGCTGCTTTTTTCTTTTATCCTTCGGTGGTAATTTAAGAGCCTGCTTTGAGATTTACTTGTTGAAACTCATACCAAATTACATTAAATTACTCTTTAATGTCCATAGCTCAAGTAAACTAGTCTTCTTCTAACTTTGCATGCCCCCAAATGTGGTCTTTTTGAGTTATGTGCTAAAATAACTTACTCTTCTGTGATCTAAGCGAAGCTAAAATTTTGTAAGCTCATACGTATATCCTGTGTTTACTGACATTAGTAACTAAAATTAAGCTCTTCACTACATTGGATTAAGAATGTATTATTTAATCCGATTTTATTGGTTTCAAAATTAAATTCGTTCTCCTTAATTTTAATGATAATTTCGTGCTAAATCTTTAGACGAGTTCTTGCTGTTAATTTAAATGCAATTTCTTGATATATCTTTTAGATTACATTCATGTTATATATTTAGAATAAATATTTGCTATACGCGAGCATTTTTACAATATTTTGTTTTATATTTAGAATGTGTTCTTGCTATATGTTTACAATTTTTTGGCAATATATTTTGAATGAATTGTTATATTTTATATATATATATATATATATATATATATATATATATATATATATATATATATAATGAGTTCTTGTCACATCTTTAAGATGACTTTTGGTATATCAATAGTAGTAATACTAAAAAAAAAGAAGAACAAAAGTGGAATGGTGATAGCTTTACGTGGTAATGGACAAAACAAAACCCGACGTCTCGGCCAAGTAGGCCTTCAGCTGGAGCAACAAACAACAAGCACAAAAAATTTATAAGGATATGTAAACAAATCTTACTACATGACGATAATATGCTAGATACTCAAGAAAGGAAATAAAAAAAAGGTCACTTCCCTGTGTTCTAGAGCGTGGTCAGTCTCCGAATGACTAAAATGAGAAGGCGGGATGACCAACTATAAATCTCACTGACCAGGCAGTCAAGCCAGAAGATGGAACGGAAGGGTTCTAAAAATATGGAAACGTGGGTAAAAGATGTGTATAAACTGTGCAAACTTAACTCTTTGTGTGCACCCCGAACCGATGTGTACAAAGAAAATGTGTATATAACAATACAT
Source organism: Megaustenia siamemsis (assembly GCA_032433765.1). Lineage (NCBI taxonomy): Eukaryota > Metazoa > Mollusca > Gastropoda > Stylommatophora > Ariophantidae > Megaustenia > Megaustenia siamemsis. The sequence continues at coordinate 48,673,417 of JAVIAB010000008.1, forward strand.
GTGTACAAGCATAAATCCGCATATATATTGCCACAAAGCCCACAAAAGAAAACCCAAATGTGCCAATACATATGCAGACAAATATATCTACATGTATAGGTTCGGTAGCGCATGGGGGTAAGAAATGTGTAGTAGGTGTCCTATGTGTATGAGAGCGATATGTTCATACCTTGGGGGGGGGCAGCGAACCCAACTGGGTAATAAGGCGATTCTCAAGAGCGAACCGGCTGCGATTGCTGGAGTGACACGAGACAATGCCAGTGATCTGCATGTCATGTTTACCACTATGGCCAGGGGAGTTGAAATGGGCAGACTCCGGTGTCTGCATATGTAGTGGCACATTTGGGCACATTTGGGTTTTCTTTTGTGTGCTTTGTGGCAATATATATGCGGATTTATGCTTGTACGCATGTATTGTTATATACACATGTTTCATTTTACACATCGGTTCGGGGTGCACACGTAGAGTTAGATTTGCACATTTTATACATATCTTGTACCCACCTCCCCATATTTTTAGAACCCGTTCGTTCCGTCTTCTCGTTTGACTGCCTGGTCAGTGAGATATACAGTTGGTCATCCCGCCTTCTCGTTTTAGTCCAATCGGAGGCTGACCACGCTCTGGAACACAGGGAGGTGAACTTTTTTTATTTCCTTTCTTGAGTATCTAGCATATTATCTCCATGTAGTTAGATTTGTTTACATATCCATATATTTATTTTTTGTGTTTGTTGTTCCAGCTGAAGGCCTACTTGGCCGAAACTTCGACTTTTGTTTTGTCCATTACCACGTAAAGCTGTCACCATACCACTTGTTTTCGTCTTTTTTTTTTTAGTATTGCTATTATCATCAGCTTTACAGCTGCTTCGCATCTCTACACATCTTGATGCCTCTACTTCTATATCAATAGTATGACTTCCAAATTTTCATCATGAATTTTGCGATGCATGTTTATGATGAGGTATTGCTATGTCTTTGGAGCCGCGATAACTCAGTGGTTAGTGAAATGCATTACTAAGGACAAGAGCAGGTTCGATTTTGATCGACGGCTTCCAGGTTCACCCAGCCTTAAACTGGTATTGGATTTTTTCTGGGAAAGCAAAGCGGCGCTGGCGTAATACCGACCATATTACTCCAAAAATCATGTACTGAATGTCTATACAAATTATGGTCATTAACATCATATTCAGAGGTGAGATGCAGAATGGCTCAGGCAAAAGCAGCTTTTCAAAAAATGAGGAAGATACTATGCAATCCATTTTTGACAATAGAAACAAGAAAAATAGTTCTTAAATGTTACGTAGAGCCAGTCTTAACATATGGATGCGAGTCATGGACAATAGGACAACAGAAAAGAAAATCACTGGAGTGTGTAGAAATGTGGTTTTACAGAAGAATGTTGAGAATACCAAGGACAGCTAAGAAGAGTAATGAAGAGGTTCGGAGAGAGGTCAAAGCAAAAAGAGCGCTAATTTCCAATGTTAGGAAGAGACAATCATCATTTTTTGGCCATGTAATGAGAAGAGAACAACTGGAATATATTGTAACAACTGGAAAAATTGAGGGACGAAGAGATAGAGGGAAGCAAAGAGAAAAAATAACAGACAGCTTAAGAGAATGGCTTGGCAGAAGGTCAACAACAGAAATGATAAATAACTGCCGAGATCGAAAGTTGTGGACAGTTGTGGATCGAAAGTTAGAGACATGATCACCTACGCCAGTAGGCACGGTACTTGATAATGATGAACATCATATTACCTATACGCTACTTATCGTCACGGGTCTCTTTACTTACTATTGCTATGTCTTCATTAAAAGGATTTGGTATCGTCAGTGTGATAAGGCCTTGCTTTATTGTCAGGATGAAAACATGCAATGTTAGTAAGTTGACAAATTTGCTATTTCTTCTTTATGAGGTCTCTGCCAAATTCTTTTTTGTGTGTGGCCTGTGCTACTTCTTCGTGATGAGGAAACGGCTAGTACGGTAAAGTCGTAGTTTAGTCATATAAATTATTTCAGCAAACCGAGTGATCTTCCCTTTGTTGGCGTCGCAAAAAAAAACTACTATAGTTCTCAATTACCATAATTATATCAGGGTTTAGGGTTAGGTTTGTGGCATTAACCTCGTGTTGTTTCTCCTTTCTCTAAAATTAGCGGTCTGAAAAAAGCGAAATGTTACTGAAGGGGACATTACTCTTCTGGACTTTAATTTATTTAACTAAACTAGGACTTAACCGCTAATTTTTCATGACTATACTTTTGATGCTGCTTTTTGATGATGTCCTTGCTGTTTCTTTATGACGATATCTTTGCTGTTTCTTTATGATGATATCCTTGCTGTTTCTTTATGATGATGTCCTTGCTGTTTCTTTATGATGATGTCCTTGCTGTTTCTTTATGATGATGTCTTTGCTGTTTCTTTATGATGATGCCTTTGCTATTTATTTATGATGTCTTTGCTGTTTCTTTATGATGATGTCTTTGCTGTTTCTTCCTGATAACACCTTTGCTGTTTTTTTATGATGATGTATTTGCTGTTTCTTCCTGATAACGCCTTTGCTGTTTCTTTATGATAACGTCTTTGCTGCTTCTTTATGATATTTTTGCTGTTTCTTCCTGATAACGCCTTTGCTGTTTCTTTATGATAACGTCTTTGCTGCTTCTTTATGATGATGTCTTTGCTGTTTCTTCCTGATAACGCCTTTGCTGTTTCTTTATGATGATGTCTTTGCTGTTTCTTCCTGATAACGCCATTTGCTGTATCTTTATGATAACGTCTTTGCTGTTTCTTCCTGATGACGCCTTTGCTGTATCTTTATGATAACGTCTTTGCTGTTTCTTCCTGATAACGCCTTTGCTGTTTCTTTATGATGATGCCTTTTGCTGTTTCTTTATGGTGATGTCTTTGCTGCTTCTTCATAATAACGCCTTCACTGTTTCTTCATGATAATGTCTTTACTGTTTCTTCATGATAATACCTTAGCTATTTCTTCCTAATAATGACTTCACCTTTACTTCATGTTAATGTCTTTACTGTTTCTTCATGATAATGTCTTTACTGTTTCTTCATGATAATACCTTAGCTATTTCTTCCTATTAATGACTTCACTGTTTCTTCATGATAATGCCTTTGCTATTTCTTCATGATAATGTCTTTACTGTTTCTTCATGATAAGTCTTTACTGTTTCTTCATAAGTCTTTACGGTTTCTTCATGATAAGTCTTTACTGTTTCTTCATGATAAGTCTTTACTGTTTCTTCATGATAAGTCTTTACTGTTTCTTCATGATAATGTCTCTACTGTTTCTTCATGATAACGCCTTTGCTGTTTCTTCAAGAGGATAGTTTTGCAGATTCTGTGCGATAATGCCCATGTAATGTTCTCAAACTGAGGACCTGCCTGTTTCGGCTTGTTCATGTATTTGTTATTTCGTCACGATGACGCCATTACTATACTGTAATCATGGAATATTTTCAAGTAAGACAAATAATATATCAAGTACATTACGTCATCATCATCATCGAGTGCCTTCTCCGCAAAGAAGGTTGGCTACCATGGATCGCCATTCTACTCTGTTTCTTGCTTTGATAGTGCAGGCCGTCATAGATTGACTTGTCCATCTTTTGATGTTACTCGTCCATGTTAGTCTTGGTCTGCCTCTGCTTCTTTTACCTTGTATTTTCCCTTCCAATATTACTTTTATTCGGACTGTTGTGTCTTTTAACATGCCCCAAAATTTTCATTTGTCTTGTTTTAATTGTATTTAGTAGTTCTCTTTTTATTTTCTGTTGTTTTAAAACTTAATCGTTTGTTTTCTTTTTATTCCATCCAATTCTACAATTTCTTCTATAAATCCACATTTCAAAGGTTTCAATTTTCTGTTCTGTTTTTTTTGGTCTAATGTCCATGTTTTTGCACCATACATGAACACTGAGAAGATGTAACATTTTGCCATTCTTAGTTTCAGCCCTGTTGATATTAACATTACGTGCACCTTATTAAATATAATCATACACTTTTCACTTAAGCCTAGAACACAATTGTACTCGATATCAGCGATAATATTTCTCATCTTGTCTGAGTCGACATTTTCTTCTCCTCTACTGGTTTGGTGTTCGAGAAGGTGGTTATTGGTCGATAGGGCAACAACATAATTGGTAATTTAAATAAATAATGTGTATTATCATCATCTGCCATACCGGTTGACGTAGGCGATCATTTCATTTCACAATCTTCTATCCACACTGCATCGTATCATTTCTGTTGTTGACTGTTTTCTATGCCGTGTATGTCCCTTTTCGTTTTGTCAGGCGGTCTAGTTGAGGCTATTGTGTATTTTTTTTAGGTTTTGTTTTTTGTCGAACATTTTGTCTCGTGGGTGATTCTAACCAATGTTTGACAAACACACACGGCCACAGAATAGACAAGTCAGGCCCAGTGATCCACAGGGTTTTCCATCCTTTTTCATGAGTCTTTTCTCTTCTAAGTTTTGCATTAGCACAGTCTCAAATGATGTTATACCATTCCTTATACATGCTCTCCATGATGTGCAATCACTTGCCAGATGTTTCCAGTCATTTTCACAAATGGAGAAGTCATTCAGAGATGACTTACAGATATCTCTGTATCGTAGTTTATGTGTACCGATTTGTTTTTTTCCGTGTGTTAGTTCACCATATATTATTTGCTTGGGGATGCGTTTTTTTCCATTCGCTGGACGTCCCCCCGCCATCTTAGTTTTCGACTTTTGAGCATCGACATGATTGTTGGGGTCTTATCCCGTTGCAGGACTGCTAAGTTGGTTATTTTGTCCTGCCATAGTTATGTCACAAAGCTATCTAGTATCTTCTCTCCTTGTCGTCCACGATCTCTCTTTCCAGGTATTTTTCAGTTGTAACCAAGTATTCCAACTTTTCTCTTCTCATGATGTGCCAGAAATATATACTGATTGTTTCATTCTGACGTGTCTTAGGAGCTCCTTTTTCGTGTTGGCCTCTTTGAGAATATCCTCATCGGTCATCTTAACTGTCCAGGAAACTTTCAATTCTCTTCTGATAAATCCCATCAGATGTGTACTACCATTAATTAATAATGAAGAGAAACAAAAGGTAAAAACGGTAGTTTAAGAAATCAACGTATCAATCTCACTGACGCATTTTTTCACGCAGATGTTTAACAAATCAGCGAAGGTTGTATAGATATTTGCATGCAGACAGACAATATTTTTGGAAATAAACTAACCAACTAACATCTGTTGCTACAAGGGTCCAGAAATAAACTAACCAACTAACATCTGTTGCTACAGGGGTCCAGAAATAAACTAACCAACTATCATCTGTTGCTACAGGGGTCCAGAAATAAACTAACCAACTATCATCTGTTGCTACAGGGGTCCAGAAATAAACTAACCAACTAACATCTGTTGCTACAGGGGTCCAGAAATAAACTAACCAACTATCATCTGTTGCTACAGGGGTCCAGAAATAAACTAACCAACTATCATCTGTTGCTACAGGGGTCCAAAAATTTTCAATGAAAAATTCATGAATAGAGCCCATAACAAGACAATGGCGGAAGTCAGTAGGAATGTGATCTTTCTGAAGCATAAAAGCAAAAAGACTCGGAAAAAGTACTCCTTCCTAGAAGTGAAGGATATTGATAATACCGCAGATAAAAGGACCGCCCTGCAAGAGAAAAGGTAATAATAAAATGATGTATTGCCTCTTATAATAAGCTCCAATAGCGCTGGTAACAATAAAATGAATGTATTTTTTCTCGTAATAAGCTCGCAGTGATTTCAGAACATAAGCCTAACGAGCCAGGTAACAAAGATTTTACTAAAAATTATACAGGGAAGGATTCAGAATAAAATCAATACTGAATTAGATTAGCAACAATTTGGATTCAGGAAAAACAATGGCACAAAAGAAGCCATATTTAGCATGAGAACATTGATTGAAAAGTACATAGAAGTAAACACACCAATATATGCCTGCTTCTTAGACTACACCAAAGCTTTCGATAGAATACGCCATAACCAACTTATAGACTGCCTAAAGGATATAAATCTAGACGACACAGACATACGACTAATATGTAATTTGTACTGGGAGCAAACAGCAATAATAAAATATAACAAAGAGAGCTCTGCACCCATGGACATAAAAAGAGGAGTAAGACAAGGATGCATCCTATCACCAAGCTTGTTCAATCTATACACTGCGCAAATATTTTAAAACATCTCAGAGATGCCAGGCCTAAACATTAATTGAAAGATAATCAATAACCTAAGATATGCTGATGATACTATTCTACTAGCAGAAAATCCTAAAGATCTACAACAATTGCTTAATGTGATAAACATAACATGCAAAAAATATGTACTAGATATGAATATCAAAAAGAGTAAAACTATGCTCATAAACAAAGAAAATTCTCAAGACCTACAATTAAATATCACAGTGGAGGGAATACATGTGGAGACAGTCCAGAGCTACAACTACCTGGGGCATACTATAACCAATGATGGAAAATGCAAAACTGAAATAAACAAAAGAATAGGTATGGCAAAAAGTAATTTTAATGCCATGAAAAATATACTGACAACAAAACAAATATCAGCAGCGCTGAAACTAAGAATGGAAAAATGTTACATCTTCTCAGTATTCCTGCATGGTGCAGAAACATGGACATTAGACAAGAAAACAGAACAGAAAATTGAAGCCTTTGAAATGTGGATTTATAGTAGAATAGGCAGAATTGGATGGAAAGAAAAGAAAACAAACGATAAAGTTTTAAAACAAATGAAAATAAAAGAGAACTACTAAATACAATTATGACAAGACACATGAAATTTTGGAGGCATGTTAAAAGACACAACAGCCTACTAAAAGTAATATTGGAAGGGAAAATACAAGGTAAAAGAGGCAGAGGCAGACCAAGACTAACATGGACGAGTAACATCAAAAGATGGACAAGTCAATCTATGACAGCCTGCACCATCAAAGCAAGAAACAGAGTAGAATGGCGATCCATGGTAGCCAACATTCGATGCGGAGAAGGCACTCGATGATGATGATGAATAAGCTCCAAGAGCACAGGTAACAATAAAATGATGTGTTACTTCTTGTAATAAACTCCTTTAGCACAGGTACAATAAAATGATGTATTACTTCTTGTAATAAGCTCCAATAGAACAGGTAACACAAAAATGGTGTATTACTTCTTGTAATAAGCTCCAAGAGCACATGTAACAATAAAATGAATGTATTACTTCTTGTAATAAGCTCCAAGAGCACAGGTAACAATAAAATGAATGTATTACTTCTCGTAACAAGATCCAAGAGCACATGTAACATTAAACACAATTTACTTAATTTAGTTGTTACGAACATGGGAGAACGGCTGCCTAGATAACACATCTATTACAAGTAAATTAGCATAATTACAATATTTTGCTGCTTATGCTACATTCTAATGTATAACTTATGTACTCATAAGTGTAAAATATGCTGCTTTGTAAAGTATAATAGTACATAAGTGTAAAATATGCTGCTTTGTAAAAGTATAATAGTACATAAGTGTAAAATATGCTGCTTTGTAAAGTATAATAGTACATAAGTGTAAAATATGCTGCTTTGTAAAAGTATAATAGTACATAAGTGTAAAATATGCTGCTTTGTAAAGTATAATAGTAAAGTAAAGTAAAGAGTCCCCATCACGCCAAGTGGCGTATAGGGAATATGGTGTTAGTGATCATAAATTTTACAGACTTTCAGCACATGATTTTTGGGGTAAAGTGGTCGATATTACGCCTGTGCCGCTTTCCCAGAAAAAAAATCCGGTACCCATTTAAGGCTTAGTGAACCCGGAAGCCGTGGTTGGGATCGAACCCTACCTTTTGTCCTTTGTAGTCCATTTCACTAACCACTGAGATATCACGGCTCCCTCAAGTATAACAGTACATAAGTGTAAAAGATGATGCTTTGTAAAGTTAACAACATGAGAACAAAAAAGTACATTTATGGTAGAATACAAGTTTCAAATAGGGAACTCAACAGCAGAGTTACAATAAACAATTTAAACACTTGCGATGTGTTACTCCCGTAAGATCTTGAACACTTCATATTTAGAGGACATTAAAAACAAAGAGGTCAATTACAGGAATACACTGACAGCTGGTCAATAAGAAGATCTCTTTAATGCGGTGAAAAAACGTGTGTTTACGCGATGGGGGTTACGGCAAAGAAATGCAAATGAATGCATAAAAATGCGAAGCTGCAGTAAAGCTGAATGTGAGGGAAAATTGAAAATAAAAATGTAAAAATGGTATGGTAAAAGTTTTACGTGATTAGTAGACGACACCGATTTGAACGATGTTTCGGCCCAATAGGCCTTCAGCAGGAACAAACAAACAACACGCACACACAGATATGTAGGTAAATAAAACTAATCCTACATAGGTAACTAGTAACGAAACATCCAAAACAAAATAATCGAAACTGGTTAAAGAAAAGAAAAAATGACTTCTCTGTGTCGTGAACCGTCCGTAGGGTAACATGTTGATCAGCTTTGGTGATTTAATCATAAGAAAGAGTTATACAAGGGGTAGAAGATATAGGCAGACATGGAAGAGTTGGAAATACAACTTTAAAAGAATAAAACTTTTCCGATTTCGCCAAACCGCAGACAACAGTGTCAGGGAGAGACTGACTAAATAGATAGAGGGATAGACAGACAGACTGTCAGACAAACAGCCAGTCAGACTTATAGACAGACAGATAGACAGACAGATAGACAGACAGGCAGACAGACATACTGGCAGACAGTCAGATTTACAGACGATGAGATAGACAGACAGGCAGACAGGCAGATAACAAAGACAACAGACAGACAACAGACAGGCAGCCAAGAGGCACATAAAGGGACACGGACATTATACTGACAACAAATAAATAAAAACAGACAGACAACAGGCAGACAACAGACAGGCAGACAACAACAGATAAACAACAACAGACAAACAACAACAGACAAACAACAACAGACAGACAGATCAGTCAGACAGACATACACACATATAGTGAAGTACACGTGTATACCATAACGATGTTATCACGGCCCTTCAAATCATAAAATAGGCATAATGATCAAGAGATGCACAATTGAAATTTGAAGAAAAAAATACAGATGAGAACCAAACAAATAACAGAAGAATGTGAAGCGAAATATAAACTGCGATATTCGCTGTTATCTTCATTGTTGCCACGAAGATGGTGAACTAATGTAAGTCTTATTGGTAGAGTTCTGGAAAATACTATTGCAGTTTATTTGGTTATAGCCCCGTAGTAATGCTCATGATCAGTTCGAGATTTTGCTTTTAATATGCTTTGTTATATATACATTGTATTTATGATATTATTAATTGTATGTTACATGATGTGACTTAGAACTATGGGGAAGCACCAGTGAAATAACAGTGGACAATGTGATACAACGAAGACGGTGACGCTGGATAGGACACATGTTGCGAAAGCCAACTGAGATTATTACACTACAGGCCCTTTTTGGGAATCCCTAGGGGAAGAGACAAAGAGGAAGACTTAAATATTCATGGCGAAGATAGGTGGAAGCAGAGATTAAAATGAAGGGGAACACACGGAATGATCTTAAAAGAAGTACATACAGAACGGCTTAGAATGTGTTTGTTGAAGACCTATGCTCCATAGGGAGCTGAAAGGAAGATGTATAAGACAAAACATACCGTCCAGTAACTGTTTTATTTGTTATCTACGTTAGTAGTTCAAGATTGTCTCTATTAAATGTGTATCTCTCATGATCATGCAATGTTTTTTTTTCCCTGCTCAACCCAAAATTATTTCCTTCAAGGATTGCTATTAAATGGCTATTTAAATTAATGACTACTTTCATCACTCTCCCCATAGCAAGAGCCATCATTTATCATGAATGTTTATTAATTATAAATCATGGTTTCAGTTCCCTTTCCAGTGAAATGTTATAACCTTTGTTCACGTTAATATATGATATTCCTTGTTTACTTCCGTTTTAGTCAGATATTTTGGACTTCATTGCAAAGAGTTCCATACACACCTTTGTACTTTGATATACTCTATGGACAACTAGCAGATGGCAAAAGAACTATAGGTCGCCCAAAGCTCCGATTTCTAGACGTGTGTAGACGTGACATGAAGACTGAATATAAACCCTGAAGCTTGGAAACGATAGCTGCAGATCGCAATCTTTGAAAGCAAACTCTAAAGCCCCAACTCAAACAAGAAACAGAGAGATTCATAGAGAAAGAGTATACACGGCGAGAGAAAAGAGAAAAATAACATTTCCTAGGGGCGTTCCAAAACCCCTAGTCAAATATGACTGACGGATAGTACTAATACTTTGAATATTACATAGTGAATAAGTAAAGATACGCCCCTGTCTGTGATATAGGGACATATTGTATCGTCAGCAGTCTTATTTTTAAAAAAATGTAAACGTCACATTAATGGGAAGTGTTGCCAGGAAAGACAATTTCTTTAAAACGAAATATTTCCTACTGTGTGAACCTAGAAGCCAAAAGGCGGGAGGATAGAAAACGAACCTTTCATCCTAAGTAGACCTGTTAGCAAATCATTTCTCTACCGAGGCTGTTTATGTATGTAGTTGGAGGAGATGTACATTAATAAGTAAAAAAATAAATAAATAAATAGATCAATCGAGAGGCCGACCGAATATCTGATAATCGGACTGGCATGGCGATTGTTTCATTGTTATAGTTGATTGACATTCTACACTACAGAACAACAGCATATAGACTAGGGATATAATAGATCATAGAATGAGAGATATAGCTTGGGTCGGATATATTAGTAGTTACCCAAAACTAAGTAGAATGAGCAGCATTAAATAGAGAACAGTGGCAATTTTAGTAACGGAAAATGCTACAGAGTCAGTACATATTTGTGTAGATGTCAAGATCATTGTGATTCGTCGTGTTCTTGACTTTGTTTAAATAACATGCAAATATCAAAACGTTGTTTCACAATTTTGGCAGCATCAAGGAAGAAGCCTTTCCGGAATTGCCAACCGTCAATAAAGACCACACTACTGCTCCTGTAATAGATTCGCTACTTGCTGGCAATGAAACTAAAAAGACTGACCCTATAATAGATTCGCTACTTGCTAGCAAGGAAACTAAATTATCTTTTGTTTACATCAAAAAGTCCCTGGAAATGCCGTTTAACAAAGCCATGGGGAATTTTGAGGTACCAATTTGTATGAGGCCGTATGTTAGTTTGGTAGTAGTTTGTTATTTAGTTAATTAGCTGTTTGGTTGTTTAGTTAATTAGTTAGTTAGTTAGTCAGTCAGTTAGTTAGTTAGTTAGTTATTCATTTAGTTAGTTAATTATTTAATCAGTAAGTCAGTTAGTTAGTTAGTTAGTTAGTTATTTAGTTAGTCAGTCAGTCAATTAATTAGTTAGTTAGTCATTTAGTTAGCAATTTAGTTAGTTAGTTAGTTCGTCAGCCAGTCAGTTAGTTAGCTAGTTATTTAGATAGTTAGTCAGTCAGTAAGTTAGTAAGTAAGTTAGTTAGTTAGTAAGTTAGTTAGTTAGATAGTTAGTTAGTTAGTTAGTTAGTTAGTTAGTTAGTTAGTTAGTTAGTTAGTTAGTTAGTTAGTTAGTTAGTTAGTTAGTTAGTTAGTTAGTTAGTCAGGATGACGCATCAGGGGCAGACCAAGAAGATGGTGATTTCAAGACATCACAGTGACCTTGAACATGACACAGAAGATGTGGGAGATCTTGCTAGAGACAGAAATTCTTTCAGACGGGCTGTGGTGAGTGCACCGTTCTGCAAAGAACATGCGTCCTGATGATGTATGTGAGTAGAAGTCTCTCTCTCTCTCTCTCTCTCTCTCTCTCTCTCTCTACCTATCTCTCTCTTCCTGGTATCGATAGCTGTTTGGTCATACTATGTTTTTTTCCCATGTTGCCAAGATAAAGTTCGTAATCCTCTCTGAGTCCTTGTTGTGGAGCCAAAGTGTTTCCTATGTCCCTGCCTGTGGGCCTGGTTTGATGTCAGCCCGCTGGTATTAGACCAGGTTTGATGTTGATGTCCGTCCGCTGACTTTAGACCAGGTTTGATGTTGATGTCCGTCCGCTGACTTTAGACCAGGTTTGATGTTGATGTCCGTCCGCTGACTTTAGACCAGGTTTGATGTCCGTCCGCTGACTTTAGACCAGGTTTGATGTCCGTTGGCTGACTTTAGACCAGGTTTGATGTCCGTCCGCTGACTTTAGACTAGGTTTGATGTCCGTCCGCTGACTTTAGACCAGGTTTGATGTCCGTCCGCTGACTTTAGACCAGGTTTGATGTTCTGACTTTAGACCAGGTTTGATGTCCGTTGGCTGACTTTAGACAAGGTTTGATGTCCGTCCGCTGACTTTAGACCAGGTTTGATGTTGATGTCTGTCCGCTGACTTTAGGCCAGGTTTGATGTCCGTCCGCTGACTTTAGACCAGGTTTGATGTCCGTTGGCTGACTTTAGACCAGGTTTGATGTCCGTCCTCTGACTTTAGACCAGGTTTGATGTTGATGTCCGTCCGCTGTCTTTAGACCAGGTTTGATGTCCGTCCGCTGACTTTAGACCAGGTTTGATGTCCGTCCACTTACTGTAGACCAGGTTTGATGTCAGTCCGCTGGTATTAGACCAGGTTTGATGTCCGTCCGCTGACTTTTTACCAGGTTTGATGTCCGTCCGCTGACTTTAGACTAGGTTTGATGTCCGTCTGCTAACTTTACACTAGGTTTGATGTCAATCTACTGGCTTTAAACCAACTTGTAATTTCGGTCCGCTGTCTTTAGACCACATTTCATGTCTTATTCTTCAACATGTTTATTTTGTGGAACTTAATTCCACTGCATGAATTAACATTTCAAATAAAGCTACAATGGAGTTCTTTTCTTTGAACGACCTTTTCTTCGAACGTTCCAGAATATGACCGCTAAGTTTAAGAGAATTTCGATTCGGAATTTGAACGATGCTTCTACATTGAATAATGCAGTATAGCTATCGCTAGCTTTGGAATCGTGCCGCTACTGAATGTACATGACGTCACATCATGATCCCCACCATTCTATTTCTAAAATAAATCTCTTGTGCAAATTGGGGGGCATTAAATAAACGGCCACTTATATGATTAAATCCACTCTACCATCAGCTCTTAAACTCAACACAACTGATGTGAACAATTAATTTCTTCCTGTTTCCGTATCCATGAGTGATTATGTGTTTACTGATTATTGATCTAAAGAACCGACCTTACCAAGCCACTCGAGATAGGCCATATGACATAGACCCATATACGCTTTCTCTTATTAACATTTTTATTCTAACAGTTTTCAATCCTTCTAAAGATATTTTGTCAAATCTCGCCATTTGTCTCTGTTCTGTGCAAGTGACTCTATCTCATTGAGGGAACCGATCCTTGCTGTCTTTGCCTCTCTGATCAATGTTCTTCTCAGTGTTTCTATGTGTCGGCCACTTTTCCTGCTACCTGTTTTTCCCACATAAGGACTTGCTTTGTTATTCGGTGATTATCTCTTCTCATCACATGTCCAATATATGACCATCGTCTTTTCTTGATTACTGAAGATATTAGTGGTTGATTGGCGATTTCTCTAATTTCCTCGTTTGTTTTGAATTCGTTCAAAGCTATACCAAGTAGTTTCCTTAGATATTTATTTTTGAATACGTTCAACTTTAGGGAGCCGCGATAGCTCAGTGGTTAGTGAACTGGACTACCACGGACAAGGGGTAGGGTTCGATCCCAACCGACGGCTTCCGGGTTCACCCAGCCTTAAATGGGTACCGGATTTTTTTCTGGGAAAGTAAAGCAGCACGGGCGTAATACCGACCACATTACCCCAAAAATCATGTGCTGAAGGTCTGTAAAATATAGGGTCACTAACACCATATTTCCCTATACGCCACTTGGTGTGACGGGGGTACTTTACTTTTTTACGTTCAACTTTGCTTCTCTATCTCTTGTTGTTTTCCAGTACTCACACGCATACACAAGTAGATAGTACGTTTGATTTGAATAGTCTAAGTTTTGTGTTTGTGCTGATGAGTTTTGATTTCCATAACTTTTCAAGGCTTCTGAAAGACATTGCTGCTTTAGCTATTCTGATTCTAATTAATTTACTTGTATCCCATTCCAATCAATGTGACTTCCAAGATAGATAAAGTGGTCGATCTCTTTCACTGGTTTATTTTCTATGTATATTCTGTCATCTGTTGGAGTTGAGCTTTTCATGACTTGAGTCTTTTCATTAATGATCCAATTTTGCTGGCTATTGATGATAGTTCATTTGTGTTTTCCTGCATCATTTATTCTACACCCTTAACTACACATTCATTATTTATCCTAATCCCGGTCCCATAATTATATATTCATTCTTTAACCTAATAGCATGTAACATAACTACAAATTAATCATTTATTCTAATCCTAGTCCATAACAACACAGTCAACCTTTCTCCTAATCGAGCCCTATTACTACACATTTATCCGTATCCTAATCACGGTCCCACAACTACACACTCATTGGTTAACCTAATTACGAGTCACATAACTACACATCTCATCTTTTATTCTAATCACAGTCGCATAGCTACATATTCAACCTTTATCCTAAAGACAGCCCCTTGCTACACTTCCGTCCTTTATCCTAATGTCAGTCCCATAACTACACATTCATCCTTTATCCTAATGTCAGTCCCATAACTACACATTCATCCTTTATCCTAATCTCAGTCCCATAACTACACATTCATCCTTTATCCTAATCTCAAGTCACATAACCACATTTCCATCATTAGCCATGTCCTCTCCAATAAACGTTCACAGAATCAAATATGTGATCTATCTTGGTAAGGCTCCAACTACACACTCATTGGTTAACCTAATTACGAGTCACATAACTACACATCTCATCTTTTATTCTAATCACAGTCGCATAGCTACATATTCAACCTTTATCCTAAAGACAGCCCCTTGCTACACTTCCGTCCTTTATCCTAATGTCAGTCCCATAACTACACATTCATCCTTTATCCTAATCTCAGTCCCATAACTACACATTCATCCTTTATCCTAATCTCAAGTCACATAACCCCGTTTAGCGCCCCCCCCCCCCCTAATCAGGGTTATGTGAAACCATTGGAGCAGGTGGTGGATGGTGTTGTGGGAACAGCTGACAAGTAGTGCCGGTTATGGTCCCCACAACGCGATGGTAGGCAGAGGATCTCATGTATAGAGACAATGCCTGCGATCTCCGACTAGTACAGGCACAGTCAAGAAGGAAAGGAATGGCAAGGTAAAGGTAAAGTACGAGACTTGAACCGGCGTCTTAGCACGCGAGTACATACCCATTTGTGCTCGGCCGCCTATCCAGAAATGCTCGGATATTTCTGTATAGTGTAGCCTCAAGCATCGAAACTAAGATGCGAAGCGACATTCCTCACCTTCCCAGGATAATATACCCTGGTACCCATTTCTGCCAACGGCTGGGTCGACCGTGGGGGTATATTTTTTTTTTTTTTTTATTCCAACCACGAGTACAATTCACACTGCTCCCAGCGGGAATTGAACACGGGTTGTCCGAACGTCGGTAGTCTAGTCGGGTGGTTTTCCCAACTAGGCTACCGAGGCCCCCAATGAGGAATGGCAAACTACCTTCTTATATTGCCTAGACTAATCATGACAATCTTCTATCTACAGTGCATCGTATGAGTTCTGTTGTTGACTGTTTTCCATGCCATGACACCAAGCTATCCAGTATTCTCTCTCTTTTTTGTCCGCGATCTCTCTTTCCTTTTATTTTGCCAGTTGTAACCAAGTATTTCAACTTTCCTCTTCTCATGATGTGCCCGAAAAATGTTGATTGTTTTTTTTCTGATGTTTTTTAGAAGCTGCCTTTTATTAGATATTAAATTGTGATTTGTCATGATTCTATCTATCTATCTATTGACCTTTCGAGCCGTAACCGGCCCATAGGGCGTAGACCAAGATACACCTTCTCCTATATGAATTTTTTGTTCTAGCAATTTTCTTTTAAAGATATTTTATCAAATCTCGCCATCTGTCTCTGTTCTGTGCAAGCAGTTCTATCTCATTGAGGTAGCCGATTCCTGCTGCTCTTGCCTCTCTCATCAATGTTCTTCTCAGTGTCGCCCTGGGTCTTCCTCTTTTTCTTTTACCTGTTGTTTCCCATATGAGAGCTTGCTTTGCTATTCGATTATTACCCCTTCTCATCACATGTCCAACGTATGACCATCGTCTTTTCTTTATTACTGAAGATATTAGCGGTTGATTGGCGATTTCTCTAATTTCCTCGTTTGTTTTGAATTCGTTCCATTCTATACCAAGTATTTTCCTTAGACATTTATTTTCGAATGCGTTCAACTTTGTTTCTATATCTCTTGTTGTTTTCCAGCTTTCACACGCATACGTAAGGGTTGATAGTACATTTGATTTGAATAGCCTAAGTTTTGTGTTTGTGCTGATGAGTTTTGATTTCCACAACTATTCAAGGCTTCTGAAAGACATTGCTGCTTTAGCCATTCTGATTCTAATTTCTTTGCTCGTATCGAGAAGGGGATATCATTTTTCGGGCACATCATGAGAAGAGGAAAGTTGAAATACTTGGTTACAACTGGCAAAATAAAAGGAAAGAGAGATCGCGGACAAAAAAGAGAGAAAATACTGGATAGCTTGGTGTCATGGCATGGAAAACAGTCAACAACAGAACTCATGCGATGCACTGTAGATAGAAGATTGTGGAAGGACATGATCGCCTACGCCAACCGGTATGACACATGATGATGATGATGATGATCTTGGTAAGCTCTTTGTTCTGCGGGTGTACCTTACATTGACCCTATTTTGAGATATTCTCAACGTCTCTTCTATAAGGTTAAAATGAAAGAAGAAGCCGACCTAGCCACTTCTCTGAAGGAATTTCAAGAATGTATGGTACGTCTCTTTTGTTCTTAATTAACCATTTCCTCATCATAAATAAATGGCGAAATAGAAATCTGTTCACAAAGCATTCTAAAGTATCTTGAAAACAATGCTATTTAAAACTTGTTCTACAATTTAATTGTGTGCACACTTTTAATGATTATGTGTACGTTTGGATGTCTGGTAAAATATGATGTCTTTGGCACAGTTGTTTGTTTTTGATACTTTAGTTCATGGGCTCAATTGTGTATTTTTATGAAGATAATATACACACGCGTCTTCGAATATATATTCCAAGTGATTAGAAGAAGCTGTGTTTTAAAGTTTAAAAACATGTGTGGTTAAATTGAATATTGCATCCCCGAAACTCTTACATTTGTCTTCATCTTGATAATTCTGTATTATGAGCATTAACCATTGAAATATAATTCCTACATAAATACTCACTTTGCTGAAAAAAAAATTACACTGTGCGTCTGGTGTCACAAATTGGAACCAGTTCCATAAAATAAACTCTGTTTTTTTTTAAATTTCCTGTCAATATGGCGGATAGGCGACAAGAACCGTTAAAGGCTGTGTCTGAAAAGTGTTCCTTGTTGCAGTTTCCTCATATTCAAAGTCCGGCTTGCTGCAGGAGCTACTGAATTAAGTGCTCTGTGCACACCGTGAGCTGTGCGTTTCAACCGTTTTGATCGTGTTTCGATATTCCGATTGCTCACGATGAATGATGATATTGTATGACGGGGAAGAGATGGCTATGTTCACTTTCAGTGCGGTTTCGCCTGATGTCTTTTGGCGTGTGCTGAGACTGCTATGATGGGGACTGCAGCTACCTTTCTTTGTTTGGGAGATGAGATATTAACTCAGATGATTCCACTGGCACTGGCGGTGGAGCAATTATGGATCGTTTGCAGTGAAACCAGGGTCTTCCATAACCATAACCATAACAAACTTTGTTTGCGAATGAATTGATGTATCAGGATCAGATTCACCTATACGAATCTCATAATACATTTCAAAGAGCAGAACTAAAATGTAACTTTGAAATGAAAACAAACAGGCTGTGTAATGGACGTTAAAAGTTAACCTTAGTCAAAAAAGGCCATGCCATTTTTAGTTGTAATCTTACAAATGTTGTTCCGCTTGTGTACGAACATGACTAGAGCCCAGTACACGCCCATCGTTCTTAACATTGATAATTTGTGAGAGTTGTCTCAATTTGTAACACGCACACAAAAAAGTAACATTTTTACTTGAATATTTGTATTTGAATGATAGTTTAGCAGTTCTTCTGTCCTTCCTCATTTGCCTTTCAGCGTCGAGAAAAGATATAATTTGCGGTCTTTTGCTCTTCTGTTCGCCTCTCCTGCTGTTACGTTTCCTAGTGTTTCTAATATTATGTCAGTCCCTCTAATTCGTGGTCGATCCTTGGATCTGGTGTCCATTGTTTCTTCCTAATATTGGAAATTAGCTCTCTTTTTGCTTTGGCCTCTTTCAGAACATTTTCATTATTCGTCTTAGCTTTCCATGGTATTCTCAACATTCTTCTGTAAAACCACATGTCTACAGACTCCATTCATTTTCTTGTCTGTTGACCTATTGTCCATGATTCACATCCATATGTTAAGACTGGCTATACATAACATTTAAGAGCTCTTTTTCTTGTTTCTGTTGTCAAAAATGGATTGCATTGAATCTTCCTTATTTTTGGGAAAGCTGCTTTTGCCTGAGCCATTCTGCATCTCACCTCTTTTTGGATATATAATGGGAGGAAATATGTGTTTTTTCTTCTTTTTTTGTTTACTTTCGTGTAAAGACACATATTATGAAAAGAACTAATTTAATTGAATTTAATCACAAAAATGAAACATTTTAAGATACATCTCCTTCAAATATTTGGATATATAATGGGAAGAAATACGTGTTTTTTTTCCCTGTAAAGTCACACAATAAAAAGACCAATGAGGAAGTTCTCAAAGAGGCCAACACAAAAAAGGGAGCTCTTAAAAAACATCAGAAAGAAGAAATCAACATTTTTCGGGCACATCATGAGAAGAGGAAAGTTGGAATACTTGGTTACAACTGGCAAAATAAAAGGAAAGAGAAATCGCGGACGACAAAGAGAGAAAATACTGGATAGCTTGGTGTCATGGCATGGAAAACAGTCAACAACAGAACTGATACGATGCACTGTAGATAGAAGATTGTGGAGGGACATGATCGCCTGCGCCAGCCGGCATGGTACATGATGATGATGAAAGTCACAAATCATAAACATAACTAAAGCATCAGAGACAAACAACTGTGCTGAAAGAAATTTGGACAAAGATAGAAGCCACTGTAGATCTCGTAGATCACTGATGGATAAATATCACCCTCCCACAGTTCACTCCGCCACATGAGTGTGCCAACTGGAGACCTCCAGGCTAGGATTTGATTTCATATTTTCTCTGCCGTTAAGCCTGAGCTCTGAGAAGCAGACCACCCCTTACAATATGTATTTCTACATCACAGTTGTTTCTCATTGAAGCTTTAGTTCTTTTCCCCATTTGTGTCTTTCAATTAAATAACAAACATAAGCTTCTTCTATTATACATTCAAAGCGATTAGAAACAGTTCTACCTTAAAATAAAAAAAAAATAAAAAACTGTTGTGGTTAGAAATGGAATATTGCAGCCGCCGATACTCTCAAATTTGTCACATTTTTTTAGCTTTTTTTTTTACAGGCATCTTTCTATTAAAATATCGGTCTAAGATGAATGCTTACTTTAACTAAAAATGTTTCGTTTAGTCTGTGGGTCACATACTGGAACCACTTCCAAGAAAATATCACTTTTAAGTGCGAGAATAATATACTAGACTGAAAATTTGGGGTTTTTTTTTCATCCGTAACTGCTTCAAAATTCCGAAGATTAGAACTAAAAAGCCACTATGAGATGAAATTGAACAGCTGTGTGCTCTACCTTCTTAAGATTAAAACAAACAAAAAATCATTTTAATACAATTCAACATTCTAGTTTATTTTCTGCTAAAAATCGACATTCAAAGTTCCACTCAGAGACGTAACGATAGCCAGAGCCCGTAGCAAGGAAGATATTCATTCTCCACTTGTTGTATTATTACTACATTATTCATTTATTATTACTACTTTCTTTATTTTTTTTATTTTTTATACATTCTTTATTTTTTAATTATTATTACTTTCTTGCTTTATTTTATTACTAATTTCTTTTTTTTAATTGTATTTATTATATATTACTAATTTCTTTCTTAATTATATTTATTATTACTACATTCTTTCTTTCTTTTATTTATTATTACTACTTTTTTACTTTATTTTATTTATTATCACTAATCTATATATTTATTTATTTTATTATTATTAATTTTTTTCTTCGCTGTATTTATTATTACTACTTTATTCATTTATATTATTATTATGATCACTACTTCATTTATTTATTTTATTTACCTTTACTACCTTATTTTTTTTCTTTTAAAATGTGCACCCTTAATAGAAGTATAACGTTCTGGGCAATCACCTTCCAGACGTCTTCCCCCCCCCCCCCATTCTTCTCATTATACGCATGACGTTTCGGCTCTATAGGCCTTCAGCAGGAATCAGTTTTACTTAACTATGTAAGGCTAATTTTTTTTCTTTACACATGTTTGTGTAGTTTGTTGTTCCTGCTGAAGGTCTAATGACCCGAAACATCGTTCAAATTTGTGTCGTCCATCAATTAAGTAAAGCTTTAACCATTCCAATTTTTGTTCTATTTTATTTTTTTTTATTTCTTCTTTACAATCAGCTTTACTTTAACTTCAATTGTTATGCATTTCGTTGCCTCGACCCCTGATGTATTTTTACATGTTTCCTTTTGGAATGAACTAACTAGACAGCATATGAGGTTGTGAAGCCTGAACAACACAGAATCACCATACACCTTACAACACCAGTTTTCGCTCTTGAGTAAAGTACTCTAACGCACAGATTAATTTTCAGAGATAATCAGCATCATCAGGTGCCAGGCCGGTTGATGTAGGCGTCCATCTCTCTCTCTCCACATCACTCACTTCATGCATGTCATAATTTCAGTGGGTGATCTTATATTATGCCATTTTGATAAGTTGTTCAATATTTTTGCCTTTTTGTTTTCCATTGCTTTTCTTTCCATTCGTTATGCCCGTAGTTATGGCTTTGTTAATGCCTTCTGTTCACGTTACATGCCTAATAAATGTAAATTGTATCTTCGTTATTATTTTGGTAAATCCGGTTTCTCCAACTCGTTTTAAACATTCTTCATTTGTAATTGTTGCTATCCATGGAATTCGTGGCACTTTTATGATAAAACAAATCTCAGCTGCTTCTAATGTTCTTTATGTTGTCTTGCTGTCTTCTATAACTCACTTCCATATAGTAGAACATGTTTGATGTATCACTTTAGGACTCGTTCTCTAACATTAATTGTTAATAAATTCTTACATAAGATGTTTTTCATTCGAATATGTTTCAGAGATCATAGCAAAGTACCGCGCACGCCAAGTGGCGTACAGGGAATATCGTGTTAGCGACCATACATTTTACAGACCCTCGGCACATGATTTTTGGGATAATGTGGTTGGTGTTACGTCCGTGCCGCTTTACTTTCCCAGAAGAAAATCCGGTACCCATTAAAGACTGGGTGAACCGGAAGCCGTCGATTGGGATCGATCCCTACCTCTTGTTCCTTGTAGTCCAGTTCACTAACCACTGAGCTATTGCGGCTCCCAATTTTCAAAGATCATAAGCTTTCTAAATCAAGAGATCAATCAACGTGACACATGGCAGGTCCCTGCAGAATGAACTGGGAGGTATCCTCATCATAACGTCAGCACGGGTAATGTGTATGGGGATTATATGTTGCTCAAGATTGATAATTCCCTTCTTCTCAGTGTCAGTTCGTTTCAAAAGAACCCGGCGGTGCTATGTTTGTTTCCAGGAATTTTACCGATTAATCATGATGATTTTTGCCTTCTTATATTATGGCGTTTGATAAGTTTATAAAATGGTAGGAATAAAACCCTGCCAAGAATATATAGAACAACAACTTAAATGGTTGGCCCACCTGGTCAGAATGAATGCGCACCAATCACTATGAAGGGCGTTCTTCTCTAGAATGCATGAAAAAAGACCAAGAGAAAGACCTAGAAGAAATGGATAGATGCAGTGACATAGACATGTAACAACAAAGGAAAATCACTAATTCAGACAGTTCGAGCAGCTCAAGAACGACAAATGATATAACCACGACACTTTTTCGGTATCAGTGAGAAAGAGAAAAGAAGAAAGAAGAAAGATGAGTTTATGCTTACTTAGAGTGAGGTACGAGATGAGTTCTTGCCTACTTTTAGTGATGAGCGTTATAAGTCAATGCTTAGCTATGTTAAGACGCACGACATAATTTATAATAAGAAGCATGATGAAGTTATGTTTACTTACAGTTATATACTAAAGTATATGTCATATCGAAGGAACAATCTTCATAAGGATAATAATAAATGGGGCAAATCCGTAACAAGTGCAACGCATCAAATACTTGGGCACAATAATAACATCAGATGGAAGATACATCACAGAATTACAAAAAAAAAGTGGAATAGGTCAGGCCAAAATAGTATTTCAGAAAATGAAAAATTCTTACACAACAAGTCTATGTAGATTGAAGTGAGAAAGAGAGTTCATCGGTTCTATAAAGAGTCATTTCTGACCAATGAGATCGAATCATGGACGGTAGACAAACAAATAAAAAGACGATTAGAGGTCAGAGATGGAATTTCTTAGAAGAATGTTTAAAGTTTTCTGGACAGTTAAAAAGACCAAAGAGGACATTCTCAAAGAGGTCAAACAAAAAGGAGCTCATGAAAAAGATCAGAAAGAAACAATAAAACATTTTGTTCACACAAAGAGAAGGGGAAAGTTGGAATCCCGTTATTGAGTTATTTGCTGGTCGTCATCATTGCACTTCGAATACGTCCATAGGTGCTCAGATCCCCTCCTAAGCAAGTCTCGCGTGTCCAGCGACTGACGACTCCAGTTCAGGAAAGTTGGAGTGTTAAAACTGACAGAATACTTGGGAAGAGAGATCGCGGACGACATAGAGAAAATATATTAGATTGCTTGGTGTGATGGCATGGAAAAGAGTCAACAACAGAATTGATATGGCCTGAAAGTCACGTGTAGCTGATGTAACAGAATTCGGGAAATCGAATGAAGATTCCACTGCAAGATACCCCGAAGCAACACTAGTCAAGTACAGTTCGCTAATTATCAATAGAAAATTTGAAGGATAAGGATGGTGTAAAGGTAAAAAGGTAAAGGTAAAGTACGAGACTTGAACCGGCGTCTTAGCACGCGAGTATTATACCCATATGTGCTCGGCCGCCTATCCAGAAATGTTCGGATATTTCTGTATAGTGTAGCCTCAAGCATCGAAACTAAGATGCGAAGCGACATTCCTCACCTTCCCAGGATAATATACCCTGGTACCCATTTCTGCCAACGGCTGGGTCGACCGTGGGGGTATTTTTTTTTTTCCAACCACGAGTACAATTCACACTGCTCCCAGCGGGAATTGAACACGGGTTGTCCGAACGTCGGTAATCTAGTCGGGTGGTTTTCCCAACTAGGCTACCGAGGCCCCCAAGGATGGTGTGTTTATTTACTGGCGAGGTGCATGGTGAAGATGACACTGACGACGATTACTATAATAATATGTTGAATGATATTCATGTTTTTTCATTCATTAAATAAGAACAACTAATTTTAACATTATTTGTATTGCAACATAACTTTGTAAGAATTGTTATTCTTTCACTGACAGAACGCCAAGATCAATGAAGTGTTGGAAGCTCTGCAACGTGAACAGGCAAACGGAAGCTCCTTACCAATAGAACACAGTGCGGATGATGATGACACTAAATGGGAACGTACTTCTAAGACAAAGGAGAACAGTCAAAGCACAAGTGAAGTTATAATACCAGAGGATTCGAAATGAGGAAAACATTTACATTCATAAATTTATCATGATGTGCCATACGGTTTGACGTAGGCGAATATGTCCTTCCACAATTCTCTGTCCTCAGTGCATCTTATCAACTGATATTTACCCTGTCATGAAACAAAGTTTCTAGTATCTTCTCCCTATGTCGGGCGATCTCATTATCTCAAGTTCCCTGTATATTTTCCATTTGTAAAAGAATATTTAAAGTTCCCTCTTCTCATGTGGTATCCGAAAAATGTTTCTGTCTAATCTTTCTTATGAGCTATCTTATTGTGTATTTTCCCCTTTGAGAATTTCCTCATTGGTCTTTTTAGCTGTCCAAGGAAATTTCTTCTGAGAAATGTCATCTTTAATTGTCTTGCATTTGTTTGCTTACTGTCCATGATTGAATTCTGACTTATAGAAGACAGTAATAGAGAGTAGACAAACAATCGAAAAGACAGTTATAAGCCACATAGGATATCTCAGAAAATTGGTGAGTGTTTCCTAGACAGCTAAAAAAAAAAAAAAAGACAAGCGACGAGATTCTCAAAGATTCCAATGTAAAATGAAAACTCATAAATGACGTCAGAAACAAACATTCGACATTTTCGGGCAACACCTAACAAGAAGAAAGTTGGAATACCTTGTTGTAACTGGCGAAATACAAGGAAAGAGAGGTCGCAGACGACAGAGACAGAACATGCTAGATAGCTTCCTGTCGTGGCACGGTAAATAGTCAACAAAAGAATTGATACGATGCACATGGACCTATAGGGAACCGCGATAGCTCAGTGGTTAGTGAACTGAACTACAAAGGACAAGAGGTAGGGTTCGATCCCAATCGACGGCTTCCGGTTCATCCAGGCTTTAATGGGTACTGGATTTTTTTCTGGGAAAGTAAGGCGACACGGGCGTAATACCGACCACATTACACCAACAATCATGTGCCGAGGGTCTGTAAAATTTATGAACACCATATTCTCTATTCGCCACTTGGCGTGACAGGGGTAAAAAAAAAAAAGTAAAGTACTCCCGACACGCCAAGTGGCGTATAGGGAAATACGGTGTTAGTGACCATATATTTTACAGACCTTCAGCACATGATTTTTGGGGTAATGTGGTCGGTATTACGCCCGTGCTGCTTTACTTTCCCAGAAAAAAATCCGGTACCCATTTAAGGCTGGGTGAACTCGGAAGCCATCGTTTGGGATCGAACCCTACCCCTTGTCCTTTATAGTCCAGTTCACTAACCACTGAGCTATCGCGGCTCTCCCGTGACGGGGGTGCTTTTTTTTTTTTTTTTAAACAGTGGACCCATAATTTTGAAAGTTCGTGATCGCTTACATTAACCGGCATGGTACGTTATAATGATTATATTATATATCCAAGAAAAACTAACAAGGCACAGTCCTGGAATTACCTGGTGTGTAGGAGCAAGAAGAGTGGTGATTGGTGGGAGAAGAAGACACCGGCAGTTGCGTCGTACATTTTACAACTACTATTAGTCTCTAAAGTGTGTGCTTTTGCCTGGACAGCACTGAACAGGGCACCTGTACCACATGTTGTAATTGCCCCTTTCTTCTTATACAATTATGTCGGGCATACCATGTTTTTTTTTTTTTTTTTGCGTGCCTTGTTTTAGCAACTAATCCATTCGTGGCTACCTTCCAGTAAAACTCTCTCTTTATACTTCATTAACAACAGCCAATGTTCGGTGAGCAATGATGATGACTCGCTAATAACTCACTAACGCAATAACTCAATAACTCAATAACAACAGCGAGTCTAACACATCCAGGAATCAAAACTGTCCGCTTTTTAAGCTGTGTCTTGTTTTTTTATTATAAAAAGGCGATATTTAAAACAAAAAAACAAAAGCATATATACAAGTAATTGGAAAATGCAGTTTATTTACACAAAAGGTATACAGCGTACAAAATAAGGTAAAGTAACAATAACAGATAACAATAAATACTCCACCGTGTTGTTACCTTTTGGTAAAAGTTATCACTACTTTTCATGAAGATAAAAAAAAAAGTAGTAGAATCGTTCGTGTTTGGATTTACAGAAAACACCGATAACAACTAGCAACATTTGGGAAGGATAATTATTATTTACATAGCAAATGCAAGAGTAAAATAACATTGCAGGATTGAATATGTAAAATGGCAATGCAACAATAGGTGATGTGAAAGATCAATGTTTAAATACACCAACAGGAAAGAACATGAGATAAACAAGCAACATTTGTAAATAGGCGTTTATATTTAAAATAGTAAATTAGTATCTTAAGAACTTGTTCTTTTGTGTTGTATGTTCATATGTACGATTTATAGCAATGAAGGAGATTGACATCTAGGAGTTCAAGATGCTAGATTGTGTTTGAGTTGTAAACGGCCATCACGTTGGCATGGTGTCTGCAGCAGTAGAAGAAAACTCTTTATACAGAGCTTTGCGGCAGGAGGCAATCTGATCATCAGAAGCGAACCCGTCGAGCAAGTGTTTCGGCTCTTTAGCTTCTTGACACTCTAGGGGAGGTAGACCCGCCTAGGTCATGACTCTCAGGCGTCGACCTCCTGCTGCATTTAACTCTTAAGGCTAACCCTATATTTGGTATATAATAACTATGCTTATAGTGCGCTACACTTCTGGCCAAACCTATTGTCTATACTCGGTCGTAAACGACAGCCTTTGTATTTAACCCAACACACTTATGGAGGCTGACTAAAACGACTATCATCTTCCATTATTGCTCAAGATCAAATTCTCTATATGACCCTGGAAACAGAAATAATTATTCTTGTTTCCACACAAGTAGGCATGGGATATGAAAGGCAAACCCGATACAAATAACATGTTTCTGTCGGATGTGTTTTAATTAAAACAACTTTGCAGATGTCGCAGCTTGCTGTAAACCATAATACAACGCACCGTACGCCTATCTATCATCCCTTTAATAATGAACGATAAAGATGAGAAGTCGCAGGGATATCGTAAACAAAAACAAACTCAACAATTTGCTTCTAGTAGTTAATGTATCAGGTACCATGAAGTTGAAAAAAAGTCTGTCGTGCCTTTTCTGCCATAAAGATTTTCAACTTTTAGTCTTATTACCTGCAACATTGAAATATTTTCGCGACATCACGTGACATAAATCTTTGCTATTGTTGTGAATGGTAGGGCGTATATAGTATGTGGAGTCACGGGTTCACCGGCGTAAAAAGTTCTAAGGGGCGGAATTTCAAAAGAAAAAAAGTAGGTTGGGGCTCAATACTTTTCATGCTCGGGCCGCTGACCGTCCACGCTACGCCAATGTTTATAAAGCATACAAGTCTACCTTACTTGCGTCCAATCATATTTCTTTCTTTCTTACTTTCTTTCTTCCTGTCCCGTAACCCACAGCATCTTTCTCTAAAGCTGCTGTCCTATCTTCCCACTCGTTATTTACATGTACGCCCTTGTAGCTACCGGGGCCTTGATCATGGTCAGACGTGAAAAAAATATAAATCCACTGTCACGAGCAACGCAATGTCATCAGCGACGACTAATGAGGTTTGGGTCACGGTCTTCGTCGTTGTTACGGAGTTTGTTCACCTGTGCTGAGACCATCACCAGTGCTTTCGCTAGTGTGTGGTGGGCTTGCTTGCTCAGGAGAGGATCTAAACATTATATGGAGTTGTCCGTCCGTTGTGCAATGAAGGTGATCTGTCGACTAAATTAAACTGCATGGTCGACATGACCTGACCAAAACAGAGTGTATGCACTCTCTTACGGTAACCTCTCCTCTTTTCACATCACCTCTCTTCTCTTCTACATCATTCTCACACTATTCCGAAGAAAAGAATCTACTAAAATTGTCTACCCCCCCCCCCCCCCCCCCCCCACCGAGAGAAAAAGTCTCGTAATTCCATAAAGGGCAAATAATATTTGAGACAAAAAGAAAGCAAATAAATAATATACATAAGTCAAGGAGGGGCAAGAAGAGCCTCATAAGCATATGAGTGCTTTAAAGAGCTAAATAAACACGAAGTAAACTCTAAAACAGCATCAAATAAAATACAATAAGATCTTTATATCTTCATCGAAATATGATGATGTATAAGTAATAGTGAATAACAATAGACAATTATCGAAATCACGTAGACAAACATGGTGCACATCAGCTCTGGAAAGACGTGAGAATATAATGTCTGCCTTGTGATACTGTTGGGAAGGAGTGAGAATATAATGTCTGCCTTGTGATACTGTTGGGAAGGAGTGAGAATATAATGTCAGCCTTGTGATACTGTTGGGAAGGAGTGAGAATATAATGTCTGCCTTGTGATACTGTTGGGAAGGAGTGAGAATATAATGTCTGCCTTGTGATACTGTTGGGAAGGAGTGAGAATATAATGTCTGCCTTGTGATACTGATGGAAGAAGTGAGAATATAATGTCTGCCTTGTGATACTGATGGAAAAAGTGAGAATATAATGTCTGCCTTGTGATACTGATGGAAGAAGTGAGAATATAATGTCTGCCTTGTGATACTGTTGGGAAGGAGTGAGAATATAATGTCTGCCTTGTGATACTTTTGGGAAGGAGTGAGAATATAATGTCTGCCTTGTGATACTGTTGGGAAGGAGTGAGAATATAATGTCTGCCTTGTGATACTGTTGGGAAGGAGTGAGAATATAATGTCTGCCTTGTGATACTGTTGGGAAGGAGTGAGAATATAATGTCTGCCTTGTAATACTGATGGAAGAAGTGAGAAATATAATGTCTGCCCTGTGATACTGATGGAAAAAGTGAGAATATAATGTCTGCCTTGTGATACTGATGGAAAAAGTGAGAATATAATGTCTGCCTTGTGATACTGATGGAAGAAGTGAGAATATAATGTCTATCTAGTGACTCTGATGGAAAGGAGGGAAAATATAAAGTCTGCTTAGTGTCATTTTTTCATGACTGAAAGGTTAAATGATAGCACGATACAGACTTGAATTATTAACATCAAAGTTTTGCAATTTAAAAAATTAAATTCTTCTTAAACTCAACAGTAATAAAGGTATAGGCAATGGCGTCTCATAAATTCAGTAATAATTCATTAATAAAACAGTAATAAAACAGATTAATAAGTTTAGTACATAGGATGTTATTAACATGAAATGACAGATGTACAGCGGAGGTTATGTTCAGAGTAATACCAGCAAAAGCAGTATTTATATAAAAACAGATAATCAAATTATATTTTAAAATGCGCAGCCCACCTTTATATCATCAGAAATAATAAATAGATTTGTCAGTGCTATATAGAGCTAGTCCTGCCACAGTTCGGTATAGAACAGAAATGTGGGATGATGATACGTTCTCTAGATATGAACGTTATCATTGACGGCTTCAAGAAGTATGAAAGTGTTTGGAAAGATGACAATTATAAAATAAATTACCTTATGACTCACGCCAGAATGAAACAGTCATTATTATTGGCTGGTGTAATGTGAATGGTGCCACTATATAATATTGTGACAACTTGAAAATTTAAGGACAGAAAAAAAAACAGAAGGAAACAGTGGAGATTAAATATGCGTCTTTAAAGAATGCCACTTTAGGTACAAAGAAACAGTTATTTAAAAATAAATAGACACTAATCTATGAACAAACTATCGACTGCAGCAGTTGCTATAGTTTTTGAAGTAGTCGAAAAAAGAATGGAAAAACTAGAAGGAAGAAAGAAGTAGAAGAAAAAATAGTATACTATAAGAAGGGAGTAATTTGGTCGGTATTACGCCCGAGCCGCTTTACATTCCCAGAAAAAAATGAGGTACTCATTTAAGGCTGGGTGAACACGGAAGCCGTCAATCGGGATTGAACCCGATCTCTTGTCTTATGTAGTCCAGTTCACCAACCACTGAGCTATCACGGCTCCCTCTTCTGTGATGTATTCACCCAATACAGCTGTGACAAAACATCAATTATTATTCCCTCCACATTCATGTCCCCTTTGTACGTCATCAAAGCTACTGTTGGTGTTATATGCTACATCAATAACGAAACTATACGACATTATCCTACTACTGCGATCTGCCGAGGGGTTGATATACAGGAGCCAATAATGAAACAAAGGAAGAAAGATACTTCAGTCAATGTACACAATATCTATCTTCTATGAACTCATTATGGGTATTTCAATTTAACTCTGATGTGTTTATTACGTTGGCTTAGTCCGCATGCATATTCGATATAATTATTGTGTCTTTACATTAGTCTTATATGTACTTAACTAGCATACGTAATCATGTTTTACTGGTAGGACACTTCCCAGCATACATTATTTTTAATACGGAAATACTATTATTTAAAAAGTATGATATAGGAGAAAGTTCATGGATTCATATAACTGTAGAATCTCTAAGGCAGTGGTTTCCAACCCATTGGTTGCGAGGGCTTTCTGTTGGGTCACCGGGTAGTTGTGAGCTATGAACATTTTTAAAGGGAAACAAAAACACCACGCGTCCAGCACAGAGATTTGTTTGCCGTAAACGTGTAACGATCTTTCGTTCGTTGTGACGAAGTCCGTTCTCTGCTTACCATATCACCATCATCCCCGATGATGTACAAGATGAATTCTTGCATCTCTGGAATGATTCCTCGGCACACAACTTATTTGATGAAAAACTGCTGACTCAGTTCTGGTGTGTGTATCGGCCATTCCCATATGTCACCTTGCTTGCGTTTCGAGTTTTACTTCCCTTTGCTTCTATATATCTCCGTGAGAGAGAATCTTCAACATTTCTTCAACTTAAAACCAAAACAAGAAACAGAACAAATGTTGAGAATCTCATGACGTTGGCATTAGCGAAAACTAAACTGTTAACTTTTTAGCTTCTCAGTGAGTTATAATTTCAATCATCGCATACAATTTGACGAAAATTAATATTATTTTGAATTTCCTGTGTTTTTAATGACCCAATTGTCATTTTTATGATAATAATATTTTTTATTATATAGGGGATCGTTGGCTATTTTGCCTATAAATTAGGGTCGCGACTCTAAAGAGGTTGGAAGCCGCTGCTCTAATGCTTTCCAGAGCGGAGAATATGATGGACTCAAGAACCCAATCAATAACTCACAGGCTCTCTTCTCCTCCAGAATTAAATAGGAATATTTACATTAAACTTTACATTAAAAAATAACAATAATAAAACATTATTTCAAAATTTAAAAACATGAAATGTATAAAAAACATGAATACAGACTACGATAATTGTAAATAGAAGAAATAATGTTCCTCGCGGGTACACTTTTTCCACCGGTGCACATTCACATAAGGAGCCGTAACTCATGTTTGATATCCAAAACTCTTCTGAAATTAAAACCTAAATCCTTGACTGCATTACATTAATATAAACAAACAGATGACCGTATGTAATTAAATATAACCATGTTGTTTGGTGGTGAATACCGTCGACTTTTATAGAAAAAAAATGCATGCTGTCAAATGAATGAACTGAATGGTTGCATAACAATATTTTCTTTAAAAGAGAAACTCATGACTTGATTGACAGGAAACGGTTCCTTGGAAGATCTGGGTTACAACTCTGAAACAGAAATCAAAGGGGACACAATTAATGCTTTTGTTGCAAATTAAACTCATTTGAGCCAGAAGACTAATGTAATTAATGTTTCCGTTAATAATCAACGATATGCTACCTTCAAAGCTTTCTATAATCTTAATTAATTAATTAGTTCATTCATTGACTCATAGTCCATGCCCGGAACCGTTGGATATCATTTTCATCCATAACTCATCAATTCATCGATGAGGTTGGCTGTTTAACAGTTGAACCGTTGACCTTTTCCCGTTCCACGCCATCAAACTATCCAACATCTTCCATTTGTCTGTCTTTCATGCTAATTTTTCTTGTTGTTACTGACTATCCCAACCTGCATCTTCTCCACACATGACACACATGCCAGGACTGCTTTCCCCCTAATTTGTTGTATAATCCACCTCTCTTCATTTGCCCCTTTAATGATCTCTTATTTGATTTTTGGGCTGCTCATGGTATCGTTGGCATCCTTCTACACAAATAAACAAAACATTTCGGCGCTGTATCTATTTGTTTACTGTCCATGTTTTTTTATATTCTTAGTTTCTTCAATTAAACCTTTGAGTATTGAGATACTGAGTCTTGAGTTATTGAGTTATTCATGAATTATAATAGTACTCCAAACATATCCAAGGGTGCTCTGATCACTACTTAGTGTCCAACGACTGACAACCCCAACTCATATAATTAACTTTTGACTAAACTAAATTATAAAAACTAAGGAAAACAAGTTCGTGGCTGTATATACAGCATAAAAGAAGTATTTATGCCATACATTTACACATTGGTATTTCATGTTTCAATATCATCATCATCAACATCACCATCATCGTTGAGTGCCGTCTCCGCATCGAAGGTTGACTACCATGGAGCGCCATTCCATTCTGTCTCTTGCTTTGATAGTTCAGGTTGTCATATGCTGACTTGTCCATCTTTTGATATTACTCGTCCATGTTAGCTTTGGTCTCTCTTTGTCTCTTTTATCTTTTATTTTCCTTCCAAAATTACCTTTAGTGGGTTATTGTGTCTTCTAACATTCCCACAAAATCTAAAACGTTTATATATATATATATATATATATATATAACGTTTACTCTAAAGAACGTATATGATGTAAGTGCAAGAATGGCATATTTCCTTGATGATCAACTTCAGAAATACCTAATTTAGTCACATAGAACAGGCGGCTTGATCTACTTCTAAACGTGTCCACGATTGGAGCAGTGGTCAGCCTCTAGATATAGAGGCGTGCTGTGATAATAGTATAAGAATAACCAGCCGAGTTCCGTAAAACGAAGTCAGGTGGTGATTACAGAGGGCTGGGTGAATTAGTTGCGTCGGATAGCAAATTCTACAAAACATCCCATATAGTCCCTATGACGTGGTCATCGGCGAGTCGGAGGTGTAATAATCCCCTCTCCGAGTAGATGCAATCCAAGAGCCTAAAAATGGCAACCGACCTAGGAGAAGGTCAATTCTGATTATAAACCCCCGCTGTCTTGCAGGTACCCGTTCACGGAATAAACTTTGGGAGTAAACTCTGAGGAAAAATCCGGAGATGTAGTCCCTAAGGCAGTTCAGTGTTGATTTCAACATTGCTCTGGCAACTCCTGCAACATAGTGGAGAGAAGAAACTTGTTGTATGGGCTCGGCTGCGTAGAGAGAGGAGACATGTTGTATGGGCTCGGCTGCGTAGAGAGAGGAGACATGTTGTATGGGCTTGGCTGCGTAGAGAGAGGAGACATGTTGCATGGGCTCGGCTGCGTAGAGAGAGGAGACATGTTGCATGGGCTCGGCGCGTAGAGAGAGGAGACATGTTGCATGGGCTCGGATGCGTAGAGAGAGGAGACATGTTGCATGGGCTCGGCTGCGTAGAGAGAGGAGACATGTTGTATGGGCTCGGCTGCGTAGAGAGAGGAGACATGTTGTATGGCTCGGCTGCGTAGAGATAGGAGACATGTTGCATGGGCTCGGCTGCGTAGAGAGAGGAGACATGTTGTATGGGCGCGGCTGCGTAGAGAGAGGTGACATGTTGTATAGGCTCGGCTGCGTAGAGAGAGGAGACATGTTGCAAGGGCTCGGCTGTGTGGAGAGAAGAAACATGTTACATGGGCTCGGCTGTGTGGAGAGAAGAAACATGTTGCAAGGGCTCGGCTGTGTGGAGAGAAGAAACATGTTACATGGGCTCGGCTGTGTGGAGAGAAGAAACATGTTGCAAGGGCTCGGCTGTGTGGAGAGAAGAAACATGTTGCATGGGCTCGGCTGTGTGGAGAGAAGAAACATGTTGCATGGGCTCGGCTGCGTGGAGAGAAAAAAACGCATGGTCAACAACTTGTCTCTTTATATATTTGCCCAAGCTCGCGCCCGTAAGAGGACTCTAAAAAAAAAACTGACACAAAAAACAAACAGATTCATAGAAAAAGAGAATACATGGCGAAAGTAAAGAAAAAAATCCATTTCTATGGGCGCTTCAAATTTCTATTCAACTATGACGGACGTAGGCTACTGATGTAGTTTGTATTTGCTATTCCATTGTATTGTCTGTATAACGAGTGTCACAGCCTCCCTATAGAACTGTATGAATACCCATAATTTCCAGTCAAATCGTTGTTATGCCTCAGCGATAATGGTGATAATATCAAACTTTCTACGATTGGTCTCAATCTTTCCCCCTGATCTTTGTCATTGTTTACAAGTTTTCCCACGGCGCGTTGATCTAAAATTGTTCTAAAAAAATAAAAAGTAAAGTACCCCCCCCCCCTCCGTCACGCCAAGTGGCGTATAGGTAATATAGTGTTAGTGACCATAAAATTTACAGACCTTCGGCACATGATTTTTGGGGTAATCAGGTCAGTATTACGCCCGTAATGATATTCTCTAAGAGCTAGTTACAAATTACCTTTTTATGATATATCAAAATCCAGATGATTTATTTTCCTACACGTAGCTTATCTTTATACTGATGTGTGTGTGTGTTTTTTAACCGAATCTTATTAAGCTCAAATATGTTTTTAAAAATAAAATCAGCATTTAACATTTCTTGTTTGCTACTCGGAAAACCAGTGTTATTTTTATTATCAATATAATTATTATCTTCATCACCATCATTATTATCCTTATCGATAAGTACTACTGGTGTAGGTGATTATGTCTCTTCACACTTTTTAATCGCTTCTGTTTTTCTAATCAGATCTTTCTCTTTCTGCCATTCACATAATGACTACTGCAGATATGAAAAGTCATCTACGACATTCGGTATTAAAAAGATTGTAAATAAACGTAGATGCGTTTGACAAACGACATTTTTGGGGCAGGTTAAAAACACAACAGCCTATTAAAAGTAATATTTGAAGGGAAAATACAAGGTAAAAGATGCAAAGGCAGACCAAGACTAACATGGACGAGTAAAAGCAAAAGATGGACAAGTCAATCTATGGCAAATTGCACGATCAAAGCAAGGAACAGAGTGGAATGGTGAATCATGGTTGCTAAACTTCGTTGCGGAGACGGCACTCGAGGATAATGATGATAATGATGATGAGATGCGTTGTTTTGTGGTTATTTGTCCCTTTCTTTCCGACATATCCGACTTCAGCACGGGATTTTTGAGTACTTGATTGCCTTCCCTCTTTGTTCCCTACTCACGTGGCTAGACTTGATAGTCTGCTACTATGAGCACCGCTGTGAGGTGAAGTATGATCTTGATTATCTATGTTTGCCGATTTTGACGCAGACAGTCAGTTTGAGTCGCTGACTTTACTCAGTTGCCAGACGAGAGCCATGACGCACTATTTAACTCTTCTTAGTTCTGTTGGTGACTTCCAACCAGACCATTTTCTTTAACTGTTTGGTATCTCCTCTTTCTGTACCCCTCTCTATCGCTCCGTTTCTCAAAATAGTCCAGTTGAAGTATACCCCAACCGCTCCATTCTCAATACATTACAACAAGGTGAAAACCCACAATATAAACATTGATAAATGTTACTTTTGTTTTCTTATAAATGTAATTTTTTGTTATATCAAAACCTTTTTTTTTTAAAAAATCAAATTATGTCATGAAATTAATTTAAAATGTATAATTTAATGCAGAAGACAGAACATTCACATATTAGAAGTAAGTAGGAAAAAGGTAATCCTATAGCATGTAATACGTCGTGGACAGGGGGTGAAAAAATGTATCACCATACCCACACATTGTTTCAAAGTTACGGGGGGGGGGGCGCAGTTCTCTACCTCTTCCTTATTTCTTTTTCCCAAACTGTAAACCAGATACCTCTTCCTTTATTAACTAGATCGACTGGAGAGCATCAAGCTGCGTTTGACCCTAAGCTCACTAATCAGCTTGTATCGCGAAGACAGCTCTTTATGACTGAGCTACTGTCTCTATCTCATTGGTTACTCATTGGTTACTCATTGGTTATTGGTTATGGAAGGCCTCGGTATCACAGCAAACGAATTAAAATCCATAATTTCTCAACCGCCCGTGCCAGTGGAATCATCCGAATTACTAACTCATCTCCCAAACAAAGAAAGGTAACTGTAGTCCCCATCGTAGCAGTCTCAGCACACGCCAAAAGACATAAGGCGAAACCGCGCAGAAAGTGAACACATTATCTGTTCCCTGTCATACGATATCATCATTCATCGTAAACAAGCGGGATATCGAAGCAGGATTAAAACGGATGAGACACACAGCTCACGGTGTGCACAGAGCACTAAACTCAGTAGCTCCTGCAACAAGCCGGGTCTCTATCTTTAAGTACGTACTTTTCACTAATTTAGTTAGATATGAGCTGGCTAAAGAGTTCAATAAAACATTATTTTCATTGTTGATTTTTTGATTGGTTCTCATTTAATCAGCGCTAATACTGCGTTTCTTGCTATCAGATTTTAAAGTTGACATCACGGCATCCCAGATAAACCCAAAGGTGTTCAGCCAGTTTCAGCATGTAGCGTAGTTTGCACACGTTTATTGTTCCGTTAGCACCTGTTATATATATATATATATATATATATATATATATATATACACTGTCCTACAATGTGGTTTATTCTGTTATATATATATATACACTGTCCCACAAAGTGGTTTACCTGTTATATATACACTGTCCCACAATGTGGTTTATTCTGTTATATATACACTGTCCCACAAAGTGGTTTACCTGTTATATATACACTGTCCCACAAAGTGGTTTACCTGTTATATATACACTGTCCCACAAAGTGGTTTACATTGTTTGAATGTTAATAACATAACTTTTGCTGAAGGAACAGCAACAGGTGCTGTCGCACATGTTAAGGAAGGCAATTGTGCCAGCTGTTCACCCAAGTCTACCCAGGTGAAGATTGACCATTTTAGATATTTTTTTGTTCTGTTTTGAAATAGTATCGAACAAATACTGGTTTATTGTGCATATATATGGCCCTTTTCGTCTTGTCAGACGGTCTAGTGGAGGCTATTGTGTATTTTTGTGAGGTATTGTTTTCGCCGAACAGCTTCTCTCGTAGCTAATTCTACCAATGTTTGACAACCACACGCGGTCACAGAATGAACAAGTCAGGCCCACTGGTCAACAGGGTTTTCCATCCTTTTTCATGAGTCTTTTCTCTTCTAAGTGTTGCCTTAGCACATTCTCAAATGATGTTATACCGTTCCTTACATTCACTCCATGATGTGCAATCACTAGATAGATGTACCCAGTCATTTTCACAAATAGAGAAGTCATTTAGAGATGATTTACATATATCTCTATATCGTAGTTTAGGTCTGCCGATTTGGTTTTTTCCGTGTGTTAGTTCGCCATATAGTATTTGCCTGGGGATGCGCTTTTCTTCCATTCGCTGGACATGCCCCAGCTATCTTTTTCTTCGACATCTGAGCATCGACATGACTTCGACACTGTACATATGCTACAATAAATGTACCTACCGCCACATATACACGTATATTTATGTATCATATTATTTATTCACTGTGGCGATAATGAAACGTCCTTCGGTACATCATACATCTATCATATTTTCTTCAGCTTTGATAATAAAACATGATATAAAATGGGCTGCCTAGCGTCACGTGACTAGTACTTCTCACCGCTACCATAATTAATCTGTGCACACAATTGTTGCCTACCGTAACACGGTTAATATAAGTCATTATTCAACGCAACGATAACTAATCTATGCACAGTTGTGTTACCTACAGTCACATGGTTAGTACAAGTCATTATTCACCGGTACGATAATGAATCTGTGCACAATGGCTGTATCTACCGTCACATGGTTAGTATAAGTCATTATTCACCGGTACG
This sequence comes from Megaustenia siamemsis, assembly GCA_032433765.1. Lineage (NCBI taxonomy): Eukaryota > Metazoa > Mollusca > Gastropoda > Stylommatophora > Ariophantidae > Megaustenia > Megaustenia siamemsis. Next base: position 48,711,380 of record JAVIAB010000008.1, read on the forward strand.
ATAATGAATCTGTGCACAATGGCTGTATCTACCGTCACATGGTTAGTATAAGTCATTATTCACTGGTACGATAATGAATCTGTGCACAATGGTTGTACCTACCGTCACAAAGAATCTCGATTAAATTATCTTCCAATTCTTGAAGTCGATCGTAGTCTGGGACTTGGAAGAAATGTTTCTGTGGCGGGTAGTCACACATGTCTCTCACTTCCGGCTGCGGGGCTCCGCTGCCCACAAATATAATGTACACCTACAAAAGTTATTGAACAAAACATCAGCTCAAATTAATGATCAAACACAAGCTATTATCAAAATGATACAAGAATGACGAAAAAGTGTATGTTTGTGCAAATGGATTGTTATAACATTACAAAAATATCCCACATAACATTCGTGGTGGCTGTCCCACACCTTGGATGTGTCAGGGTTTTATTTTTTTTTTTAGAATTAAGGCATCATCATCAAGTACCGGGCCTGCTGGCTTAGGTGGTCATGTCTCTTCACAACTTTCGATCTCGACAGTTATTTATCATTTATGTTGTTGCCCTTCGCCAAGCCATTCTCTTAATTTTCTGGTATCTTTTCTGTTTGCTTCCCTCTATCTTTTCGTCCCTCCGTTTTCCCAGTTGTCACAATAACAATATATTTCAGTTGTTCTCTTCTCATTACATGGCCAAAAAATGATAATTAAGGCGCTGGAAAATAAAGACCACATGCTTAGTGCAGTCCCCGTCAGATGTTCTGATCGACGTTTTATTCAATCCAGATAAAATAAAAAATTAATTAATTAACAAATGTTTGTCCCAACATTGATTCGAACACGCGTTTGTTTTTTTTTTGGACAAAGTCTATATGGCCACCCTCTTTCTTACTTGAATAGCGTTGAGCCGTTAAGCGGATGTATATGCGCTGTGTCGTAGTTTACGACAAGACCACCACATCTGCTTCTTTCAGCCCGATACATCCGTCTTCAACATAGGTGGATTTGTTTAACCATTTTGCTTGGACAGCGGCCATTTTATGGCCTACTTTTTTCTATTTTTAACTGCCAATAGTTCATTAACGTGTGCGAGTGCATATGGGGCCTCCTGTATTTCACCGTTATTCCAGAAGGCTAAACATAGGACCTCACTAACCAGAGATCAGGGGTGAGTAAAGTCTTGCGGAAGCCACGGATCTGATGTAAAAAAATATTCCTACCACCTACAGTGGGTTGGAACCCGAAATCTGTCTATCCAGGGACACTGAATCAAGTGGAAAAACACAATTGTTAATTTGCAAGTCGCCACGTTGAAGTGAAGGACTCATGCTTCTGTCGGTTCGTGACTAAGGAATATAAGATGAATTAATGACACGTTCGCCATGCTATACTCATAGCGTCTTATATGCTTAGTTAAAATGAAAGTGTTCACTTACCTCAATGCCCTTGATCTGGGCACGACGCGTTTCTTTCAGTGCCTTTAATGGGAACTCTATGAACCCATCGATTAGGACAATCGCAATCTGAATGTGGACAGATGAAATAGACAAACACACGTGAAAGTTATCATAGAATCAATGTAAAATACATTAAAATGTTCCTTTTAATCTTGTCTCATCGTAATCATCATCTTGTGCCGTCTTCTCACGTATCGAAGATTAACTACCGTGTTGCGCAATTTTACCACGACTCTAACTTTGATGTCTCACGCTATCGTAACCTCTCATGTCTATCTTCCGACAGTGTCAGCCCACTTTGGTGTCTCACGCTATCGTAACCTCTCATGTCTATCTTCCGACAGTGTCAGCCCACTTTGATGTCTCACGCTATCGTAACCTCTCATGTCTATCTTCCGACAGTGTCAGCCCACTTTGATGTCTCACGTTATAGTAACCTCTCATGTCTATCTCCCGACAGTGTCAACCCACTTTGGTGTCTCACGTTATAGTAACCTCTCATGTCTATCTCCCGACAGTGTCAACCCACTTTGGTGTCTCACGTTATAGTAACCTCTCATGTCTATCTCCCGACAGTGTCAACCCACTTTGGTGTCTCACGTTATAGTAACCTCTCATGTCTATCTCCCGACAGTGTCAACCCACTTTGGTGTGTGCCTTTCCATGCTTCGTTAGTCTTGTATAAGGGGTTGCTGTTAATGGGCTTAGTGCATGTTGCTTTTTCGATCTTATGTCTGTCTAGACAGTAATACCCTAACATTGTATACATACCATTATCAATTAACGAACATAGCCTACTTATATAGTTTATTGAAGCCGTTGTTAGCCTGCAAGGACAAATTGGTAACAAAAAGAACAAAACGAATTGTGTGCACGCTACATCAGGACTACGCTTTGCCACAGGTTTGCTCTGAGAGAACACAACAACGTTGTTTCATATCATATTGAACATTACCGGCTTGTTGCAGGGGCTACTGAGTTAAGTGCTCTGCGTACACCGTGAGATGTGTCTCATCCGTTTTGATCATGTTTCGATATTCCAATTGTTTACGATGAATGATGATCTCGTATGACAGGGAACAGTTGGCTGTGTTCACTTTCTGCGCAGTTTCGCCTTATGTCTTTTGGCGTGTGCTGAGACTGCTACGATGGGGACTACAGTTACGTTTCTTTGTTTGGGAGAAGAGATATTAATTTGGATGATTACGCTGGCAAGGGCGGTTGAGCAATTATGGATTTTAATTCGTTTGCAGTGATACCGGGGCCTTCCATAACCAAATAACCAAAATATTGTATGATATAACAACACTGGAAAGTGGTAATGCACACTGTTTAATATGGCATGACACAAGCTAATAAGGTCATATTAAGATGAAAAGTAAATTATGAAATTACGACTTCACTAGAAAGTAAAATGCTGCAACTCAGTCTTCCGAGTGTCTGTGGGGTCCCGACAATGGGGAGGTGAACCATTATCACCTGCCAAGCATGAAGGTCATTTTCCGGTCTTCGCCGGTGCTATGGAGTTCGTTATTTTAAGTGCTGCCTTGGAGGCCTCGGTTGAGAAAACCACTCTACTGGGCTACCGACGTTCGCACAACCCGTGTCCCATTCCCGCTGGAACAGGTGTGAATTTTAGTCGTGGTTAGAAAAAACAAACCCGCGGTCGACCCAGCCGTTGGCAGAAATGGGTACTAGAGTAGTACTCTAGGAGGGTGACGAATGACGCCTCACATCGTGAATTTCGATGCTTGAAGCGACACTGTCCAGAAGTCTCCGAACATTTTTGGGTAGGCGGCCGAGCACATATGGGTGAAACCTCGCGTGTTAAAACACCGATTCAAGTCTCGTACTTGACCTTGACCTTTAAGTGCTGTCGCTAGTGTGTGACGGGCGTGCTTCATTCTGATCGAAGTGCTGAGGATCTGTGCACTATGGAGTCATCTGTAATGCAGTGAAGATGATTTGTCTAAACTTTAGCACGATAATCTCAACTTACAGGTCAGTAAAATGTCACAGGAAATCCCGATTTAAAGAGAAAATAAAATGACAATGAAAAATCAAATAACAGATCTCAGTAAAATGACAAAGTTCAGGAAAATGACACAGATGTCAGTATAATGACATTGGTCAGTAAGATCAGAAACTCAATAAGAAAGGTAACAATTTGGCAAGATTATACAGATACAATAAATTAAGCGGGGAAACAACATGATAATAACACATAAATAAATTTGCAAGAGGCAGTAAAATGGAACATCGCAATAAGATGACATAATGCTGTAATATGATTCAAGAGAGTAATTTAGTGCTAAAGCAGCAATAAGAAAGATAAAGGAGTGTATAAGAATAAACGGACACATTAGCCATATGGCACACACATTAAAAACGAAAATATCAATAGAAGGACACGAGATAATAAAATGTCAACGTTAAGATTTGATACACAGTATTAATATGAAAACAAACATAGTAGAATTTAAAGACATAATAAGTTCTCAAGATTAAGTAGAAAGAGACAAGATCAAGCGAATAAAGTGACTGAGAGACTCATGAGGAACACAAAGATAAAATAAAATAACATTTGAATTATACAAAAGAATAAAGTGACACACAAATTTGAAAGTCATAAAAACCAAAATGTCATAACGCAGACAATGACGAAAAAAAAAAGAATGACATAAATTAGCATTAGAAAAAAAAACACACAATATGATGAGGCTGCTAAACCACGGAATAAAACAAAGAAAATACGCAAGACGAACCAAAGAAACATGTAATCTACACAAAGTTAAAGAGTTTTACCTTTTGGAATCTAGTCTACCACCTTCCTTCGTCCTAAATGCATTCTTCCTCATGTCTCTAAGCAGAGTATAGAATCTATCGTTGCCATCACTGTTACCAAAAGCTGACATCACATGATCCTTGTCAGAATGAGCGTTGAGACTATAACAAAAAAAAAAACAATGGAAGGAATACATTTCAAAGAAATAACTTTAAATACTAAAAAAAAAAATTTTCAACTCCAATGTTAAGTCAGTCTTATTTTAATGCTGTGAAACATGGAGAACAATTAAAATGACAACCATGAAGATACAGACTTTCATTAATGGATGCTTACGCAGAATAAAAAGATGGAAATGGCAGGACAAAATCACTAACATAGAATTATGGAAATGTACCAGTCAAATACCAGTGAGATACAGCGAAGACGATGGCGCTGGATAGGACACACACTGCGGAAGCCAACTGAGAGTATTACACAACAGGCTCTTCTTTGGAATCCCCAGGGAAAAAGACAAAGAGGAAGACCAAAGAAACTTGGAGAAGACAGATAGAAGCAGAAATGAAGATGATGGGGAAGACATGGAATGATCTTAAAAGAATGGCAAGAAACAGAACGACCTGGAATGTGTTTTTTGAAGACCTATGCTCCACAGGGAGCTGAAAGGTAGAAGAAAGAAGAACCTTTTTTGGAATCTAGTCTACCCCTTTCCTTCGTCCTAAATGCATTCTTCCTCATGTCTCTAAGTAGAGTCTATAATCTATCGTTGCCATCACTGTTACCAAAAGCTGACATCACATGATCCTTGTCAGAATGAGCGTTGAGACTATAAAAAAACAACAATGGAAGAAATAAATTAATTTTAATGTTAAATACACGACAGACATGTGAGATGTCAAAAGTTTTTAAAAAATTATAAATATTTATAATACTTATGTGAGAGCAGCGATGTCTCAGTGGCTAGTGAACTGGACAACACAGGATAAGCGGTCACTTTCGATCCTGATCGACGGCTCTCGGGTTCACCCCGCCTTAAATGTGTACCGAATTTTTTCCTGGAAAAGTAAAGCTACTCGGCGTAATACCGACCACTTTACCCCAAAAAATTACGAGCCGAAGGTCTGTAAAAATTATGGTCACTAATACCATATTCCTCATACGCCACTTGCCGTGCCGGGGCTCTTTAATTATTGGTTATTGGTTATGGAAGGCCTCGGTATCACAGCAAACGAATTAAAATCCATAATTGCTCAACCGCACGTGCCAGTGGAATCATCCGAATTACTAACTTATCTCCCAAACAAAGAAAGGTAACTGTAGTCCCCATCGTAGCAGTCTCAGCACACGCCAAAAGACATAAGGCGAAACCGCGCAGAAAGTGAACACAGCCATCTGTTTCCGTCATACGATATCATCATTCATCGTAAAGAAGCGGGATATCGAAGCAGGATCAAAACGGATGAGACACACAGCTCATGGTGTGCACAGAGCACTTAACTCAGTAGCTCCTGCAACAAGCCGGACTTGGAATATGAGGAAACTGCAAGAAGGAGTACTTTTCAGACATAGCCTTCAATGGTTCCTGCCGCCTATCCACCATATACCATAGGAGTTTACGTCCTCCCGAAAATGATGATCGTCGTAGCACTTGATGATGTTAGGCCATCATTGATGACTCCAATTCCAAACATATAGACACACAGTGGTGGTAAGTTATCATTTCCAATCCAACAGAAGCCACATGACCTGTAGTTAGTAAAAACACAATTGATGATGTTCTCCGGTCCCTTCTTGTAGCTGCCGCCACACGATTCTGATGTCTCATTAACTTGGACATCATTCAAGAACAATGTCAGATGAACATTCCATAGCTATGGCTTTGCTGATGAAGTGCTTGGTGCAACAGTTGTATCAATCATACTGGAGGCTCCTGGTCTGTGGTCATTAATATCACAGACGGCACATGATGTTGTTATATTCAGAATTTCTTTCTGGGGTGTAAATATGTGGCACACACATGGAGAGTGGTTTGTGGTCACAGTAATCCCATTAAAGGCAATTCTAGGGTAGCATGGCATAGCTGTTTCAGAACAGCACAACCCTGTGATGTTTTCTGTGTTCGCTATAAAGCTGCTGCTGCTACCCAATCCTGACCAATTATAGGTGTGGACATTATTCACTTGCAATGACAAAACTGCTTTGTTTACATCATAAACCTCTGGAAGCGAATCATTTATGGGACTAATAGTACAATTTATTCTTCCATCAGGGATATCTTCATTGAGTCCCCAAAAAAAGGTCTTTGGTTAAAAAGCACATATGCTTTTGAGTTAAACACAAATGAGCCCACTTCATAGATTCACAATGATCCTTGTCAATGCCATCCGTTTGCACAAGTTACCCTTAGCTACCCTTAGCTACCAAGGTCACAAACTAAGCCATCAAATTAACGACTTTATCTACAGCGAAGGTTAACGAACTGTGAACAAACATTTATGTTCAAACCCCTGAATACATTTTCAAAAATCTGCCAACTCGCTGCAATAACATATATCGTGGTATTCAAAGTAAACATTGCTTAGTCCATAGCTCGAATGTAAATCATTAATTTTTTTTTATTTCTTTAATTTAATTTAATTTAATTAATCTCTTTAATTAGTTTTATATTAATTATGTTATCTTCTCTTTAAAAGAAAGCCGTTAATAATTAGGTACAATATATATTAATGTCGAATGATTAGGTGGATAGATAGATAGATGGATGGATAGATAGATAGATAGATAGATAGATAGATAGATAGATAGATGGATAGATGGATAGATGGATGGATGGATGGATGGATGGATGGATGGATGGATAACTACCAATATATATATATATATATATATATATATATATATATATATATATATATAATATCACCAGCTTTACAACACTTCCACATTTACATACACTCGTATGACTGTACCCCTACAACATAATATGTTTCACCTTATCTGGAGCACGTAATAAATGAAAATCGATCGCCACAAAGTAAGGTCAACGACCCACATCTGATTAAGACTTCACTTCATTTACCGGAGTCAGCGGAATAATAGAATGATAAACGAGGTGAAGATCGCCGGAGACGCCGCAGTGATGGGATATGTTGATATAGAAGACCTATTATTTACAGCACCTCTAGGAATGATAGGCTCCAATATCTCCAAAATAATGTGGGAGATCAGGAAAGCCGATGCAGTTGCTATACATACTCCCAGCAGCTCGTGTTAACCACGTGACGTTCGACCGTCATCATCATTCCACTTCTCAAATTTTAATTAACTTTTGTACAAAATGCCATCATCATCATGTGCCATACCAGTTGGTGTAGGCGATCATGTCTTTCCACAATCATCTATCTGCAGTACATCGTATCAGTTCTGTTGTTGACTGCTTTCCATGTCATCACACCAAGCTATCCAGTATTTTCTCTCTTTTTGTCGCACGCGATCTCTCTTTCCTTTTATTTTGCCAGTTGTAACCAAATATTCAAATTTTCCTCTTCACATGATGTGCCCGAAAAATGTTGATTGTTTCTTTCTGATGTTTTTTAGGAGCTCTCTTTTTGTGTTGGCCTCTTTGAGAATTTCCGCATTGGTTTTTTAGCTGTCCAGGGAGCTTTAACATTCTTCTGATAAGGCCGATCTCTGTGGCCTCTAATACTCTTGTTATTTATTTGTTTACTTGTATGATTCGCTTCCATATGTCAGAATTGGCTCTACATATCACTGTTGAACTCTCAATCTCACTTTTACTGACATATATTTGTTGGGTAATATGTTTTTCATTTTCTGAAATGCTATTTTTGCCTGAGCTATTTACTTTTTATTTCTGCGGTGCATCTTCCATCTGATGCTATTATTGTGTCCAAATTTGTGACGCGTTGCACTTGTTTCAGATTTGTACTGTTTATTTTTATGCTGCATGATGGTGATGATTATTTTTCCATATGACCAGAACTGTTTTCTTCTAATTCAGACTGAGACCTTTCTTGTTGCTTTCTTTTACTATTATGTCTTTCATTTCTTGTAGTTCATTCTCTGTCTCTGCTACTAAGACTGTGTCTTCCGCTTATCTCAAATTGTTTATTTTATAATCGCTGACTTCAATTCCTAAAATGTCACACTATATAAACATTGACCAGAAAATACAACACCTACAACATGCTATGAGGGTTACAACACCTATCTACTATATAGATGGTAAGTAAATTCAAGTATATTTTGGAACATGGCTACATCAACCCAGAAACTAAAGTTAACATAGCATTCGAACTGCTAGCACATCAACTAAGAAGCCTGTTTCGGTTCCTGAACTATCATATGTACAGGTTCGTACAAACCACTGTAAATGCGGGCAAATGAAGTGAGGTCTTAATCAGATGTGTGTCGTTGACCTTACTTTGCTGAGGAAGTGATTTGATCACCCATGGACATGTTCGGAGTGCAATGATGATGACCTGCAAATAACTCAATAACTTAATGTATCAGTTCGTACAAACCACTTCAGATTAGGTATAGAAATTATTCAGTTGAAATATTACGTGTACCTGTAAATATTTATTGCAATATTATCGATAACTGGGGTGCCCTGTCAATACTTTTATTTACAATTTGATCGAAAGGTGAGATGATTTATAAATATTGTTTCAATCTTATCGAAAGGGATGGGGGGGGGGGGGGAGAGATACCCTGTAAATATTTCTCCTTTTTTTGCGTGTGATCTTACTTAAAGGTGGACATATTGTGAATACATTTCTTTAATCTTACCGAAAAGACTCTGACTGTGGAATGCAGTCATCTGGCTGTATCATGCCTATCTGGATTGTTTCCTCGCTCACATCCATTGAGTTGGTCACGTGCTTGATAAAGTCCAATGATTTCTTCGTGTTCTTCTTCCCCGCACCCGCAGAGTCCATCACAAACATCATGTCAGCTTCTTGTCGAGTTCCACAAGCTGCGATGAATTTGTTTTTAAAACAAACATTACTATTAGGATACAGTAAATGATTGCGTGTTTTTTATTGGCAAACATTACATTATCTGTATTACAAAATGCTAATTGACGAAACGTCTCGTGACTTTACATTAAATTACACTCCCTGACACCACACCATATTGTATTGTATGTATTATATTATATTGTCATCTGAAATCACTGGAGGCTGTAGTAATGTGGTTTTACAGAAGAATGTTGAGAATACCGTGAACAGCTAAGAAGAGTAATGAAAACGTTATGGAAGTGGCTAAAGCAAAGACAGGACTAATTTCCAATATTAGGAAGAAACAATCATCATTTTTTGGCCATGCAATAAGAAGGGAACAGCTGGAATATATTGTAACAACTGAGAAAATTGAGGGAGAAAGAGGGAAGCAGAGAGAAAAGATACCAGACAGCTTAAGAGAATGGCTTGGCGAAGGGCAACAACAGAAATGATAAATAACTGTCGAGATTGAAAGTTGTGGAGGGATATGATCACCTACGCCAGCAGACATGGTACTTGATGACGATAATTGCCGTGTGCCGTGTAACGTTAATCTATTTCACGTATAATAGTAATATGTCCTGTTTTTTTAAACATTAGATTATAGGGCCACTTGAGATTTTTCTATTTACAGAATAGTTCATGTTGTAACAATATATAGACCAATTTTAAAAGGCACACTCGTCCGCAAACATTACACGAGAAGCTGTGCCTTACCTCTCATGTCTCTTGTTTCTGCCTTCAGTCAAGGGAATGAAAGACATGAAATGAGATTACATTGAAACAATTTTCACTAAAATTGTAAATATATATTTTAATAACAAGCCAGAACGACAAGTCAAGGCTTTAGTCGCTAGCCAGTCACTTCACAAACAAAAGGTTCATATAAGATTCTTATATAAGTAACATTTGCACAAGATCAAAATCAATCTTGAGTCTGCACCTTGTGTATGTCTTAACGTGCGCAACGTTTAATTAAATATACAACTGTATATACTCATCTGAAGTGTGAATGGGTTGAGAGGTTAACGGGTAATATTACGACTGCAGGACGTTCAAAACAGTTTTTTTTTAAAAACGACATCATATTTTTAATTTTCTGTACTGTTTTCTTGTCGAATGTCCATGTTTCTGCACCATACATGAATGTTGAGAAGATATAACATTTTGCTATTCTTAGTTTTCACCCTGGTGTTATATGTTTTGATGTTTAAATATTTCCATATCATTAAAATTACTTTTTTCATTCCTAATCTTTTGTTTATTTCAGTTTTACATTTGCCATCACTGGTTATATTATGTCTAAGGTAGTTGTAGTTCTGAACTGTCTCCAGGTTTATTCCTTCAATTTTCATATCCACTTGTAGGTTTTGAGTATTATCTTTGTTTATGATCATAGTTTTAGTCTTTTTGAAATTCATATCTAATCCATATTTTCTGCTTATTATGTTTATTACATTAATTAATTTTTGTAGATCTTTAGGATTTTCTGCTATAGTAATGCAGTATCATCAGCATATTTTACGTTGTTGATTATCTGGAGATATATAAATATAAATATATATTTACAACATTTGATAATTACCTTGATCTGCAACTGGGACCGGAGATATTTCGGCTGTAAAGTAAAAGGAAAACGAATGATTAATTAATTTGTTTACAAAATCAGATACAAACAAAAATACTTTTATATTTTCATATTCACATTACCTAAGAAAATTATATGTTATGAATCAAAATAACCTACTAAGTCATTAACATATAGAACTCATATCTATGTATTAATTCACACATAAACATTAAGACCGTCGCACGTAATTAATAAAATATAAACGTCTAATTTATATATATCGTTATGAATTGTTAATGCCATGTTTATTTCTGGGATGTCTTCTATAGATTGGATAATAAAAGGATCATGCTAGTTGCAGTCGCCACGTGATGCTCATGTCTTCTTTTAAATCCTTAGAGCTCTGGTCGGAGCATAGGGCACTCACCCGAGATCCCCCACCCAATTCGGTGTGGAGCAAGCACGAACAACTCTCGCCAGGACCTGCCAGCCTCTTTCATTTCATCATGTATGGTTCGTCGTCATGTCCCCAATGGTCTACTTCTTCGTTTGCAGATTATGTCCATGTTAATGCTAGGTGTGGATGGCTAGTCCGTTCCATTCATAGAAAGTGGTCTAGCCATTTCCAACGACTTTTTTTAACTTCTTGATTGATGTTGTTGATGCCTGATCATCTGGTCACCTCTTTCTTCGTAATGTATTTATCTCAACAAATATTTATAATATTCTTAAGTCAATGACATTAGAACCCTCTCAACCGACTCTCTATCTTCATTCTCCACGTTTCTCCTGCATATAGGAGTATGGATCACACATTTGACATGTAAGTTCCAAGCTTGATACTAAAATGGACACTAGTTGAGCGCCAAATGTTTCTCAGTCTACTGAATGTCAGTGCTGACATATTCTAGTAGATATCTCTTACTCAACGTCACAATTTGATGAGATGTAGCTTCCCATGTATTTAAGGACCACTTCTTCTAGTCTTACGCCTCTGAATGTAACTTTCTTTATACCTTTTAGCATTTATTTTCAGTCCTGCTGTGTTAGGAATGTGATCTATCCCATTTGTTTTATCTTGTATGCCTGGGTGACAGTGGGCAAGTCGTCGTGACAGTGTGGCAAGTCGTGGTGACAGTGGGCACGTCGTGGTGACAGTGGGCAGGTCGTGGTGACAGTGGGCAAGTCGTTGTGACAATGGGCAAGTATAAGTGACAGTGGGCAAGCTTTGGTGACAGTGGGCAAGACTTGATGACAGTGGGCAAGACTTGATGACAGTGGGCAAGCTTTGGTGACAGTGGGCAAGCTTTGATGACAGTGGGCAAGCTTTGATGACAGTGGGCAAGCTTTGGTGACAGTGGGCAAGACTTGGTGACAGTGGGCAAGCTTTGATGACAGTGGGCAAGCTTTGATGACAGTGGGCAAGCTTTGGTGACAGTGGGCAAGACTTGATGACAGTGGGCAAGACTTGATGACAGTGGGCAAGACTTGATGACAGTGGGCAAGCTTTGGTGACAGTGGGCAAGCTTTGGTGACAGTGGGCAAGACTTGGTGACAGTGGGCAAGCTTTGATGACAGTGGGCAAGCTTTGATGACAGTGGGCAAGCTTTGGTGACAGTGGGCAAGACTTGATGACAGTGGGCAAGACTTGATGACAGTGGGCAAGACTTGATGACAGTGGGCAAGCTTTGGTGACAGTGGGCAAGTTTTGGTGACAGTGGGCAAGACTTGGTGACAGTGGGCAAGCTTTGATGACAGTGGGCAAGCTTTGATGACAGTGGGCAAGCTTTGGTGACAGTGGGCAAGACTTGATGACAGTGGGCAAGACTTGATGACAGTGGGCAAGACTTGATGACAGTGGGCAAGCTTTGGTGACAGTGGGCAAGCTTTGGTGACATTGGGCAAGACTTGGTGACAGTGGGCAAGCTTTGATGACAGTGGGCAAGACTTGGTGACAGTGGGCAATCTTTGATGACAGTGGGCAAGCTTTGATGACAGTGGGCAAGCTTTGATGACAGTGGGCAAGACTTGGTGACAGTGGGCAATCTTTGATGACAGTGGGCAAGACTTGGTGACAGTGGGTAAGCTTTGATGATAGTGGGCAAGCTTTGATGACAGTGGGCAAGCTTTGATGACAGTGGGCAAGCAATCCAACATCACATGCAAAGTCAGTATCTTGAAGACTTCCTGTGAGTCCCCATGCAAATTCCTCATCATCATTTATTTTCGTATAAAACCAGCACATTTTCTTAAATGTGTTCCCTTAGTTTTCATCCCAGCATTCACTGTCTACCTCCGGCTGCATGCATCTTTAGCAAGCTCGTCTCACTAATTTATAAACCAAATGCTCTATGATACGTTTAATTACAATGTTATGGCTGATAAAGGATTTCTTTTTTAGCCGAAGATTGTTTTTCCTGTAGTGAAGTCATGATTACTACTTCATTTTCTTTTAGGAGAAAGAATTACAACTTTCTGTAAAGTCAATTAACTTTTATGATCAGTTCTGTAGTCTAGTGAGAGGTTTACAATAAAGACCTTAGGTCCAGTGCTGTTACTAATACTGTAAACATTATATATTTTATTTCACATTCCCTTTTCCACTGATAGAATAAAGCATTGGTCTCACAAAGAACTGAACTTATGTTTACTTATTTTGCAGTTTTATCAATGAAACCCTCACATTCTACAATAGGTAATTTTCGTTACTCACTCTCATTTTACCATTTTCTGTAGTAAACGAATACATTAATGAGAGTGTTGTTACTGTTATCTATCAACAGCCAGAACGCTCTTAATTCATCTGCAGAGAGTTGAGGGTGTTAGAGTCAGCTCGCGCAGTGTTACTGTTTAGTAGAGACACACATTCTGTTTTAGTTTGTTGCTGGCTTGAAATTAATTGTTAAGATGTCTTTGTTTACACTCGAGTAGAACATCTTTGGATATTTACACAATTTCCATTATAGAATTGTGTCTTTTTATCTAAAAATAATGTTTATTAATAAACTCATATGGTAACATACTCTTAGAACGAATTATGCCCTTTTCTTTGGCTTTGACTATAAATAGTTTTGAAATATCTTTATGCTTTCATCTCAATCATTGTTTGTTCCGGTGACATATTTCTTGTTCTGTTTCATGACTTTTGTTCCCTTGTATATTCTGATGGAGTCTAAAGGTGCTAACCTCCACACTTCGTCAACCTCGACCACTTTCACGAGATGATGTATTAGAGATTACTTCCATGTTGCAACTCCAATTTATTTTGTGTCTGTGAACTTTACTCTCCACTTTTCATATTTATTTTTGACGTTTTGAATCAGATGGGCGAACTATTTCTTTTGTTGTAACCATATATTTAAAGATATATTATACAATTTTATACAAAACAGTTAGACAGAATACGATTTTAATTTAATGCGTAGACAGAAGACTGCTTAATTTAATGATTTAAGAGAAGACGGTTTTAATTTAATGATTAAACAGAAGTCGGTTTTAATTTAATGATTTAACAGAAGACGGTTTTAATTTAATGATTTAATAGAAGACGGTTTTAATTTAATGATTTAACAGAAGACGGTTTTAATTTAATGATTTAACAGAAGACGGTTTTAATTTAATGATTTAACAGAAGACGGTTTTAATTTAACTATTTGACAGAAGACGGTTTTAATTTAATGTTTAGACAGCAGACGGTTTTAATTTAATGATTTGACAGAAGACGGTTTTAATTTAATGATTAGACAGAATACTGCTTTAATGTAATGCTGAATGCGCGATAATAATGTATCGTTGAACATGGCAGTTTACCAGCACCCCATAGAAAGCTTGTAAAACAAGCTACGGGTAACCAGTAACGTTCTTAAGAGCACTTTCCAAGGTCTAGGTAAAGGTAAAGGTGAAGTGCGAGACTTGAATCGGTGTCTTAGCATGCGAGTTTTCACCCATATGTGCTCGTTCGCCTATCCAGGAGTGTTCGGAGACTTCATGATAATGTCGCTTCAAGCATCGAAACTCACGATGTCAGGCGGCATTCCTAACCTTCCAAGAGTACTACACTGGTACCCATTCAGCGGCTGGGTCGACCGCGGGGGTAGTTTTTTTTTTTTTTCTTACCACGAGTAGCTTCCAGCGGGACTCGAACACGGGTTATCCGAACGTCGGTAGCCCAGTTGTGCATTTTTTTCTAATTAGGCTACCGAGGTCCCCAAATGGGGAGGGGAAATAAAATGATCAGTG
The DNA here is from genome assembly GCA_032433765.1 of Megaustenia siamemsis. Classification (NCBI taxonomy): domain Eukaryota; kingdom Metazoa; phylum Mollusca; class Gastropoda; order Stylommatophora; family Ariophantidae; genus Megaustenia; species Megaustenia siamemsis. The sequence continues at coordinate 48,726,438 of JAVIAB010000008.1, forward strand.
CAGGTCTAGATTAATAACAAACGTTGCTCGCTGTAAATGATGAAACATAGAAAACATCGATCAACAGTTGATACACAAGTATGGTACAGTCCTGCAGCACTCGATGACACCTGGGATGAGCAAAAAGTCGAGATGTAGCGATACTTACTACTTCTTCTTCTTCTATCCTTCCTCCATTGCCGTTGGCATTGAGGGGAGATACAATCTGCGATTTTTTGCTCTTCTGTTGGCCTCTTCTGGTGTTATCCCTCCTAGTGACACTAGTATCCATTTTATCCATCTCTTTCTCGGTCTTCCTCTTAATCTGGCGTTTTCGTAGCGTTTGTTTATGGCTCTTTGAGTCATTTATAGTTTTTTTTGTCTTGTTATGTGGCCGAACCAATTTATCTGTTGTTTCTTTATGTATTCGATGGCTGGTTCAACTTCGAGTTTCTTCCTCAGGTCGGTGTTTCTTACTCTGTCCCTTAAGCGACACTTACAATACGCTTAAAAACGAATCGGACACTAACTGCATTATGGGTACAATAAAATATCTCACTTGTACAGGCCTCGATTGCTGCTTCCATTCCAATACTCTCTAAGACACTGAACGAGTCGACGCGATATAATTGACGTCTGCGTGGAGTGGTAGTTTCCTCCAGGAATGGCACCATATAGTCGATGTCATTGCTTTCTTTATATCTGTCCTCACCAGCTATTATATTTAGCTCTTCCATGTTCACATTGTTGCCGACCCCTGAAAGTGTTTAAAAATCAAAAAGGGCGTTTTAACTATAAATGAGTGTATTAAAATAATAATAATTTAACTATAAATTAGTGTATAAAAATAGTAACAATAATAACAATTTTACTATAAATGAGTGTATAAGAATAATAATAATTTAAATATAAATTAGTGTATAACAATAGTTACAATAATAACAATTTAACTATAAATTACTGTACAATAATAATAACAATAAAAAGTTAACTATAAATTACTGTATAATAATAATAATTTAACTATAAATTAGTGTATAATAATAATAACAATTTAACTATAAATAAGTCTATAATAATAGTAATAATAATTTAACTATAAATTATTGTATAATAATAATAATTATTATTTAACTATTATCATCTTCACGTGTCATACCGGTTAGCGTAGGCGATCATGTCCTTCCACAATTTTCTATCTACAGTGCATTGTATCAGTTCTGTTGTTGACTGTTTTCCATGCCATGACACCAAGCTATCCTGTATTTTCTCTCTTTGTCGTCTCTCTTTCATTTTATTTTGCCAGCTGTAACCAAGTATTCCAAATTTCCTCTTCTCATGATGTGCCCAACAAATGTTGATTGTTTCTTTCTGATGTTTTTTAGGAGCTCCCTTTTTGTGACCATTACATTCATCATCATCGAGTGCCATCTTCGCAAACGAAGGTTGGCTACCATGGAGCGCCATTCTATTCTGTCTCTTGCTTTGATGGTGCAGGTTGTCATAGGCTGGTTTGTCCATCTTTTGATGTTACTCGTCCATGTTAGTCTTGGTCTGCCTCTGCCTCTTTTACCTTGTATTTTTCCCTCCAGGATTACTTTTAGTAGGCTGTTGTGTCTTTTAACATGGCCCAAAAATAGCATGTCTTGTTTGATTTGTGCTTAGTAGTTCTCTTTTCATTTTTAGTTGTTTTAGACTTCATCGTTTGTTTTCTTTTCCTTCCATCCAATTCTACCTATTCTTCTATATATCCACATTTCAAAGGCTTCAATTTTATGTTCTGTTTTCTTGTCTAATGTCCATGTTTCTGCACCATATAGGAATATTGAGAAGATTTAACATTTCGCTATTTTTAGTTTTAGCCCTGGTGTTATTTGTTTTGATGTTAGTATGTTCTTCATGACATTAAAATTACTTTTTGCCATTCCTATTCTTTTGTTGATTTCTGTTGTACATTTTCCATCACTGGTTATAGTGTGTCCAAGGTAGTTGTAGTTCTGAACTGTCTCCAGGTCTATTCCTTCAATTTTGATATCCACATGTGGGTTTGAGTATTTTCTTTGTTTATGATCATAGTTTTAGTCTTTTTGATATTCATATCTTGTCCATATTTTTTGCGTGTCATGTTTGTTTCATTAAGTAACTGTTGTACATCTTTAGGATTTTCTGCTAGTAGTACATTATCGTCAGCATATCTTAGGTTTTTGATTATCTTTCCATTAATTTGTAGGCTTGGCATCTCTGCGATGTTTTTAAAGATTTGCTCAGTGTATTGATTGAACAAGCTTGGTGATAGGATGCATCCTTGTCTTACTCCTCTTTTTATATCAATGGGTGTAGAGTTCTCTTTGTTATATTTTATTATTGCTGTTTGCTCCCAATATAGATTACATATTAGTCGTATGTCCATGTCATCTAGATGTAACTCTTTTAGGCATTCTATAAGTTGTTTGTGGTGTACTCTATCAAAAGCTTTGGTTTAGTCTATGAAGCAGGCATATATTGGTTTGTTTACTTCTGTGTACTTTTCGATTAATGTTCTCATGCAGAATATGGCTTCTTTTGTCCCGCTATTTTTCCTAAATCCAAAATGCTGCTCATCTAATTGAGTATTGATTTTATTCTGAATCCTTCCTTGTATACCTTTTAGCAAGATTTTTGTAACATGGCTCATTAGGCTTATTGTTCTAAAGTCACTGCATTCAACTGCACCATTCTTTTTAGGCAATGTAATGAAAGTTGATGTTTTTTAGTTCATTTGGTATGTATCCTGTGTGGTATATGTCATTGCATATGTCTATAATCACTTCAATGCCAAAATCTTCTAGTGCCTGTATCATCTCCATCTGTATGCTGTTTTTCCCTTTTTCATTGTTTTTACAGCTTTTTCCACCTCAGATTTTAAGATTTTTTATAGCCTGATGTACATTTTATAACTAGATTCTGGTCCCTTTGATCATGAAATAGTACTGTTATATATTCCTGCCATCTATCTATTTTATCTTTATTGTCTGTTAGCATTTTTTTTTGTCTGCAATGCATCCACCTCATGTGGCTTTTTTATTTTTATTAGTCATTCTCTTTATTTCTGTGTGCATTCCTCTTAAGTCTTGTTTGCTTTCCATAGTTTCTTTTTCTATAAATTTTTGGCTGAGCCAGTCTACTTTTGCCTTTTTGCACATTTTGCGTATCTCATTATTTATTTTTATTGTATTGGGCAGTGTTCTTCGCTTGTCTCCTTACTTCCATTTTTTCTAAGATGTCAGTTATCCATTTTTTTGTTTTTGTTCTTTTCTCTTTTGGGTAAGGTGTCGCAGGTTTCTTGTATGCTTTTCTTTATGTATTGCCATTTGGTTGTGACTTTTTCATCAGGATTTTCTCTTCTGTATTGCTCAATTCCCTCTTCTAGCAGTGTCTGGTATGTGTTCTTTACTTGTATTGTATATGTATCTTTAATATTTTTTTAAATTTATAGCTGTTATTTCTCTTTAGTTTGATTTTTATTTTAATCATTACAGGATTGTGATCTGAATTAATAACTGCTCCTGGATAGGTTTTGGCTTTCTTTACACTGTTACGTAACCTTTCCATGTGTATAATAATAATACTAATTTAACTGTGTATGTATGTGTGTATGTCTGTGAGTGTATAATAATAATAATAATTTAACTATAAATTAGTGTATAATAATAATAATAATAATTCAACTATAAATTAGTGTATAATAATAATAATAATTTAACTATAAATTAGTGTATAATAATAATAATAATAATAATAATATTAATTTAACTATAAATTAGTGTATAATAATAATAATAATAATAATAATTTACTATAAATTAGTGTATAATAATAATAATAATTTAACTATAAATTAATGTATAATAATAATGTTAAATACTACACATTTGAGGGAAAAAAGAATGTTCTGTAGCGATGTTGTGTAAGGTGTTCACACAGACGACTGTAAGTTCATTTCCCATCAGAGACTATTCATAATTGTGTGTACTCCGATTCCTCGATTCAGGATGAATGAGAACGAGTGTCACGCCCTATCTAAGTCGTACGAACAATTATGAAATTCCAATGTGCATACAGTGTTTGATAAAGAAATCTTAGCAATTGAAAATAGCAATTGAATCATAACAATTGCATCACTATCATCATCATAATCATCATCATCATAATTATAATCATAATCATAATCATCATCATAATTAACAGGATTATCTTCATCATCGAAATCATCATCATCATCAAGTGCCATGTTTGCTAGCGTAGGTGGTCATGCCTCTCCACAACTTTCGAAGGGATCTATATGAGACTCAATTTGCACTCTGTGGCATCTCATAAACGAGTGCAAAAATAGAACTAAATAGCTGGTTTCTATTTTCACTTGATACATTAACCATGTTTTCATGACATCTTGGCTCTCGACAGGAAATAAAGGGAATGAACCCCGCCACGATTGGAAAGTGGCTTATAGGAAACCCGGTGTTAGCTCCCATATCTTGCTGGATGATTGGTGTAGTTTTAGAAAATTTGGTTAGCATTAAGAAGGCCCTCTTTCACTCTCTCTCTCTCTCTCTCTCTCTCTCTCGCTCTCTCGTCCATACCAATTGATACAAATATCGAAAACAAAAATCAATATCAATTTAAGTTTGTGATTCTAGAAAGTAGCTTGCTAGTGATTTTGTTGAAGAAATAAAATAAATTATTTTTAACTTGGACTCCTCTCTGTGTTAATTCGTTTATAATATTTGACGGCTGATTTTCCCATTTGATTATAACGTTAACTCTTCGTTAACATTAAACTTATTTATCTCTTATTCTAAGTTTAACCAGGAAACGATCTAAAGCAGATTTCATTAAAAAACTGTTACTTTCTTTAGCAACCTTGACTCGTTTCATTTGACTTTCACGCCATCCTTCTTTTGACAGCATGTCTTCATATTTATCCTTCAAAGATATCATCAAAAAAATGTCAGACTATTGCCTAAAAAATTGCATCTACAACTTCTCTTCTTTTCCTTCATTCCATATCCCAGTGGTTGTTGACTATTGTCAGGCTTCGTTAGCCTTCTATATCTTGAGTCATGTATTACTTGTCTCTTTATCCTATTTCTTTTCACTACATTTTTATTGGAAGCCGCGATAGCTCAGTTGTTAATGAACTAGACTACAAAAGACAAGAGGTAGGGTTCGACCCCCAAACGACGGCTCCGGGTTCACCCAGCCTTAAATGGATACCGGATTTTTTTCTGGAAAGTAAAGCGGCACGGGCGTAATACCGACCACATTACCCCAAAATTCATGTGCCGAAGGTCTGTAAAATTTATGGAGGAATGAGAGAATAACAGTTAAAAGACAGACAGAAAGAAATACAGACAGGCAAGAGACAGATATGCACATACATTAGAAAGATTAAAGAGACAGATAATATAGACAGGCAAGCAGGCAGACAGATGGATATTCTTTTCTTTATATAACCACTTTACACGAGTACTGATAGTTTCTGTCACATTTCTTCGTAAGAGAAAAGTAAAGATTCTCAAATCATCATCATTGTGTGCCGTCTTCGTATCGAAAGTTGGCTACCATAGAAAGCCGTTCTGCTCTGTCTCTTGCTTTGATAGTGCAGGTTGTCATAGGCTGACTTGTTCATCATTTGATGTTACTCGTCCACGTTAGTCTTGGTCTGCCTCTTTTACCTTGTATTTCCCTTCAAAGATTACTTTTAGTAGGCTGCTGTGTCTTTTAACGTGCCCCAAAAATAGTATTTCTCTTGTTTGAATTGTGTTTAGTAATTCTCTTTTCATTTTTAGTTATTTTAAGATTTCATCGATAATTTCTCCTCTTTCTATCCAATTCTTTATATTCTTCCATAAAACAGCATTTCAAAGGCTTCAGTGTTCTGTTTTGTTTTCTTGTCTAACGTAGGTGTTTCTGAACCAGACAGGAATTTTGAGAAAATATAACATTTTGCTATTCTTATTTTCAGCCCAGGTGTTATTTGTTTTGATGTTTGTATATTCTCGATTAACCAACTAAAACTTACCAATGACTAAAATGTTAATGCCGGTTTTCTTTGCCATGTTCACCTCTTTCTTCACAGAGTGCAGGTTATCAGAGGCGCCGGATGTAATCAGGACAAGTAGCTGAAGATATAAGGAGAAGCTGATGATGAAGATTATGATGTTTGTACTAAGGATGTTTAGTGTTTCCAATAGTTGTGTGTGCAATTGATGTTGATATTGTTGATATATGATAACAATAAGCTAACGATAGGCTCTCTAATATTATAACAATCACTTCTACTGAGACGAAATGTGTCAGGTGAATGACAGGAAACAGTTTGAGAGACAAGATCAGAAATGAATAAAAAGCTAGGAATAGCCACCGCCATGGAATATGTAAAAAGACAAGAGATAAGATGGTTTGGCCACGTGACAAGGCAGAGTAATCAAAACAATACACAACGAGCCCTCAATAAACGCTGCGAGAATACTAGACCCAAGCGTCGACCCGAAAAAAGAGAGATTGATGGAATATTAGAGGCACTAGGAAACATAATAGCAAAGGCGAACACAAGAGAAAAAGACGCAAATTATTTCTCCCCTCGACGCTGAAATGCAAATGAGGAGGGAACGAAGAGGAAGAAGTGGAAGCAGAAGAAGATGAGGAAAAGAAGAAGATGAAGAAATTGTTGATATTGCTGAACTTAACTCCGGATATTTGTTATTTATAAATAATGCCATTTAGTTCAAACCACTGTATACATTATAATTAGTAATTATCAAAGTGTAAATGAAATTAGTAAGACCAAAATACACATCATGGAAATAGTGATAATAGGACTTAATAATATCTGTCATTTTTTCTTTCGTTCGCCAGCTTTGACCTCTGACGAAGCCCCTAGAGACTAGGAACTGAATTTTGCGTGGTAATCTATTTTTCCCTGGCAGCCGTGTGCACATGGGTCCCTCGCCGCACAGGCAGATAACTCCGACTTCGAAGGTACTCATATTTTTTTCCCGTCGATAAGTAATTGACGTTTCAAGCCCGGTCTCGCTGCTGAGACCAGGGGTGGTTGCTGAGACCAGGGGTGGTTGCTGAGACCAGGGGTGGTTGCTCTGTCATGAAACTTTGAAATCATCCATTACGTTGGATCTTCTTCCTCCTCTTTTCTCTTTTCACTGATACCTAAAAGGTGTCGTGGTTTATATCATTTGTCGTTCTTGTGCTGCTCGAATTGTCTGAATTAGTGATTTTCCTTTGTTGTTACATGTCTCTGTCACTGCATCTATCCATCTTCTTCTTTTCTCTTTCACTGATACCTAAAAGGTGTCGTGGTTTATATCATTTGTCGTTCTTGTGCTGTTCGAATTGTCTGAATTAGTGATTTTCCTTTGTTGTTACATGTCTCTGTCACTGCATCTATCCATCTTCTTTTGGGTCTTCCTCTTGGTCTTTTTCCATGCATTCTGGAGAAGATCGTTGGATCGGTGTTCAATATTTCTACTGCATCGAACTTTACAGCACTTCTTCTGTCGACTTCTCTTCTCCTTTTTTCTTTTTACTTTTTCTTCTCTTCTTTGTGTTCTTCTTCCTCTTTTCCTTAATCTTCTGCTTCTTCTTCTACATTACGCACATGAAGACGTCCATGTGGTTGTGAAGGAGACAAGTGAAGTTTTGCAGCACGTAAACAGATCATTGTATTGAGTTACGTTGCAACTTGTTCTGTACCTTTCCGTTTAATGCAATTTATCTCGAAACTACTTTCCTAGTCTTTGATATTCGGTCACCCCCGTAAAGACAGATCCCGTAAATCTGATCAACAATCTGGTGCTGTGCCGCCATTAGTTACAATTCCAATATATGATTACATTTATACTCAACGTTATTCTTAGGATAAAAAAATGTGCCGTTTACTGACAAGATAATAACGTTAAGTAAATAAATACGCTTTTTGATAATCTCTCAACATTACCAGTCCATCTGGATCTTTGCCTGTCTTTGCTTCTTTTTCCCATAACTTTTCTATTCTAAAATGACTTTCTCTATGACGTTGTGTCTTACTATGTTCCAGATATATTTAATTTGTGTTGATTGGATTGCTTTCAATAATCCTTTCTTTATTTTTATTTTCTTCGGAGCTGCATTATTTGTTTTATTCTTTATATATTTACCACTTCACTAGCTTCTGTACATCCAATTATTCATTTTGTACATCCAGTTATTCATTCTGTGCATTCAACTATTCATTCTGAAGATCCAATTTTTCACTCTGAAGATCCAATTATTCAAACTGAAGATCCAATTTTTCACTCTGAAGATACAATTATTCAAACTGAAGATCCAATTTTGCTTTCTGATGATCCAATTAATCATTCTGTGCATCCAGCTATTCATTCTGAAGAATCAATTTTTCTTTCTGAAAATCCAATTATTCATACTGAAGATCCAATTATTCATTGTGAAGACCCAATTATTCATACTGAAGATCCAATTATTCATTCTGAAGATCCAATTATTCATACTGAAGATCCAATTATTCATTCTGTGCATCCAATTATTCATTCTGAAGATCCAATTATTCATACTGAAGATCCAATTATTCATTCTGAAGATCCAATTATTCATACTGAAGATCCAATTATTCATTCTTAATATCCAGTTATTCATTATGAAGATCCAATTATTCATTTCCACTAATCCAAACTTTCTAGGGTTTCAATTGTATTTTCCAATGTCTCTTTAATAGTCTGCGTTTCTGAACCATATATATTCATCATCATCATTGAGTGCCGTCTCCGCATCGAAGGTTGGCTACCATGGAGCGCCATTCCACTCTGTCTCTTGCTTTGATGGTGCAGATTGTCATAGGCTGACTTGTCCATCTTTTGATGCTACTCGTCCATGCGAGTCTTGGTCTGCCTCTGCCACTTTTACCTTGTGTTTTCCCTTCCAATATTACTTGTATTAGGCTGTTGTGTCTTTTAACATGCCCCAAAAATGTCATTTGTCTTGTTCTAATTGTGTTTAGTAGTTCTATTTTCATTTTTATTTGTTTTAAAACTTACTCGTATTGTTTTCTTTTCTTACCATCCAATTCTGCCTATTCTTCTATAAATCCACATTTCAAAGGCTTCATATATTATTACAATATGAATATTCTCCACGGAGTCTCCACAGCTATCCCTACCTAACTTGGTCACCTTATATTAGCCACCTTATGACTGATCTCAATCACCCTCTATCTTACCTGTGCTGAATCTCTCCTACTGACTGTTCTTCTGAAACTCTTTGTTCTTACGTAGTGTATGACCTCGTCCAGTTTTGTCCCTCCATACGTCCTCGCGATTTGGTAGAGATCGCTGATCGCAGAGGATAAACTACTGTGATCGTTGACATCAAATCCGTGAACGACCTAAAAGAAATACCGGTGTTTAATTTAGTACTCTAACAGGAAGCAGTTAGTCACTCTAAGGAAACACTTTACATTTTTATGTTAGTGACTCGAAGGAAATACTTTACATCTTTATGTCAGTCATTCTAGAGAAATACTTTACATTTGTATGTCGGTTACTCTAGGGAAGTACTTTACATCTTTATGTCAGTCACTCTAGGGAAATACTTTACATCTTTATGTCAGTCATTCTAGAGAAATACTTTACATCTTTATGTCAGTCACTCTAAGGAAATACTTTACATCTTTATGTCAGTCACTCTGGGGAGATACTTTACATCTTTATGTCAGTCACTCTGGGGAGATACTTTACATCTTTATGTCAGTCACTCTGGGGAGATACTTTACATATTTATGTCAGTCACTCTGGGGAGATACTTTATATCTTTATGTCAGTCACTCTGGTGAAATACTTTACATCTTTATGTCAGTCACTCTGGGGAAGTACTTTACATCTTTATGTCAGTCACTCTAGGCAAGTACTTTACATCTTTATATCAGTCACTCTAGGGAAGCACTTTACATCTTTATATCAGTCACTCTAGGGAAGTACTTTACATCTTTATATCAGTCACTCTAGGAAAGTACTTTACATCTTTATATCAGTCACTCTAGGGAAGTGCTTTACATCGTTATGTCAGTCACTCTGGGGAAGTACTTTACATCTTTATGTCAGTCACTCTAGGGAAGTACTTTACATCTTTATATCAGTCACTCTAGGGAAGTACTTTACATCTTTATATCAGTCACTCTAGGAAAGTACTTTACATCTTTATATCAGTCGCTCTAGGGAAGTACTTTACATCTTTATGTCAGTCACTCTGGGAAGTAATTTACATCTTTATGTCAGTCACTCTAGGGAAGTACTTTACATCTTTATGTCAGTCACTCTAGGAAAGTACTTTACATCTTTATATCAGTCGCTCTAGGGAAGTACTTTACATCTTTATGTCAGTCACTCTAGGAAAGTACTTTACATCTTTATATCAGTCGCTCTAGGGAAGTACTTTACATCTTTATGTCAGTCACTCTGGGGAAGTAATTTACATCTTTATGTCAGTCACTCTAGGGAAGTACTTTACATCTTTATGTCAGTCACTCTAGGGAAGTACTTTACCATTCTGGGGGAGGATTCGTATAAGAAAGGAGTTGAGGATGAATTTACTAAATTTAGGGCCGTGGAGGATGTGGTCATTGTCCATAATAGAAGCGGCGACCAGGTTATTTAGCCTGAAGAGGTAGCAGTAAGTAAAGAGCCCCATCACGCCAAGTAGCGTATATGGTGTTAATGAGCATAATTTATACAGACCTTCAGCATAAGGGTAACCTGGTCAGTATTACGCCCATGCCGCTTTCCTTTTCCAGAAAAAAAAATCTGGTACCCATTTGAGGCTGGATGAACCTGGAAGCTATCGATCAAGATCGAACCAGACCTCTTGTTCTTAGTAGTCCAGTTCACTAACCACTGAGCTATCGCGGTTCCCAACCTGAATTGGTAATAAGACAATTTTACCGAGGAACGAGACAGAAGGATGTTAAACTTGAGAGCAGTAGAATAAAAATATAAGACCTCCTTAGTTACGGCAAAGTCATTTGGAAGAGTTTATGCATTAATGTGTGCTGAATATGATTGGATTAAGATGTAAGGGCGTTTTTAATTATATTATGTTACCATTGGACCGTCGATGTAAATAAATTGAGAACCACTGTTTAAGAAAAACAACACGACATACTACGTCACTGTCCAACACTACATAACACGTCACAGTATAACACGATACAGCCACGTCACTGTTACAAGACCACATACCAAGTCACTGTACAACACCACATACCAAGTCACTGCTACAACACCACATACCAAGTCATTGCTACAACACCACATACCAAATCACTGTTACAACACCACTTACCAAATCACGGTTACAACAACATATATACCAAGTCACTGTTACAACACCACATACCAAGTCACTGCTACAACATCACATACGAAGTCACTGCTACAATACCACATAACACGTCACTGTTGCAACACCACATACCACGTCACTGTTACAATACCACATATCCAGTCACTGTTACAACACGACATACTACGTCACTGTTACAATACCACATATCCAGTCACTGTTACAACACGACATACCAAGTCACTGTACATCACGACTCCAATGCGAGTTTTATTAGTACCAATGTCCAGACCGAGTGTGAAGTCTCGCACGAACTTCACCTGGTACCAGAAGTCCTTAGGTCCGACCATGTCTGACGAATCCAATGCGAAAACAACATCCACAGGTTTCCTCTCACAGGCTGCAATAACAAGTGTTGGTATCACGAAAATGTGAAATAATAATATGTGAAGTTATCAGCGCGTTTTGAGTACGAATAGTAGTTTCCAGTGGTTAGAAACTGGAGACAAATAATAATAAATAAATATTATTATATAGGGAAACTTCCGAGGCGATAATAGGGAATCATAGAAGGAAGAGGTATGTGTTAGCACTCAGAAAAGGTGACAAACAAACAACAACAGAAAAAAACAAAGAACAAAATATGGTCCTAAGCAGGATCGAACCCGTACTCCATGGCACTGCGCCTTGCCACGAGAAGCCGAACGCTTGGTACACTGCCACTCAGCTAATTAAAAAAATTAGCTATTGTGAGCAGTGTCTTACACGAAGGCGTTTTCATGACCATAGCATAGGGTTACGATCACAGATCGGAAATAAATTATATTTCTATACTTTCCTATTAAGGCAAGTATCTCCCAGTAGACACAAGTATTCAGCCCTACTGGGAGATACATGCCTTAATAGGAAAGTACAGAAATATAATTTATGTGAATGTCACTGTGTCGTTTGTATTCTGGGATGTGTGTTTTACATGTGAACAGCGTTCTCTGAAGATGGTAACATCGACAAAGAAATAGATATACGATGCACTAAGGCAAACCAAATATTGGGACAGCTATCCGCTATACCTCAACAAAAAGTAATACCTCTTATCACCAAGAAACATAGCCGCGATAGCACAGTGGTTAGTGAACTGGACTACCACGGAAAAGGGGTAGGGTTCCATCCCAACCGACGGCTTCCGGGTTCACCCAGCCCTAAATGGGTACCGGATATTTTTCTGGGAAAGTAAAGCAGCACGGGCGTAATACTGAACACATTACACCAAAAATCATGTGCTGAAGGTCTGTAAAATATAGGGTCACTAACACCATATTTCCCTATACGCCATTTGACGTGACGGGGGTACTTTACTTTTTTTTTTTTTTTACCAAGAAACATCTTACACAGAGTATATTTATTTAAACATTGTGATGCCAATGCCAAACATGGTCACTTTAGTCTAAGCACAAAAGAAAGCTTGTCACTACAGAGATGCCTGACAAAAACGCTTGGAGTAACCAGAAAAGACAGCATTAGAAATGACATTACAAGAGAAAGAGTATGTAATGAGCCAATCATAAGCGTCATACAGATGCAACAGATTTACTGGTTTGCCAATCTATAAATAATGCTGCGTTATTCCTTGCTATACAACACTTACATTTTAAAAAAGTGAAGGAAGAAGAGCAAGATGCAGATTCAGAGTAAGATGGACAGACGATATCAAAGAAACATTACAACAGCATCAATTGATAATGTGTGAAGCCGCCAAATGGGGGGAAACCAGAACCTTGTATGGCCCTCGACACCCGAGCGGGTACAAGACGATGTGAAGAAGGAAAGAAAGAAGTTTTCCGTTTACCACGAGCTGACGCTAGATCTTGCCAGTTTCTTTCCCTGGCGGAGAATTGTCTCAAAGAAGCCATGCAAACATCCAGATATCTCAGCACCGGAAGACTACAAGAGCAAAGTTTCAAGTGGTAACCGTATGATCTCACATCTACTCAAGCATAATCACCCTTTACCGCCCGCCTGTAGAATGACGTTAAATCGATATAGATTGAGTTATTGAGTTATTTGCGAGTCATCATCATTGCACTTCGAACATGTCCATAGGTACTCAGATACCATCCTCAGCAAGTCCCGGAGTGTCCAGCTACTAACGACTCCAGTTTTGTGTTGGTTGATAAATCTTATACGCCCACTAGGTTTCTTGTTTTTAGCTGCGCCAACTTTAACGCCCATCTCTTTCATCCAAATGAGTGTCGTGGACCAGTCGTTGTCGAAGTCTTGTGCCCTTCCCACATCTCGGAGGGCATTGATGACTTGCATCACAACTATACACGCAGAGCATTTTCTGTTAAAGCAAAGGCAGGGTATAAGACTCAATTCAATTTTCTTTCTAGAGAAGCATGATATTGCAATAATCCTCTTTTGAGAATAAAGACTACACATTTGTTTCTACCCTATTCATGGAACCGCTTTTATAGTAGCCGAGGCGTCCTCCTATCAACCATCGCCCATTCCAATATATCTCGAAGCGCGACTGGACCTGTCAGAAGTTGATTACAAATACATCGTCCTCGTCCACAAAATACACCAGAGACCTGATATCTTTTCGCCTATAAATTAATCAGTCTCTCAATGTATACATCCTTGTCCAATTCAGTCCCTGAGGAATCAAGAGCACACTTAGCCACGCCCCTTTGCCCAGAGTCCAGTCGCCCTCAGTGCCAGGTTCACAAACAAGTCTACCTCCGATTTGATTGTCGTGAACCTTTGACAGAAGAGCCAGGTTAACTCTCTCGGTTGTGATCCATCCAGTGGTTGTATCCACTCTCACCGCAGGTTGTTCCTGTCGATGTTTCGTGATTTATATTCTATGTGACCAGTCATATTTCCGCCACTACTGCTTCTATCTCGATCCTCATTTTGGACACTGTAATTCAATAACTGCCAGAATTCCTAGCCACATCTCTGTCATGCTGGTATGCCACAAAACTACAACCCTACTCTGGTCACTAGACAGAATTGCAAAGTTATGATGGTCACAAGACACAAAACTGCAACCATACGCTGGTCACTAGACAGAATTGCAAAGTTATGTTGGTCACAAGACACAAAACTGCAACCATACGCTGGTCACAAGACACAAAACTGCAACCCTACGCTGGTCACAAGAAACAAAACTGCAACCTTAAGCTGGTCATAAGAAACAAAACTGCAACCCTAAGCTGGTCACAAGAAACAAAACTGCAACCCTACGCTGGTCACAAGACACAGAACTCCAGTCCTACGCTGGTCACAAGACACAAAACTGCAACCCTACGCTGGTCACAAGACACAAAACTGCAATCCTGCGCTGGTCACAAGACACAAAACTGCAACCCTAAGCTGGTCACAAGACACAGAACTACAACCCAACGCTGGCGAAAAGACACGAAACTGCAATCCTATGCTGGTCAAAAGGCACAAAAAAAGCAACCCTACGTTGGTCACAAGACAAAACTGCAACCCTACGTTGGTCACAAGACAAAACTGTAACCCTAAGTTGGTCACAAGACACGAAATTGCAACCCTACGCTGGTCACAAGACACGAAACTGCAATCCTACGTTGGTCACAAGACAAAACTGCAACCCTACGCTGGTCACAAGACACGAAACTGCAACCCTACGCTGATCACAAGACAAGAAATTGCAATCCTACGCTGGTCACAAGACACAAAAGTGCAACCCTATGCTGGTCACAAGACACAAAACTGCAACCCTACGCTGGTCACAAAAGACAAAACTGCAACCCTACGCTGTTTACAAGACACAAAACTGCAACTCTACGATGGTCACATGACGCAAAAACTGCAACCTTACGCTGGTCACATGACACAAAACTGCAACCTTACGCTGGTCACATGACACAAAACTGCAACCCTACGCTGGTCACATGACACAGAACTGTAACCCTACACTGGTCACAAAACACAAAACTGCAACCCTACGCTGGTTACAAGACACAAAACTGTAACCCTACGCTGGTCACATGATACAAAACTGCAACTCTACGATGGTCACATGACGCATAAACTGCAACCCTATGCTGGTCACATGACATAGAACTGCAACCCTACGCTGGTCACATGACACAGAACTGCAACCCTACGCTGGTCACTTGACACAAAACTGCAACCCTACGCTGGTCACATGACACAAAACTGCAACCCTAGGCTGGTCACATAACACAGAACTGCAACCCTACGCTGGTCACATGACAGAAATCTGCAACCATAGGCTGGTCACATGACACAAAACTGCAACCCTAGGCTGGTCACATGACACAAAACTGCAACCCTAGGCTGGTCACATGACACAAAACTGCAACCCTAGTCTGGTCACATGACACAAAACTGCAACCCTAGGCTGGTCACATGACACAAAACTGCAACCCTAGGCTGGTCACATGACACAAAACTGCAACCCTAGGCTGGTCACATGACACAAAACTGCAACCTTAGGCTGGTCACATGACACAAAACTGCAACCTTAGGCTGGTCACATGACACAAAACTGCAACCCTAGGCTGGTCACATGACACAAAACTGCAATCCTAGGCTGGTCACATGACACAAAACTGCAATCCTAGGCTGGTCACATGACACAAAACTGTCCGTGTAAATGATGAAGTTGTCAGGTGATGATATTTCTTCGATAGATTCCCCTATCACAACCTTACTTATTCCCCTATCACAACCTTACTTATTCCCCTATCACAACCTTACTTATTCCCCTATCACAACCTTACTTATTCCCCTATCACACACTTACTTATTCCCCTATCACAAACTTACTTATTCCCCTATCACAACCTTACTTATTCCCCTATCACAACCTTACTTATTCCCCTATCACAACCTTACTTATTCCCCTATCACAACCTTACTTATTCCCCTATCATAACCTTACTTATTCCCCTATCACAACCTTACTTATTCCCCTATCACAACCTTTACTTATTCCCCTATCACAACCTTACTTATTCCCCTATCACAACCTTACTTATTCCCCTATCACAACCTTACTTATTCCCCTATCACAACCTTACTTATTCCCCTATCACAATCTTACTTATTCCCCTATCACAACCTTACTTATTCCCCTATCACAATCTT
Organism: Megaustenia siamemsis; assembly: GCA_032433765.1. Lineage (NCBI taxonomy): Eukaryota > Metazoa > Mollusca > Gastropoda > Stylommatophora > Ariophantidae > Megaustenia > Megaustenia siamemsis. The sequence continues at coordinate 48,742,950 of JAVIAB010000008.1, forward strand.
ACTTATTCCCCTATCACAACCTTACTTATTCCCCTATCACACACTTACTTATTCCCCTATCACAACCTTACTTATTCCCCTATCACAACCTTACTTATTACCCTATCACAACCTTACTTATTCCCCTATCACAATCTTACTTATTCCCCTATCACAACCTTACTTATTCCCCTATCACAACCTTACTTATTCCCCTATCACAACCTTACTTATTCCCCTATCACAACCTTACTGGCTCCTTAGGTCCATCTGTAGCATACCCTACCAAGTTATATAATTATTCGTTATTTGTTTAGCCTCGTAACGACGCAACCTCGGCTAGCCTGATAAGACTGCATTTCTAAGGGAGACAGCTCTAACTAGAAACAACTGCTGTCTTGCAATAGTAAACAGACAGGGCCTCGTCACGACACCTAGCTCTAGGGGTAATGGTGTTAGCGGTCATATATTGTATTGACCTACGACACGCTAATTTTGGGGCAATGTGGTCGGTATTACGCCTGTGCCGCTTTTCTATCACAGAAAAAATTCAAGTACCCATTTAAGGCTAGGTGAACCCGGAAGCCGTCGATCAGGATCGGACCGGACCTCTTCTCCTTAGTAGTCCAGTCCATTAACCACAGAGCTATCGCGGCTCCCACCGAAATTCAGTAAAACAAGTGATAAATAACAGTTGACAACAAAAATTGTCGATGAACATCAGCATCTAGATCAGCAAGATTGACATCTGTTAATAATGATGTTGTTTCCTTCATTCAAATTGTTGCTGTTATATTAAGTGGTGTCAAAAAATTAAATCCTGAAATCAGTTAGTTTTCTCCAGTTCTTTGTTACTAACTGAACTATGAAGGTTTACAGCAAACACATTCCTCAACCACCGGTGATCTATTCACTTAATCACCGCACATAATCGCTTTCAAACTGGTCATGTCTTAGATCTAGAAGTGCTCAAAGATGAAGAGATATGCGACGGAGAGACAGAGAGAGGGGGTGAGAGAGAGGAACAGATGTGGATACCTAGCCATGGACAAAATTGTAAAACAGTGTTTCTCAAAGTTCTTCCACTCTAGACCCTTCAGAAATTATTGTCTTTCCACCCCCATGCAAAAGATATCTATTTAAACGTTTAGTTTACAAATAGATCATGTTTACGATATATATTTATAATTAATAGATAATAAGGTTATATAGACATGTATGGTAAAAGGTTAAAAAAAATGAATTATCTATCAAATGTGATACTCATGCTGATGACCAGATATACTTTTTTAAAAATTTAAATCTGGTTCATTGCTATGAAGGATGATCGAAGATGATATTTCTCCTTCATGTCAAGACCATGCTATAATATAAAACACAGCAACCACAAAAGTGCTGACAAAAGCTTTGTTCTTGAATACTTACATTGACAAACTATTAAGTCTAATTTATACTCCGAAATTCGTCCACGCATCTTGCATGTGACTAAAGGGAAGATAACGGTTAGGCTGGGCAGCGAGTGAGGGATAGTGAACGAGCATGAGAAGAGAAGTAGCAAATACTTTTATTTCACAATAGGTCTATCACCATCATCATCAAGTACCCGGCCTGCTGGCGTAGGTGATCATGTCTCTCCACAACTCTTGATCTCGTCAGTTATTTATTATTTCTGTTGTTGACCTTCTGCTAAGCCATTCTCTTAAGCTGTCTGGTATCTTTTCTCTTTGTTTATCTTTTTTTATTTTTGTCCTTCAATTTTCCCAGTTGTTACAATATGTTCCCTTCTCATGACATGGCCAACAAAATGGTGATTGTTTCTTCCTAATATTGGAAATTAGCTCTTGTTTTGCTTTGGTCTCTTTCAGAACATTTTCATTACTCTACTTAGCTGTCCATGGCATTCTAAATATTCTTCTGTAAAACCACATTTCCAGTGATTTTCTTGCCTGTTGTCCTATTGTCCATGATTCACATCCATATGTTAAGACTGGCTCTACATAACATTTAAGAACTATTTTTCTTGTTTCTATTGTCAAAAATGGATTGCATTGTATCTTCCTCATTTTTTTGGAAAGCTGCTTTTGCCTGAGCAATTCTGCATCTCACCTCTGTTGTACATCTTCCGTCTGATGTTAACCATGTTCCTAGATATTTAAATTCATTTACCTGTTTTAATATTGTTCCACTTGTCTTTATTGTGCACTGAGGTGATGACTTTTAATATGTCTATATGCAGCGCTAATAAAAGAATCCACTGAGTTGATCAAAATAGTGATATCTAAGCGTTATAATTTACAAACACCCGCATCCCTATCCACAACCCTCCCCATGTGCCATTTTTACCTGTACCACCTGGAATGTCCTGTCCCCACCCCCCGGGGGACCAATGCCATGTCCACCGGTGGAGAAACACTGCTGTAAAAGAACAGCATGGGATGAAATGCATGGGACTGGAATGTCAGGGACAAATTGAGATACGTTAAGCCGTGGGAAAAATAACATGGTCAATAAGTGCGGATATATACTACAGCGTGTATGTTACGCGGATATATACTACAGCGTGTATGTTACTACAAACGTAATCTTAGTATCACAAGTTATTTTCGTTGTCAAAAGTAGTCCCACGTTTTGGAAAAAAAAGAGGAAGAAAGAAAGTGAAAAATACATTTAGAAAGAAAAGAAGCAATAATTTTTCTTTAATAGAAGGTACACAGTGCAACATGTGAGATGCTGCTATTAGGAGTTTTAATTTCATTTGATGCACATTCAAGATATTTTTTAAAATATATAATTATATTTATTTCACAGCTGTTTTGTTTTCATCTCAAAGTGACATTTTAGTGACAACCCTTTAAAGCTTGTATCATTTATGAGTGAAAACATTCTGAGTTTAAAATAAAGTCTCCTCACTCTTAAACGTGATATTGGATAGACGTTGTTTTAATTTAGAGAACTAGGAAACGTCACATTTGTCATTTAAATTACTATTTATCTATCAGTGATATTTTAGTAGTTACTGCTCGTAACAACAAAAGATTAAATATTGGCAAATGTGAGAGTTTAGAGGACTGGAATGTTCAATATTAAACCACAAAATATTTACATTTTAAGATCCAGCTTCTTATAATCTCTTGAATGTATAATAACAGAAGCCAATTTATTTTATCTTCATGGGAAGACTCTAATTAGCAAATCAATTAAAGTATCAGCGACAAACAACTATGATTTAACATTTACACGTGCATTTTATCATATTCAGAAAAAGGATTAAAAAAAGCTACGAGATTGTGATGTTTATATCTTTTATCACATTTTGTACAACTTCTTATACAATGCTGGCCAAGTTACTTCTGTTTTATTATGAATACGACGTTGGCTGGGTAGTCTAGATGTACGACTTTGACTGGGTAGTCTAGAGGTACGACGTTGGCTGGGTAGTTTAGAGGTACGACGTTGGCTGGGTAGTCTAGATGTACGACTTTGACTGGGTAGTCTAGAGGTACGACGTTGGCTGGGTAGTCTAGAGGTACGACGTTGGCTGGGTAGTCTAGAGGTACGACGTTGGCTGGGTAGTCTAGAGGTACGACGTTGGCTGGGTAGTCTATAGGTACGTCGTTGGCTGGGTAGTCTATAGGTACGTCGTTGGCTGGGTAGTCTAGAGGTACTACGTTGGCTGGGTAGTCTAGAGGTACTACGTTGGCTGGGTAGTCTAGAGGTACGTCGTTGGCTGGGTAGTCTATAGGTACGTCGTTGGCTGGGTAGTCTAGAGGTACTACGTTGGCTGGGTAGTCTAGAGGTACGTCGTTGGCTGGGTAGTCTAGAGGTACGTCGTTAGCTGGGTAGTCTAGAGGTACGTCGTTGGCTGGGTAGTCTAGAGGTACGTCGTTGGCTGGGTAGTCTAGAGGTACGTCGTTAGCTGGGTAGTCTAGAGGTACGTCGTTGGCTGGGTAGTCTAGAGGTACGTCGTTGGCTGGGTAGTCTAGAGGTACGTCGTTGGCATAGGACAGGAAGGACCCTGGTTCAAAGCCCAACAGAAGAGGTGGTGATTTTTTTAAATATAAAAAATTAATCCGTGATTACAATCCCTTCATCTCTTGGGTAGGAGATCGGATACCTAGCCCCGTCTTATAACGGCTATAAACAGGTGGTCACGTGTGCATTCGCGCACGTTAAAGAACCGTTGTCATTAAAATCGAAATTCCTCTTCACATGGTGCGCCCGAAAAATGTTTATCGTTTCTTTTTTATAAGCTCCTTTTTGTGATGGCCTCATTGAGAATTTCCTCGATGGGGGTTTTAGCTGTCCAAGGAACTCTGAATACACTTTTGATAAATCCTATCTCTGCGACCTGTGATAATGTAATCATTTGTTTGTCTACTGTTCATGATACGCTTACATAGGTCAAAATTGGCTATATTATATATATATCATCGATGTGAACTCTCTTTCTCACTTTCGTCTGTTGACATATACTTGTTGAACAGGATATATTTAATTTTCTGAAACGTTGTTTGGCATGAGTTATTCCGCTTTTATTTTCCTCAGATGTTATGATTGTTCCCAAGTATTAGACGAGTTGCAAGAGTTATATCAGATTTGTACCGTTTATTTGTATGCTGCATGATGGTGATGATTATTTCTTCGATGTGATTATTGCTTCAGTTTTCTCACTATTCAAACAGAGATCGTACATTTTGTTTTATTTCACATTTATGTCTATCATTTCTTGTAGTTCGATCTCTCTCTCCGTCTCTGCTATAAGACGGTGTCATTGAGCATCAAACATTGTTTACATTGTGACCGTTGACAAAAGAAATAAGAAAATAGCATATGAAAATAGTGGCATGGGTGGCCTGCAGCGAACAAATAAATATAAAAAATATAAGATGAAAACAAAGAGTAATTGATGATATCAATTATTCTTTTATTGCACAAAAAATTCAATTTTTGGTTAAAAATGTAAATTATTAAGCTCATGAAATAAGTATAGAATAAACAGTTTGACAAATGTAATAATGCTACTGTAAGTAAAGAAACAAAAAATAAAATAAAAAAAGAGTAAAAATCGTAATGCAAACTACAGAGTTTGTCTTGCATATCTATAAGTTTAGCTGCTTGAAACCACTTTATGTTTCTTTTTCTTTCTTTCAACATCTTACTCACCATCTTGCGCGATATTTTAATATTTCTGCTTATCTCTCAAAAGACACCTTTTTAAAAAGTTAACGGTCGACTACTTCCCTTTTGTGCTTTTTTTCTAGCTCTATTCTCTCTACGCGAAGTTATCTTTAATATAATTCAAAACAAACATGTTGCTGTTTAAGTTTTACAATGCTTTGATATTTATCAGGGCAATTAACAAGTGTCTCATCTGCTAGATATCATGGCATGTTTCTGTTGTATCGCTACAACCGTTACAAACTTGTTGCATATATTTTCGTATAATCGTATACATTTTCTTTTTCAAAATTGTCTTCGTAGTTTGTTTATATTTTTTGGTTGGAGTTATCACACATTTTTAAAGAAGTTTTAAACGTTTCCAGTTGTTGAAAAGTTTCCTAGTTAATTTCTTTCTTTGACATTCGTGCCACAGATTACTAGTGATATCATTGACATTTATATCAGAGTTTTATGAGTAAATTTATATTTCACATTAATGCCACAATTTTGTAGTTAATTCCTTCATGTTTGCGCCAAAGACTTCTAGTTTATTATACACTTTTATATTTGTACTAAAGTTTTCTAATTAATCATTTTATTTTTATGTCAAAACTTCCTAGTTATTTCTTTTACATTTGTGCCAAAGTTTTCTAATTAATCATTTTATTTTTATGTCAAAACTTCCTAGTTATTTCTTTTACATTTGTGCCAAAGTTTTCTAATTAATTATTTTATGTTTATGTCAAAATTTTCTAGTTAATCCTGTTACATTTGTCCCAAATTTCTGTAGTTATTCCTTTATATTTTTGTCACAGATTTATAGTTCTTCAAATCTTCACTCTCCCTTCATCATGAACCGATAAAGTAACCAATCGCTGGTGTTCCTGGTGTAGTCATGTAGCGCAGAAACAAATTGCCTATACTACCTACATTCGTGGCCATTCGTTATAAAGTGCCCTATGCCGGGCCTTGGTCTCTGTCTCTACTACTCTCCACATTCTTGTCCTCCCTTAATATTCTATTCTTTCGCTTCCTGTCCGGTGTAAGTTTCGTGACAGTCCTGTTAATAAATTGCTGAACTTCTCTGAGCATAAGATCTATCCAAATCTGATATCACCTTTTACTTCTCTTCTTCTCTTTTGATTTTGTTTGATGCGAATATTCTCCGATTATTCCTCGAGCAGTTTTGTGTGAATTATTGACAATCTTAACGTTTACCACCCACGTTCTCCCTGGTTGTCTCTAGCACTCATATCCACATAGAAGTAAGTACGCGCATTTAAAATATAGAATTCTCATACGTTACTTTTTCTCTTTTTAAGTACATGCTTCACACTTTGTTTAGATTCACAAGGTATTTTATGGCTTGACTTATAATGTTGTATGACTTGTAATGACTGTTGTATTTGGTGTACAGTACTTTATGGTTGAAACGAGAGAATTTATCGATCTAGTTAGTTAAATAGTGAAGATGTGAGAGATTTTATATAAGAGAGAGAGAGAGAGAGAGAGGGAGAGAGAGAGATAGACAGACAGAGTGAGAGATAGCGCGTTAGAGATTTATGGTTATACGTAGTAAGAAACCCTTATATAAAATAATGAATAGATAGAATGAAGCATTTTTTTAGAAGATTAAGAAAAACAACGAACTAAGAAGTAAAACAATGAACGTATAAAAAGCTAATGGAGAATAAACAAAGAAGTACAGTTCAAACAAGTGAAATGGTTGACACATAAAGAGGCACAATTACTCAATGAAAGTCATCTTGGAAGAAAAGATGCTCAGTGAACGAGTCTGAGGCAGACAAAGACCAATGTGGACAGACAAAAGATTGGACAGAAGACCCGAACCCATGTGTATACCATAAAAGCAATTGCCAGAATGGCATGTTAATTCACAGTAGCTAACCCTAAACGTGGAGACGGAACAAAATGTAGATGAAGAGATGAAGTTTAATGGTTATAGTGAGGCATTTATAAAGAGTGGAATATTGAGAGGTTTATATTCTTTTGCTCCTTCTTTTCTCTTTTCACTGATACCGAAAAGGTGTAATGGTTATATCATTTGTCGTTCTTGAGCTGCTCGAACTGTCAGAATTAGTGGTTTTCCTTTGTTGTTACATGTCTCTGTCACCGCATCTATCCATCTTCTTCGAGGTCTTCCTCTTGGTCTTTACCCATGCATTCTCGAGAAGAATGCCCTTGATGGTGATTGGTGAGGATTCATTCTGCCCAGGTGGCCCAACCATTGAAGTTATTGTTGCTCTATATATTCTTGGTAGAGTTGTATTCCTACCATTTTCTTATGGTGTCATTTGGTATTCTATCTCTTCTTAATGAGAAAATTTATAAAAGGTGGAATATAGAGACGGTTATAGAAGGTAGAATATAGAGACGGTTATATATATATATATATATATATATCTGCGATCAAGTCTCAATCAGAGTAGGATTCCAGACTCTCTTATGCAGTCAGCTGTCAGTTTAAGTGATTCAATTGCCCCATATAGTTTCTCTGATTGAATACCTGTTAGAACGTTGTACTGTGTTCTGCGCCAGTGGCTCAATGCATCCGATTTCTGCTAGCATTTTATTTAGGTTTGCTTTCCTTAGCCTTTGATTGTCCCTAATCTTCCTGCAAGGCAGCAGATTGTCTTTTCTGGACGGTTATGTTGGGTGGAATATAGAGACGGCTATAGAGGGTGGAATATAGAGACGGCTATAGAGGGTGGAATATAGAGACGGTTAAAGAGGGTGGAATATAGAGACGGTTATAGAGGGTGGAATATAGAGACGGTTATAGAGGGTGGAATATAGAGACGGTTATAGAGGGTGGAATATAGAGACGGTTATAAGAGGGTGGAATATAGAGACGGTTATAGATGGTGGAATATAGAGACGGTTATAGAGGGTGGAATATAGAGACGGTTATAGAGGGTGCAATATAGAGACGGTTATAGATGGTGGAATATAGAGACGGTTATAGAGGGTGGAATATAGAGACGGTTATAGAGGGTGGAATATAGAGACGGTTATAGAGGGTGGAATATAGATTAAAAGAACAAAGTATTCTAAGTTTAATGCACGCGAAATAAGTAAATGTGGATCACACAGTACAACAACAACAACAACACAGTCCACAACACGCCGTGCTGCAACTGTCTTTGAGAAAATACATTTTATAAAAAAAAATAGAAGGAGATACATCTAATAAAATTATTGTCTCGCTTCAAATAAAAAAAATGCTATATTATTTATTACGCCTTATCGAAATAAAATCGCATTTAATTATTTTTTCATGTTTCATGACCCAAAAAAAAATCTCAGATAATTATTACATCACAGATGAAGGAGCAACTATCTTTGATGAAATATAACACCAAACTACAGTTGATTGATACCAGCAAAAAACAAAAAAAGGAGAAAGAAACAGAGAAAAAAGAAAGATACAATTTTTTTTTAAAACTTAATTCTATTTCTACACTCTGAATGTTTGCAAATCAAACGTAAAGATTCATAAAAATTATCACTACTCCTTAATGTACATTCTCGCTATGCGCCAAGACAGCATTGATTAAAGATATACACTTCACATTTGTGCATATAAACTATCCTGAATGTTGCGGGGCTATAGAACAAACAAATATCAAATCGCATTTTTCTTTTTCCATATTTTGCCTACAGGGAAACGATCTTTGAAAGTTTATCTTAATAATAAAAATAATCAATTATTGTCTTCTTACTTGGTGCAAGCTGACCTTTTTGTAACCTAGCACTTGCATAAAGAGCAAACATTCGGTCTATAATAGCAAACCATTCAGGCAAAGGCAGAAATAGCACAACTAGAACCGACTTATGAACCAGCAGTGACACAACAAGCAATAAGACATGATGGTGATGCCGAAAATGGTGCTATACTCTCAATGCAGTTACCAAACAAGGCTCTTCTATGAGAAACATCAGGATACAGAATAAAAAGAGGAATACCTAGAGAGACACTATAAGAACACTGATAAAATAAGCAAAGTTGGAGGGTCATTAGATAAGATAGAATATCTCGCCAGGAATAGACATGGATAGCAACAAACACTATGAGCACTATGTAACGTCTAACGGTGCTGGAAGAATTAAGATCAAGTTACTTGCTATCGGTTCAGTGTGATTCGTTAGCTCCTAGGCTTATGAAACTTCATGTTCTGGGCTGGAATATTCTCTCGAGATTTCTCGGAAAATGAACGAGATTTTCTAGCCCCGTCAACCTTAGAGAGCGATGCAGTAAAGATCGTCATCATGTGCCGTTTGACATCAAGTTGACTACGATAATTCAGCATTTCACCGTGTCATTTAGCTTCATGGCACATGCTGTCATACTTTTTTGTATCTCAGAAGACCAGACCACCTATGACAAAGAAAAGTCTACACAAAGCTAGGGAAGATGGTGTTCGTAAACCTGGGAAGGCCGATCGTCTAAGGGCAGAATCCCCCTACAAAATAAGACTTTCTGCTGCCTTGCAGGTAGATTGGTGACAATAAAGGGCTATAAAATGCTGGCAAAAATCGGATGCATTGAGCCACTGGTGAAAGGTACAATCCTATACTTAGTCATAGTGGATTTAACGGATTTTAGCTATAGTGATTTGTCTGTGCATTCCGCCAGGGCAGATGGACTGTCGGTCCCATTAGAATAAGCAATACACATGAAAACAAGTAATACAAATATAAACAAGCCATACAAATGAGAACAAGCAGCGCAAATGAGAACAATCAAGGCAAAAGAGAACACGCAAAAGAAATTTAAAAAGGCAATATAAATGAGAACAAGCAAGAAAGGAGAACAAGCAAGTAAGGAGAAAGAGCAATAGAAATGTGAACAAGCAAGAAATTAGAACAAGCACTAGAAATGAGAACAACACAATACAAATGTGAACAGACAACATAAATGTGAACTAGCAATAGAAATTGCAACAGTAAAAAGAAATGAAAACAAGCAAAAGAAATTAAACAGGCTATATAGAAATTACAACAAGCAATATAAATGACAGAAGTTAACAGAGATGACAACAAGCTATATACATTAGAGAGAGATATAGAGATGAGAACATTCAATAGAAATTAGAACAAGGAATAGTGTAACAGAGTAAGCTAATGAAAGCATGGGAGCAGGTAACTTAGTCGTTACCCGCTTCGGTAATGGACAATAGCAGTAACATATGGTAGCGACCATCAGTAGTTAGGACATAAATTTAAAGTATGGAAATTTCCCAGGCAGAATAACAAGTTGATGGCGCAGAGTTCATAGTGGGTAGTGGATACACAGAGGTGGGGAGGAAGGAAAGGTAGAATTATAATGATAAGTTTGGAGAGTGGAAATTTCCACGCAGATTTCCACAACAGCAGGTTGGGGAAATGGCAATAGCGCAGGTATTGACCCCATGACTTTGGCCGTCTGATAAATACGTTGTCATCCAACTACCAGGAAAGGTCAGAGTCATGAGGTAATCATTATTCGAATGGGTTATAGAGATTTCATGAAAACAAATTGTTATCGTCAATCTAGGGAATAGTTCAAGTCTCGGGCACAGAATAATGAGGGTTGGCCAATCCAAGTGATCAGAGGAGTTGCAATTTGTCACTTCGCGACGGCTACGGCAATCCCATTGGCTGCTGATATTTCACGCGAAGAGTTGTGGCTGAGTTTTTACATTTCAAAACAATAGGTTGAAGAGAATAGACACACAAAGAGAGAGAAGTCAGAAATGTCGACTAAATAAGATATTCGGCCCAACTGCCGAAGGCAGTTAGTTAGAGGTTAAGTAGAACTAGAAGTTTTAGAATAAGAAACTAAGAAAGTAGATCGCAAGTTAGGAAGTTTAGTCAAGAAAAGTTAGTAAGGAATCTCCAAGTTGTAGTAATCTTAAGTTAATTGACAAGTTATTCAGGAATAGACTATAAAGTAGTAAGTTGTCAGTGACTTACTCAATTAATTGAGGTATGAAACATTACAACAAGTGAGTTAACGAATATATGAGAATTAGTTATGAAACTGTGAAGTGTTGAGAGTTCAAGTTGTGTTTCACATTTCTTATAAACGTAAGTAAACGATGGAGAGACTGAATGTAAGATATGCACTTGTGGACAGATCATAACCACCGACGATTGTCCAGATTTAACGAACATTAATTTAAGAAAAGTGCATCAACAACTGGTATGTACCATGTGCCAAGAACTAATTGAGATCAATAAACGGATTATGATTATAATAAATGAGAGAACACTGACATGAGTAATGTTGTGTCAACTAAAAATGTGATGTGCTGTCAAAGACAACAATAACAATAATAAGAAATAACAAACGACTACAACAATAGAACTGACAATAAAAATGAAAATAAGGAATATAAATGAGAACTGACAATAAATATAAAAACACTTCTTAACAAAACATAAGACAAAAGGGACACAAACGAAAAGATGCAAAAATTAAAATCATTATCGAGTATTATATATATATGTAGAGATTGGAAGAGAAGAGAAATCAAATAGATTACATAATGATAAAATACTGATTCAGGAACAGCGTCAGGAAAGCCAAAACCTACCCAGGAGCAGATATAAATTCAGACCACAATCCTGTAATGATAAAAATGAAAATCAAATTAAAGAGAAACAAACAAAAAACTAATGCAGCAACACAAATAGATATAACAGCGTTAAACCAGAAAAGATATACAAGAAACTTAAACTGTACAAGTAAAGAACACTTATCAGAAGCTACTAGAAGAGGGGATTGAGCAGTACAGAAGAGAAAATCCTGAGGAAAATGTCACAACAAAATGGCAATGCATAAAAAACAGCATGCAAGAATCCTGCAACACCTTGCCCAAAAAGGAAAGTAACAAAAATAAAAAATGGATAACAGACAAAATATTAGACAAAATGGAAGAAAGAAGACAAGCGAAAAACACTGCCAGATACAAGGATATAGACAATGAAATACGGAGAATGTGCAAAAAGGCAAAAGAAGACTGGCTCAACCAGAGATGTCTAGAAATCGAAACTATGGAAAGTAAACAAAACCTAAGAGAGATGCACACAGAAATAAAGAGAATTACGAATAAAGACATAAAAGCTGCAGGAATCGGATTATAGCAAACAAAGAGGGAAGAATGCTATCAGACAACAAAGATATAATAGATAGATGGCAAGAATATATAACAAAATTATTTCATGACGAAATGTACATACAACTATACAATCCTGAAATCCGAAGTAGAAAAAGCCATAAAAACAATGAAAAAGGGAAAAGCAGCAGGGTCTGACAATATACAGATAGAGATGATACAGGTTCTAGAAGAGTTTGGCGTCGAAGTGATCACAGACATATGCAGTGACATATACCATACAAGATACATACCAAACGATCTAAAAACATCAACTTTCATTGCATTGCCTAAAAAGAATGGTGCAGTTGAATGCAGTGACTTCTGAACAATAAGCCTAATGAGCCAGGTAACACAAATTTTACTAAAAGTTATACAGGGAAGGATTCAGAATAAAATCAATACTGAATTAGAGGAGCAACAATTTGGATTCAAGAAAAACAGTGGGACAAAAGAAGCCATATTCAGCATGAGAACATTGATTGAAAAGTACACAGAAGTAAACAAACCAATATATGGCTGCTTTATAGACTACACCAAAGCTTTCGATAGAGTACACCATAACCAACTTATAGACTGCCTAAAGGATATAAATCTAGACGATGCAGACATACGACTAATATGTAATTTGTACTGGGAGCAAACAGCAATAATAAGATATAACAAGGAGAACTCTACATGGACTTAAAAAGAGGAGTAAGACAAGGATGCATCCTATCACCAAGCTTGTTCAATCTATACACTGAGCAAATCTTTAAAAACATCTCAGAGATACCAGGTCTAAACATTAATGGAAAGATAATCAATAACCTGAGATATGCTGATGATACTGTTCTACTAGCAGAAAATCCTAAAGACCTACAACAATTACTTAATGTGATAAACACAACAAGTAAAAAATATGGACTAGAAATGAATATCAAAAAGACTAAAACTATGATCATAGAGAAAGAAAATTCTCAAGACCTACAATTAAATATCACAGTTTAGAGAATACATCTGGAGACACTCCAGAGTTACAACTACCTAGGGCATACTATAACCAATGATGGAAAATGTACAACTGAAATAAACAAAAGAATAGGTATGGCAAAAAGTTATTTTAATGCCATGAAAAATATACTAACAACAAAACAAATAACACCAGGGCTGAAACTAAGAATGGCAAAATGTTACATCTTCTCAATATTCCTGTATGGTGCAGAAACATGGACATTAGACAAGAAAACAGAACAGAAAATTGAAGCCATTGAAAAGTGGATTTATAGAAGAATAGGTAGAATTGGATGGAAACAAAAGATAACAAACGATGAAGTTTTAAAACAACTGAAAATAAAAACAGAACTGATGAACACAATTAAGACAAGACAAATTAAATTTTTGGGGCATGTTAAAAGCCACAACAGCCTACTAAAAGTAATATTGGAAGGAAAAATACAAGGCAAAAGAGGCAGAGGCAGACCAAGACTAACATGGACGTGTAACATCAAAAGATGGACAAGTTAAGGACTATGTCAGCCTGCACCATCAAAGCAAGAAACAGAGTAGAATGGCGATCCATGGTAGCCAACCTTCGTTGCGGAGAGGGAACACGATGATGATGATGATGATGATGATGATGAGAGATTGGAATCATCACTGAGGGTTATGTCTATTGGCTTTGGTGATCGCATATCTCCACGATTTCTTGCTTCTACAATTCTCCGCTTAATCTGACTCTATTTTTCTTAAAACTGCCTGGTATATTATTTATGCTTCACTACATCGACTCCTTTAACAAGGGCTGAATACAACTCGTCGCGTACTCTCTAAATAAATCACACAACACTTTAAAGTCCAATTCGACTAAAGCTTTATTATCTACACATGTTCACCACTTGTTAAATCTACACAAGCAACTGTTTTGCAAGTTCTGTATTGGTCGTTTGATCCAATACAATGAATCGTAACTGACTTACAGTTCGGTGACTAGCTACCAACTGATGTAATTATCACCTCCAGGTAATTTAATCATTTGCCTTATTCTTCTTGCCTTTGTAAATATGTATAATAAACGAATTAAGTCACGCACTACGCTGCACTGATGACGTCTCCTACTGATTGGCCGTAAAGCAAAACCTTTGTGTCTCTCTGTGTCAATGATATCCGAGTATGACGAAAACTATACAACAAACATTTCCCCACGTCCGCCCTACCAATCTTAACTGTTCAGTTACTGGCGACTTTATAAAAAGGTTACGTTCTACTGGAAGCGCCCCGATACATGCTTCCTGTTCAGTAATGCACGATACCACGTGACATTTGATTAAACAGAGGTGCACTCTTAAAGCCTATGGATGAGGGAACAACCCATTCTACAAATAATTAGGCCTGTGAGAAATAATTGGGGATTCTGCGAGTACTTGTCTTCATCAAACACTGCTATGCTCTTAATTCAATGTGTTCTGGTTGTTACAATATATTCCTGCTGTTATCATAACTTTACATGTTCATCAAATGACGACTACTTTCTTCAGATATTGGTAGTCAAGTTTTCTTGTCATGATCGTAACGTCCTAATTACTCGTTGTTAGCTATAGATGGTATTCTCAACCTTCGAATGTAAAACTAAAATCTGGCCGAAACGTCATAATTTTGTTGTGTTCCTTTTTTTTTTTTTAAACCTGACACTATACCATGTTGGAGTGTACGCTACATTGCAATACTTGCTTCTATAGCTAACATTATTAGCTCTTTTAAATGTCTCTTGTCTGTTGACTGTCGACAATTCACTACCAAGGCTCTACACCACATTACCAAGCCAATTCTCTTATTTCTACTGACGAAGATGGTAGACAAACAAGGTAGATGCAGGTTGGAATCACAGTAAGATAAAACATGAGCTGTTTTATTTTCAAACCTCAGGAATGATACAAAGACACACGTATACCAGCACCTCACATCAGCTGCACTATTTAACTTCTTCTTCTGCTTTCCTTCCTCATCTGCCCTTCAGCGTCGAGGGGAGATATAATTTGCGGTCTTTTGCTCTTCTATTCGCCTCTGCTGCTGTTATGTTTCCTAGTGCTAATATTCCATCTATCCATATTTTTCGTGGTCGACCCTTGGGTCTGGTGTTCTCATAACGTTTGTTGAAGGCTCGTTGTGTTGTGTTTTGATCTTTCTGCCATGTCACGTGGCCAAGCCATTTTATCTGTTGTTTCCTTATATATTCTATGGCGGGGGCTATTCCTAGCTTTTTTCTCAGTTCTTCATTTCTGATCTTATCTCTCTGACTGTTTCCTATCATTCGTCTCACACATTTCATCTCTGTAGAGGTTATTTTCTTATTGTTCTTGCATCAAGGGTCCAGGTCTGGCATTGGTAGGACAACGTTGGGATGAAGATTGTATTCTACACTATTTAACACGCTATCTTTATTCTACAATTCTACAATTCTACAGACAATAGTTTTTTTTTTCCTTTAATGAAAAAAAAATGAATTCTATCATATCTATCTCACACCAAGGTCTAACTATTTTGCGCCTCATTGTTACTGTACATTTATCGTGATAACTATTGCAGTTATTATGTATATGAACTCCTTGAACTTTTTCAAGACTGTCCTATTTTGTTTGAAAGACCATTTGAGAGAAAACCCTTATTACTTTGTTGCGACCATTTTCTATTTCGTGATTTACAATTTCATTGTGTCTTAATTACGCCCGCATGTTCCAAGTCGGTAAAATAGCATTTAATCAGACAGAGTAGAAACGATGTCATGGCAAGGAGGAATGAACTCATCACCGATTGGTCGGCTGGGTCGTCGGTTAAAAACTGAAAGGTAAATAACCCGTTTCACAATAAACAGTCTGTGTCACAGAATCCTGGCTAAAAATGTGAGGATCGCTGAGGTATCAGCTCAGACTGAAGACAGTAAGCATAGTGATACCCGCAGGTGATAGAAGATGGCATTTCTCGTCCAGCCTCGGAACTACCGAGGCAATTCCATATCCTACCAATCAAATGAAGATCTAAGTTCACAACAGTGGTCTGCTGGGTCACTGTCTCTATCGATAGTACGCTGAATAGTGTGTGTGGCCATGTGATTTATGTTTCAGCCATGAGAGTTATGCTTCAGCCATGAGAGTTATGCTTTAGCAACGATACTTCTGTTTCAGAAATGTGACTTACGTTTCAGCCATGTGACTTAAGTTTTAGCCATATGACTTTTGTTTCAGCCGTGAGAGTTATGCATTAGCAACGATACTTATGTTTCAGCCATGTGACTTAGGTTCCAGCCATATGATTTATGTTTTAACAACGTGACTTATGTTCCAGCCATGTGACTTGTGTTTCAGCCATGTGACATGTTTCTCCCGTCGGGTCCCAATAGATATGGGTTGCTTTTATTTTTTCAATCTCTTCTCAGTGGGTGTCTATATCAAGAAAGAAAACCAAACACCACCAAATTTAATGCTCATAGATCCATGTATGTGGGCGAGACAATGTTGAATCAGCCCATTACATTGCTATATATATATCCATGTACACAAACACACGCATATATAATTATATAATCTCAAAGTTCACAATCTCAATAAATACGTTGGAGTGAATACAAACACCAGAAATACATAAGGCACAACTCACATTTTTTTAAAAAGCAGCAGCAATGTTAAGAACAAGCACAACAGCGAAACCAGATGCTTGCATAATCAAAAACGTTAACATACTTAAGAAGAACAATAACAAGATATAGAAAAGCCAGTAAAGACATCAACAAAAGTTGACATAAAGTTAGAAAGCTTTTTGCATTTCGAAACATTTGGAGATCCATGAAAAAGAACATAAAAACTAAACTAAGAGTCTGTGAAATCCACCTTTTTTCAGTCCATTTATATTTGAATCTGATTATCCACTGAAAATAAAAGCCAAGAATGACAACTGCAAACAGGCAAATGAGTAATATTTTCAGAAAACTTGGGCCAAATAAAAGAAACAACCACGATTTGCTCTCAGACACAACCAAAAGGAAACGCACAAAGTAAAATCAGGGAGACGCTGAAGATAAATGAAAATAAGAAGGAAGTAGAATAACAAGTAGAGTAAAAATTGAATAAAAATTTATTTTTTTGTATTGATGAAAAGAGATAATAACCGATTAGCAAAGCAAGTCCTCATGCGGGAAACAACAGGTAAGAGAAAAAGAGGAAGACCCAGAGAGACACTGAGAAGAACATTGCTGAGAGAGGCAAAAGCAGCAGGAATCGGCTCTCTCAATTAGATAGAGCTGCTTGCACAGAACAGAGACAAATGGCGAGATTTGATAAAATATCTTTAAAAGAATTGAAAACTGCTAGAACAAAAATTCAGATAAGAGAAGGAGTATCTTGGTCTACACCCTATGGGCCGGCTACGGCTCGGAAGGTCAATAGATAGATAGATAGAAAAATTGAATAAATTGTTGAAATTGAATAAAAACAACGATATAAAGGAAATATAATAACAGTAGCATAAGATGCATAACAAGAATTACAACAGAAAATAAGAAACGGGTGAAACACAGTGTGTGGTGACAGCTTTACAAAAGAGGAATACAAATAATTGACGTTTCGGTATGCATGCGGTCTTCCACAGAAAACAGAGGCAGCAAAAACGAACTATGGAGCTACAAGTATGGAAATATACTCCACTACATATTTGAAAGTAAATAAAACTATCAAAAACAAAGAAAGAGAAATATATAACAAAAAAAAACGTAGATTCGTTGAGAAAGTGTCAGGTCTTCATGAGCTGAATGTTGGACAGGAAAATGAGAAACCCTCTGACGAGAGACAGCCAAACGAGGATTAAGCGGCGGGGAAAGAGTAATCTGACAATGTGATGTTGAAAAAACAAAGGTTAAAGGGAGGGGTGGGGGCAGATGGCTGAGTTGTTTTGAAAACAAAAATAAGAAGTAGAATGAGAAGTAGAGTACGAAGTAGAGTACGAAGTAGAGTATGAAGTAGGTAGAATAATAAATGTCGGAACAATTAGAATAATAAGTAGAATAAGAAATAGTTTAGGAACTGGAATAATAATTAGAATAAGTTGAATCAAAATTATATTATGAAATACAATATAAAAAAAATAATTTTAAAAATATAAATTAACTTTACAAATAATTGTAGTCTTTGGAGAAATGGCGGAAACAAACTATGCAAAATGTGAACAACCTGATAAAGGACAGCAGAAGTAGAGGAATGAATTACATGAGCCAGAAATGGCGATGAAACGATGGCTAGGGTCATGCAAGATCGGGGATCGTTTGTTGTTGGCTTATATTACGTTACCAGGCCTACCCGCAAGTGAGTGCTTCAACGATCTCTGACCAAGAAAAAAACTCGAAGAAGAGGAATATTTCTGTTTCAGCTTTGTATAACTTGAGCATTATTTTTTTATTGAATAAATGCTAGTGCAAACATGTTTTATAGAGTGTTGTGTGCAGTAAGTGAAACACAACGAGCACGTTAATTTACTTTATCGAGAGTTGTGTTTTGAAACACGGCCCGCCAAAGATGAAGTCTATACATGTTTATATAATCTTATCACTAAATTTACCCTCTTTCATCTAGCTGTTAATTCTTGACGTTTATTCCAGACATATTTTTCTTTTTTATTCTCAAGGACTGTATTTTCTATGTAAGTGCTGAGATAGTTATTACTGTTTTGTAAGAAATGATTAAATACACTAAATGTAACGTAAATAATGAGAAAGTATTTACGCAAGCATCCTATCGACAGTGAAGTGAGTGAGTTATTGAATTATTTGCGTAAATCATCATTGCACTCTGAACATTCACATTAAAGTGATTGAGAGAAGTAAGTAAAAAGTAAAGTGCCCCGCCACGCCAAGTGGCGTATAGGGAATATGGTGTTAGTGACCATTAATTTTACAGACCTCTGGTAATGTGGTCGGTATTACGCCCGTGTCGCTTTACTGTCCCAGAAAAAAAATCCGGTACCAATTTAAAGCTGGGTGAACCCGGAAGCCGTCGGTTGGGATCTACCTCTTGTCCTATGCAGTCCAGATCGAGAGAACTCATGATCATCAAGTACCAGGCCTGCTGACGTAGGTGTCTCTCCACAACTTTCAATCTCGACAGTTATTTATCATTTCTGTTGTTGACCTTCTGCCAAGCCATTCTCTTAAGCTGTCTGTTATTTTTTCTCTTGCTTCCCTCTATCTCTTCGTCCTCCTTCACTTTTTCCAGTTGTTACAATATATTCCAGTTGTTCTCATCTAATTACATGGTCAAAAAATGATGATTGTTTCTTCTTAATATTGGAAATTAGCTGTCTTTTGTTTATTTGACCTCTTTCAGAACATTTGCATTACCCTTCTTAGCTGTCCATGGTATTCTCAACATTCTTCTGTAAAACCACATTTCTACAAACTCCAGTGAATTTCTTGAATGTTGTCCCATTTTCCATGATTCATTAATATGTTAAGACTGGTTCTACATAACATTTAAGAAATCTTTTTCTTGTTTCTATTGTCAAAAATGGATTGCATAGTATCTTCCTCATTTCGAGAGACGTAGATTGCTTGAGATACCTGGGAACTGTGTTATCATCAGATGAAGGAAGACCTACCAAGGTAAAGTGCTGAATCATACAATACAAGAACATTTGCAATAAAATGAGAAATGTGTCTTACAACAAATTACTGAAAGTTAATAAAAACAACTAGTTTTATAGCGCTACATGGAACCAGTACTAGTTTGTGGTTGCGAAAGATGGATTATAAAAACGGGATACAATGTCGGATAGAAACAGTTGAGTTGTGGAATGTTGGACGATGCTTAAAGTAACGCGAAGAACCAATAAATCTAATGAGAGGGTACTAGAAGAGGGAGATGAAGAGAGGAATGCTGTAACACAAATTAGAAGAAGACAGTTCAGTTGTGTGTGAAGTGGTGTGTTGGAACACAGAGTAACAACAGTTAAAGTAGAGGGTCGGATAGTTAGACGTAAACAAAGAGAAAGGATGATATTTGTCTTGACAGCGTGGTAGAGGAAAATATCAACTGTTGAACAAATAACAACAGAACTGATACGATGCACTGTAGATAGAAGATTGTGGAAGGACATGATCGCCTACGCCAACCGATATGGCACTTGATGATGATGATGATGATGAACTGTAACACAGGATCGAGGGTTATGGAGGAACGTGGTGTGACGATCCCCAGCATGTGACGATCCCCAGCATGTGACGATCCCCAGCATGTGACGATCCCCAGCATGTGACGATCCCCAGCATGTGACGATCCCCAGCATGTGACGATCCCCAGCATGTGACGATCCCCAGCATGTGACGATCCCCAGCATGTGACGTGCATGTGAGATTTGTGACGATCGCTGATGTAAGATGTGACGATAGCATGTGAATCCCCAGCACGTCCCCAGCATGTGACGATCCCCAGCATGTGACGATCCCCTGCATGTGACGATCCCCAGCATGTGACGATCCCCTGCATGTGACGATATGTGATAGCTCCACTTGTCTGGTAAGCATGTTCTCACTCACTCGTGAGTACTTAAATATGAGGAATTAACAAATATGAATCTTCGATTAAAATGTGGAGAAAGTATTAGGCGCAGATCCATCATACTCGTATATTCTACTCATTTCCTCAAGAACGATTACTGGATTATGGCTGTCATGGAGTAGGGTATGTATCTTTAAATACGGTAAATACAAATTTAATTGCCGTTTACATGGATTTAAGCTATTTCAAGTCCTTAGCGATTCGCTAGTATGATGTTAATAGATGTATATACACACACATAAGCGTACAAGCATATACATATCGAATCAACAACAGTAAGGCAGAAGGCATGAACATTGCAAAAGAAAAGCAGAGCATCAACATAACGATGGACAGCAGACAACTAAAACATGTGGATGAATTTAAATACTAGGAAGTCTAGTGAAAAAACGACAATTCACAAGCAGCAGAAGTAGATCAAAGATGGAACAAAACTTGTGAAATCATAGCGCAACTTGTCCCAATGATGTCAAACAAAATAACGCTAGAAGCTAAACAGGCACGCTAAAGCTCCACCTTAATCCCAACGTTATGGTACCAATGCCAGACCTAAACTCTAGATGTAAGAACAGTAAGAAAAATAACCACTTATGAAATTAAATGTATTAGGAAGCAGTCTGAGTGAAAATTGAACAATTGAGACAAAAAAACTAGGAATAATTCTCGCCATAAAAAAATAAACAATAAATAAATAAAATGGTCTGGCCTCGTGATAAGACATCAATACCAAAGCATTACACGATGAGTCTTTAACAAACATTGGGAGAACACCAGACTCAATGGACGTACCAACAAAAAATTATTGCTGGAATATTATTACAAACACTGTGAAACATAACAACAGCAGAAGCAAACAGAAGAAAGACTGTTAATTACAACTCCCCTCGACGCTGAAAGGCAAGTGAGAAAGGAAACAAGAAGAAGAGAATATTCATACATACACATACACACATGATACTATGCAATCCATTTTTGACAATAGAAACAAGAAAAATAGTTAATAAATGTTATGTAGAGCCAGTTTTAACATATGGATGTGAATCATTGACAGTAGAACAACAGACAAGAAACTCACAGGAGTCTGTAGAAATGTGGTTTTACAGAAAAATGTTGAGAATACCATGGACAGCTAAGAAGAGTTAATAAAACGTTATGAAAGAGGCCAAAGCAAAAAGAGAGCTAATTTCCAATATTAGGAAGAAACTATCATCATTTTTGGCCATGTATTGAGAAGAGAACTGGAATATATTGTAACAACTGGGAAAATTGAGAGACGAAGAGATAGAGGGAAGCAAGAGAAAAGATACCAGACAGCTTAAGAGAATGGATTGGCAGAAGGTTAACAACAGAAATGATAAATAACTGTCGTGATCGAAAGTTATGGTGAGACATGATCACCTACGCCAGCAGGCCCGGTACTAGATGTTGATGTTGATACACAAATATTCATTCGTATAAGAATGACAGATATATATGTTTGACAAACACACACGGCCACAGAATGAACAACATATATATAAAGTATTGAAATAGTAAATTTGGGTCGATGGAATATTAGAAGTACTAGGAAACATAACAGCAGCAGAGGCGAACAGAAGAGCAAAAGACCGCAAATTATATCTTCCCTCGACGCTGAAAGGAAAATGAGGAAGGAAAGAGGAAGAAGAAGAAATAGTAAAGAATCATATACATCGCATATACCATTATCCCATGCCTGTGTCTAGCGAAAGAGGAGGGCAAGATGACGAATTGGGAGTAAGAGGCGAATGCGTCGTGAGACGTCACGAAGTACTACGGTTAGGTTTTACAGTATCCGGTCTGGGACGGTTGAGCTTTCACTGTATCAGAAATCTGTGTGTGTGTGTGTGTGCTGCTAAGTGGAGAAACGAGACCTACAATCAAATCGATTAGCCGTTAGACATGTAATAATAGATCCAACACTCAGCAGCCTGCCTCACAACGACTACCTTATAGTGGAGACGAATAACAAATACATGAATAAGCAGATGTTATCACTCTCACAACTGTTTGTCACCGCCGTTTTAGTTATTTTTAAGTAAGTAAAGTGTCCCGTCACGCAAAGTGGCGTATAGGAAATATGGTGTTGGTGACCATAATTTGTACAGATCTTCAGCATATGATTTTTGGGGTAATGTTGTCAGTATTACGCCCGTGCCGATTTACTTTCCCAGAAAAAATCCGGTACCCATTTAAGGAGGGGTGAACCCAGTAGCCGTCGATCAGGATCGAACGGACATCTTGTCCTTTTTAGTCCAGTTCACTAACCACTGAGCTATAGCAGCTCGCTATTTTAGTTATGGTGTTTAGTGACAATTAGTTTCAGGAAGGTAACACACTGAATACCAAAAATATGTCAAACTAAATACTATATGAGACTTGCATTTTACGATATGAAAGGTAATTAAGTTTACAAATTTCAATTTTAAAGAGTCACGAATTGGATACGCTCCCAAGAAAATAGCAATTTCATATTTGAGAGGCATTTATTATACTCAGATCAATGCCATAGAATTTTAAGAAAATTTTTTCGATGCCACTTTTAGACTTCAGTAAGCAACTGTGCACCTTCTGTCGTATTTGCACACCACTTTACTGCAACGACTGCCACACTGAACCTCCATAAATAATGTTGTTTGTACATTTCTGGGGGTCCTTCGCTGATTTCCCGTCTTTTTTTCTTCAGGATATTAACGTAGCAGCAGTTAAATGTGCCTGCATGATAATCAATACCGTTCATGTCAGACACAAATAAAGTAAATAGTGTGCTAATGTTCCGCAGAAGGAGAGCTGTCATGCTGCAGAAACTATTAGCCGAATTGTACAGCGGATCTCAAAATGGATAGGAAGGCAACATAGTGGGATAGCAATAAAAAAATTATGTTAAAAAAACTATCTTTACGACACATATTACCATTGCTGGTGTAAGCCAGGGAGCTCACGACAGGACCAGAGGGATAAAGGTCGCTTGGTCAAGCAGTCGCCACGACGAGTAAGATTCAGGATTTTTATTTCATCCCCAATAGGAAAAATGTCTTCTGTCCAGAACGGGTCTTCAACGCCGTACGCCGGGTTTTCAGCCAAAGTGGATATCGCCGCACTAGCATGCGCTCCTCTTCATCCTTAGGGATAGCAAAGAACGTCATAAATTCTTCACCTTTTCCAATACAATGCTTGTCCGACTGTTGCCCCTTTTCATCATTCGTTTTTTTAACAAAAAGTCGTTAACTGAATGGAGAAACGTTGTGGATCTTATGGTTTACATTAATCTGTGATTTGTGTTTCGGCCAAACACATCCGTCTTCAATGTGGCATTTTTAAAGACCGGGTTTCCTTCCCTCTTCAATAACGCCTGGTTCCTTAGTATGCACGAGCTCAGCCGCCTACTGTCGTCACGGCAAGGTCATGTTCAACTCAAAGCCACCTTATTGTCCCTGTCATGTGGGCTGCTTTGCAACAGTCTGCATCAAAACAGATAGGCCAACATAATGATAATTGGTGTAGCTGCTGCAGATGTGGCCGTCTTGAAATACAAGACCTAAAACTGGAGTACCTCAAGGATAAACTGTCTATGTAGCAGATCGTGAGATACCAAGCCATTGGAATCTAAAACATCAATTTCCAGAGCCCTAAAGAACCAACGTCTTGTGTAGAATATGTGACATCCGCTCATTATTAGCCTTACAGATGTGATCCTGACGGAAATAATCAAATATGATTCACTGATCGTTTTCAACCCAGATAATACTTAATATCGTGGGCCAATGTTTTAATTGAATTGAAGAGAACTCTTTTCTTGTTGGATCCGCTCCTGCCTGTATAAAATGCAATGATATCATTGTATGGCAAGCCAAGACATTCGTTCTGTTTTGTTGTTTGTCTTCTTGTTCTTCTCAGATTTGAAATGAGATAGAGATATCTTCAGAGATCATGACTGTTTGAGTATAGTAATCGGTTTGGAGATTAATGTTTCAATTGCGTTCGTCAGCTTCCATCTCTGACGAAGTCCCTAGAGACTAGGAACTGAATTTTGCGTGTTCATCCATTTTTCCATGGCAGCCGTGTGCACAGGAGTCCCTCGCCACACAGGCAGATAACTCCGTCTTCGGAGGTACTCCTATTTTTTTCGTCCATGAGTAATTGACGTTTCAAGCTCGCTGCTGAAACCAGGGTTGGTTGCTGGAGAGAGAAATCATAAATAAAATCCTGACTGATGCAGCCGGGATTTGAACTCACAACCTCTCTGTCTCGAGGCCGGCGTCCAACCAATTTAATATTTGAATTGTCTGTTTTTTCCTATTTTAATTGTTGCATAGCAAGATTGTTGCCAAGAAAAATAAAGGAAGACACGGTTTCAGGAAGACGATACAGGGGCAGACTCAGACGAAAGTGATTTCAAGACTTGACAAAACAATAAGTGAGAGTGTTGTCTCTAGAGACATAAACTCATTCAGGCGGGCTGTGGTGAGTGCAACGTTCAGCAACAGGACGTGCAGACCGATGATGATGATGATGATGATGATGATTTAATTATTAATGGTATGAACAAAAATATTAGAGTCTTCTCCTTCTTCTACTTCTAATTCTTCTTCTTCTACCCTTCCTCTGCTGCCGTTGGCGTCGAGGGGAGATACAATCTGCGATTCTTTGCTCTTCTGTTGGCCTCTTCTGATGTTATTCCTCCTAGTGACTCTAGTATTCCCTTTAACCATCTCTTTCTCGGTCTTCCTCTTAATCTGGCGTTTTCGTAGCGTTTGATTATGGCTCTTTGAGTCATTGTTAGTTCTTTTTGTCTTGTTATGTGGCCGAACCACATCAATAATATAATACTAAAAATATTAGAGTAGATTGCACTAATAGAACAACAAAGACTGAAAACACTGAAGTCATGAAAAATGACTGTGATAAAACAACAAAAAACAAAACATTAACAAAAAAATGCATCTTCTTTAGATTTCTCGATTATTTATTTTGTTGTCTTCCTGCCCAGCCATTCTCTTAAACTGACTAGTAATTGTTTCTGTTTATCTCTACTGCTACTTTTACCACTTTGTTGTATTTCAGCTGTTCCCTTCACATCACATTTACAAACATAATGATTGCTTTTTCTTTCCTGACATTGTAATAATATGCCTTTTACTTAGGCGTCTTTAGAAATTTATCATTACTCTCTTTAACTGTCTATTAGTCATCATTACTCTCTTTAACTGTCTATTAGTCATCATTACTCTCTTTAACTGTCTATTAGTCATCATTACTCTCTTTAACTGTCTATTAGTCATCATTACTCTCTTTAACTGTCTATTAGTCATCATTACTCTCTTTAACTGTCTATTAGTCATCATTACTCTCTTTAACTGTCTATTAGTCATCATTACTCTCTTTAACTGTCTATTAGTCATCATTACTCTCTTTAACTGTCTATTAGTCATCATTACTCTCTTTAACTGTCTATTAGTCATCATTACTCTCTTTAACTGTCTATTAGTCATCATTACTCTCTTTAACTGTCTATTAGTCATCATTACTCTCTTTAACTGTCTATTAGTCATCATTACTCTCTTTAACTGTCTATTAGTCATCATTACTCTCTTTAACTGTCTATTAGTCATCATTACTCTCTTTAACTGTCTATTAGTCATCATTACTCTCTTTAACTGTCTATTAGTCATCATTACTCTCTTTAACTGTCTATAAAGTCCTCATTATAGGATTGTCTGGTATAGAAGATGTGATAGGACGGTCTGTCCCTCATGCATATAAATATAATATATATTTTTATTATGGTATTGGAATTTTAGTTGTGTAAAGTCTTTTTTTAAACTGTTAATGCATTACTCTAATTTTGCAGCTAAAACTACATTTATATTGCCTCTAAAAATATCCTTGATTGTTGCCCAATTGTCCAGGATGCACTTCAGTCTACACACAACCGGCAGGACATAACAATAAGAAACTATTTCCAATGTACAAATAAAGTGTGTTGTGTACTATCAATTCAGTCTTGGAACGGATTCTTTACATAAACTACTCGGCACCTCATCTCAGCTTTAGATCTGCCATTATTTTTCTGTATTTCCCATTTACATTTAATGACCTGTTTTAATACAAACACATTTAGTTTCAGGATTCTTTCCTTTTTCATTGGGTATTTCCTTATATGTGAAAGACCAGCGTTTCTCAAGCTGTAGTCTGATGTTCCTAGAGGTCCACAAATGCAGTCACAAAGGGTCTGCATAAATGCAAGTTTGAGAACTACTGTGTTAGACTAAAGTAACGGATTATATAAAATTATTTGTACTTACCTCTTCGCACCAAATCTATCCAAGTGGTTGTTGTTGGTAACGGTTGTGTAGTTGTTGTTGAGACTGGCGTTGTCGTAGTTGTAGTAGTTGTTGACGTGGTAGTAGCTGATGATGGATACATAAAAGGTATACAGCATTCAGGGTTAAATGTATACGAAGTTGCAATGAATTTGACTAAATTCCTTCTCAATCTCATTGCTATTGTTCTGTTAAAACAACACTTTTTTGGTAGGAAAATGTAACTTCATATTTGAATTTATTGGGGGTACAAAATTATACTGGGAGCCACCATAGCTCAGTGGTTCTGGACTACAAAGGACAAGGTGTAGGGTTCGATCCCAACCGACGGCTTCCGGGTTCACCCAGCCTTTAATGGGTACAGGATTTTTTTTTCGGAAAGTGAAGCGGCACGGGCGTAATACCGACCACATTACCCCAAAAATCATGTGCCGAAGGTCTGTACAATTTATGGTCACTAACAGCATATTCCCTATACACCACTTGGCGTGACGGGGGTACTTTACTACATAATTATTCTGCTTTCATATACAGATATTTAGAACAAAGCACAATCAAGGCCGGCGCAAAAATATTACACATTCATCATCATTATCATCGAGTGCCTTCTCAGCAACGAAGGTTGGCTACCATGGAGCGCCATTCTGTTCTGTCTCGTGCTTTGATGGTGCAGATTGTCATAGGCAGATTTGTCCATCTTTTGATGTTACTCGTCCATGTTAGTCTTGGTTTGCCTCTGCCTCATTAACATTGTATTTTCCCCTCCAGGATTACTTTTAGTAGGCTGTTGTGTCTTTTAACATGGTCCAAAAATCGCATTTGTCTTGTTTGAATTGTGCTTAGTAGTTCTCTTTTAATTTTTAGTTGTTTTAAGACTTCATCGTTTGTTTTCTTTTCTTTCCATCCAATTCTGCCTATTCTTCTATATATCCACATTTTAAAGGCTTCATTTCTCTGTTCTGTTTTCTTGTCTAATGTCTATGTTTCTGCACCATATAGGAATATTGAGAAGATGTAACATTTTGCTATTCTTAGTTTTAGCCCTGGTGTAATTGTTTTGATGTTAGTATGTTCTTCAAGGCATTAAAATTATTTTTTGACATTCCTATTCTTTTGCTTATTTCAGTTGTACATTTTCCATCACAGGTTATAGAATGTCCAAGGTAATTGTAGTTCTGAACATCTCCAGGTCTATTCCTTTATATTTTGATATCCACTTGTGGGTTTTGAGTATCTTCTTTATTTATGATCATAGTTTTAGTCTTTTTGATATTCATATCTAGTACATATTTTTTGCTTGTCATGTTTATTTCATTAAGTAATTGTTGTAGATCTTTAGGATTTTCTGCTAGTAGTACAGTATCATCAGCATATCTTAGGTTATTGATTATCTTTCCATTAACTTGTAGGCCTGGCATCTCTATGATGTTTTTAAACATTTTCTCAGTGTATAGATTGAACAAGCTTGGTGATATGATCATCCCTGTCTTGCTCCTCTTTTCATATCAATGGGTGAAGATTTCTCATTGTTATATTTTATTATTGCTGTTTGCTCCCAGTATTGATTACATATTAGTCGTATGTCCATGTCATCTAGATGTATCTCTTTTATGCATTCTATAAGTTGTTTGTGGTGTACTCTATCAAAAGCTTTGGTGTAGTCTATGAAGCAGGCATATATTGGTTTGTTTACTTCTGTGTATTTTTCGATTAATGTTCTCATGTAGAATATGGCTTCTTTTGTCCCGCTATTTTTCCTACATCCAAATTGCTGCTCATCTAATTCAGTATTGATTTTATTCTAAATTCTTCCTTGTATAACTTTTAGAAAGATTTTTGTAACATGGCACATTAGGCTTATTGTTCTAAAGTCACTGCATTCAACTGCACCATTATTTTTAAGCAATACAACGAAAGTTGATGTTTTTGTTAATTTAGTATGTATCCTGTGTGGTATATGTCATTGCATATGTCTGTAATCACTTCAATTCCAAAACTCCTAGTGCCTGTATCATCTCTATCTGTATGCTGTCAGGTCCTGCTGCTTTTCCCTTTTTCATTGTTTTTATTGCTTTTTCGACCTCAGATTTTAAGATTTTATAGCCTGATGTACATTTTATAACTGGTTTCTTGTCCCTTTGATCCTGAAATAGTTCTGTTATATATTCATGCCATCTATCTATAATATTTTTATTGTCTGTTAGCATTTTTCCTTTTTTGTCTGCAGTGCATCCACCTTCTGTGGCTTTTTTATCTTCAGTAGCCATTCTCTCTCTTTATTTCTGTGTGCATTGCTCTTAAGTCTTTGTTTGACACATTCACAGGTAATGCAAATGCTAAAAGATGTAACTTGAATGAATACATTTATGTTCAGAGTTGAATTATTCGATGAATGATATGTGTGGCGTGATTATTGAAGGTCATGTAGACGTTTGAAATGTTGAATCCAAGAAGTAGCCATCTAAAACACTACTTCCCTTCCGCTTCAGGAACCATGAAAATTATCTTTGAGGACACTTAAATTTGCTTTACTAATTTGCTTTAGCAGCAGGAATCGGCTCCCTCAATGAGATAGAACTGCTTGCACAGAACAGAGACAGATGGCGAGATTTAATAAAATATCTTTAAAAGAAAACTGCTAGAACAAAAATTCATATAGGAGAAGGTGTATCTTGGTCTACGCCCTATGGGCCGGTTACGGCTCGAAAGGTCAATAGATAGATAGAATTTGCTTTACACATTCATAGGTAAAGCAAATTTAAGTGTCCTCAAAGATAAACACAAAAAGGTACCCTAATATATTTTACATATATATATTAGAACAAAGTAAAGAGCCCGTACCGCGCAGTAGAGTATAGGGAATATGGTGTTAATAACCATATTTTTTATAGACCTTCGACACAATGATTTTGAGGGTAACAAAATGGTCGGTATTACGCCCGTGCCGCCTTACCTTCCCAGAAAATATCCGGTACCCATTTAAAGCTGGGTGAACCCGGAAGTCGTCAATGATGATCGAACTCGACCTCTTGTCCTTTATAGTCCAGTTCAATAACCACTGAGCTACCCCGGCTCCCCATGTATGTATGTATATGTGTATGTTTATAATTATCATCAGGTCACATGTTCTTTGCAGAACATTGCATTCACCACATCCTGTTTGAAAAAAATCTGTTTCTAACCAGGTCTCTCACTTCCGTTATCATGTTCAGCCTTCTTCATGTTTCAACCCATCTTCTTCTTGGTCTATCCTTAATGCATATATATACATATATGTTTATGGTATTGGCATTCTAGTTGTGTAGATTTGTTTTCTTTTATTATTCAGAATGCCTACATTACAGTAGTCATCCATAGTAAATTGCCTGGCCTCGTCTAATGGTCAGACAGCACTTCAATCCAAGGATCTACGTCGTTCTTGTGATTATGTCAAATGTTTTATGATCAAAGCACTCTTTCGAGAAGCCTCCATGGTTGAGTGTTTGGTGTGTTCACTTCCTAATCAGTGGATCCGGGTTCGATCCCCAGTAGAGGTGGAATTTTTTTTTCTTTCTGATCAGCAAGACTCCGGGGTTCACCAAACATCTAAAAAAGGGTATCATAGTTTTTTCTGTGAAACAAACGCGGTCTGGCGTGATACCGACCACATCGCCCAAAATTCTGCTGTGGTCATAGAAAAATATGGTCACTAACACCATTTTTCCCATAAGCCTAACAAAGTAGAGGAAGGAATCTTTACTTACTTTTGTTATACTCTTCTTAATTTTTGTCTTTGTCTTCTGTTTTTTTTTGTGTGTGTCTCCTCCTCATCGTTCATACTTTCTTTTTGTTGATGTTCTTCTTTTACTTTTACTCTTCATTTCAGGTCTATTCATATACTTTTCTAATCTCTCTACTTTTCATTTTTCTTTTGTTTTATTCTTTTTTTTTCGACATTTTTCCTCCTTCAACATTCTATCCACCTCTTCCTTTTTATTCCTTCTTCTTTAACTTTCTTCTTCTTGTGATAATAAGATCCAGAAAGATACAGGCTTCCCTTGCATCAAATATATAAATATTTATTTTTGTGATGCTAAAGCAGTACATTCTGATCGTGACCGAATTAGTAAATGTCTATGTGATTAATTGTATTACTTGGTTGAGTTTATGGAATCTATGGTTTTGATCAGATAAGGTAAAGTACGAGATTTAAACCGGCGTCTTAGCACGCGAGTTGTCACTCTTATGTGCTCGGCCGCCTATCCAGAGGTGTTCGGAGACTTCTGGATAGTGTCGCTTCAAGCATCGAAACTCACGATGCAAGGCGGCATTCCTTACTTTCCCAGAGTGCTACCCTGGTACCCATTTCTGCCAACTGCTGTGTCACCGCGGGAGTATTTTTTCCCAACCACGAGTACAACTCACAATGCTTCCAGCGGGAATCGAATACGGGTTATCCGAACGTCGGTTCACAAATAGGCTAAGGAGGTCCCTTTGCTAAGATGTGTTTATATAATCAATGTTGTTGCTAAGAGGTTTTTATATTATGAATGATATGACTACAATGTGTTTGTAGAATCAATGTTGCTACTAACATGCTGCCAGGGATGACACAGTCTTAATAGCAGAGACAGAGAATGAACTACAAGAAATGATAGACATAATAGTAAAAGAAAGCAACAAAAAAGGTCTCAGTCTGAATAGTAAGAAAACAGAAGTAATGGTTATATCGAAGAAACAATCACCACCATCATGCAGCATAAAAATAAACGAGACAAATCTGAAACAAGTGCAACGTTTCAAATACTTGTGCACAATAATAACATCAGATGGGAGATGCACCACAGAAATAAAAAGCAGAATAGCTCAGGCCAAAATAGCATTTCAGAAAATGAAAAATATCGTATGCAACAAATCTATGTCAATAAAAATGAGAGAGAGATTTCATCGGTGCTATATAAAACCAATTCTGACCTATGGAAGCGAATCATGGACAGTAGACAAACAAATGAAAAGACGGTTAGAGGCCACAGAGATAGGATTTCTCAGAAGAATGTTGAAAGTTCCATGGACAGCTAAAAAGACCGATGAGGAAGTTCTCAAAGAGGTCAACACAAAAAGGGAGCTCTTAAAAAACATCAGAAAGAAGCAATCAACATTTTTCGGTCACATCATGAGAAGAGGAAAGTTGGAATACTTGGTTACAACTGGCAAAATAAAAGGAAAGAGAGATCGCGGGCGACAAAGAGAGAAAATACAGGATAGCTTGGTGTCATGGCATGGAAAACAGTCAACAACAGAACTGATACGATGCACTGTATATAGAAGATTGTGGAGGGACATGATCACCTACGCCAACCAGTATGGCACATGATGATTATGATGATTACTAAGACGCGTTTATAGAATCAATGGCGTTCCTAACATTTTTTGTACAATTAACGATGCGGCTAGGATGTGTTTATAGAATCAACGATGTTGCTACATCAAACATGAAACAACAAGAAATTTCTCAGCCTGAATAGTAAGAAAACAGAAGTAATGGTCATGTCGAAGAAACAGTCATCATCGTGCAGCATAAAAATAAACAGGACAAATGTGAAACAAGTGCAACGCGTACTTGTAAAGTAAGTAAAGTACCCCCCGTCACGCCAAGTGGCGTATAGGGAAATATGGTGTTAGTGACCCTATATTTTACAGACCTTCAGCACATGATTTTTGGGGTAATGTGGTCGGTATTACGCCCGTGCTGCTTTTACTTTCCCAGAAAAAAATCCGGTACCCATTTAAGGCTGGGTGAACCCGGAGCCGTCGGTTGGGATCGAACCCTACCCCTTGTCCGTAGTAGTCCAGTTCACTAACCACTGAGCTATCGCGGCTCCTACTAATTTTTAGGGAATTAGTAAAACCCAGGTGTCCTCGCCAGGATTACGAACCCCGGCTGTTGCCGTGGTAAGCCAACCGCCTATCGATTGCGCTAACCGGACACCCTAACGCGTACTTGGGCACAATAAAATCAGATGGAAGATGCAGTACATAAATAAAAAGCCGATTAGCTCAGGCCAATATAGTCTTTCAGGAAATGAAAAACATCTTATGCAACAAGTCTATTGAGTTTTTGAGTTATTGAGTTATTTGCGGGTCATCATCATTGCACTCCGAACATGTCCATAGGTGCTCAGATCCCCTCCTCAGCAATTCCCTCAGTGTCCAGCGACTGACGACTCCAGTTCTATGTTGGTTGATAAGTCTTCTTACACGGCCACCAAGTTTCTCATTTCTGGTCGTGCCCATCTTAACTCCCATTTCCATCATCCGAAGAAGTGACGTTGATCTGTGTTTGTCGAAGTCCTGTGCTCTTCCAACATCTCGAAGGGCATTGATGATGACCACCCGATCCATCGGTTGCCCGTCCTCAACGACAGCGCAGCTAGCCAACCTGTCCGCTCTCTCATTTCCCCGTACTCCCGCATGTCCAGGGACATAGACAAAGGTGACCTTACGTATTTTGGATTTCTGCAACAACTCTACCCATTGCATGCGTACATAGCCCGCCTCCACTTTTTTTATCATGCTCATCGAATCACTCAGTATACATGCGTGGATGTAGTCTTGTGACTCTAACCATTTGAATGCCTTGGTCACTGCCATCACCTCCATTGTCATGCTACTCGTGGTCATGGCGTATGCACCACTGTCTTCCTTGGCTATTCTGCCTGCTGAGCGTGCTGTAAATGCCCATGCACTTCTTTCGTGTCGTCTTACAGATCCGTCTGTATAGATGACTGCATCTTTCTCATCGGTATTATCGCAGATGAGACCGTTGACCTCAGCATTAACCACGACCGGGTTCTGTTCCCTACTTTTCCTGTCGAGTGTGACAATACATGAGAAAGTTCCCTTGAATGACGTAGGCACCGGTATCCACTCCTCACCAACGCTGATATTGGTAAGCCCACAGACCTGTTTGATGACATCTTCTGCCCGGCCCACCCATGATTTGCCTCTTTTTAGCCTGGTACCTTTAAGCAACAAGTCTATGTCAATAGAAGTGAGAAAGAAGTTCATCGGTGCTATATAGAACCAATTCTGACCTATGGAAGCGAATCATGGACAGTAAACAAACAAATGAAAAGACTATTAGAGGCCACAGAGATGGGATTTCTCAAAAGAATGTTGAAAGTTCCCTGGGCAGCTGAAAAGATCAAAGAGGAAATTCTCAAAAAAGCCAACACAAAAAGGGAGCTCTTGAAAAACATCAGAAAGAAACAATCAAAATTGTTCGAGCACATCATGAGAAGAGGAAATTTTGAATACTTGGTTACAACTGGCAAAAGACAGGGAAAGAGAGATCGCGGACGACAAAGAGAGAAAATACTGGATAGCTTAGTGTCATGGCAATGACAAAAGTAAACAACAGAATTGATAAACTGCATGGTGGATAGAAGATTGTGGAAGGACATAATCGCCGACGCCAACCGGTATTACACATAATGATGATGATGTTGTAAATATTGAATTATTAGTGTAGTGATGATAAATGTATGGAAAAAGTGAGTTTTTAAAGTGAATTTATGTATGCTAAAAGATGCAACTTGAATGAATAAATTTATGTTCAGAGTTGAATCATTCGATGAATGAAATGTGTGGCGTGGTTATTGAAGGTCATGTAGAAGTTTGAAGGTCAAACAACACAAGAAGAGATAGAATACCAAATGAAACATAAGAAAAATGGTAGGAACTAAACCCTGCCATGAATATATAGAACAACAACAACTTAAATGGTTTGGCCACCTGGTCAGAATGAATCCTCACCAATCACCATCAAGGGCGCTCTTCTCGAGAATGCATGGAAAAAGACCAAGAGACACAGAAGAAGACGGATAGATGCAGTGACAGAGACATGTAACAACAAAGGAAAATCACTAATTCAGACAGTTCGAGCAGCTCAAAAACGACAAATGATATAAACTACGACACCTTTTAGGTATCAGTGAAAAGAGAAAAGAAAGAAAGAAGAAGAATGTAGAAGTTTGGAACGTTGAATCCGAGTAGCAGCCATCTAAAACATTACTTGGTATCCCTTCCGCTTCAGGAACCATGACAGTCGCAATCGAATACTTACTACTTGGTAATGTCGTAGTTTCTGTCGTTGGCTCCGGCGTTGTTTCTGGTATTATTGCTATGGTAGTTGCCTCTGTAGTAGGTGCTATGGTGGTAGTTGATGTCGTAGTAGTTGTGCTTGTTGTAGTAGTTGGAGCAGCAGTAGTAGTAGCAGCATCTGTTGTTGTTGTTGTTTTTTTTGTTGTCGCTGGTGTTGGCGTTGATGGAGCAGCTGTCACTGCAAGCACGGAACGAGATAATATGATGAAGAATATAAACAAAAAGAAAATATTGGAAAAGGCATGTGTAATATTTATAAATTATATCTGTGATAACACTGTGCTGAGCAATGTACTAGAATTAATTACAGGGCAAGTAATCATAGTGAGTAACATTGTTGTTGTTGTTGTTGTGTTCGCCAGCTTTCAACTCTGACAAGTCCCTAGAGACTAGGAACTGAGTTTTGCGTGTTAATCCATTTTTCCCTGGCAGCCGCGTGCACAGGGGTCCCCCGCCGCGCAGGCATGAGTAACATTAAGCAGTATATTAATAGTAACTTTGCAAAATGGGTGAGCGATTAATACAATCACTATCGATTAGACAGGTCCTTCTTCTTCTTGTTCTTCGTCTATATCTTCTTCTGCTTCATCAAATCGTTCTTCTACACCGTTTATTGCTTTTTATTTGTCGTATCTTTCTTTTTGTTGTTCTTATTCAACAATTGTTTCTTCTTTGACTTTTTCTTCTTCTCTGTCGTCTATTTCGTCTTATTTTTCTTCGTCTACTTCCTCTTCTTTGTCGTCTATGTCAACTTCTTTTACTTCTTCATCGTCTTCTTCTTCCTTTTCTTCCTCTTCGTCTTCTTAATATTCTTTCATCTTCTACTTTTTCTTCAGCTTCTTCGTCTGTTTCTTCTTCTTCTTCAACTTACAGTTTCATCTGCTCAGGACAGAAAGACGAAACTTCTCAATGAATGTAGTTGACAGCATGATGTTATTATAAGTACCCAATCTCCTGTCAACAAATTGTTAATCATGAGATTGGAATTCAAGAATAGTCCACATTCGGTTCCCAGAATTGGCTTTTATGCTCGGAACAAACTTCCGACGTTCGTCCAACCTTTAGAAGCAGGTACCAGAGATTTTGTTTTGTCAAGGGAATGCGGCCTGGCGTGATACTGATCATAGATACCAAAAATATGTTGTTGGTCATTACAAAAGTACGATCCTCAACACCATATGCCCATGTGTCTATCAAGTCGTGGAGGGAACCTGCACTTAATGTACTTCACTGTAACGAGTAAAAGTGCTGTGTTTGGGAGGTTAAAGCTTCACTGGTCTAGTCAGCGTATAACATGTTATTCTGCAGGTCCGTGGGTCAATGCTCATCATACATATGAGAAAGGATGACAATCAGTTGACAGAGAAAATAAAAGAAGCATTCCCAGCAGCAAAGGACAACGCATCATATTGGTACATGCTGGCAGTAGAAAGAATAGTCTTGTTAATGACACACAATTTATTTTTCAATCAAAATCTAAATACGATAGGAACTACCACACTGAAATGAATGGACGAATTTTCAGAGACTGGATAGAGAACACTCTGCTCCCTATTCTGGATAGACTTTCATGTCTTGTCGACAATGCATCCTATCATAATGCAGTAGCACTGGAGGACAACGTTCCTAATTCGTCAAGCACAAAAGATCAAATCATCACATTGCTTAGAAGAGAAAATGTTTCCTTTCAAAACACCAAGTTAAAACCAAAGTTGTTGCAACTTGTAAGACAAACTAAGAAGACAAAGTTATATCAAATTGATAAAATAATTGCAATGTATGGCCAAATATCCCTTTGCCACCCACCTAATCATTTGCACCTCAACACAATAGAACTTGTGAGGGCTAAAGTCAAAGGGTAAGTTGCTGCGCAGAACATGACGTTTAAAATGTGTGATGCTAACGTCATCTCATATCTTAGTGTGTACCAGTGTTAGTCATATGTCATATCTTTGTGTGTGCATGTCTGGGTTAGTGATATCTCAAATCTTTGTGTGCATGTT
Source organism: Megaustenia siamemsis (assembly GCA_032433765.1). Classification (NCBI taxonomy): domain Eukaryota; kingdom Metazoa; phylum Mollusca; class Gastropoda; order Stylommatophora; family Ariophantidae; genus Megaustenia; species Megaustenia siamemsis. The sequence goes on from JAVIAB010000008.1 coordinate 48,780,311, forward strand.
TATGTTAGTCATATCTTTGTGTGTGCATGTCTGTGTTTGTCACATCTCATATCCTTGTGTGTGCATGGCTATGTTAGTCCCATCTCATATCTTTGTGTGTGCATATCTATGTTAGTCATTTCTCTTATCTTTGTGTGAATGTCTATGTTAGGCATGTGTCATATCTTTGTGTGTGCATGTCAATGTCAGTTATATCTCATATCTTTATGTGCATGTTTGTTAGTCATGTGTCATATATCTTGATGTGTGTCAGTGTTAGTCATGCCTCGTATCGTTGTGTGCATGTCTGCATTAGTCACATCTCATATCTTTCTGTGTGCATGTATGTGTTAGTCACATCTCACATCTTTGTGTGTGTATGTCTGTGTTAGTCACATCTCACATCTTTGTGTGTCCGTGTCTGTGTTAGTCACCTCTAGTGACTCGGGCAGATGGTGCTCGTAAACCTGGGAGGGCCTACCATCTAAGGGCAGAATCCCCCTACAGAAAAGATCATCTGCTGCCTTGCAGGAAGATTGGGGACAATCAAAGGCTAGGGAAAGCAAACCCGAATAAAATGCTGGCTGAAATCGGATGCACTGGGCCACTGGCGCAGAACACAGTGCAACGTATTAACGGGTGTTCAGTCAGAGTGGATCTGACAGACTCTAATAATGATGTTCTGTCTGTGGGGGCGATCAACACACTTAGCCTGACAGCTGACTTCATATGAGAGTCTGGAATCCTTACTCTGATTGAGTCCTGAACGCAGAGAGAGAGAGAGAGATATCTCGGCGTGTCAGTGTTATAGCTCGTTTCAAAACATATGCCCAACTTCAAAACGCTATTACTCTTTAACCATTTGTTAAATACTTTTGAAATTTTCCAAATGTTATTAGAATGCAAAAGACCCTTTAAATGTATATTTAACAATTATCTTGCAGCTGCAGTTATCTTAAAGCGGCGATATTTCTTTGATGTTTGTCAAAATTGTAAATTGTGAAGCCCTAAAGAATAGAAATTACCGTAGTTGCTGGTCTACGATTAATTTTCACTAGGTAAAGGCGTGGCCGTAATGGGGAAATAACTGGATAAAACAAAACACCAGGATAATTATTGTCTGCTCAGTTCGAGGACGGACGATAATATCAAGGTATACCTGTATGTCCAATTTTCATAGTTGTGTGGTCCTGAAAAGGACCGTTTGTTGAACTAATTTAAGGTAATATAGGGGCCAACATTGTGGGGGCTATATACTTTCATTCTGAATCAGACGAGTCTAAAAGATTAATAACTGTTTGGGGTTGAACATTCCACAAACCATCATTTTTCCAATATTCCTCTTCCTGTTTTAAGACGTGGTCTTCACATTTAGCCCAATAATCTTTGTCTATATTTAATAAAGCGAGATTAGCAAGAGTCTTTACATCGCATATTTTGAATGTTTTATTTTCATCTGCCACTTGTCCTTTTAATTTTGCCCAGATTAGTTCTATTGGATTTAAATGAGCATGGTAAGGTGGCAGCCTCAAACTTATATGACCGTGCTCTTGGATAATCTTATCTATTTGAAAAATCTTTGTCCTCTGTTTTTGCTTTACTAGAGATAATAATTCAGGTTTTAAGTACATGTTATTAAATTGTATGTGCTCCTTTGTGAGCCATATCTTAATAGCATCTTTTGTACTGGATGACGTCGGGACTTTATCTTCAAGTGCAACAATGTTGTGGTACGCTACATTGTCCATTATTAGGCAAGATGGTCGATCTAGTGATGGGAGAACAGAACTTTCAATCCAATGTCTAAATATGTGACCATTCATCTCAGAGTGATAATCCCGATTGTCTATGGATTTTGAAAGAAAAATGAGCTCTGCATTCTGTATTAGTCCATGTTGTCGACTACCTGCATGAACAATTATCAAGCGCTGTCCTTTGCTGCTAGGTATTAATCTCTTAATCTTTCCATCTGATGACTGCCATTCCCTTTGGTTAGTGTGGTGAGCATTGATCCATGTTTCATCCAAGTACACAATATCATAACCTTGCTTGCGCACCTCTTTTACTTCACGTAAGTACTTGCTTCTCATGACTACTATATGTGGCTTCTCACAGATGATGTTTCGTCCATTGGAATACTTTCTGAATGTAAAGCCTGCAGCTCTCACATTCCTCCATAATGTAGACTTTGATATTTCAATACTGTTGTTCTTTTTCAGCGATACTTTTAATTTTCTTATTGTAACAGTTTCATTCATACCCAACATTTTGCGAATTTCACTTCTAATAAGTTCACTGTCGAAATTATAAAAACATTTGTGCTCTTCCTTGTGATTTTGTATATTTTGAACATTGACGGTCACGTGCTTGAATCCAGCGATTAAATGACCGTTTAGATAAATCCAAAATGTGTCTTGTCCTATTCTCAGGGTTTTCTAAAGAATGAAATAATCTTCCTCGTTTAGCCTCTTTGCAAAAATAGTCATACATTTTTATTGCCATGTTTTGTAAACTGCAGAATTTCATTTTAAGACTCATGATAAATGTTAGCGTTCCACGTCTACACCTATGATTTAACGGAAGTGGAACACACAATGTCTCGTGTTTACTACAAGTTTCTAATTGTGTCAGAAAACCCACGTTTAAAGCGTGCAAAATCGTAAATTTGACAGTGTATAGATTTGTAATCGCTATTTTTAACTTAAATACTGTAAACACTAAGTTTTGACTACATCAATGGGTCGTTATAAATTTATATAAATCAAATAAGCAATAATAATAACCAAATGTTTGTTTTTAATGAAATTAATTCCCTGTTGGGTTCTAATCATTATAACTTTACATGCAAATTTTGAAAAAATTACAAACAGCGGTTTAAAAGATATTGATTTTAAAAGTTGGGCACGAATTATGAAACAAGCTATAGTCATGCCTCATATCGTTGTGTGCATGTCTGTGTTAGTCACATCTCATATCTTTGTGTGTACAGGTCTGCGTTAGTCACCTTGAGTGACTCGGGCAGATGGTGCTCGTAAACACGGGAGGGCCAACCATCTAAGGGCAGAATCCTCCTACAGAAAGGACAATCTGCTGCCTTGCAGGAAGATTGGGGGCAATCAAAGGCTAAGGAAAGCAAACATGAATAATATGCTGGCTGAAACGGATGCACTGGACCACTGGCGCAGAACACAGTGCAACGTTTTAACAGGTACTCAATCAGGGTGGATCTAAGAGACTCTAATTATGATGTTCTGTCTGTTGGGTCGATCAATTCACTTAAACAGACAGATGAGTTCATGTGAGAGTCTAGAATCCTACTCTGATTGAGTCTTAATCGCAGAGAGAGATAGAGAGAAATGGAGCATGATGCCCTCTCAACAATAGACATTGAATACTGAAGAAAATGTGACGATCACGTGCTCAGAGAAGAGGAACAAAACTGGCAACGAGATGGATTGCAGTTTATCCAACCGATAACAGTTGTTAACCTCTTACAGAGACTTCTGATTCAGAATGACATATGTATGACATGTGCACAATTTTGTTGATGACACTCTTACTATTTGCAGACTATGTATGTTTGATGTTCTGGTTGTTCCATATATTTTGTTGATGACGCACCTGCTATTTGGCGAATATGTGTGTTTGATACCTTAATCAAAGTTTACCTATCTCTATGACGAAGATATAAAATCAAATGAAAAATGTCACCCTCTTCAATGTGATATGGATACGGCTTTGGCTTGCATTGTTAGAAAATTAACATAATTTACAGTAAAATCTAATGTTTAGATTACACTGTTTGATATTTTCCTAACAAAAAAAAGATTTGTTCAAAATTCAGTCTACCTTTGTACTGAAATGTTATAAAATCTGAAGGTCAGTGAAAAAATAAGATTTCATGAAAAAGAATTACAAAAATTCATGAAACAATTTCCACGATAATTGATCAACTTTGTGGGCACGAATTTGTGAACGAACTGGTTAGTACTCGCATATAGGTTTGCATCCATACTTTCCCCCTAAGCCTGCGCCTTGGCTGACACAGTCCGTCTTTGGCAGGCTGGATCTTGGTTTAACGTTGGAGTTTTCCTTAAATTCCAAGACAATAACTAATATCACCTGTAATTAAAGTCAAGGTTCCCTACACGCTTTGCTAGGCGTATAGGAAATATACCTTTATTGATCATATTTTCTATGACCAGGGCGCATTTTTGGGTGATATGGTTGGCATCACGCCAGGTAGCCTTTACTTGCCCAAACAATATCTGGTACAGATTTATTAGCGGTAGGGTGAACCCAGGAGCCTTATCGGTCCAAAAACTAATTCGCCACATCTAGTAACCGAACTCAGACCCTTCTGATCTGAACGTGAGCACACTAACCACTGAGTCACCAAGGTATCACATATCCATCCATCCATCCATCCATCCATCCATCCATCCATCCATCCATCCGTCCGTCCGTCAGTCCGTCCATCCATCCATCCATCCATCCATCCATCCATCCATCCATCCATCCATCCATCCATCCATCCATCCATCTGTCTGTCTGTCTCTATCTATCTATCTATCTATCTATCTATCTATCTATCTATCTATCTATCTATCTATCTATCTATCTATCTATCTATCTATCTATCTATCTATCTATCTATCTATCTATCTATCTATCTATCTATCTATCTATCTATCTATCTATCTATCTATCTATCTATCTATCTATCTATCTATCTATCTATCTATCTATCTATCTATCTATCTATCTATCTATCTATCTATCTATCTATCTATCTATCTATCTATCTATCTATCTATCTATCTATCTATCTATCTATCTATCTATCTATCTATCTATCTATCTATCTATCTATCTATCTATCTATCTATCTATCTATCTATCTATCTATCTATCTATCTATCTATCTATCTATCTATCTATCTATCTATCTATCTATCTATCTATCTATCTATCTATCTATCTATCTATCTATCTATCTATCTATCTATCTATCTATCTATCTATCTATCTATCTATCTATTTACTGTCCTTTCGGCCGAAGACCGCACATAGGGCACAACCAATCTCAAAAACAGAAACCCTGGGTGTCAAAATGGCGCATATTGCAGAAATTACTGCTTCTAAAATATATGGCTCTGTTTCCATAACAATACTTTTTTACAATGACAGCTTGTCAAGCCATCGATCAATCTCCTTAGTCGCCTCTTACGACATGCCTGGAAGGACACAGTGTCACTATTCTTTACTCATAATGAAGCCCCGGTAACACACAGGACACCTATGGCGAGCTTAAAAACATTTTCGTCAGAGACCAGCAGCTCACCTGCAGGCTACCCATACCCCGGATCTATAACTACTTGCAAAGATTAACAAACACGAAATTCAATAAAAATCATCATCATCATTGAGTGCCCTCTCCGCAACGAAGGTTGGCTACCATGGAGCGCCATTCCACTCTGTCTCTTGCTTTTATGGTGCAGATTGCTATAGGCTGACTTGTCCATCTTTTGATGTTACTCGTCCATGTTAGTCTTGGTCTGCCTCTGCCTCTTTTACCTTGTATTTTCTCTTCTAATGTTACTTTTATTAGACTGTTGTGTCTTTTAACATGACCAAAAAATTTCATTTGTCTTGCTCTATTTGTGTTTAGTAGTTCTTTTTTTCATTTTAGTTCAATAAAAATGGAGATGTGGAAATCCTCTGCATCTAACCTATGACGTTATTATCATCCAATGTTAGATTAACATAAATGATACACAATAGAGTTCTTTGTGAGACTTACCTTGACACGTTCTAATGGCCAGTTTTTCTTTAATCGAAGTGAGGAAGGAAAAGTTGTCAACAAGGAAAGAGTATTCTTTAGAAGGCCAACTGGCCATTCGCTCAAGTTCAAGACTGCTGGCCAGATTTCCAACACCAATCGTGAAGATAACAATGTTCTGAAATTTGGCTGTAGAAAAATTATGACTTAATCATCTTTGCTGATACAAATTTACATTCCGGTTACATTTTATACAAATGAATGGCCAAATAGAGACTGTTGTATGACACAATGGTAAAGTAAGCGAGAAAGTACACGACACAGATGGTTGTCACCGATCATCATCATCATCAATATGTGCCATAGCGGTTGGCGTAGGTGATCATGTTCTTCCACAATCTTCTATCTACAGCGCATCGTATGAGTTCTCATGTTGACTGTTTCCCATGCCATGACACCAAGCTGTCCAGTAATTTCTCTCTTTGTCGCCCGCGATCTCTCTTTCCTTCTATTTTACCAGGTGTAACCAAGTATTCCAACTTTGCTCTTCTCAAAATGTGCTCGAAAAATGTTGATTTTTTCTTTCTGATGTTTTTAGGAGCTCCCTTTTTGTGTTGAACTCTTTGAGAATTTCCTCATTGGTCTTTTTAGCTGTCCAGGGGACTTTCAACTTTCTTCTGATAAATCCCATCTCTGTGGCCTCTAATCGTCTTTTTATTTGTCACCGATACTTTGGTTGATTTCCTAATTTGTGTCTTTCCAGGAAGACAAAATACACACACTCTTCTATTATATATTTGAAGTGATTAAAAGGCGTTGTATCATAACATTTAAGACAAAAAGCTATTGTGGTTCGAAATTGATCACTGCAACTCTAGAAATTCTCAGATTCAACAATTCTTTATAATTTATTTACAACCATAAACTAATATCATTCATACATGAAAATTTGCTTCAACTAAACAATTTGTTTTGTGTGTGATGTCACAAATGAGAGCCACTTGATATCATCCATCAATAATGCAAAGTGTCCAAGACTATAACTAAAATTCCACTTTACAATTAAAGCAAGCAACTATGACATATAATAAAATTGTGTCATCTGGTAGACAGAAATGTGCCTGTTGGGGTGAAATATCATCATGCTGCGGACAGTATCTAATTGTAATCTAACATCACAAATATGAAAACACTGGAAGACCCCATCTACTTGTACTCCAACATATCAAATGTGAAAAGACTTTGAAGACCTAATCTAATTCTAATCCAACATCTCAAATGTGACACTAGAAGACCTCAACTAATTCTGCTCCAACATCTCAAAGATAACCACACCAGAAGACCTCATCTAATTCTGCTCCATCATCTCAAAGATAACCACACTAGAAGACCTCAACTAATTCTTTTCCAACATCTCAAATATAACCACACTAGAAGACCTCATCTAATTCTGCTCAAACATCTCAAAGATAACCACACTAGAAGACCTCTTTATAAATCTGGTCCAATATTTCATATGTGACACGAGAAGACCTCAACTAATTCTGCTCCAACATCTCAAAGATAACCACACTAGAAAACCTCATCTACTTGTACTACAACATCTCATATGTGACAACACTATAAGACCTCATCAACTTGTACTACAACATCTCATATGTGACAACACTTGAAGACTCCATCTATTTGTACTACAACATCTCAAATGTGACAACAATGGAAGACCTCATCTCTTCTACAGCTCTCTTCACAGCCTCGCATGAGATGTAACATATCGTATAGTTGATATCTCTGCTTATCTCTCAAATAGCTAACCTTTAGTAGCCTCAATTAGAGTCCTCAGCGTGTGGTCGCTCTGTCCATCAGTGATGATGATAGCCACATGTGGAACGTTTGGTCTAGCGCCAAATCTGCGATGGAAAAAGTGCGTTCTCAGAAACTTCACTGCTTTATCTGTTGCTGTACTTTGACCGAAGGATTGCTTGACCTGTGACATGATCAACGGTTTGTAATGTTAATAAATGTGTATTTAAGATGTTTACGTAATTATTCAACAGGTAGCATTAGGACAGTCTAATAGACGCTGTTATCTGGATAATAATTATAACGTTAGTAATAGTGTGGTTGAATGGAATCACAAGAGTCCAAATTAGCAGTAGTGTAGTTATATGGAATCTGGAGCGACCAAATTAAGTGTAGTGTGATTATATGTAATCTGTAACAACCGAATTAGGAGTAGTTGGTTGTATGGAATCTGGAATGACCAAATTAGGAGTAGTGTGATTATATGGAATCTGTAACAACCGAATTAGGATTAGTGTGGTTGTACGAAATTTGGAATGACCAAATTAGGAGAAGTGTGATTATATGGAGTCTGTAATAACCAAATTAGGAGTAGTGTGGTTACATGGAATTTAGAATGACCAAAAGAAGTAGTGTGGTTACATGGAATTGGAATGACCAAAAAGAAGTGGGGTTACATAGAATTTGGAATGACCAAAAAGAAGTAGTGTGGTTACATGAAATGTGGAATGACCAAAAAGAAGTAGTGTGGTTACATGAAATGTGGAATGACCAAAAAGAAGTAGTGTGGTTACATGTAATTTGGAATGAAAAAAAAAGAAGTAGTGTGGTTACATGTAATTTGGAATGACCAAAAAGAAGTAGTGTGGTTATATTGAATCATGCTTGTCCATAACAGTCAAGCGCCTAGAACACTTTAATAGTGTTACATTTTATCGTCTGGTGAAAACTACTGTAGAAGTTGGGCAGGGTTAATACTCCTGAAATAACAACACATTGTTGTCAGTAATATCGTCGTATTTGTTTCACAACCTTATTAGTACATGTAATTTGAGACAAAACCTCAACAGCATATCTAGTTTGAGATACAACCCCAACAGTACATGCAGTTTGATATTCTCTCGAGTGGTTAATACCCTCGTCAATCAATCACAACATTCCCAAATGGGGAGAATTTTATTTTCGGACCTTTATGACGTTGGGGCTCTTCTAGCCTTTGATAATAAGTACTAGATAATAAGATTTAGATAATAAGTAGGCAAATTATAATAAGATTTAGTTAATAAGTAGGCAAATTATAATAAGATTTAGATAATAAGTAGGCAAATTATAATAAGATTTAGATAATAAGTAGGCAAATTATAATAAGATTTAGATAATAAATAGGCAAATTATAATAAGATTTAGATAATAAATAGGCAAATTATAATAAATGAATATTATTCTAAAGGGAAACTATCCGAGGCGATAGATCAGCAAATCATTTCAGAGGAGAAATAATTACAGCACTCGAAAACAATCACAAATACAAAACAGAAAAAAAAGCAAAGAACAATAATTGGTCCGAAGCATGACCGAACCTAGAAATAGCTCAGTTGGCTGTTTCTGGTGTCTAGATCAACTACAAGAAATGATAGACATAATAGTAAAAGAAAGCATCAAAAAAGGTCTCAGTCTGAATAGTAAGAAAACAGAAGTAATGGTCATATCAAAGAAACAATCATCACCAGCATGCAGCATAAAAATAAACAGGACAAATTTGAAACAAGTGCAACATCTGAAATACTTGGGCACAATAATAACATCGGATGGAAGATGAACCACGGAAATAAAAAGTAGTATAGCTCAGGCCAAAATAGCATTTCAGAAAATGAAAAAATATCTTATGCAACAAATCTATGTCAATAGAAATTAGAAAGAGAGTTCATCGGTGCTATATAGAACCAATTCTGACCTATGGAAGCGAATCATGGACAATAGACAAACAAATGAAAAGACGATTAGAGGCCACAGAGATGGGATTTCTCAGAAGCATGTTGAAAGTTCCCTGGACAGCTAAAAAGACCACTGAGGAAGTTGTCAAAGAGGCCAACACAAAAAGGGAGCTCTTAAAAAACATCAGAAAGAAGCAATCAACATTTTTCGGGCACATAATGAGAAGAGGCAAGTTGGAATACTTAGTTACAACTGGCAAAATAAAAGGAAAGAGAGATCGCGGGCGACAAAGAGAGAAAATACTGGATAGCTTGGTGTCATGGCATGGAAAACAGTCAACAACAGAACTGATACGATGCGCTGTAGATAGAAGATTGTGGACGGACATGATCGCCCACGCCAACCGGTATGGCACATGATGATGATGTAAAATAAAATTGTAAAGAGCGGCTTGACTAAAAAAAAACCACACACACACAATTCTAAACGTTTCGACCACAGATCTCCGTCAGTATGAGGTGACATAAAACACATACAAACCGTTTATATAGATTTCTAATAAGCATCAGCCAGAGCCTAGTAAAGACACTGCTGCTACGGGGTCCATGAAGCAAGTGTTTCGGGAATCAGGAGTAGGACAGTGGTTCTTATTCTAAGTGTGATGCTCTTGGTTTAATGCTACAGGGAGTTAACTCTTAAACAAAGAATGATGATCTGGTGGACTCAAATGACTTTCATTTCCTGCCACAACTGTTTGTTTTCAAAGTAGCATTTAAGTTATAATCTCGGACATTTTGCAGCATATATAGATGGAGGTGTCCTGAGCACAGTAAATTCCACCCATTCTTAAAAGTATTATTTTGAGGGAAGCGGTTTCATTTGTTAACACCGCACACAATACGTGAAAATTTTAGCTGAAGAAAATATTCATGATTTTTAGTAGAAAAATGCTCTTAATTAAAAGATCAACGATTTGGCATATTTGAGAGTATCAGGGATGCAATATTCAAATTTTGGCATCAATTTTGTCTAAACTTTAATTAAGAAAACGTTACTTGTAATCACTTGAGATGTATAATAGAAGAAGGCTTGTATATTTTATCTTCCTTGATAAACACAAATGTTAGAACATGGGAAGGTCTGTCAGAATGGTTTCATGTTACCACAGGTGTAAGACAAGGATGTGTCCTCTTCATCATATATATGGACAAAATAAATCAGGAAACAACCAACAATAAGAAAAAATAATAATATAGAGGTAGAAAGTTCCAACATCAACGAGCTACTTATTCGCAGATGACCAATGCCTAATATATGTGGACGAAAACCTGCTACAACAACATATAACATCTCTAGATAAAGTTGCACAAACTACAGTATGAAAATGAACACAGCAAAAACAGAGGCTATGAGAATATTTAAATTCGTAATAAAATAAGTAGTATATCAGTTACAAACAACAGTGCCTGCACTCTGCTTGAGATATTGGACTTGTTCATCTTATAAGTATTTCAATACTGGGTTGTCTATATCAACGGACCTTTACCACTGCGGGTACTCCTAGAAGAAATTAATTAAGAAACGATCACAACTAGAATGCTAAAGTCATCGGAATGGAGTGAACCACGAGGGAAATAACAGCGGTACACAGACGAAGTCAGTGAAAATGTAGATTTACAGTGTGGGCCAGAGTGATGGCACCACCATTAGAGGAATGGACATGGCATGAACAAATTTATTTTGTTGTTTTATAAGATCATTTCAGATTTATTGGTTCGTGAACAGGCATTTGATGAAGAGCAAGCGAGATTATGTTGATGAGTCAATAATTTAATGAAGTGCCAACAAGAATTGGATAAAGAGCCAACAAGAATTATATAAAGAGCTAACAAGAATTAGATGACGACCAAACAAGAACAAATATGTATTAACCAACTTAAAGATATGCCTAGCACCAAGTATACAGACGACCCATCAACCGTTTAGTGCATGTATGGACTTGATGCCAAATTAATAAATCTTTGAATATAAAAATGTCAGATCTTGATAACTTACCAAACTTATAGCATGTAGTAGTGATGCCTTGTCCTTGTACTCGTTCAGGTAAAACTGAAGTTGGACTTCATCGTTAAAAGTTGCCAGACCGACCTGTGAACAAGAAAAAGATACAGGTGATGGTGTCAATCGCTATGTGAGAATTATTATAACATGAGATATAACATCTTATCTCGCTATGTGAGAATTATTATAACATGAGATTGGTTATTGGTTATTGGTTATGGAAGGCCTCGGTCTCACAGCAAACGAATTAAAATCCATAATTGCTCAACCGCCCGTGCCAGTGGAATCATCCGAATTACTAACTCATCTCCCAAACAAAGAAAGATAACTGTAGTCCCCATCGTAGCAGTCTCAGCACACGCCAAAAGACATAAGGCGAAACCGCGCAGAAAGTGAACACAGCCAACTGTTCCCCGTCATACGATATCAGCATTCATCGTAAACAAGCGGGATATCGAAGCAGGATCAAAACGGATGAGACACACAGCTCACGGTGTGCACAGAGCACTTAACTCATTAGCTCCTGCAACAAGCCGGACTTGGAATATGAGGAAACTGCAAGAAGGAACACTTTTCAGACATAGCCTTCAATGGTTCCTGCCGCCTATCCACCATATACCATGGGAGTTTACGTCCTCCCGAAAATGATGATCGTCGTAGCACTTGATGATGTTAGGCCATCATTGATGACTCAATTCTAAACATATAGACACACAGGGGTGGTAAGTTATCATTTCCAATCCAACAGAAGCCACATGACCTGTAGTTATATAGTAAAAACACAATTGATGATGTTCTCCGCTCCCTTCTTGTAGCTGCCGCCACACGATTCTGATGTCTCATTATCTTGGACATCATTCAAGAACAATGTCAGATGAACATTCCATAGATATGGCTTTGCTGATGAAGTGCTTGGTGCAACAGTTGTATCAATCATACTGGAGGCTCCTGGTCTGTGGTCAATTAATATCACAAAAGGCACATGATGTTGTTATATTCAGAATTTCTTTCTGGGGTGTAAATATGTGGCACACACATGGAGCGTGGTTTGTGGTCACAGTAATCCCATTAAAGGCAATTCTAGGGTAGCATGGCATAGCTGTTTCAGAACAGCACAATCCTGTGATGTTTTCAGTGTTAGCTATAAAGCTGCTGCTGCTACCCAATCCTGACCAATTATAGGTGTGGACATTATTCACTTGCAATGACAAAACTGCTTTGTTTTGTTATGTAAACATCATAAACCTCTGGAAACGAATCACTTATGGGACAAATAGTACAATTTATTCTTCCATCGGGGATATCTTCATTGAGTCCCCCCCCCCCCAAAAAAAAAAAAAGTCGTTGGTTAAAAAGCACATATGCTTTTGAGTTAAACACAAAATGAGCCCACTTCATAGATTCAAAATGATACTTGCCAATGCCATCTGTTTGCACAAGTTAGGTCCTTAGCAACCAAGTTCACAAACTAAGCCATCAATTTAACGACTTTATCTACAGCGAAGGTTAACGAACTGTGAACAAACATTTATGTTCAAACCCCTGAATACATTTTCAACAATCTGCCAACTCGCTGCAATAATATATATCGTGGTATTCAAAGAAAACATAGCTTAGTCCATAGCTCGAATGTAAATAAGCTGCCATTTTGGTGCGTCCCATGATATATAACATGAGATATAACATCTTATCTCGCTATGTGAGAATTATTATAACATGAGATATAACATCTTATCTCGCTATGTGAGAATTATTATAACATGAGATATAACATCTCTTATCTCGCTATGTGAGAATTATTATAACATGAGATATAACATCTTATCTCGCTATGTGAGAATTATTATAACATGAGATATAACATCTTATCTCGCTATGTGAGAATTATTATAACATGAGATATAACTATCTTATCTGTGTTATATAGAAGCAGTTTTGACCTTTGAGAGCGAAACAGGGACAGTCGACAAAGAAATGAAACGAGGATTAGAGGCACAAATGTGACATTTCTCAGAAGAATGTTAAGAGTTCTCTGGACAGCTAAGAAGATCAACGAAGACATTCTCAATGAAGCCAACACAAAAAGGGAACACCTAAAAATAACAGAAGAAACAATCAACATTTTTCGGGCACAACATGGAAAGTGGAAAGGGAATATTTGGTTACAACTGGCAAAATACAGGGAAAGAGAGATAGCGGACAATAAATACAGACGGTATTAGATAGCTTGGTGTCATGTCATTGAAAACAGTCAACTACAGATTTGAAACGATGCACTATGGATAGAAGGTTGTGGATTGACATGATCGCCTACGTCAGAGATTCTCAAACTATTTGTTCGCCTATCACCTACCTGCCCCATCAAAGCAAGAGACAGAGCGGAATGGCGCTCCATGGTAGCCAAACTTCGATACGGAGACGGTACAGACGGTACTCTATGATGATGATCCCTTAATTACGTAATAGTTTCCTCTCTTTGCTTTCATTAATTCTTTGATAACGAAGTGTTGTTGATAGAGTCGTTTATTAAATTAATGTTAAGCCACTTTAGACAAAGGGAGCCGCGATAGCTCAGTGGTTAGTGAACTGGACTACCACGGACAAGGGGTTGGGTTCGCTCCCAACCGACGGCTTCCGGGTTCACCCAGCCTTAAATGGGTACCGGATTTTTTTCTGGGAAAGTAAAGCAGCACGGGCGTAATACCGACCACATTACCCCAAAAATCATGTGCTGAAGATCTGTAAAATATAGGGTCACTAACACCATATTTCCCTATACGCCACTTGGCGTGACGGGGGTACTTTACTTTACTTTTTTACTTTAGACAAGTTTTCTTTATATTTGTGGACTTCCGGAAAGATGACGACAATGTACGCAGGCCTTTAGAGAATGTCACCACTGAAAGCATTATTTGTCTTTTGGTGTTTTGGAAGCTTTTGGCTAAGTTTTGTTTTCAATTTAATCGAGTAAAATGGAGTATAAAGCGACTGTGGGCACTCTCTTTCTTTTCAGTGATTTTGAAACCTACCGTTATTCTCTCTCTCTCTCTCACTCTCTCTCTCTCTCTATCTATGCGATCAAGACTCAATCAGAGTTGGATTCCAGACTCTCTCATGAAATCAGCTGTCTGTTTAAGCGATTACCGTTATTCAAACTTCCTGGTCTCCTGATTTTGTGCAATTTGGCGTGTAGGGCTGTTTACTTACTTTACTTACTGCAGTAAATATGAGGTCAGGTTCAATCCTAATCGACGGCTTCCGCGTTCACCCAGCCTTAAATGGGTACCTGATTTTTTTTTTCTGGGAATGTAAAACTGCACGGGCGTAATACCGACCATATTACCCCAAAATCATGTGCAGAAGGTCTGTAGAAATTACGGTCACTAACACCATATTCCCTATACGCCACGTGGCGTGACGGGGCTTTTTACTTTTACTTTTTCCCGCAGTAGATAAAGAAGCAACAAGATGAATGGTGGAATCATGTGACAAGCCAGAGCGACTGAGCACAAACAACACGACCAACAACAGATTCTAGGAAAACAGATTGAGGAGAGGATCTACTTGAAATAGAATGATAGAAGAAATAGTCGGAGGCAATAAAATTGAAACTGGCTGCAAACTCTCACTCTCTCTCTCTCTCTCTCTCTCTCTCTCTCTCTCTCTCTCTCTCTCTCTATCTCTCTCTCCCTACCCCCCCCCCCCGCAAAAAAAACAATGGAAGGGACATGAAGAAAAGCAAAAGCAGAAGAAGATGACTCGTTTCACTACGTTTCTCTCCTCGTTTTATATTCCTTCGGGTGTCGAAGGAGATAGAAATCTCTAGTTCTTATCCTTGTAGTGTCTCAACCACTGTCCTAATGATGTTGATGAAGCGATTGTTTTATGTTATCAGTCCATCTCACTCCGATTCTACCACGAGCCCTTCTTCCATCTTCACTTTTGATTTCTATTTTTTTTAGTATAAAACCTCTTCTCTTTCTCTTCAGATGAGCAAACCATTTTACTTATTGCCTTATATGCAATTCATCATTGATTCAATGTCCTGCCTCTCTCTTAAAGAATAATTTCTGATTATGTCCCATCTGGTCAGTCCACGCTGTCCTCTAACTTTGTACCTTTATGGTGACTAGTTTTCTTCTATTATTATTTATAATTTATCTACTTTGTAGATTGGTGTTATTTAAAATATAAATTGGCCTCGACGATCGCGTCTCTCTAAATCGTCCATGTCCTTATCACCCATTTTTGGTTTCATATTTTCATCAAATGGAAATCTCTCTCTCTCTGCGATCAGGACCCAATCAGAGTAGGATTCCAGCTCCTCACATGAACTCAGCTGTCAGGTTAGGTGTGTTACAAACAGAACATCACAATTAGAGTCTGCCAGATCCACTCTGATTGAACACCCGTTAAAAACGTTGCACTGTGTTCTGCGCCAGTGGCCCAGTGCATCCGATTTCAGCCAGCATTTTATTCAGGTTTGCTTTCCCTAGCCTTTTATTGTCCCCAATCTTCCTGCAAGGCAGCAGGTGATCTTTTCTGTAGGGGGATTCTGCCCTTAGATGGTCGGCCCTCCCAGGTTTACGAGCACCATCTGCCCGAGTCACTAGAGGTGACTAACACAGACATGCACACACAAAGATATGAGATGTGACAAACACAGACATGCAAATAGCGATACGAGGCATGACTAACACTGACATACATCAAGATATATGACACATGACTAACATAAACATGCACATAAAGATATGAGATATGACTGACATAGACATGCACCCACAAAGAAATTACACATGTCTAACATGGACATGCACACAAAGATATGAGATATAACCAACATAGATAGGCACACACAATGATACAAATAAAAATTGCACATCGAAAGTGCGCTGCGTCGTAATAAATTCGTGTTAGAAAATCATTGGCTTAAATACAAAACGGAAGTTATCACCACTCAATAGAAACACTTTTTATGTGAAAATTACGCGTAGAAACATTGTATGAAAGCCACACGTTGTTTTATGTCCTGTTTCACTGCATTCATCAAGCACATACAAACAAGAGAAGTACAACAAATTCCACTGATTTTTGTTGTTGCTGAGTGAATACATTAATTCCTACATTCCTGCCTTATTTACATAACTAAGTATATCCACAAGATAGCATAAAGAGTCTCAAGAAAGAATCACACTGAGTCCTCGACTTGAAAGCGCTGAACTTGAATAAGTGAAATACATCTTTTTGTTCGCATTAAATATGCTAGTTAGGATATCTTAAACCCATTAAAAAAAACTGCAGGATCTTATTTATCTACACTCAGGTTTCTGGCCTTATAAGATCTACAGACCTGCCACCAAGAAACAGTAAGCGGTACTCTTTAGAATCTGCTTGCAGCACAAATCAGCTTCTGACAAAATTCATTTTTAAATAATGTACCTTATGTAACAATAAAACACATTTTATTATAGTGATTTTATGGCAAAATCTACAGGGGTCTTTGTCAAAACCGCACTTAATATTTTTCACCGGGTCAGATAATTAGCCCATTACGTTTGTCTGATTAATTTAACAAAACCTGCACAGAATTGTACGTTGAGCTCTCATCAGAAGAAACATTTCTCTTTCAGAAGCTCTGCTCTGAGTTATTGTTGCGGTTTACGAGCTATGCAGGTTTGTGTACAGGAAATATACCTCACACACTGTTTCGATTGTGCACAAGAGGAGCCGTATATTATCTCTCAGTTGTTGTACCTCGTTTGACCAGGTCTCATCATTTTCACCACAGCAAAGAATCACTTTGATGAAGAGACTGTAAACTTAGAATGGAACTTACAGGTAACTTCATCAGCACTATCGGAGAGCTCAAGGAGAACCTGGCTCTCACAGACAAGCTGGTGCTACTTTATTTCTTCTCCGAATGGTCACCTGCATGTAGGAGGATCCGATTTGAGTTTATGCAAGCGATGACCAAAAACACGGACGCTGTGTACCTGGCTGCCAATATGGACAACTCTAGAGCTGTTGCGCGCAGGCTGGAGATTACTCTTGATGATATTCCCGCACTGGTTGTCTTCAAAGAGGGGAAGATACTGAACACCATCAGGCGTATCTCGGCCTCTGAGTTTAATAACTTGAACTACGAACTTCCTGAACCAGGCCCGGGTCCAGAGCAGTATGAAGAGTCAATGTCAACGGTCTCAAGAAGAGGCAGTAATCAACATTACTGAATTGGAAAGTTACAAAAAAATTGAACATTTCTTAATTGAAAAGTTACAAAAATATTGAACATTACTGAATTGAAAAATTACAAAAAATTGAACATTACTGAATTGAAAAGTTACAAAAAACTGAACATTACTGAATTGAAAAGTTACAAAAAATTGAATATTTCTGAATTGAAAGGTTACAAAAATGAAAAAAAATCAAGCTCAGCGATATTTGTATTGGAAACTGGAGTCAACAATTGAAACAAATATCTGAATATAATTTTTTATCAAAGGGCCCTATCATATAGAGCGCAATCTTATTTAGTCAGTGGTCATCCTTCATGTGGTGACCAAAGTCTGGCCCAAATGTTATGTTTGTATGTCTCCACTGTTCTCTGATAGCTTGTCTTTGATTAATGTCATGCTCCTTCATAAATGTAACGATAAGTTTTATTAAAGTAAATATGTCATGCATCGAAATGTAACGATAAGTTTTATTAAAGTAAATATGTCATGCACCGAAAGCATGATAAGACATACCGTAATAAATAATCAATACTTGGAAAATATAGATGAAACAGCGCTAAGTATAAACTGAATTTAATGAAAAGACATACCAACATAAATAATGTATATTTTCTATAGTAACGATTATGTTTTCAAAGTGAATTAAAACCAAAATAAACTACATTTCTCCATAAAGATTAAAAAAGTGAATTTGTCAAAGATAACATAAACAACGAGTGATAAGAAGTTTTTGCTACTTGAGTTTGTGTCCATTTTTGTGTTCGTCTAACAGGTAGATTACCGCCAGGCCAGTTAGAATATTTCTGCACTAATTTTTATGCAGTTTTACACCGCTTCAGACACGCAGAGAGACATTAATAATGAACGCTATAATACGACCTGGGCTATTTGTTCAAATTTGATGTAATAACATTCTTACTAGTAATCTTGATGTAATAACATTCCTACTAAAGATGTTGATATACTAGCATTGTTACTAAAATTGTTGATATAATAACATTCTTACTAGCAATCTTGATATAACATTCTTACTAGCAATCTTGATATAACATTCTTACTAGCAATCTTGATATAACAGTCTTACTAGCAATCTTGATATAATAACATTCATACTGGCAATCTTGATATAAAAACATTCGTACTAGTCATCTTGATATAATAACATTCTTACTAGCAATCTTGATATAATAATATTCGTACTAGCAATCTTGATATAATAACATTCATACTGGCAATCTTGATATAATATCATTCTTACTAGTAATCTTGATATAATAACATTCGTACTAGCAATCTTGATATAATAACATTCTTACTAGTAATCTTGATATAATAACATTTGTAATAGCAATCTTGATATAATAACATTCTTACTAGCAATCTTGATATAACATTCTTACTAGAAATCTTGATATAATAACATTCTTACTGGCAATCTTGATATAATAACATTCTTACTAGAAATCTTGATATAATAACATTCTTACTGGCAATCTTGATATAACATTCTTAATGGCAATCTTCATATAATAACATTCTTACTGGCAATCTTGATATAATAACATTCGTACTAGCAATCTTGATATAACATTCTTACTGGCAATCTTGATATAATAACATTTGTACTAGCAATCTTGATATAATAACATTCTTACTCGCAAACTTGATATAACATTCTTACTAGAAATCTTGAAATAATAACATTCTTACTGGCAATCTTGATATAATAACATTCTTACTAGAAATCTTGATATAATAACATTCTTACTGGCAATCTTGATATAACATTCTTACTGGAAATCTTGATATAATAACATTCGTACTAGTAATCTTGATATAATAACATTCTTACTGGCAATCTTGATATAATAACATTCGTACTAGCAATCTTGATATAACATTCTTACTGGCAATCTTGATATAATAACATTCTTACTAGCAATCTTGATATAATAACATTCGTACTAGCAATCTTGATATAATAACATTCGTACTAGCAATCTTGATATAACATTCTTACTAGAAATCTTGATATAATAACATTCTTACTGGCAATCTTGATATAACATTCTTAATGGCAATCTTGATATAATAACATTCTTACTGGCAATCTTGATATAATAACATTCGTACTAGCAATCTTGATATAATAACATTCGTACTAGCAATCTTGATATAACATTCTTACTAGAAATCTTGATATAATAACATTCTTACTGGCAATCTTGATATAATAACATTCGTACTAGTAATCTTGATATAATAACATTCTTACTGGCAATCTTGATATAATAACATTCTTACTAGCAATCTTGATATAACATTCTTACTGGCAATCTTGATATAATAACATTCTTACTAGCAATCTTGATATAAAAACATTCTTACTGGCAATCTTGATATAATAATATTCTAATCTAGCAATCTTGATATAATAACATTCGTACTAGTAATCTTGATATAATAACATTCGTACTAGCAATCTTGATATAACATTCTTACTAGAAATCTTGATATAATAACATTCTTACTGGCAATCTTGATATAGCATTCTTAATGGCAATCTTGATATAATAACATTCTTACTGGCAATCTTGATATAATAACATTCGTACTAGCAATCTTGATATAATAACATTCGTACTAGCAATCTTGATATAACATTCTTACTAGAAATCTTGATATAATAACATTCTTACTGGCAATCTTGATATAATAACATTCGTACTAGTAATCTTGATATAATAACATTCTTACTGGCAATCTTGATATAATAACATTCTTACTAGCAATCTTGATATAACATTCTTACTAGAACCTTTGATATATTAACATTATTACTAGAGCTGTTGATATAATAACATTCTTACTAGAACTGTAGATATAATAACATTCGTACTATAAATGTTGATATTATAACTTATTTACTATAAATGTTGATATAATAACATTCTAACCAGCAATGTTGATATAATAACATTGTTACTATAAATGTTGATATAATAACATTCTTACTAGAACTGTTGATATAATAACAATCTTACTAGAACTGTTTATATATTAACATTATTACTAGAGCTGTTGATATAATAACATTCTTACTAGAACTGTTGATATAATAACATTCGTACTATAAATGTTGATATTACAACATGTTTACTATAAATGTTGATATAATAACATTCTAACCGGCAATGTTGACATAATAACATTCTAACCAGAACTGTTGATATAATAACATTCTAACTAGCAACGTTTATATACTAACACTTTCTACATCACATCATTGTTGGTGTAATACGTGCTTATAGCTAATATTACTAACTCTAGTGTATTCCGAAGGTAAAAGAGGCAGAGGCAGACCAAGACTAACGTGTGCGAGTAACATCAAAATATTAACAAGTCAGCCTATGACAATCAGCACCATCAAAACAAGAGACATAGCGGAATGGCGCTCCATGGTAGTCAACTTTTTGATGCGGAGACGGCACTCGATGATGCTGAGTGTATTCTGAGCTCATAGCAAATAACATAATCTTATACATATATATATATATAAAATGCTATATAATGTTTGGTCCACTAGACCACAGATTTCTTCTACCTCTTCCTCTTCCCATTCTAATTTACCTTTCAGCTTCGAAGGGAGAATTTTCGGTCTTTTGTACTTTTGTTGACCTCTGCTACTGTTGTGTTTCCTAGTGTTTCTAATATTCCATCAACCCACCTTTTTCGTTACCAGCCACAGAATTGAGGTGTAATTTTGTTTTTGACAGATACTAGATTCTTTTGTTCTTTTTTTCATCTTATAATTTGGTCAACAGATATACTATAATACATTTGATAAAATAAATCTGCATAGTTCTTAAACAAGTGTATCACATTTTTTTACACTTCCTTAAAAGTTAAATATAAGATTGTTTTTAGGATAACATATGTATATAATACATAAGGAATAAAAAAACGTAGTTTTGAGCTAGTGTAATTTAAATGACACAAATAAACATGTAATTGTACATAACTGCTTTACTAAAATAAAAACATAACACATTATTAACGTGTTTTCGGTCATAGAACTTCGTTAGTAAAACAAGACAACAAATAAGATGCAAATAATTACGGTAAAGGTAGAGTACGAGACTTGAATCGGTGTCATAGCACGCGAGTTTTCACCCTTATGTGCTTGGCCAGCAATCCAGAAGTGTTCAGAGACTTCTGGATCGTGTCGCTTCACGCATCGAAACTCATGATGCGAGCCGGCATTCCTCACCTTCCCACAGAACTACCTTGGTATCCATTTCTGCCAACAGCTGGGTCGACCGCGGGGGTATTTATTTGTCCAACCACGAGTACAATTCACACAGAGAATCGAACACGGGTTGTCCCAACGTCGGCAGCCCAGTCGGGTAATTTTCCCAACTCGGCTACCGAGGCCCCCAAGCAAATAATTGTAACAAACTAGCACGAGTATATAGATGTTGTACTTAGTTGAACTCTTCATCACCATACATCACCATACTTCACCATACATCACCATACATCCCACCATACATCACCACCATACCTTAAATGTATGAAATGAATACTATCAAAGATTTAGATTGAAGCATTTAACAGCAAAATTAATATGTAAGTATTAACATATTTAATTTAATTTAATTGTATATAGCACATCAATACATATAAGTTATATATGCACTATGTTTTTATGTATATACAATGTATTTGTTATATATTTATATATACAATAAAATTACTCAAATAAGCACCTAAACATTGTTACTTTTAACATTACTGCTTAACATTCTACTTCATTTCTTATTTAAAACAAATAAACCTTTTGTATAAGTTTGCAATTTTATTTTTATTGCCAGATTATACAGGGTGTTTCTAAAGTCGCAGTTCAGTGAATTTCTACTCTCGGAAGAAAAACGTCACCAGAAATGCGGTTAACTAATGCGTCACACAAATTGTAAAATAAATGGTATTATTCAAATATACTTGACTGCTATCGGCGAGCTTATAATGGGTAATGTTGGTATTAACACAATAAAGTTGTGCCTAAAGCATATGTTGAAAATGTCCACCACGGGCCTCAAGACATGTCGTGATTCGTCTTTCCATATTTGCGAAAACCTTCAGAATAATGTCTGGTGATATTTGTTTAATCTTGTCTACTATTTCAGTCTTTAGGTCATTAATTGTCTGCGGATTATTTTCATAAACTTTCCCCTTCAATGCCCCCCACAGATAATAATCTGGGGGTGTTAGATCTGGTCAACGAGCAGGCCAGATTCCACGTGAAATAATGCGATTTGCAAATATGCTTTCTAAATAATTGAGTGTTGTTGTGGCTGTGTGTGCTGTTGCCCCATCCTGCTGAAACCAGGATTCCATAATGTCCCGTTCTGTAAGGTGTGCTATGAACGGTTCCAGAATTAAAGTACGGTAACGTTCTGCATTTATTATTTCATTAAAAAATATAGGTCCTATTATCCGCATACGACTTATAGCGCACCACACTCCGACTTTTTTATCGTAAAGCGGCACTTGATGAAATTCATGGGGGTTTTCACTGCTCCACAGCCGATTGTTCTGACTGTTCACATAACCGGATAAATGAAACCAGGCCTCATCAGTGAAAAAAAGTGACGTCAAGGATGGCAGCGCCATGTTCATAAATAAAATTCTGGAACCACATGCAGTAGTTTAAACGGGATTTTTAATCTCTTTCTTGGAGTTGAGACACTTCAGTTAATTTGTATGGACGATAGTGTAGTTCACTTCTTAAAACCTTGTGAACAGAACTCTTAGATATTTGCACCTGTTGAGACAAGTGGTTTAAAGATGCATTTGGACTCATTGTAATTCTGTCTTGGAGTTCCATAATTTGGTCTTGTGAAATTAAAGGTCTTCCAGATCGGTGGGTGTTTCTTTAATGACTGTGCATTATTTGAAAATCTAGTTGTTCCAATTTATTTATGTAAATCACGCATCATGTACTGCTGTAGCTTGTTCCTTTTTCGGTAAAGTTAAACATATCACATCACTATTCACAAAAGGTATTCGAAATATCCACCACGTTTTAGTTGACAAATGTTGATACGTTTTTTCATATTGTCAAAAACCTTACGCAGTATGGGCTGTGTGACATTATTAATGTTGTTGGCGATTGAAACCTGCAGCTCATCGAGTGTGTGGGGATTGTTTTCGTACACTTTTCCTTTCAGTTCACCCCAGAGATAGTAGTCCATGGGAGTAAGATCAGGAGACCGTGCAGGCCAAATTCCGCGAGAGATTATACGATTAGCAAAAATTTCATATAAAAATTCCAGTGATTTTACAGCAGTGTGAGCAGTTGCGCCATCTTGTTGAAACCAAGCTTTTTCAATTTCTGGCTCAGAAAGTTGAGTTACGAATCGCTCCAGTATGTTAATCCTGTATCTTTCTGAATGTATTGTGTCATAGAAGAAAATTGGGCCGATTATCCGCTGACGACTCATTGCACACCACACTCCTACTTTCTGATCGTGGAGAGGCACTGGGTGCAATGCATGTGGATTTTCATCACTCCAAAGACGATCATTCTGCCTATTCACGTACCCAGACAAATGGAACCATGCTTCATCTGTGAAGAAAGTGAAATCAAGGATTTCCTCACCTTCTTGGGCTAGAAAATTCTCAAACCACATACAATAATTAATTCTGGATTGGTGATCTAATTCTTTTAATTGAGGAACGACGGAAAATTTGTACGGATGTAACTTTAATTTTTTTTTTTCAGAACTCTATGAACAGTACTGCTTGATTTGTGTATTTCTTGAGCCAGCTTTCTTATTGATTTGCCAGGACTCATTAGAATGCTGTCCTGGATGTTGAGAGATGTTACTTCAAGAACAGATGGTCTACCAGGACGGCTAACATCATGTACACTACCGGTGTTTTGAAATGTGATTATTAAATTACTCACAGTATTTCGATGAGGCACTGGTGTATCAGGAAATCTATTCTCAAATTGTTCAACAACCCCATTCGAATACTTGCCGCCGTTACGGAACACATGCTCCACTATAAATACTCTTTCTTCAATCGTTAACACCATTGTAAGCCAGATCTATCATGTAGCAGTGATGTTTAAATGAACACGTAAATGGTGCTAGAACTATTACGTCATACATAGATAAAATTTAGGTGCGTAATTATTTCAACAACAAAAAATGCAGTCATTAAAGAGACACCCTATAGTTCATTAAATGCTATTGAACTCATTACGAATAATTAACCGTTAACAGTTGTTATTCATTGTTGTACGTTGTGTTGTTTGAAACAATTCATGAAATGCCAAATTGATTGATATTTGAACTTTCAGATGCCGATACTAGAATATAGTTACGTTGTTCGTATGGATATTTGCATGTGAGGAGCAATTTTCATATGTGAGTAGAAGTAAGCAAATATAAGAGAAAATATAGCAGGGGTAAAAGGACGTCTAAGACAAAAACATCACATTGAACGAAAAATGTACGCCTGAAATAAATAGAAAAAATAAATCTTTCAGGAGAATAAGTTATTTTGTTATGGAAAGCCCCGGTATCACTGCAAACGAATTAAAATCCATAATTGCTCAACCGCCAGTGTCAGCGTAATCATCGGAATTAATATCTCATCTACCAGACAAAGAAAGGTAACTGTAGTCCCCATCGTAGCAGTCTCAGCACACGCCAAAAGTCATAAGGCGAAACCGTGCAGAAAGTGAATACAGCCAACAGTTCCCTGTCATACGATATCATCATTCATCGTAAACAATTCAGGAGAATAAGATAACCATATAAATATAAAAGACATGTATAAATCACAACGTGAATTGCTTACTATTCTTTGTTCGTATACACTCGTAATTTGTGTACGAAATACCATAATCATTGTACTTCGACATCACCCAATAGCAGCTCCACCGCTTTCCTAATTACAGAAGAAGATCCTAGTGATAGTTCTGAGTAATTCTTTAACTAACAACAAACATATTGAAGTTACTACAAACATAGGTTCGGTCCACGCCCTCACTAGTCGTATAGGGAATATGGTGTGACTAGTGACCACATTTGTTCATGACCATGGCACATTTTTTTAGCGATATCTCACACTGGGCCACCTTTACTTCCCGGAAAAAAAAATAGTTGGTGCCCATTTTTAGAGGCTGGGTGAACCCCGCAACCTTGTCGGTCCGAAAAAAATCCGCCATTTCTGAGGATTGAACCCCGAACGCTTCAGATTAGGCAGCGAGCACACTAACCACTCAGCCTTTGAGGCACCTTAATGCAAAGGGATCAAGGCTAATAAATGCTTGTTATTGCGCCGAAACGTCGTTCCCTATTTGTGTCGTCCATCAATTCCGTAAAGCTTCAGCATACCATTTTTTATAATTGTTGTTTCAGTTCGCTTTAATACAAACATGCCGGTACATTATCTGTCACACTGATCTTAGAAATAAGGATTCGTATCAGAAATGAATACACTTTACAATTTATCCACGAAAAGTATATTCTGCGTTCAAGAATATACATTTTGAACTCTACATCCACTTATGGTCCTTTTACGGGCACACGGGAAGGGAAGTAATCATAGGGTAAACACAGATGGAGAATCCCTAAAGAACATTCCGCGAGGAGGTGTTGAGTTAAAACAAAAAACATGCTTGATCCTTGAAAATGCTGATAGCTCAGGACGAACTTGCTGAACTAATAATAAATAGTTAGGTTCATGAAGGTCACACACAGAGTATATTAGTATGTAAGGAAAAATTGAAAAAAAAAAGAAAAAATGGTATGTTAGAAGCTTTACGTGATTAGTAGACGACACAGATTCGAACGACGTTTCGGCTCAATAGGTATTCAGCAGGAACAAACAAACAACATACACACACAGATATGTGAATAAATAAAACTAATCCTACATAGCTAACTAGTAATGAAACATCAAAAACAAAATAATCGAAATACGTAGGGAGGTCAAAAAGTAATGCACACCAATTTTTTTCTCGGAAACTATTCGGGCAAAATGTGTGAAATTTTCACAGATTGTAGCTGAACATCCCCAATGGCTACGCGAAACTAGGTCATGAATGCCTCGTTTGTACCAAGTTTTGTCCTGCTCGCGTAGCCATTTTTTAACTGCACGGATCACATCCTCATCATTGTCAAAGTGTGTCCCACGCAGGAATTTTTTGAGTGGTCCAAACAGATGGAAATCTGAGGGAGCCAGATCAGGGCTGTAAGGAGGATGGGGCAGTACAGTCCAACCAAATTTGTTGATTGCTTCCCGTGTTACCAGACTTGTGTGAGGGCGTGCATTGTCATGTTGAAGCAACAAATCTGCAGATGGCTTATTAGGCCGAACTCTGTGGAACCGATTTTTGAGTTTTGTCAGTGTATTGATGTAAGCTGTCGAGTTGATTGTCTCACCTCTTGTCATTACATCAACAAGAATCACACCATCAATGTCCCAGAAGACAGTGATCATCACCTTTCCGGCTGATGGAGATGTTTTGAATTTTTTTCTTTTTGGTGACTGCGGATGATGCCATTCCATTGACTGCATTTTTGTTTCAGGCTCATAATAATGTGCCCACGTTTCGTCACCGGTAACAATTTTTGACAAAAACATTTCTCCTTCAACACCGAAACGCTCCAACAATTCAGAACAGAATGTTTTCCTTTGAACTCTGTGATCATTTGTTAGGCACCGAGGAACCCATTGAGCGGAAATCTTTGAATATCCGAGAGTTTTAAAAATTGCGATTGCACTTCCCTTGCTGACTGTAAACTGCAATGCCAATTGCTGACTAGTGATACGCCTATCCTTACGAATAATGGCATCAGCCCGGTTTAACATGTCTGTGCTGGTAGCCGAGGCAACACGTCCAGAACGCGGTAAATCATGAAGCTCCACTCGTACACTTTCTGCAGCTTTAATTCTCTGAACCCAGCGACTAACTGTGCTCCTATCGACTGCAGAACATTTGTACACTGCACACAGTCGTTTATGAATGTTTGCCACAGTTTCTTTTTCCGCAACCAGAAATTCTATGACAATTCGCTGTTTGTAACGGACATTGTTGACAAGCTCCATTTTAACGGTTCATAGATTGCGTAATATTTATCAGAATGCTGTGCAATTTGGTGCACATAATTGGAACATGTCATATTCCAAGTGTGCAAAATTTCATATTCCTATCTTTATTATTAGCCGAGAAAAAAATTGGTGTGCATTACTTTTTGACCTCCCTTTAGTATGTTGACTTCCCTGTGTGTCGTGGACTGTGGTCAGGCTAGGAAAGGAATATCAAAATACAATACCTATATTAGTATGTACCATCTCACAGATGAATGGAACGAATTCAAAACAAACGAGGAAATTAGAGAAATCGCCAATCAACCACTAATATCTTCAGTAATAAAGAAAAGACGATGGTCATACGTTGGACATGTGATGAGAAGAGATAATAATCGAATAGCAAAGCAAGCCCTCATATGGGAAACAACAGGTAAAAGAAAAAGAGGAAGGCCCAGGGAGACACTGAGAAGAACATTGATGAGAGAGGCAAGAGCAGCAGGAATCGGCTCCCTCAATGAGATAGAACTGCTTGCACAGAACAGAGACAGATGGCGAGATTTGATAAAATATCTTTAAAAGAAAACTGCTAGAACAAAAATTCATATAGGAGAAGGTGTATCTTGGTCTACGCCCTATGGGCCGGTTACGGCTCGAAAGGTCAATAGATAGATAGATCTCACAGATGCACAGATATACACACACGCTGGTATTGAAGTGTAGGTAGTACGTTTAGCCAGGTTTAGAGAATAAACGGTAACACGCAACACCCACATTAAACTCACCTGTGTGGCGCTTGTTCCAATCTGGAACATCCTTGTGACATTGCTGACAAACTCCAGCTGCTGCATAAAATGTGGGCCCCACATGGAGTTGGAGCTGTCCAGCATAAACACAACATCAGCTGGAGTGTTGCCACAGTAACTAACTGTAACGAAACAAAAGTGACATTCATCAGATTATTAAATAACATCAGCGCCGTAAAGAGAAAGATTAAATTGAACTCTGTACACAAATTTTTGTCCAAACGGGACATAATTTTTTTCTTGGAACCTATTTGGCATGCAGTCATAGATGTCCTTGACCCTTAGGGATGTGTGAAGATTCTGACGCAAAGTGAATTTTGCAAATATGAGTATTCCTAATATAGACTGTGCACAAAAACAAATAGTATGCTAGAAATATTATATTTTACAGTACTACAGATCACATATTACAATGTCATGGTGAATGGGTATTTTTTAATATTCTGGTAATTGCAATCCTGTCTTCAGCACGGTTATCCCTTTGCACTTTGACACTTTATGTGATTGGTTTTATTTTTAACTTAAAATTTGAAAATATGTCAATTATTAAACTGGAGAGGGGATTTGCTGCAAACCCTTTAACTGTCTGCCCTGAAAACATCTTGTGTTTTTCATATATGCTATATAAGCACAATCGTACACGAGATCACTTTAAAAAAAAAAAAATTATTTTAAGGCCCGGGAAAATATAAGACTGCAAGCAAAATTTCACAATAATCCACTAAGTAGTTTTCGAGAAAATTGATTTTGAGTTAGGACAACAATTATAAACGGACTATGGTTATTTATTGTTCTGTAATTTTTGACAAATCGTTTTGTTTTACCATTAAAATATTCTAAATCCTAGTGCATGAGAACATTATTTAACATGTGTCACCCTCTAATGAATAAGGGGGTAACAAAAAGAATACAAGAGATCAAGAAAACAGAAGAAAAAATGGAAGTAGAAGAGGAACGATGAGAAGAATGAGGCGGAAATGTTGATAAAGATTTAGAGAAGGGGAAGAAAAAAGGAGAAAAGAAAAGTATAATTCGTCGAAGAATTGTTTTCTTCTTGTAAACATGCTTTATACAATTGTAATTAACGTTACTCACAGATCTAACACAAACATCTACATTGCAGTGCAGCTACAGTACAGTACAAAGTAGTGCATGAAACTACTTGATAGGACAATGTATGGCAGTAAGGTAGAGGGTTAACGAAGAAACTTATGAAGAGAATTTGAAGCGTGTAGTTGATAATATCCATATTTATTATCTGCGACGGCTGTAACTATATCAACAATGAACATGTAGAAACACATGCACTAGATATAAAGAATATAACCCAGAAATGAGAATGGTTTAGTTCTAATAAAAAAATGAAAGCAATGCTCTTCGTCTTTAATGTTGCTGACTCTAAATAAAACTTGACATCTTAACACATGTATCTGTTGGAGGCCTCGGTAGATTAGTTGGGATAACCACAGGGCTACCGATGTTCGGACAACCCGTGATGGATTCCGGCATGGAAGCAGTGGGATTTGTACTCGTGGTTGGAAATAAAATTACCCCCGCAGACGAACCGCCGTATGTAGATA
Source organism: Megaustenia siamemsis (assembly GCA_032433765.1). Taxonomy (NCBI): domain Eukaryota; kingdom Metazoa; phylum Mollusca; class Gastropoda; order Stylommatophora; family Ariophantidae; genus Megaustenia; species Megaustenia siamemsis. The sequence continues at coordinate 48,810,606 of JAVIAB010000008.1, forward strand.
TGAGTACCAGGTTAGTACTTTGGGAAGGTGAGGAATGCCGCCTCGCATCGTGAGTTTCAATGCTTGAAGCGACACTATCTAGAAGTCTCCGAACACTTTTGGATAGGCGGCCGAACACATATTGGTGAAAACTCGCGTGCTATGACGCTGATCAAGTCTCGTACTTTACCTTTACCTGTATATTCAACTGGAAATACCGGTCAATAAGGTGGATAGGCGGCGAGGAACTTTTAAAGGATGTGTCTGAAAAGTTTTCCTTTTTACAATTTCCTCATATTCCAAGTCGGGCTTCCTGCCGGAGCTACTGAGTTTAGTGCTCTGTGCACACCGTGAGCTGTGTATTTCATACATTGTTATCGTGTTTTGATATTCAGATTGCTTACGATGAATGATAATATCGTATAACGGGGAACAGATGGCTGTGTTCACTTTCTGTGCGGTTCGGCCTTATGTATTTTGGCGTGTGCTGAGACTGCTCCGATGGGAACTGCAACTTCCTTTCTTTGTTTAGGAGATGAGATATTAATTCGGACGATTCCACTGGCACGGCCGGTTTGAGCAACTCTGTATTTTCATTAATTTGCAGTGATACCAGGGCCTTCCATAACAATAACTATAACCATAACCTTCATTTTACACATATACATATATTGAATTTCTTATGTATTGTTATTTCTTGATATTCTTTTCTGTCTTCGCTTTGGAAAAGGTATTAACAAGGAACATCATCATCGCCACTTTAGATTGCTCGGTCCTAGTATTGCAGTTAAATACATTACGCCATCTATGATACTATAGAATAAAGATTTGTATTTCTGCACATCATAAAGAACTCTTCAAATACTGTTTGAAAAGCAAATTGTGGTTAAATTTATTATATCTACTATAACAATAATAACAATAATAACAGCAAAATAATTATTTAAAGAAATAAGGACATTTGTGACGAGGTATTTTCACAGTGACTCTATTATATTTCTCTTTGCCTTATGTTGAGCCGCGATAGCTCTGTGGTTAGTGAACTGGACTACAAACGACAAGGGGTAGGGTTCGATCCCAACCGACGGCTTCCGGGTTCACCCAGCCTTAAATGGGTACCGGATGTTTTTCTGGGAAAGTAAAGCAGCACGGGCGTAATACCGACCACATTACCCCAAAAATCTTGTGCTGAAGGTCTGTAAAATATAGGGTCTTTAACACCATATTTCCCTATACGCCACTTGGCATGACGGGGGTACTTTACTTTTTACTTACTTTGCCTTATGTTCCTGCTATCATATCCGTTTGATATATTGGTAACTTTAATAACTTTTGTTGTTAAGCGTTGGCCGAGCGATAAAGTAAGCATGGATCCAACACAGCTATCAAATAAATATGCACAAGTATCTCTGAGCTTCTAAATGAAACCATAAGAAAAATGGTAGGAACAAAACCCTGCCAAGAATATATAGAACAACAACAAAGTAAATGGTTTGGCCACCTGGTCAGAATGAATCCTCACCAATCACCATCGTTCTTCTCGAGAATGCATGGAAAAAGACCAAGAGGAAGACCCAGAAGAAGATGGATAGATGCAGTGACAGAGACATGTAACAACAAAGGAAAATCACTAATTCAGAGACAGTTCGAGCAGCACAAGAACGACAAATGATATAATCACGACACCTTTTAGGTATCAGTGAAAAGAGAAGAAAAGAAAGATCTCTGAGCTGGGAGAAAGGTACTAACAGCAATCTAGAGAACAGACTTTCCTCTTATCTCCAAATGCTGCGGCCACTCAGAAAGTAAGTTAATGCTTTATTCCTTCTCAATCATCATCATCATTGAGTGCCGTCTCCGCAACGAAGGTTGGCTACCATGGAGCGCCATTTTGCTCTATCTCTTGCTTTGATGGTGCAGGTTGTCATCGGTCGATTTGTCCATCTTTTGATGTTACTCGTCCATGTTAATCTTGGTCTGCCTCTGCCTCTTTTACCTTGTATTTTCCCCTCCAGGATCACTTTCAGTAGGCTGTTGTGTCTTTTAACATGGCCTAAGAATCGCATTTGTCTTGTTCTAATTGTGTTCAGAAGTTCTCTTTTCATTTTTAGTTGTTTTAAGACTTTGTCATTTGTTTTCTTTTCCTTCCATCCAATTCTACCTATTCTTCTATATATCCACATTTCAAAGGCTTCAATTCTCTGTTCTGTTTTCTTGTCTAATGTCCATGTTTCAGCACCATATAGGAATATTGAGAAGATGTAACATTTTGCTATTCTTAGTTTTAGCTCTGGTGTTATTTGTTTTGATGTTAGTATGTCCTTCATGACATTAAAATTACTTTTTGCCATTCCTATTCTTTTGTTTATTTCAGATGTACATTTTCCATCACTGGTTATAGTATGTCCAAGGTAGTTGTAGTTCTGAACTGTCTCCAGGTCTATTCCTTCAACTTTGATATCCACTTGTGGGTTTTGAGTATTTTCTTTGTTTATGATCATAGTTTTAGTCTTTTTGATATTCATATCTAGTCCATATTTTTTGCTTGTCGTGTTTATTACATTAAGTAATTGTTGTAGGTCTTTAGGATTTTCTGCTAGTAGTACAGTATCGTCAGCATATCTTAGGTTATTGATTATCTTTCCATTAATTTGTAGGCCTGGCATCTCTATGATGTTTTTAAAGATTTGCTCAGTGTATAGATTGAACAAGCTTGGTGATAGGATGCATCCTTGTCTTACTCCTCTTTTTATATCAATGGGTGTAGAGAACTCTTTGTTATATTTTATTATTGCTGTTTGCTCCCAGTATAGATTGCATATTAGTCGTATATCCATGTCATCTAGATGTATCTCTTTTAGGCATTCTATAAGTTGTTTGTGGTGTACTCTATCAAAAGCTTTGGTGTAGTCTATGAAGCAGGCATATATTGGTTTGTTTACTTCTGTGTATTTTTCGATTAATGTTCTCATGCAGAATATGGCTTCTTTTGTCCCGCTATTTTCCTAAATCCAAATTGCTGCTCATCTAATTCAGTATTGATTTTATTCTGAATCCTTCCTTGTATAACTTTTAGCAAGATTTTTGTAACATGGCTCATTAGGCTTATTATTCTAAAGTCACTGCATTCAACTGCACCATTCTTTTTAGGCAATGCAATGAAAGTTGATGTTTTTAGTTCATTTGGTATGTATCCTGTGTGGTATATGTCGTTGCATATGTCTGTAATCACTTCAATGCCAAAATCTTCAAGTGCCTGTATCATCTCTATCTGTATGCTTTCAGGTCCTGCTGCTTTTCCCCTTTTCATTGTTTTTATAGCTTTTTCCACCTCAGATTTTAAGATTTTATAGCCTGATGTACATTTTATAACTGGTTTCTTGTCCCTTTGATCATGAAATAGTTCTGTTATATATTCCTGCCATCTATCTATGATATCCTTATTGTCTGTTAGCATTTTTCCTTTTTTGTCTGCAATGCATCCACCTTCTGTGGCTTTTTTATTTTTATTAGTCATTCTCTTTATTTCTGTGTGCATTCCTCTTAGGTCTTGTTTGCTTTCCATAGTTTCTATTTCTCTACATTTTTGGCTGAGCCAGTCTTCTTTTGCCTTTTTGCACATTTTGCGTATCTCATTATCTATTTTATTGTATTGGGCAGTGTTCTTCGCTTGTCTCCTTTCTTCCATTTTTTCTAAGATGGTGTTAGTTATCCATTTTTGTTTTTTGTTCTTTTCTCTTTTGGGTAAGGTGTCGCAGGCTTTTTGTATGCTTTTCTTTATGCATTGCCATTTGGTTGTTACTTTTTCATCAGGATTTTCTCTTCTGTATTGTTCAATTCCTTCCTCTAGCAGCTTCTGGTATGTGTTCTTTACTTGTATTGTATAGGTATCTTTAATATCTTTTTGATTTAAAGCTGTTATGTCGAGTGGGTTTGTTGATGAATCAGATTTTTGCTTGTTTCTCTTTAGTTTGATTTTCATTTTAATCATTACAGGATTGTGATCAGAATTAATATCTGCTCCTGGGTAGGTTTTGGCTTTCTTTACGCTGTTACGGAACCTTTCTTTTATCATTATGTAATCTATTTGATTCCTCTTCCTATCTCCAGGGCTTTTCCATGTGTATAGTTTCCTTTTCTCTTGCTCAAAGTAGGTGTTACATATTATCAGCCTGTTTTCTTCACAGAATTGTATTAATCTTTCTCCTCTGTCATTTCTTTTTCCTAAACCATGATTTCCTATAATTGTCTTATATCTACCTTTTCCTACTTTAGCATTCATGTCACCCATTACAATCAAGATGTCTGAAGATTTCACTTGCTTCATAACTTTATTTAGGTCTTCATAGTATGCCTCTATTTGTTCATCTGTGTAGTCTTGAGTAGGTGCATATGTCTGTATTATTGCTATGTCGAATGGTTTTGCTTTCAACTTGAGTAGTATAATCCTATTACTGTATGTCCAGTGGGTACTTATATATTTTTGTAGCTCTCTTTTTATCAGTATTCCTACCCCCCTTTGATGTTCTGTTGTGTTTCCTGAGTATATAAATGTATATTTTTCGTCTTCAATGTACCCACATTCCTTCCATCTAGTCTCTGATATGCCTAAAATATCTATATTTATTCGTTCTGCTTCTTGAATTAGATTTTCCAATTTCCCTTGTTGATATAGAGTCCTAACATTCCAAGTACTTATTTTAAGATCTTTCCTCCGACATAAGTTCGAATTTCTCCGACTCTCCATGGCTTCCTCTGGACTGGTACGTGATGAGGCTCCAATCTCTTTCAATAAGTTGTGGTTTTAGGCCAACTATTACTTTTACCTTCATGGTTATGTTGACGACATAATGGTTTCCTCCATACCTTGATATTTATGTGGGATATGGTATTAGTGTCCATATTGTTTCAGTTACCAGCGGCACATTTCGTTGGTGATGTGGTTGGGTGGATGGTGTGGCTCTGGTATCACGCTGAGCGATTACTTTCGTAGAAAATAGTCTGAGATATTCATTTATTTAACGCCAACATGTGACATCTCAAATGAAATTTGTTGGGAATGTTAAAAAACACACAACAGCCTAATAAATGTAACATTGGAAGGGAAAATATAAGGTGGCAGAGGCAGACCAAGACTAACTTGGACGAGTAACATTAAAAGATGGACAAGTCAACCTATGACAGTCTGCACCATCAAAGGAAGAGACAGAGTAGAATGGCGCTCCATGGTAGCCAACCTTCGATGCGGAGGCCACACTCAGTGATGATGATGATTTGACAATCTGTCAAGAAATACGTCAAGTCTGAGAAGTGAACTCATGTCCGTCTGATCGGTTGAGAAGCCACTACGACCTCAACCATCACTGTTTCTTGATCTTGATCGTTTCACTCGCCGTTAGAAGCCGCAAAGGGCTTGTGATGTCTTTCGCCAACCATTTCTATCCTGGGCGAGATATTCCATCTTATGTAAGGAGCCTGCAAACTTCACTTCTATTATAATTATTATTTTCAGTGTCTCGCTAAAAAAAAAAAAAAAAAAAGTACCCCCGTCAGCCAAGTGGCGTATAGGGAATATGGTGTTAATGACCATACATTTTACAGACCTTCGGCACATGATTTTCGGGGTAATATGGTCGGTATTACGCCCGCGCCGCTTTACTTTCCCAGAAAAATTCGGTACCTTTTTAATGCTGGGTGAACCCGAGGCCGTCGGTTGGGATCGAACCCTACCCCTTGTCCGTGGTAGTCCAGTTCACTAACCACTGAGCTATCACGGCTAGTGTCTCGCTAGGTTTTCCTATATTTCTGTATCCTGATGTTTTCCATAGAAGAGCCTATTTTGGAATTCTCTTGTTGTCTCCTCACAGAATAAGTCCCACAAATGTCTAGCTTCTCTTCCAAATAGTAGATGAGATCGTTGGTTGCGTGACCATCTTTCTCATCATATCACTTAATACTGTTTGCAATGTAGAAAAAAAAAAAAACATTATAATAATTAAAAAACAATTATTTGTTCGTCAGCTATTTATAATTTCTGTTGTTGACCTTCTGCCAAGCCATTCTCTTAAGCTGTCTGTTATTTTTTTCTCTTTGCTTCCCTCAATCTCTTCGTCCCTCAATTTTTCCAGTTGTTACAATATATTCCAGTTGTTCTCTTATCATTACATGGCCAAAAAATGATGATTGTTTCTTCCTAATATTTGAAATTAGCTCTCTTTTTGCTTTAACCTCTCTCATGACATCTTCATTACTCTTCTTAGCTGTCCATCGTACTCTCAACATTCTTCTGAAAAGGACATTTCTACAGACTAACTGTTCACTAATTCCTTTTCAATAACAAGCGTCTAATTAGTTGTTTATCTTTGCAAATGAGACAAGAAAGTAGCTGCAATATGTGACAGATCGTGCCAATAGACATACAAAACCAACAAATGAGACAACAAAGTAGCTGCAATATGTGACAGATCGTGCCAATAGACATACAAAACCAACATATGAGACAACAAAGTAGCTGCAATATGTGACAGATCGTGCCAATAGACATACAAAACCAACAAATGAAACAACAAAATAGCTGCAATATGTGACAGATCGTGCAAATAGACGCAGCTATAGGTCGTTTCAAAATATTTTGAAGGTGTTTAAAATTCCATATCTCTGCAACCAATTGATTGATAATGCTGAAATTTTGCATATGGTCTTGTGATTTTTTGGTCCCAAGAAGTACATTCATTTCCTCACCAACAAACGTATAGTTTTAAATATTCTTTATTTGAAGTATACAAATTTAAGGCATTTTGGTCAAACCATATATTTGGAGGAATTACCGCTTCATATGAGTGAGCACCCACGGACTTGTCATCTTGAACGTAATGCGCGCCAATTTCCCTGTTTTAAGCACTAAAAAACACATAAAACGCGTCATAGTTATAATTTTATATCCGGTGCATCCCATTTCCTGTCGTTTTGTTGTGATTTATGTGCAACGGCGTATCCTAATTATTGGGTAATTTCGTTAAATTTGTGATCTGTTAGTCAATGGGTATAAAAGTAAAGTTCCTTACATTGCAATCAGTGGCAATAAAGGTGTATAAATATTTTTGCATAGAAGCTAAGCGTGGAAAACTGTATCGAAGCATCTCAAAGCCAGAAAAGAGAACTATTCACGCATTGGGTATAAGCAAACGCTTTTTCAAACAAGTGCTTAAAGCTAACAGAGTGTCCAGTTCAATCAAGACTAGGACGCTTGGAAGAAAGAAAGTAGTAGATAGTTTTGACAAGGAAGTGATTAGAAGAGCAATTTGTAAAATGTTCGATTCCAAAGAAACTGTGACTTTAAGAAAACTGAAAATTCGACTGAGAGCAGAAAATGACATTGTTGTGTCGAAAACAACATTATGGAGAACTGTTAGAAGCATCGGTTTTACGTTTAGAAAGTACGATAGTGGTAGAAATGTCATCTGCGAGAAGCCGCACTTAGTTTCTATGAGGAGTAAATATTTACGTGAAGTACGGGAAATGCGTAACCAAGGTTATGATATTGTATTTCTAGATGAATCTTGGATAAATTCTCACCACACAAGTGCAAAGGAATGGCAGTTATCAGATGGAAGTATTAAAAGATGTGTACCCACTGGAAAAGGACAGCGTATTATAATGGCACATGCAGGCAGCCGAAAAGAAGGGTTGGTGAAAAATGCAGAACTTATATTCACCTCTAATTATACTGACAACAGGGACTATCACACCGAGATGAATGGCCATATATTTAGAGAGTGGATTGAAAATACTCTTCTTCCAATTCTAGACAGACCATCCTGTCTGGTAATGGACAACGCGTCGTACCACAACGCTGTGGCAGAAGAAGACAAAATTCCTACATCTACCAGTACAAAAGATGTTATAAAGATTTGGCTAAGAAAGGAAGGAATTCCATTTAACGAGGGATTTTTGAAACCTGAATTACTGTCACTTGTTAAGAAATCGCAAAAGACCAAAGTATTCCAAATAGACAAAATCATTCAACAGCATGGTCATACGTGCTTGAGACTGCCCCCTTATCATCCACAATTAAACCCCATTGAACTCGTTTGGGCAAAAATTAAAGGGCAGGTGGCAGCTGAGAATACAAGTTTTAAACTATGCGATATAAAAGGACTGACATATGCTGCTCTATCACAGATTGACAAAGATTTTTGGTGCAAATGTGAAGATCATGTCTTAAAAGAAGAAAATGACTATTGGAAAAAAGATTTACTATCGTTCGTTCAGCCCAGATTAGTAATCAATATGTTAGACTCCTCTGATTCAGAATAAATGAAATAATAATGGACGTTTTTATATGTCCGCATGATCAATCTTTAGCTAACGTTGATAACGTTTTGAAAATGTAAAGATTCTTGATATGTGTACTGCAGGCATGCAAAGAAACTAAATCACTTTCATATGTCTTGTTTACGTAAAATAATGAAAGTCACATGGAAAGACATAAAACGAACAATGTAGCTCTTTACAGTAAAGAGGATCCCGTGCTTACATCGGACTCTTTAGTCACATGCGTACCCATAAACAATAACTTTGCTTGATATGTCATGCTCGTTATCGCTCGCAACGGATAATTAATTTTTTAAAATGTATTCTTTGTTGTATATTGTTTAAATAGTTTTCATTAATGGAACTGTTTATACGCTGATTTGTTTTAGACCGTCTGTAAAGGCTATAACATTGACATTCTCATAGTATTTTAAAGAAAGTAAACAATAGAAAGTAAACAGTTGATAAACGCCTCCAACTTTCAAGTTGTGTAGAGACGCCTATGTCGAGAAGCTGATTTCCATTAATGTACGGTAAATTATTTTCTCCAGGAGCAAAAAGATCCGTAAATTCACTGAGATCAAAGGAAAGTGCTGCTTCATGATGAAGCATACTTCCTACATCATTAAATTTTGTGAAATCGGTGGGACCTTGGAAAAACAAGGCCAGATGCAAAAAATCAAGTTTGTAAGTGCAGGGAAAGAGGAGATATTTCATGTTAATCGTGAACATTTAGATTTGAAACGACCAATACTTATCGTTGTCATGCTATTTCTGTGTTAATCCATTTTACCTGGCAGCCGTGTGCACAATTGTCCCTCGTCGCACAGGCAGGTAACTCCGACTTCGGAGGTACTTATATTTTTCCGTCGATGAGTAATTGACATTTTAGGCCGGGTCTCGCTGCTGAGATCAGTGGTGGTTGTCGAAGAGAGAAATCAGAAATAAAAATCCCAACTGGTACAGCCGGGATTTGAACCCACAACCACTCTGTCTCAAGGCCGGCGTCTTGCATAAAGACCAACCAGTCCCCCTTGTGCCCATATGGCAACTTCTACTGCATCATCATCAGCTTCTCTCTACTAGAACTTGGCTTGGATGCCAGTTGCTCTGGAGTTGTCTGTCCTACGTAAAATGTAGAGTATATGAGCAGTCAATTCCAGTTCGCCTGTGATGTATTCGACCCACCTTCTTCTAGGTGTTTCTCTCGTTCAATTGCTTGTAACTATAACCTTCATAAATATTTTCTCTATGACGTTATGTCGTATATATAACTAAAGTATTTACATTTCTTATTGTTATGTCCTTTTCTAACAGGATGTCTGGAATTTTAAATTATTGTTCAAAACATATGTTTCAACGCAACCACACCTACTTAATGGTTGAAAGCTAAGAAGAATAAGAAGTTTTTATTCTTTTATTGTCCGTTCATGGTATTCTAATTATTATTCTGTAACACTTGTAATAGAAGGCACTGATGTATTTTTCAGCAGATCTGTCGATTGTCCATATTTCACAGCTATGTGTTGAGATGGGAAAAATACAGGCTCTTGAAAACTTAAATTTTATTGCTATATCAGTCCCTAACCATATATTGAGCAGTTATTTTAATTTATTTAATCTTACATCTGCGCTGCCTTCGAAAGATTATGAACATCAAATGGCAGAACAAAGTAACCAACGCTAATATCTTATAATGATCCAAACTTTCATCCATCATGGCAACACTTTGGAGTCGGAGACTACAGTGGCTGGATCATGTAAAAAGAATGGAAAATAATTGTATTCTCAAACACACATTGTATGGTAAATTTATAGGCGGAAAGAGAACAAAGGTCAGACCAGTCCGGAGATATAAAGATGTTTGCGGGGCTTCCTTGAGAGAATTGTTCATCAGTGAAAGAAACTGGGAAAATCTGGTTGCAAATCGTTGCACATGAAGAACAAAAAAAAAAGAAAGGAAAAAAGAAAACGGCGGAGCAACATTGAGGCAGCGTTGATACCAAATATAGTAGACAAAATGGCGCAGGAGAAAGGAGACGAAGCCAGTCATCACGAGTACAAATTGTTCATTCTGCGGTTGAATCTGTCTATCAAATATATGCAAATCCAGTCACATGAGAAGCTGTTCACCAAAACAGCATAAAGCATACGACACTAATATGTTACCAAACTACTGAAGAAGCATGATTGCTTGCTACCCACCGTCTGTGAAGACGTCGAAGGGCCACATATATACATACATTTATTTGTAGCTATGTTGAGTATTGGGAGCAGCGATAGCTCAATGGTTAGTGAACTGGACTGCAAAGAACAAGAGGAAGAGTTCGATCCCAACCGACGGCTTACGGGTTCACCCAGCCTTTAATGGGTACCGGATTTTTTTCAGGGAAAGTAAAATGGCACGTGCGTAATACCAACCACATTACCCTAAAAATCATGTGCTGAAGGTCCATAAAATTCATGGTCACTAACACCTTATTCCCTATACGCCACTTGGCGTACGGGGCTCTTTACTTTGTTTTACTTTTTATGTTGAGTATTATTGTGATCTCTTTGATAGTCGTTCCATCGTTTGCTGTCAATAAGTCAAGATATTTAAAACCGCGTTAGAAAAAAGTAAAGATTCCCTTCACGCCTTGCTAGACGTTTGGAGAATATAGTTTTAGTGACCATATTTTTGAATGACCACAGAACATGTTTAGGTGATGTGGACGGTATCACGCTAGGTCGCGTTTGCTTCCCAGAAACAAATCTAGGATACAAATTGTTAGAGCCTAGGTGAACTCCGGAGGTTTCATTATCCGAAAAAAAACTTATAGGAATCGGAACCCGGACCCTTGTGATCAGAAAGCGAGCACACTAACCACGCAGTAACAAAGACCCCAAAATGGTGTACTCTTTCTAATATTTTCCCATCAATACATTTCATTTCATTGAGTGCCGTCACCACAACGAATTTTGGCAACCATGGCGCGCCATTCCACTCTGTCTCTTGCTTTGATGGTGCATATTGTCATAGGTTGACTTGTCCATCCTTTGATGTTCCTCGTCCATGTTAGTGTTGGTATGACTCTGCCTCTTTTACCTTTTATTTTCCCTTCCAACATTACTTTTTTTAGGTTGTTGTGTCTTTTAACCAACTCTACAAATTTCATTTGTCTTTTCTGAATTGTATTTAGTAGTTCTCTTTTTATTTTTAGTTGATTCAAATATTAATCGTTTGTTTTCTTTTCTTTCCATCCAATTCTACTTATTCATCTATAAATCCACATTTCAAAGGCTTCACTTTTCTGTTCTGTTTTCTTGTCTAATGTCCATGTTTCTGCACCATACAGAAATATTGACAAGATGTAACATTTTGCTATTCATAGTTTCAGCCCTGGTGTTATTTGTTTTGGTGTTAGTATATTTTTCGTGGCATTTAAATTACTTTTTGCCATACCTATTCTTTTGTTTATTTCAGTTTTACATTATCCATCACTGGTTATAGTATGTCCAAGATAGATGTAGCTCCGAACTGTCTCCAGGTGTATTCCTTCAACTTTGATATTTATTTGTAGGTCTTCATAATTTTCTTTCTTTATGATCATAGTTTTAGTCTTTTTGATATTAGAATGTATATTATAATACATGAATACATTTATTACATTAATATCTGTAGTGCAGTCGTACGTATATAGTTATCCATTTATGATCAAATTTCCCTACTTGGATCCGGGTAATAGCTATCTTCATTTTTTACATACCAGATACAGGATGTCTATTCTCAGCCTCCTTTTCTTATTCCACTTCATGTATAACATAAGGGGGTAAAAAAGCAGAACTATATTTTTTTTAATTTCAATTTTCTTGTCTACGACAGAAGAAATCAAGAAATTGCTGTCCCAACAGAAAATTGATAGCAGGGGACGCTAACAATGTCACAGTGCCCTTCTGAGACATTTTCAAATATAGAAAGTAAGCAGTAACAAGGAACAAGGAAATAAAAATAAACTGTAGAGAAAATGGAACTTGAACGTGTGCAAATGGTGCTCGCCAAGATGTCTCATTCAACTTAAGTGCAATTAAAGAAAATGACGATGTCTGCAAGAAACTGACAAGGAGGAAGTTATCATTATTTCAATGTCAGGATTTGCTTATTCAAGAATAAATGTTAGCATTACTGAATTTTTTTATTTTTCCTGGCAGCGTCTTTACACACATTGCATATGTTTATTATGATTGTAGGAAGACATTTTTTCCTAACATTATTTTTTAATATTTATTCTAAGCATTGGCTGTTAGAATTGTTTATGTAAAGTGATAATTAACTTTGAGCGTTAGAATTGTTTATGTAAAGTGATAATTAACATAGGCGTTAGAATTGTTTATGTAAAGTGGTAATTAACTTTGAGCGTTAGAAGCGTTTATGTAAAGTGGTAATTAACTTTGAGCGTTAGAAGCGTTTATGTAAAGTGATAATTAACATTGATCATTAGAATTATTTATGTAAAGTGGTAATTAACTTTGAGCGTTAGAAGCGTTTATGTAAAGTGATAATTAACATTGTGCATTAGAATTGTTTATGTAAAGTGGTAATTAACATAGGCGTTAGAATTGTTTATGTAAAGTAATAATCAACATGGGCCTTAGAATTGTTTATGTAAACTGATAATTAATTTTGAGCGTTAGAATTGTTAATGTAAACTGATAATTAATATTGGGCGTTAGAATTGTTTATATAAAGTGGTAATTAACATGGGCGTTAGAATTGTTTATGTAAAGTGATAATTAACTTTGAACGTTAGATGTGTTTATGTAAACTGATAATTAACATTGGACGCTAGAATTGTTGACATAAACAGATAATTAACAGTGGTCATATTCGTAGTTAAAATTGGTTCTTAAAAGGAATCTTTGAAACAGTTTTATACAATGTTATTTTCTTGTTTTTGTTCCACTGCTTGTACAGTAAGATGTTGTTGAAACGACATTTGTGTGTATATTTCTGTCCACCACTAGTTGTATTGTTATCATTTGATTGAAATTATTTATCCATGTCTCCATCTATCCGCTGTTTTCTCCATCGTTATTCCTGCTTTATAAATTATATTTTCACGTTTGATGCTCGCCTTAGACGATGTCTCTGCTTCTATCTGGTCAGTTGTCCAAACCATTTAATCCCTTGTTGTTCGACATAATAATTTACTTGAATTGTTGGAATCTTTTTTTTCCCTTTGTCCAAACCATTTAATCCCTTGTTGTTCGACATAATAATTTACTTGAATTGTTTGAATCTTTTTTTTCCCTCAAACTTCTAATCGTTACTCTATCTTTCTTTGCTTTATTAGCAGAATTTCTTATGCATCTCATTTAACAAAATGGAGTCGTCAGTCGCTGGACACTGCGGGACTTGGTGAGGAGTGGATCTGAGTACCTATGGACATGTTCGGAGTGCAATGATGATGATCCGCAAATAACTCAATAACTCAATTTAACATGAGTGATTGAATGGTTGCGTCCTTCAAGGACAGTGTATATCTGACACTAGTAGTCATAAAACAGATACATACAAATCACATATATTCATTTTTTTCGTCTACCTACATAGTTACATGTTGGTGTTTCAGGATCAGTTTCACATGAAATGGTTCTTTCAATGTTTTCAACATTCATGTTTGTCGCTGGACTTTTCTCAAGGTCATTGTTACATATTCTGGCCGTTGGAATTCTTTTAAATGTCACTGTTATATTTTATTACCGTTGGAATTCTTTTAAATGTCACTGTTATATTTTATTACCGTTGGAATTCTTTTAAATGTCACTGTTATATTTTATTACCGTTGGAATTCTTTTAAATGTCACTGTTATATTTTATTACCGTTGGAATTCTTTTAAATGTCACTGTTATATTGTATTACCGTTGGAATTCTTTTAAATGTCACTGTTATATTTTATTACCGTTGGAAATCTTCTCAAGGTCAACAGAATGGATTCTAGCCGTCGGAGCGAAAGGACCAACTTATCCATCTTCTATTATATTCCTATTTACAATCACTCTGTGCCTATTGCATTATGAAATTTTCACAACCTCTTCTTTTTTCCTTCCTCTATTGGCGTTGGCGTCGAGGGGAGATGCAAACTGCGATTCTTTGCTCTTCCTGTTGGCCTCTTCTGGTGTTATCCCTCCTAGTGACTCTAGTATTCCCTTTATCCATCTTTTTGTCGGTCTTCCTCTTACGCTCGCGTTTTCGTAGCGTTTGTTTATGGCTCTTTGAATCATTGTAAAATAGTTCTTTTTGTCTTGTTATGTGACTGAACCATTTTAAATGTTGCTTCTTTATGTATTCGATAGCTGGTTCAATTTCGAGTTTCTTCCTCAGGTCAGTGTTTCTTACTCTGTCCCTTAAGCTGTTTCCTGTCATTCTTCTGACACATTTCATTTTGGTGGTCGTTATTTTTCTTATTATTCTAGAGTCCAGCGTCCAATTCCGGCACTGGTGGCACAGATTTGGTAGAGAAATTGATTTGTAAAGTGCCCTTTTCGCGTCCCATTACCCCAAAAAACATGTGCCGAAGGTCTGTAAAATTTATGGTCACTAACACTATATTCCCTATACGCCACTTGGCGTGAATGGGGTACTTTACTTTGTTTTTTTTACTTTTCGCTTCCGTACTTATTGCTTTGTTTTCCAATTGTATTGATACTTGGCCTATAATTGGCATGCTTTGTTACACCTTATATCTATATCTGTCACTTGGCTATTGTCTTATGTTAACGTGCTACCCAGATATTTAAAATGGTCTACTTGTTTCAGGGTAGTATTATCTATTGTGATGTTTATTTTTGTGAATTTAACAACGAAATGTGAGATTTCTTTCATTCAGTTCTGTATTTAAACTCGTAACAGCATTTGTCGGGACATATAATAGCCTTGCCATTTGCCCTATTCATTTGGGTAGCTTGTATTCATTGTTGCAGAGAGACAGTCACGTGAAAAAAGTGAGCGAGAATTTAACTCAACATTGTTGACCCCAAGGCCAATAGTTCCACTATGGATGGATATTTCCTTGTTATCGGATTTCAGATATCAGGTTATCAGATCAGCCGTTGTGTTTTACTGGTCCCGGTTTTCAAACTTCGACTATGCTCATGCAGGTTAAATCTGTGAAAAAGTGATATGTGTGTGCACTCTGTGTGTGTCTGTGGGAGTGTGTAGGAGAGTCAGTGTTTTGTAGTGGAGCGTTGAAGCTTCATATAAGTACGCACAATGTTGCACTCACTATGAACAGGTAAATCTTAAAAGGTGTGATAACTCTATTTTTGAACTGATTCAAGATCACAGTAGATTGCAGTGTGATGTTATCCTGCTATTTAGAAAATTGATTAAAATCCGACCTAGCTCTGGTTAATTAACCAACTTGAAAGTAACTGTGTAGCTAATTTAACAACTTGTAAGGTAATAACACCGAGAAGTACATTGGCTCCTGTCACAACAAAATGGTAGTGTCCAGTGATGTGACAGTTGATAATAATCAACGGTGCATTATGTGTAAGGGGACATAAAGGTAAAGGTAAAGGTAAAGTACGAGACTTGAATCGGCAGCTTAGCTCGCGAGTTTTCACCCATATGTGCTCGCCGGCCTATCCAGAAGTGTTCGGAGACTTCTGGATAGTGTCGCTTCAAGCAGTGAAACTCAGGATGCGAGGCAATATTCCGCACTTTCCCAGAGTACTATACACTGGTACCAGATTCTGCAGCGGCTGGATGGACCGCGGGGGTATTTTTTTCCAACCACGAGTACAACGCACACTGCTTCCACCACGAATCGAACACGGGTTGTCCGAACGACGGTAGCTCAGTCCGGTGGTTTTCCCAACTAGGCTAGCGAGGCCCCCTGCAGGACATCTTCTATCTCTCAGTTTTTGTTCTCTTCTCAATGCCTTCAGTTTATATGGTTTTATGAGATATATTTATGAGTGATGTGGTCAATATTACACCAAGCCGCCAAAATTTCCAAGAAAAATCTATGGTACCTTTTTTTAACGACCTTGTGCATGCCGACGCCATGTCGAATTAGAAGAAAACAATTTCCATATGATGGAAATGAACGCGGACCATTCGCACAAACTACCAGACCACTGACGTGTCGTCATGTTAAGCGACATAATTTACCTTTTCCTTTTTTTAGAGAATCGCCACCATCCTTCTGTGAATGCAGTTCACGCTCTAGAGCAATAACTGCATTGTTATGTATAACAAAAGGGACAATATAACTAATATCAAAATATAAACTATTATTATTATTCAACACATTTGTATAGGTTGTGCACCAGCCGAGCTCGTTATGGCGAGCATCCGTTTTGGGTAGCATCCAATCTACGGGTCGCAATGTCGGGTTCTTGTTTCGCCCTCAATTTGTCCCCCTCGCGATGTCCTCGTTTCCTGTCGGTGGAGATAGCTTACCAGGCAACCAGCGCTAAATAACAGATCAACCTTAACCTTTGCTTACGTCATCATAATACACCGCGATGTCTATTTGAAGTTTACAAGTGATCTACTCTGCAACAATTTGGTTTACTTAATATAGAACTCTTGATGGCTGGGAATACAAATAGTGGGCATTTGATAACCGGTGTTTACTTCAAATTGGGTTCGAGTTGTTAAAATTCCAAATGTCAGCTCGAAATAGGCTCAGACACAAAAAATAGGCAGCCTTTCTAATAGGAAGTATGCATTGACCCTGATGAATTTTTTTTTTTTCGCATCTTTAACAGATTGGCGTTTCTACTTATTGTATTCTCATCATATTGATACGTACATCTCCAGGCGTGTTCATTTGGGCAATGTATGAGTGTTTTTATTTAGTTCATTTCACCTTTTATTGACACGGTAGGCCATTCATTCAGTTCATCTCTTGTAAATGGTTAACAAATTACAATGATGTCACCTGGCATGGCAGAAACGGGACATTGGCATGGCAAAATTGGGACATTGGCATGGCAGAAACGGGACATTGGCATGGCAAAATTGGGACATTGGTATGGCAGAAACGGGACGGGACATTGGCATGGCAAAATTGGGACATTGGCATGGCAAAATTGGGACATTGGCATGGCAGAAACGGGACATTGGCAGGGCAAAATTGGGACATTGGCATGGCAGAAACGGAACATTGGAGGGCACAATTGGGACATTGGCATGGCAGAAACGGGACATTGGCAGGGCAAAATTGGGACAGAACTATAAAATATTCTTTTATGATGGAAAACAATCCTAGTTTTAAAAAAAATAAGTACGTGAAGATATTGAGCATATGGTACAGAAACATTGACATTAGACAAGAAAACAGAACAGAGAATTGAAGCCTTTGAAATGTGGATATACAGAAGAATAGGTAGAATTGGATGAAAGGAAAAGAAAACAAACAATGACATTTTTAAACAACCAACTAAAAATTAAAAGAGAACTACTAAACACAATTCAAACAAGACAAATGCAATTTTTGGGTCATGTTAAAAGATACAACAGCCTACTAAAAGTAATCCTGGAGAGGAGAATACAAGTTAAAAGAGGCAGAGGCAGACCAAGACTAACATGGACGAGTAACATTAAAAGATGGACAAACCAGCCTATGACAACCTGCACCATCAAAGCAAGAGACAGCAGAATGGCGCTCCATGATAGCCAACCTTGCGGGGATGGCACTCGATGATGATGATTTAGCATCCATTTTTCTTCAGTGACAGAATCCATACAATAATAGTTTAAGTTGACCTAGAGGTGGACTGTACTTTACCACTATCGTACCATGAATATTTCTTAAATAAAATAATTTTACACAAAAAAATTCAATTTTTCTAAACCTTCGCATACAACTCCAGGGGAAAAAAATAATAAAACTTGAAAATAAACCCAAAAAAAATAAATATAAAAGATGTTTGAAACTTAGAAACAAAATATGATATCTAAACGGCCTTTTTAAAAAACGGGACAAGAGGAACATTTTCATTGAGCGAACCAGGAAATATGAACAGGCGGGTGCTGTCCAGTTCCCAAAGGTTCATATGGTAGGCCTAGTTTATGTGAGAACAATAATATATGTGATAGTTACGGTTTATATATATATATATATATATATATATATATATATATATATATATGCTTGCTTGTTTGCTTGCTTGCGTTCGCATATATATATATATATATGAGTATGTATGTATATTTAGAATTAGCCTTAAATGGGTACCGGATTTTTTTCTGGAAAGAAAAGCGGCACGGGCGTAATTCAAATCACATTACCCCAAAAAATTATGTGCCGCAGGCCTGTACAAATTATGGTCACTAACACCATATTCCCTATACGCCACTTAGTGTGACGGGGCTCTTTACTTATTTATATTTAGAATTCTTAGAAACTGCCTGTGTCGAGCAGTGTTAACACGTCCGAGTCCTGGATATGGTGAGAGTTCCTGATACAGGAGACCTAGTATAAAACTCTAACAATTTTTTGACAAACACATTTAACCATTGGAGCCGCGATAGCTCTTTGGTTAGTGAACTGGACTACACAGGACAAGAGGCCTGATTCGATCCTGACCGACGGCAACCCAGGTTCACCCAGCCTTAAATGAGTACCGGATTTTTTCTGGAAAAGTAAAGCGGCACAGGCATAATACCGACCATATTACCCCAAAGTCATGTGCTGAAGGTGTACACAAATTATGGTCACTAACACCATATTCCCCATACGCCACTTGGCGTGACGGAACTTTTTAACTTCGTTTAACGTCATCATCATCAAGTACCGGGCCTGCTGGCGTAGGTAATCATGTCTCTCCACAACTTTCGATCTCGACAGTTATTTATCATTTCTGTTGTTGACCTTCTGCCAAGCCATTCTCTTAAGCTGTCTGGTATTTTTTTCTCTTTGCTTCCCTCTATCTCTTCATCCCTCAATTTTCCCAGTTGTTACAATATATTCCAGCTGTTCTCTTCTCTTTACATGGCCAAAAAAAACGATGATTGATTCTTCCTAATATTGAAAATTAGCTCTCTTTTTGCTTTGACGTTTAACGTAATCCAGCAAAACCCAAGACTTATAAAAAGTCTCAGCAGCTATGTATATAAACAGTGACTAACGGCTGGACGGAGATCCTGTGGAGTTATTCTCAATTCAACGAACTTCCCTCGGTCAAGCACCATTTTGTGTGTCTTTTATTGCAGATCCATCCATGAACATGGAATTCCATTCATTAACTCTTTCAGTTAACATCGTCATCATCATGTGCCATACCGGTTGGCGTAGGCGATCATGTCCTTCCACAATCTTCTATTCACCGCGTATCGTATCAATTCTGTTGTTGACTGTTTTCCATGCCATAACACAAAGCTACTTAGAAATGTCTCAAACTATCTCTCTTTGCCGTCCGCAATTTTTTTCCCTGTATTTTACCAGTTGTAACCAAGTATTCAACTGTCCTCTTCACATGATGTGCACGAAAAATGTTGATTGCTTCTTTCTCATGTCTCTTAGGAGCTGCCTATTTGTGTTGGCCTTTTGGAGAATTTCTTAGTTGGTCTTTTTAGCTGTCAAGGGAACTTTCAATAATCTTCTGAGAAATCCCATCTCTGTGTCCTCTAATCGTCTTTTCATTTGTTTGTTTACTGTCTATGATTCGCATCCATAGGTCAGATTTGGATCTATATTGCACCGATGAACTCTCTTTCTCACTTCAATAATTCATGAATATGTCTCTATATCAGGGAGCCGCGATAGCTCTGTGGTTAGTGAACTGGACTACCACGGACAAGGGGTAGGGTTCGATCCCAACCGACGGCTCCGGGTTCACCCAGCCTTAAATGGGTACCGGATTTTTTCTGGGAAAGAAAAGCAGCACGGGCGTAATACTGACCACATTACCCCAAAAATCATGTGCTGAAGGTCTGTAAAATATAGGGTCACTAACACCATATTTCCCTATACGCCACTTGGCGTGACGGGGGTACTTTACTTTACTTACTATGTCTCTATATCTATCTCTGGTTATTCAGTCTTCTGTGTCAATCTATTATAAATGTTCCTGTCTACATTCTGGTTTGTTATCAGTCACTTTGTGTTGGATAATCTTCGTCAGAGGTCGGATTTGTTTATATGATCTCTCTTTATCTGTGCAGCTTATATTACAAAAGAAACATATTCTCCAGCTTTAAACACATATCGTTCTTCAAACCCTAGCATATTCTGTTACTATAAATAAGATTTAAACTTCATACTCTGCTTTCGAATATCTTCTTCCTCTACCTTTCAGCTCCCTGTGGAGCATAGGTCTTCAACAAACACTTCCTAAATCGTTCTGTTTCTTGCCATTATTTTAAAATCATTCCATGTCTTCCTCATCATCTTCATCTCTGCTTCTGTCTGTCTTCTCCAAGAATTTCTTGGTCTTCCTGTTTGTCTTTTCCCCTGGGGATTCCAAAAAGGACCTGTTGTGTAATAGTCTCAGTTGGCTTCCGCAGTGTGTGTCCTGTCCAGCGCCATCGTCTTCGCTGTATCTCTTTATCCACTGGTATTTGACTGCTACATTTCCATAATTCTATGTTAGTGATTTTGTCCTGCCATTTCCATCCTTTTATTCTGCGTAAGCATCCATTACTGAAAGTCTGTATCTTCATGAAGTTCAGTTTTGTTGTTCTCCATGTTTCTCAGCCATATAATAAGACTGACATAACACTGGAGTTGAAAATTTTTATTTTGATATTTAGCCTAATTTCTTTGGACTTCCATATGTTTCCCAGTGCTACAAAAGCTCTTCTTGCTTTTGATATCCTTATTTTGGTATCATTTTCTGTTTCTCCCTCTTTATCTATATTACTGCCCAGATAAAAGTGAGATTGTACGTCTAGTAGAAGTATTTCTCCTAATTACTGCCAACTGCATTAATTCTTATAATGTCGGTCTTATCTCTATTAATTGCTTTCGAATATAACAATCTATTATTTCTTCTCGAAGCATACTGTTTGTTTTATTCTCCATTGAGACTGAACTGCTGAATCTATATTCAAGATATACGGTTCAGTCTATATTTACATTACTTGCATTTTTTTTTTTTTTAGTTCCTCTCCATATGTTTTAGTACACTCAATAAATGCTCTCGGCTGCTGATCACAAGTTTCATGGCTCACATTGAGGCATCATTTGTTACTACCTAAAAAGCTCCTAGGGTTCAACAGCCACTTAAAATAAGTATCGGAGAGATTATATGACAAGGAGAAGTAAAAGTAAAAAGTAAAGTACCCCCGTCACGCCAAGTGGCGTATAGGGAAATATGGTGTTAGTGACCCTATATTTTACAGACCTTCAGCATATGATTTTTGGGGTAATGTGGTCAGTATTACGCCCGTGCTGCTTTACTTTCCCAGAAAAAAATCCGGTACCCATTTAAGGCTGAGTGAACCCGGAAGCCGTCGGTTGGGATCGAACCCTACCCTTTGTCCGTGGTAGTCCAGTTCACTAACCACTGAGCTATGGCGGCTCCCAAGGAGAAGCAGCGAGGAAAGTAATTGGGCAACCCACATTAAACTTAGCACAATGAAGACATTAACGCTTCATTAATTAACACTTGCTATGAGACTCTGTTGGGAGCCGCGATAGCTCAGTGGTTAGTGAACTGGACTACAAAGGACAAGAGGTAAAGTTCGATCCCAACCGACGGCTTGCGGTTCACCCAGCCTTTAATCGGTACCGAATTTTCTTCTGGGAAAGTAAAGCGGCACGGGCGTAATACCGACCACATTACCCCAAAAATCATGTGCCGAAGATCTGTACAATTTATTGTCACTAACACCATATTTCCTAAACGCCACTTGGCGTGACGGTATACTTTACTTTTTTTTTATGAGACTCTATTTACATTTTATCATTTACAGTTCTTACCATGGTGTTAAAAATGCAAAATATTTACATTTAACCTACATGTATTATGGAGTCTTTGGTGGTTGAGTGGTTACGGTACCCCCTTTCTAATCAGGAAGATCAGGACTCGATTCCCAAAAGAGGTGGATTTGTTTCGGACCGACAAGGCTCCGGGATTTCACCCAACCTCTACAATTGGTACAAGAGTTTATTCTCAACAGTAAAGACGGTCTGGCGTGGTACCAACCACATTACCCAAAAATGTGCCCTGGGTTAGGGTTTTAAATATGACACTAACACCATATTATCCATACACTTCATAAAAAGCGGAGGGTACCTTCTCTTTAGTTGTTACTCGTATTATATCTGAAAATGTGTTCGCATTAGCATCATCAACTTCATGATATCGTTCCGTAAATTGACCATAATTATCTATCTCATCAACTTCATGTTAACATTACGTAAATTGATCATTATTATCTATCTCATCAACTTCATGTTACCGTTCCGCAAATTCATCATAATTATCTATCTCATCAACTTCATGTTAACATTCCGTAAATTGATCATAATTATCTATCTCATCAACTTCATGTTAACATTCCGTAAATTGATCATAATTATCTATCTCATCAACTTCATGTTACCGTTCCGCAAATTCATCATAATTATCTATCTCATCAACTTCATGCTAACGTTCCGTAAATTGATAATAATTATCTATCTCATGAACTTCATGTTATCGTTCCGTAAATTGATCATAATTATCTATCTAACTCTTTAATCAAATTAATACCATTTTCATCGGCGTGGTATGGTATTTTTTAACGACTTTGCTAAATGATTATGATCAGTATTATTTAATTAATTGATATTAATTAATAAATTAATATTAATTAATTAGCGATTTAATTAATAATGCAGCAAAACGTTAATAAATTTAACCTTGATGATCTCATTGTAAGAGTAAGCTGTTTTACATTCTCTGCTGTGTGTGTTCCTCTCTAACAATTTGAGGAGCTGAATGATAATTAATTTTCCAGCAAGCACAACTCTTTCTAAGGAGTTTGTCAACAAAATAGAGCTATTCTGAAAATGTTAGGTCAAGAGTTTGAAAGCCTTTAATCATAACTACATTAATACCAGATGGTGCTACACTATTTGTGAAAGTTAATTATCCTGTTTTAACCAAAAATATTCACAACGCCTTTGGTTTGACTCGATCAACAGCCTAACTAAGCATATGCCGAGTAGAAAATGCCATCCTCAAGAAGGTAAAGTCTTTTTTTTGAAAATATCAAGCCACATGAAGTTCGACACAACTTTAGCATTGCTCAGAAAATGATTTTTTTCCTTAATGAAAAATAAAGCTCTCACTATCTAAGAAACTGCAGAATTTAAACAGAAACGCACTTTAAAACCTCCATGTTCAAAAATAATTTTCTACAAATATGACCTGTTTATCTGCAAGCGGGGTACTGATTGTTCTCGAGGCATGACGCCGCTCTCGAGACAGAGAGGTTGTGAGTTCAAATCCCGGCTGGACCAGTTGGGATTTTTATTTCTGATTACTCTCTGCGGCAACCATCCCTGGTCTCAGCAGCGAGGCAGGGAATTACTAAAACGTCAATCACTCCTCGACGGAAAGATATAAGTACCTTAGAAGTCGGTGTTATCTGCCTGTACGGCGAGAGACCCCTGTGCGCACGGCTGACAGGGAAAAACGGATTAACACGCAAAATTCAATTCCTAGTATAGGTGGACTAAGCCAAAGGTGAAAGCTGGCGAACGAAAAAAAGCCTTTCTGAATACGGCAGGGTCTTTTTGAAAATATCAAGCTACATGAAGTTCGACAAAATGTAAGAAACAAAATCTGATCGAGAGAAAGACAAATAATAATTCAACTTTTTACGTTGGACAAATGACAAAGAGAATGTCACAGAATGACAAAGTAACTTTTCCGGTGAGCCTTTTTAGCACCTTGTAAAGCGACTGCGACAGAGTACTGCCTCTTCGTCTGTGAATTTACACAGGATTGACTGTTCGCGTATACTATCTGTGAGTTTACACAGGATTTGTTGTTAGCGTACACTATCTGTGAGTTTCACAGGATTGATTGTTAGCGTATACTATCTGTGAGTTTCACAGGATTGGTTGTTAGCGTACACTATCTGTGAGTTTCGCAGGATTGGTTGTTACCGTATACTATCTGTGAGTTTCACAGGATTGGTTGTTAGCGTATACTCACAATGAGTTTCACAGGATTGGTTGTTAGCGTACACTATCTGTGAGTTTCACAGGATTGGTTGTTAGCGTATACTATCTGTGAGTTTCACAAGATTGGTTGTTACCGTATACTATCTGTGAGTTTCACAGGATTGGTTGTTAGCGTACACTATCTGTGAGTTTCACAGGATTGGTTGTTAGCGTATACTATGTGTGAGTTTCACAGGATTGGTTGTTAGCGTACACTATCTGTGAGTTTCACAGGATTGGTTGTTAGCGTACACTATCTGTGAGTTTAACAGGATTGGTTGTTAGTATACACTATCTGTGAGTTTCACAGGAATGGTTGTTAGCGTATACTATCTGTGAGTTTACACAGGATTGATTGTTAGTGTACACTATCTGTGCGTTTCACAGGATTGATTGTTAGTGTACACTATCTGTAAGTTTCACAGGATTGATTGTTAGTGTACACTATCTGTGAGTTTCACAGGATTTGTTGTTAGCGTATACTATCTATGAGTTTACACAGGAATGGTTGTTAGCGTACACTATCTGTGAGTTTCACATGATTGGTTGTTAGCGTACACTATCTGTGAGTTTCACAGGATTGATTGTTAGTGTACACTATCTGTGAGTTTCACAGGATTTGTTGTTAGCGTATACTATCTGTGAGTTTACACAGGAATGGTTGTTAGCGTACACTATCTGTGAGTTTCACAGGATTGGTTGTTAGCGTATACTATCTGTGAGTTTCACAGGATTGGTTGTTAGCGTATACTATCGTGAGTTTCACAGGATTGATTGTTAGCGTACACTATCTGTGATTTTAAACATGATTGATTGTTAGCGTACACTACCCTGTCAGTTCACACATGATTCATTGTTAGTGTACACTATCTGTCAGTTCACACAGGATTGATTGTTAGTGTACACTATCTGTGATTTTAAACAGGATTGATTGTTAGCGTATACTACCCTGTCGTTTAACACAGGATTGATTGTTAGTGTGCACTATCTGTCAGTTCACACTGGATTGATTGTTAGTGTACACTATCTGTCAGTTCACACAGGATTGATTGTTAGTGTACACTATCTGTCAGTTCACACAGGATTGATTGTTAGTGTACACAATCTGTCAGTTCACACTGGATTGATTGTTAGTGTGCACTATCTGTCAGTTCACACTTGATTGATTGTTAGTGTGCACTATCTGTTAGTTCACACAGGATTGGTTGTTAGCGTACACTATCTGTGATTTTAAACAGGATTGATTGTTAGCGTATACTTCCCTGTCAGTTCACACAGGATTGATTGTTAGTGTACACTATCTGTCAGTTCACACAGGATTGATTGTTAGTGTACACTATCTGTCAGTTCTCACTGGATTGATTGTTAGTGTACACTATCTGTGAGTTCACACAGGATTGATTGTTAGTGTACACTATCTGTCAGTTCACTCTGGATTGATTGTTAGTGTACACTATCTGTCAGTTCACACAGGATTGATTGTTAGTGTACACTATCTGTCAGTTCACACAGGATTGATTGTTAGTGTACACTATCTGTCAGTTCACACTGGATTGATTGTTAGTGTACACTATCTTTGAGTTCACACTGGATTGATTGTTAGTGTACACTATCTGTCAGTTCACACTGGATTGATTGTTAGTGTACACTATCTGTCAGTTCACACAGGATTGATTGTTAGTGTACACTATCTGTCAGTTCACACAGGATTGATTGTTAGTGTACACTATCTTTGAGTTCACACTGGATTGATTGTTAGTGTACACTATCTGTGAGTTCACACAGGATTGATTGTTAGTGTACACTATCTGTCAGTTCACACAGTATTGATTGTTAGTGTGCACTATCTGTCAGTTCACACAGGATTGATTGTTAGTGTACACTATCTGTCAGTTCATACATAATTGATTGTTAGTGTGCACTATCTGTCAGTTCACACAGGATTGATTGTTAGTGTACACTATCTGTCAGTTCACACAGAATTGATTGTTAGTGTACACTATCTGTCAGTTCACACAGGATTGATTGTTAGTGTACACTATCTGTCAGTTCATACATAATTGATTGTTAGTGTACACTATCTGTCAGTTCACCCAGGATTGATTGTTAGTGTACACTATCTGTCAGTTCATACATAATTGATTGTTAGTGTACACTATCTGTCAGTTCACACAGGATTGATTGTTAGTGTACACTATCTGTCAGTTCACACAGGATGCCTATAAAATGTGCTGGTTTACTGTGGACGAACGAGTATTTGGTGGTAAAACCATTAAAGATTTGCCGAGTTTCGTAGCGAGTCATATCCACCCCCATCCCCTTTTGTTTTCCTATATAAAGCATTGAAAATAAGGGCCACAATGCCAAATCATATTTTTCTACATAAACTCCTTCATTTTCAGATAGAATGTCCTGCTCTATCTTTTTCTAATCTTCACGTAAGCGTAGACCGAATGCCTCAGAGAAACACTCAATACGAACCCGCCATAGACGACCCTGTAATCATGAGATAAATAACTTATGGAACACATATGATAACCAATTGCTAAAGAGAATATTATTATATTATTATCATATTAATATTATAGCATTATTATATTATTATTATATTTCACTTAGAAAATTGTACTATAATGTATTTTTCATAGAACCTTCAGCTCAGTGGTTAGTGAACTGGGCTACAAAGGACAAGAGGTAAGGTTCGATCCCAACCGACGGCTACCGGGTTCACCCAGTCTTTAATGGGTACCGGATTTTTTTCTGGGAAAGTAAAGCAGTACGGGCGTAATACCGACCACATTACCTAAAAAATCATGTGCCGAAGGTCTGTAAAATTTATGGTCACTAACACCATATTTCTCTATACGCCACTTGGTGTGACGGGGGTACTTTACTTTTTTTTTTTAACCATTAATTATTTCTACATCACGATTATATATTTATATGTCAATATGGTTATCGACTTTTTTCGTGCATTTACAATCGCATTATCATCATCATCAAGTAACAGGTCCGCTGGCGTAGGTGATCATGTCTCTCCACAACTTTTGATCTCGGTAGCTGTTTATCATTTCTGTTGTTGGCCTTCTACCAAGCCATTCTCTTAAGCTGTCAGATATTTTTTCTTTCTGCTTCCCTCTATCTCTTCGTCCCTCAATTTTTCCAGTTGTTACAATATATTTCAGCTGTTCTCTTCTCATTACATGGCCAAAAAATGATGAATGTTTCTTCCTAATATAGGAAATTAGCTCTCTTTTTGCTTTGACCTTTCTCAGAACATCTTCATTTCTCTTCTTAGCTGTCCATGGTACTCTCAACATTCTTCTGTAAAACCACATTTCTATAGACTCCATTGATTTTCTTGTCTGTTGTCCTATTGTCCATGATTCGCATCCATATGTTAAGGCTGGCTCTACGTAACATTTAAGAACTCTTTTTCTTGTTTCTATTGTCAAAATTGGATTGCATAGTATTTTTTTTCATTTTTTGGAAAGCTGCTTTTGCCTGAGCCATTCTGCATCTCGCCTCGTTTGTACATCTTCCGTCTGAGGTTAACAAAGTTCCCAAACATTTAAATGTATTTACCTGTTCTAATATTGTTCCACTTGGCTTTATTTTGCACTGAGGTGATGTCTTTTTTCTTTGTTGTTACCATTACCTCTTTCTTTTTGCTATTAAGGCTGAGTCCTTTACTTTTGCTTTCTTTCACTATAATGTCCAACATTTCTTGTAACTCATTTTCACTCTTAGCGATTAAGACTGTATCATAAGCATACCTTAGATTATTTATATTATGACCTCCAATTGTTATTCCAGGCATGCCCCTTATGGATCTTAAAATAATCTCACTATAAATATTAAATAAATATGGTGACAGCACACAACCTTGTCTAACACCCTGTTTTATTTGTTGAAACATTCCGAATTGGTTTCCAATTCTTATGGCCGCTGTTTGTTGCCAGTACATGTTCTTTATTATTCTTAGATCTTTGTTGTCTACGTTTATGCTTTCTAAAATTTTGATTATTTCTTGGTGCTTTACTTTGTCAAATGCCTTCGTGTAATCTATGAAACATAGGTATAGATCTGTTTTCACCTCTATGGCTCTTTCTACTAAAGATCTTATGATATAAATGGCATTGCTTGTTCCTTTATCTCTAACAAAACCACACTGTTCATCACTAATTTCTGGACTGATTTTGTTTCGCACTCTTCGCATGATGATTCTTAGTAATATCTTAGTCATATGACTCAGAAGGATTATTGTGCGATGATAATCGCATTCAATCGCACCCGATTTCTTTGGTAGGGCTATGAATATTGATTTGAGAATGTCGTCTGGTATATATCCGCTGTTTTAGATATCATTCAATATTTTTGTTATTATTCCTATTCCAAAATCACCCATGGCTTCAATCTCTTCTTTAGTTATATTATCTTGTCCAGGCGCTTTGCCTGCTTTCATATTGCGCAAGGCGTCTTCCACTTCTTCTCTGAGTATTTCTGGTCCTTCTCCATTATCCTTAATATTTACTTCCGTTCGTTCATCATTATAAAGATCTTTAATGTATTCTGTCCATCGTTCCTTTATGTTTTCTTGATCAATCAACAGTTCTCATTCATTTGTTCTCAGACATCCAGTTTTTTATTGCGTTTTTCTTCCTGTTAATTCCTCAATTTGTTTGCATATAGCTTTAGCATCTCTTTTTTGTTGCATTTCAATCTCTTTGCATCTCTCTTTTAGCCATGATTCTTTTGCTTCATTGCATTTTACTACAATTTCTTTATTTAATCCCTTATACTCATCTTTATTTTCTTTCATGACATCTTGACAGTCGGTTGGTAGCAAGCAATCATGATGTCGGTAGTTTGGTAAGATATTAGTGTCTTATGCTGGATGCTGTTTGCTCAACAGCTTTTCTCGTGACTTCTTTATTTCTTGTATCTTGTTCTGCTTTTTGTCGATAGGCGCCGCATACGTAAGTCAATGATGTGTTTTCTATCAAGGGCATTTTATGTGGCTAGGTAGTGATATTGTATTGTTTTATTATATTGTAAATTCCCTGAATCCATCTTCTTCTTGGTCTACCTCTATATCTTATTTTTTCCATTGTGTTGTTATAAGCTCTTGATGCTTGTGCTGATGGGTTCATGTACATTAAATGTTCAAACCATTTTAATCTTTGTCTCTCTATGATTACTGGTAGAATTCCAATGGTGTTTCTGATTTCATCGTTCTTCACATGATCTCATGTTTTGTTCACAGCTTTCTGTGGCATCTCATCTCTTGATCTTTAGTCAAAGTCCATGTTTGACATTGATAGCAAAGAGTTGAAATAAAGATAAAGTTTATCAAGTTATTCTTAGTTTCCATTGAGATATAAGAATGTTTTAAAATTAGAGAAATTTGATCTGTAACGTTGCTAGCATTTTGAATCCTTGCTTCAATCTCTCTGTTAAGCCTTCCATCCTCTGTAAAGACGCTACACAGATATGTAAATTATTGTACTTACTTTAATTTGTAATTATCTATTGTGAACATAATTTTCCTTGCTATTCCATATATTTTCATGATTTCAGTTTCTCTAGTGGCTGAGTCTGCTAATATTGGATAGACAGACCCGACCGCAGAATGAATAAGATGTATTCGTGGTGCTTGATCTCGTCTCCTTTTTCCTGTGCCTTTTGTCTTCTGAATTTGCTATCAACGCTGACCCGAAAGTTTCTGTGCCTTTTTTTTTTTTATTTTGTTTTACAAGTGCTACGGTCTAGGTATCTTGTTTTACCTTCCCATAATTAATTTAATAATTTCGGACTAAAATAAAGTTTAATGTTTACACCTTAAACGTCAGACCGACATTCCTTGCGATTAAACAAACATGTGTTTAAGGTATTGTAAACCACTAATGTTATGTTTATGTCTGTCAGCGTCTGATGTGTATTTAATTTACATGTTGACAAATGAACAACAAAAGCACGCGGATGTTTGAACTTGATACAATTAATTATTTTCCATGAGCAAGTCATCATCATCAACATCATCATCATCAACATCATCATCATCAACAACAGCATCATCATTGAGCGCCGTATCCGCATCGAAGATTGGCTACCATGGAGCGCCATTCCGCTCTGTTTCTTGATTGGATGGTGTATATTGTTATAAGCTGATTTGTCTATCTTTAGATGTTACTCGTCCATGTTAGTCTTGGTCTGCCTTTTGCCTTTGCCTCTTTTACCTTGTATTTTCCCTTCTAATATTACTTTTATTAGGCTGTTGTGTTTTTTAATATGCCCCCAAATATTTCATTTGTCTTGTTCTAAATTTATTTAGTAGTTTTTTTTTTTTAATTTTTAGTTGTTTTAAAATTTCTTCATTTGTTCTCTATTCTCTCCATCTAATTCTTGGTCTACGCCCTATGGGCCGGCTACGGCTCGGTAGGTAAATAGATAGATAGATAGAATTCTACATATTCTTCTATAAATCCACATTTCAAAGGCTTCAATTTTCTGTTCTGTTTTCGTGTCTAATGTCCATGTTTCTGCACCATACAGGGATATTGAGAAGATGTAACATTTTGCTTTTCTTAGTTTAAGTCCTTGTGTTATTTGTTTTGATGTTAGTATACTTATCATGGCATTAAAATTACTTTTTTGCCATTCCTATTCTTTTGTTGATTTCAGTTTTACATTTTCTATCACTAGTTATAGTATGTCCAAGGAAGTTGTAGCTCTGAAGAACAAGTCATATATAATTGATTATGGTCAAACCAAGAAAATAATTCAAGTGTCTTTCTTTCTTTCTTTCTTTCTTTCTTTCTTTCTTTCTTTCTTTCTTTCTTGACCTCCTGTATCTGTTCGGGAGTCGAGGCAGATATACCATTCTAATTCTCGCCATTTTGACGGGTCCCAATCATTGTCAATTGATGTTGTTATAAAGTTTCCTTGTTGTTGCCTGATCATCTTACTCTGGGTCTGGATCTTGCTCTTTTCCCTTCAATTTTTAATATATGAGAGTTAAAGAGTTATATATTATTTTTATAATGCATTTCTTGAATTTATTATTATTGTGTGAACGAGCGCTGCTTGCTGATCTCATGTCGACCAAGCTGACCAGAAATGAATATCTGACTCACAGAATTGGGGACAAGAGTAATGATAGCGAGGATGAGCACTGGCCCCATCACCTCCAAACATGGCATGTGCGCTAAAGTTGTACATTTCACTCTGCTACTACATAATATATGTTACAAGACTACATTTACTTTAACTCTTTAATGCGTAGAAAATGGGGATCACATTATGATCAAACTGTTCAACGTTAAATTGTTAAATACTTTAACTCTTTTTCTTCTTAGCATATACCAATTAAGCGAGAGTGGGTGCGTTGTGTCACTAGTTACGGCAGAATTGCGATAACTACGCCTTTCACTCCGACACATCTGTTTTCTTAATGAATGTGTAGATTTGCTTAACAATTGTTGCACGGACAGTGGCCATTTTAGACCTAATCTCTTTAACCTAAACTGTCAAAAGTTTTTTAACATGCGGGAGTGCACACGGAACCTCCTATTTTTAGTCGTTTTCCGAGAAGGTTAGACATCGGATCTCACTACGAAGAGACTAGGGAGGGCAAAGCCGCGAAGACACCACGAGTTCGACTTTTAAAAATACCAACCGCCTGTGTTTGAAATCGAACCCGGAACCTCCTTATCCAGAGGCCGACGGCTTTGCCTCTAGACCACCCGATCCTCCTACTTTAACTCTTAATTTTCGAACCAAACCTTTCTATAGGCTGTTCATCAATTCATGAACACGTTTGCTTTAAACTTGCGTGAAGACTATCTGTTAGATCACATTGATTGTTTGTAAGCAGCATTAGAATATCCATGACGTTATATTAATATTTTTGCTTTTAGACATTTGATCTAATTTGATCGAATTCTTTACGCTATATTAAAATTGACCTCACGGAATTAGACATAATATTAGCAGATCTACGGTACTCAGACGTGTTTCTTTTCACTTTGAAACAGGGAGAAAAAATACAAATTCTTGATATCCCAGTGCACCAATTTGACTTTCAGTTGCAACCTGTAAACAATAGCGTAATAATGCGAAGCAGTCGGTGATGTCAAATGCGTAAAAAAAAAAGTAAAGTACCCCTGTCACGCCAAGTGGCGTATAGGGAATATGGTGTTAGTAAAAAAAAAAAGTAAAGTACCCCCGTCACGCCAAGTGGCGTATAGGGAAATATGGTGTTAGTGACCCTATATTTTACGGACCTTCAGCGCATGATTTTTGGGGTAATGTGGTCAGTATTACGCCCATGCTGCTTTACTTTCCCAGAAAAATCCGGTACCCATTTAAGGCTGGGTGAACCCGGAAGCCGTCGGTTGGGATCGAACCCTACCCCTTGTCCGTGGTAGTCCAGTTCACTAACCACTGAGCTATCGTGGCTCCATACGATGTCAAATGCGTATGCTGCTGTTATTGTGAAGTTTTTGTTGTATATTGTATAATGTGGGTTTTTAAAAACGGACATTTTTATCAACATAATTAGTTTGAAACACAAACTTATAACTGTGCAGAAGGTTACCGTTTGACTATATCAGCACTTCCTCGAGGAATCGAAGATGTGTTATTTATGTTGCAATATTCATGACCCAGAGAGACGAATGCAATTGTCTCTTGGTCTAGATAGATCATTATTTTCCCGTTGGATTAAACAAGACTCAGAGTGCACTCATGTCAAGCAAGGAAGGGAAAGGAATGTTGACGACTTTCACGTAGTTGAACACGGGAAATATTTAAACTGTTTGCTACAGATGTATTTGTTACTCTCAGGAAATTGAAATTAGTATTACATGCATACTACACGATTGGCATTTCTTAAAGTACTCTAAGGAAAATTGTAGGAACCGCTGGTTTCACTTTCAGGAAAACTGTAGGCGGCAGGAATATTATTTGTGGAAAACCACATCTGTTTGCTGCCCGAAGCAATTACCTGACCTTGATCCGTGAGCGGTGGAATCAAGGCAATGATATTGTATATTTGGACGAATCCTGGGTCAATGCTCACCACAGCTATGCTAAAGAATAAAAATCAGTGGACAGTGAACAGGAAAGAAAAATTGCCAGTAGTAAAGGCCCGCGAATTATACTAACTCATGCAGGAAGCAGTGAAAACGCCCTTATCCATCATCTGGACTTATTTTCCAGTATAAAAGTACCGACGGTAGGCACTACTACACAGAAATGAATGGACAAATTTACAGGTCCATTTACAGGTTGGAGAACGATCTTCTTCCATTAATGGGTAGACCATCATATCACAATTCTGTGTTAGCGGTAGGCAAAGTACCAACTGCATCAAATACAAAATATCACATTAAGACATGGCTTGCTAAGGAAAATGTCAAATTCGACAACACATTCCTAGTTGTTACAGCTTGTGAGGAAGACAAATAAGAAAAGGTTTATCATATTGACAAATTCTTTGAGGAAAACGGCCACAATTCTATGTGACAAATTCTTTGAGGAAAACGGCCACAATTCTCTGTGACAAATTCTTTGAGGAAAACGGCCACAATTCTATGTGACAAATTCTTTGAGGAAAACGGCTACAATTCTCTGTGACAAAATCTGTGAGGAACACGGCCACATTTCACTGTGACAAAATCTTTGAGGAACACGGCCACATTTCACTGTGACAAAATCTTTAAGGAAAACGGCCACATTTCTCTGTGACAAAATCTTTGAGGAAAATGGTTATTTTCTCAGTGACAAAATCTTTGAGGAAAATGGTTATTTTCTCTGTGACAAAATCTTTGAGGGAAACGGCCACAATTCTCTGTGACAAAATCACTGAGGAACACGGCCCACACTTCTCTGTGACAAAATCACTGAGGAACACGGCCACACTTTACTATGACAAAATCACTGAGGAACACGTCCACACTTCTCTGTGACAAAATCACTGAGGAACACGTCCACACTTTTCTGTGACAAAATCACTGAGGAACACGGACACACTTTTCTGTGACAAAATCACTGAGGAACACGGACACACTTCTTTGTGACAAAATCACTGAGGAACACGGCCACACTTCTCTGTGACAAAATCACTGAGGAACACGGCCACACTTCTCTGTGACAAAATCACTGAGGAACACGGCCACACTTCTCTGTGACTCTTTGCACAACATGCTCACCACAATCTTATCACGCTTTTGTGGAATGAGGTCAAAGGACAAGTTACAAAACAAAACAGGACGTGTAAAATGTGTAATGTTAAAGTTTTGACACGTGAATCCGTTTCAAGTATAGACAATCAGTTCTGGAAAAAGCTATGGAGTTATTGAGTTATTTGCGGGTGATTATTGAACACCGAACATGCACATTGGTGCTGACATCCCCTCCTCAGCAAGTCCCGTCCAGCGACTGACGACTCCAGTTCTGTGCTGGTTGATAAATCTTCTTATACGCCCACTAAGTTACTCCTTTCTGGTTGTGTCCATTTGAACTTCCAATTTCGTTTATCCGAAGGTGTGACGTAGACTTATGGTTGTCGAAGTCCTGTGTCCTTCCAACATCTCGAAGATCATTGATGACGTCCGCCAGATCATTTGATTGACCGTCTTCATCGACAGCGCAGCTAGCCAACCTACCCACTCTTTCATTTCCCCGTACTCCCGCATGTCTTGGGACGTAAACAAAGATGACCGTACGTGTTTTTGACTTCTGCAACGTCCCTACCCATAGACATTTATACACCTCATCGGCACGTGGATACACCGCGAGCTTCTTATTTTCTTCATTCAGAATCACAAAGCGATGAAATCACACTTCCTTGCCGACGAACCGGCGAAAAGACACCACCATATTGGGTCCCATCGGAAGCGCAATCCTCTCGAAGAAGCTGTGTTGCCATGTGCTCTGGTTGTAAGACGAGTACTGGCAACGAGATGGATTACAAACAGCCAAGCCATTAACCATCATCAAGCTCTTAGAATCGCCAAACTCGGAATGATGAAGACCATATTTTGTTAACAGACTGAATAACAGACTTGGATGATTAAACGAATGGGACGATTAAAGATAGATGAATGGATACAAGGAGACCATTTGGAGGACCTGGACTTTGCTGATGACATAGTTCTCATCAGCAATCAGATAAAAACGATGCAGGAAAACACAAATGAACTATCATCAATAGCCAGCAAATTGGGCTTGAGGTCAATCATGAAAAGACTAAAGTCATGAAAAGTTTAATTCCAACAAGTGACAAAATATACATGGAAAACAAACCAGTAGAAGAGATCGATCACTTCATCTATCTTGGAAGTCACATTGATCGAGAAGGGGATACGAGCAAAGAAATTAGAATCAGACTGGCTAAAGCAGCAATGTCTTTCAGAAGCCTTGAAAAGTTGTGGAAATCAAAACTCATTAGCACAAACACAAACTTAGGCTATTCAAATCAAATGTACTATCAACCCTTACGTATGCGTGTGAAAGCTGGAAAACAACAAGAGATATAGAAACAAAGTTGAACGCATTCGAAAATAAATGTCTAAGGAAAATACTTGGTATAGAATGGAACGAATTCAAAACAAACGAGGAAATTAGAGAAATCGCCAATCAACCACTAATATCTTCAGTAATAAAGAAAAGACGATGGTCATACGTTGGACATGTGATGAGAAGAGATAATAATCGAATAGCAAAGCAAGCCCTCATATGGGAAACAACAGGTAAAAGAAAAAGAGGAAGACCCAGGGAGACACTGAGAAGAACATTGATGAGAGAGGCAAGAGCAGCAGGAATCGGCTCCCTCAATGAGATAGAACTGCTTGCACAGAACAGAGACAGATGGCGAGATTTGATAAAATATCTTTAAAAGAAACTGCTAGAACAAAAATTCATATAGGAGAAGGTGTATCTTGGTCTACGCCCTATGGGCCGGTTACGGCTCGAAAGGTCAATAGATAGATAGATAGATGATTAAACGTATGTTGAGCAAATAGTTAAGTACATGTACAATGATAAGAAATATATTTCCATCTCAAAGTGCGTCTACCCTCATTCAATTTTTGGTGCATTTAGGATACTCTGGGGTCTAATGGTAACCGAATTATGTTTCCGATGAGATTGCATATAACGGGGGAATACATACAAGTTTTTGATCTTTTGATCTGTGAAAATATAATTTAGAGAAGCCTATGAAAAGAATTGAACCGGAAATTAACATTTTTACTGTAAAATCACATTTTAATCAACTTATTTCCATGGTTTAAAAAGATCAAAGGAATTCGCTGATGTGAAAAATCCGTTGTATCTGTGAAATAAAGAATTGCGGTGTTTTTGGGTCATGGGCATTTAATTGCTGCACCGAAAAAATCATTTCAATGTAACAGGTAGTTTTCACGGAAAATAAAAGCAAACATGTTTATGAAT
This sequence comes from Megaustenia siamemsis, assembly GCA_032433765.1. Taxonomy (NCBI): domain Eukaryota; kingdom Metazoa; phylum Mollusca; class Gastropoda; order Stylommatophora; family Ariophantidae; genus Megaustenia; species Megaustenia siamemsis. The sequence continues at coordinate 48,847,512 of JAVIAB010000008.1, forward strand.
TTATGAACGGACTATAACAACCTGAAAGCATTATGTTCATAATACTTTCTTTAATAAGCCTATGCTGAATTTAAAATGTTGACATCACGTAGTGCAGAGCTTTCTCTGTATTTTATCATGTAAACTTTGGAAATCTCTATTTAAGAAAAGATTGTTCAGAAGTTTGAACACGTTGATGTTGTGTACTTTACAGATTGTAAGTTTTAAAAATTGTTTGTAACGAAATCATCAAATTAATTTAGAAACAAAATGATTTTCAAATGAAAACAACGATTGAATGAAAATAATGAGTGATTCTCTCTCTCTCTCTCTGCGTTCAGGACTCAATCAGAGTAAGGATTCCAGACTCTCATATGAAGTCAGCTGTCAGGCTAAGTGTGTTGATCGCCCCCACAGACAGAACATCACAATTAGAGTCTGTCAGATCCACTCTGACTGAACACCCGTTAATACGTTGCACTGTGTTCTGCGCCAGTGGCCCAGTGCATCCGATTTCAGCCAGCATTTTTTCAGGTTTGCTTTCCTTAGCCTTTGATTGTCCCCAATCTTCCTGCAAGGCAGCAGTTGATCTTTTCTGTCGGGGGATTCTGCCCTTAGATGGTCGGCCTTCCCAGGTTTACGAGCACCATCTGCCCGAGTCACTAGAGGTGACTAACACAGACGCGACTTGTAATATGAGGAAACTGCAACAAGGAACACATTTCATGCATAGCCTCCATTTGTTCCCGCCGCCTATCCCCATATACCGGTAAGTCACGTCCTCCCGAAAATGATGATCATCGTAGCACTTGATGATGTTAGGCCATCGTTGATGACTCCAATTCCGAACATATAGACACACAGTCAGTCGTCAATTTATTCTTGTTGCACATCAAACAGCAGACCGTAAGATTTGCGCACGGCCGGTTTAGGGAACCAATACGATGACGTAGGACACAATGTCGCCAAACTCATAATCTCGATACCTTTAGACTTATGTCTGATTACTCAAGTGTAAACAGTCTACGACGAACAATACACGAAGCAACTTCCCCAAAGAGACAAAACTGCGACTGACAAAGTAGTTTACATTAATGTGTAACGTGGAAATAACTTGCGTCAAAGAATCCCAATAACGGTCTTGAACAGCACTAATGTGACGTAAAGCACAGATGAAGTCTGGACGGTGGAATGTCTCACTCACAACACTTGATTCGTCAAAAACGGACTGTTGTCGACCTACGACCTCGTCTTAGCGACACAGATGTATCAAGCATATCATCATTTTGACTTTTACGCAGAAAAGTGCAAAGAAGATCCGAAATTAATCAGACCTTGGGTGCATTTTCTGCAGCGATCGAGAGGACGTGGACTAGATCCGCCATCTTGGAAATGAGTGATTGAGAGCAAACTTGGGCAGATAATCAGATAAATAAAACAAAAAAAAAAGAGAAATACAGGAAGATCAGAGCAACAGAAAATTAATAGAAAGAAAGAAAGAAAGAAAACAAGGAAAGGAAAAAAAAGATAGATTGTAGGAAAGAGAGACATAAAGTGTAAAAGAAAGAAAGAGAGCGAGAGAGAGAGAGAGAGAGAGAGAGAGAGTAAGAAAGAAAGAAATAAAGAAAAGAGATACATATACTATAAATAGTGAAAGGCAAAAAATCGAATGCATCAGAATAACACACTTCTGAGGTAACAAAAGTGAAGCAAAGAATCTAATGAATCTAATGTAGCTTATATAGACTTCAGCAGACTGATTAATCAAACAAACACTCACACAAGAACTACATAACAAAATATAAACAACGAGCATGCATTTTACCACAGTGAACCTGACAAAACAATATAAATATAAATGATGGCTATAAATACTAGACACATATTCTTACCTGTCGGTTCACTGTTTATCTGTGGAGAACAAACATAAGATTTATTAAGTGCATGTTACATTCGCGTCTTGTTTTTTTATTTATATTCCGATTGTTCTTGATAAAAATTGCCTTTAATGAGGCTTATCCATTTTCATTGTTAAACAGGTGGGGGCAGTTTTTAAGAATTTAAGAATCAAACTAAATAAAAAATAGATTCAAAACTAAATTTGGGGGACTGGTTGGTCTCGAGGCAAGACGCCGGCCTCGAGACAGAGAGGTTGTGGGTTCAAATCCTGGTTGGTTCGGATGTGTATTTATGATTTCTCTCTGCAGCAACCACCCCTGGTATCAGCAGCGAGGACCGGCTTGAAACGTCAATTACTCATCGACGTAAAAAATATGAGTACCTCCGAAGTCGGAGTTATCTGCCTGTGCGGCGAGGGACCTCTGTGTACACGCCTAGTAAAAAAAGTAAAGTACCCCCCGTCACGCCAAGTGGCGTATAGGGAAATATGGTGTTAGTGACCCTATATTTTACAGACCTTCAGCACATGATTTTTGGGTAATGTGGTCGGTATTACGCCCGTGCTGCTTTTACTTTCCCAGAAAAAATCCGGTACCCATTTAAGGCTGGGTGACCCGGAGCCGTCGGTTGGGATCGAACCCTACCCCTTGTCCGTAGTAGTCCAGTTCACTAACCACTGAGCTATCGCGGCTCCTACTAATTTTTAGGGAATTAGTAAAACCCAGGTGTCCTCGCCAGGATTACGAACCCCGGCTGTTGCCGTGGTAAGCCAACCGCCTATCGATTGCGCTAACCGGACACACGCCTGCCAGGGGAAAATGGATTAACACGCAAAATTCAGTTTCTAGGCTCTAGGGACTTCGTCAGAGGTAAAAGCTCGCGAACGAAAAAAAATCAATCAATCGATCAGTCAATCAATTATTCAATTACTATCGCTATGCATGGCATTGGTGACTATGTTACTCTGTCTTCTTTCTTCTTCGTGTTCTTCTGTTTATATTAGTTTCTCTTAGTTGCGTCATGTGATAAACACAAGATACATGATTAAGAAACTATCAGCGACCCACAGCTGATGGCTTGCGCCAGGATCGATGAACCAGAACCATCCAGACCATGCTCCACCTCTCCCTGGTGCCTTTAGTAACAGACTAACCTCTCTAGTCTGGCCAAGCGAGTAGGGATCGAAAAGGGAAGACAACCCGGTACTCAAAAATGTTGTGCTGAAGTCGGATGTGTTGGGCCGAAAAGCCCCCACTACTCCCACTTAACGTCCATTTAAGTTCGCATGATGAAGAGATGTACTCCTCTAGTCATCGGGCGAACGCAAGCAAGCAGAGAGTTTATTAAATTTGACAAGCAACAATAGAAAAAAAACATACATTCTTCTGAAACAAGACTTCTTTAGTGCCTCTTTTGTGTAATAAATTGTCAGTTTGAAGTGAGTGTTTATGCGTTATATAGAAAAGTATTCTCATAGCAATTTCTATTGGGTAATGCAGCGTTAGTGACGTTACTGTACTTAACCTTCAGGAGTAATGAATTAAAAACATGGCCAGAAGAAAAATGAACAGTGTGCGTGCACCCAAGTCACAATCTGCGCACACAGAACGAATAACCCGAAGTTCCCACTCACGTACCCGGAGCGCAATATCGTTCATTTAATGTCTGGCCACAGCGCAGTATACAGGTCACATTTTATTGTTATGGATTATTAAAGTTCGATATTTAAAAAAAAAAAACCAAGTCAGACCAATGCAAACGAATCATGGACATAGATAAACAAATGAAAAGACGATTAGAGGCCACAGAGATGGATTTCTCAGAAGAATGTTGAAGGTTCCCTGGACAGCTAAAAAGACCATTGAAGACATTCTCAAAGAGGCCAACACAAAAAGGGAACTCCTAAAAAACACTAGAAAGAAATAATCAACATTTTGTGGGCACATCATGAGAAAAGGAAAGTTGGAATACTTGGTTACAACTGGCAAAATACAGGGAAAGGGAGGTCGCGGACGACAAAGAGAAAAAAAATACTGGATAGCTTGATGTCATAGCATGGACAACTGAATCTGTACATAGGAGGCGGTATCACATGACTGTATCACAACGCCACCAGGCTCTCGATGTGCTATAAAAGTCTAATCTTTTTCAGTGCCCACTCTGTTACAAAAAGTACGTCGCTTATATTTTTTAATACGTTTTTCGAGTGGGAAAGATATCTACACTGCTGCTTTGACGCATGTTTTTTGGCGGGTAATGCTGCAACCTGTATGATATTCGTCATGTTTTGGTGACATGATTGCCAACTTATAGGACACTGACGCGTGTTTTGAATCTGTGTCATGATAATACAGCTTGCTCATTGGCTAAGTGACCTCCATTTTGAAATATTTAAACGTGTTTCTATTAGGACTGTCTTGGTATTAAACATTTTTTAATTAGCATTCGGTACGACTAAAGGGAGCCGCGATAGCTCAGTGGTTAGTGAACTGGACTACAAAGGACAAGAGGTAGGGTTCGATCCCAACCGACGGCTTCCGGGTTCACCCAGCCTTAAATGGGTACCAGATTTTTTCCGGGAAAGTAAAGCAGCACGTGCGTAATACCGACCACATTACCCCAAAATCATGTGCTGAAGGGCTGTAAAATATAGGGTCACCAACACCATATTTCCCTATACGCCACTTGGCGTGACGGGGGTACTTTACTTTTTTTTTTTTTATTCGGTACGACTGTCCTGACTTTAAACGCTGTTTTCATTAGCGTTTGGACTGTCACGACATTAAACACTCTTTTTATTATCGTTTGGACTGTCACGACATTAACACTCTTTTTATTATCGTTTGGATTGTCACGACATTAAGCGTTCTTTTTATTAACGTTTGGACAGTCACTACATTAAACGCTCTTTTTATTAGCGTTTGGACTGTCACGACATTAAACGCTCTTTTCATAAGCGTTTGGGCTGTAGAGACATTAAACGCTATTTTTTTAGCGTTTGAAAAGTCGTGCCGTTAAACGCTCTCTTTATTAGCATTACGACTGTAACGACAGTAAACAATCTTTTTACTAGCGCTAGGACTGTCTTCACATTAGATTATAATTATTAGGGCTGTCTTGGCAGATTTTTTTTGGAACCGAAGATTGAGGGTAATTCTTATACATTAATCTCATATGACTTTTACATGCATCTCCTAATGTTACGCAAATTTCCCTTCGCTACATAAATAAAACAAAGTTGTGCTTCTAGTTTAAAAAAAAACAAACCTTCAGTACACGTCATGTACTGAAGCCCACAAAATAAACTGGCTGTTGAATTATTCTGACATTCGACAGGGAGGTTATTCGCTGGCAGATTTTCCTCCCCTGATGAACACGATAATATCCGGGTTGTCTTTCCCTTGAGTAGCAAATGGAAATGTTTATTTCTGACAACCAATTAGAACGACGGCAGGATGTAGGAGATGAAAGTGATACTCGTATGGTAGATGCCCCGCATCGCTCATTCAAAACCGTTTTTTTGAATTGTCCGCTGTTAATACTGACCTTTATTTTTGTGCAAGCGTAACACCATTTCCAATTTTTGCCACAAAGTTATGCGGTTCAGCTACAAATGTAAACACATTGTTATTGTATCGCCTCATCAGGTCGCATGTCCTTTACGGAACGTTGAATTCATCACATCCCATCTAAAAGAATCTCTTTCTCTCTCCAGATCTCTCCAGTCATCATGTTCAAGGTCTTCTTGATGTCTTGAAACCTCCTACTTCTTGGGCTGCCCCTGGTGCGGCAACCATGTCTTCATTTATTTGTTCTCTCAAGTCCACTGTGACTTTTGTCGTGGCCATTGTATTTAAATTTCTTCTGTAGAATGGTGTTCATAAGCCAGTTTTTTTAATGTTTAAATCTTTTAATATGTCTTCATTGCTCTTTTTAATTTTCCAGGACAACTGAATGATTTTTTTTTTTTTTGGCGTAGTATTTTGTTTCGAATGAATCAATTTGCTTCTGTGCTATATGGGATATTATCCATGATTCACAAACCGATTGTGCTATATGGGATATTATCCATGATTCACAAACCGATTGTGCCTATCGGAAGTAGACATGCCCTCAGTTATTTTCATTGCATTGTAATGATTGTATTGTGCCACCTGTTCTTCATGGGGTTCAATTGTGTTGCTATTGCTAATCTTCTTTGTAATCTCGTTCTTGCAGTCTCATTGTTAGTTATTATAGATCCGAGATATTTCAAGTTCTTCACTGTTCATGATGATTTTAGGTTGTTGTTTTTTTCATTGTGTTTTTGACATATTCTTCAACTTCTTCTTCTGCGATCATGACTCATTCAGAGCAGGATTCCGGACTTTCTTATGAAGACAGCTGTCTATTTAAGTGATGACACATATAATTACATCTTTATTAAGTACAAATCAAGATGAAAAGAAGATGTGAGAAGGATGTGTGAGACAGAAACAACACCTTCAACAAGCTAGAAACTTATGAAAATTATAAAGACAGAAGAAATGCCACTAAATTTAAGAAGGCCGATAGTATCAAATGCAAACTAGCTCAGTTTTTGAAACATTCAAACATCTCATTAACAGCAAAGAAACTAGTGATAAACTTTCATATCAATCTAATATTAAGAATGTTAAGCATGGCAATTGAACAAAACCCTTACCTTGAAGATCACAATAAACGAAATGAGGTGTTTGAGAAAGATAACAAAAACACCCAAATATAGATCGGATATCCAGTTTGAAAATAAATCAGAGACCAGATAGAAATTTAACCTTGCTTGGTATATATATATATATTTATATACAGACAAACGATTGAAATAGTAAAAAATGAGCCCCGGTAACGACAAGTGGCGTATAGGGAATATGGTGTTAGTGACCATAAATTTTACAGACCTTCGGCACATGATTTTTGGGGTAATGTGGTCGGTATTACGCCCGTGCCGCCTTACTTTCCCAGAAAAAAATCCGGTACTCATTAAAGGCTGGGTCAACCGGAAGCGTCGGTTGGGATCGAACCCTACCTCTTGTCCTTTGTAGTCCAGTTGACTAACCACTGAGCTAAAATGTATTATATTTGACAGAATGTTATGTATGCATATATATATATATATATATATATATATATATATAAGTGTGACGTGCTGAAGGTCATACCAGAGGGCAAAGTTGCGGGTGAATAGACATAGAGGGTGTAGAGAATAAGTGAGAGAGTAACTCCGTTCAAACAAAAGAAAACAAATGCATCAATAATATTAGGAAAAAAAGAACAGACGACATTTAGAGAGTTACGTAGGGCAATCATGGATATTAAAAAACGACATTTAACATCATATAGTGCTCTGTAGCTATCTTAATATCGTAACTATCTTGCCAACAAAATATGCGCACCAACTACTGCTGCCAAAAATACGAATTCCCATGTTCCCAAGGAACCGTGTTCTTTGAAATTGTGGCCAAGTTCAAGAATTGGTCGGTGTGACACATTTCAGTTATAACAAGTTCCAGACAAGAGAAACATGTAACGTTGATGTTCCACTCCTCTACATGATTTATGTTCGTCTGTCGTCGCTGAATCTATAAATGTTCTTTAACTTATTATTCCTGTCCTGATGCTTTCCGGGCTGTCAACCAACTAAGATTTCATATAACAAACTGTAGGGCGCGCGCCTACCATTACCAGAGCTGGAAGTTGTCAGCGACCCACAGCTGATGGCTTGCGCCAGGATAGATGAACCAAAACCATCGAGACCCTGCTCCATCTACCCGGTGCCTCCAGTAACAGACTAACCTGTCTAGTCTGGCCAAGAGTGCAGGGATCGAAGAGGGAAGACAACCCGGTACTCAAAAATGTCGTGCTGAAGTCGGATGTGTTGGGCCGAAAGGCGCAAATATTACAGTTATACTGCAAACCACAACACAACGCTGACACGTCCACTACGTCCTTGTAAGGTCGGATGATGAAATAGTCTAGTCTACTACGATACTCTAGAATACTTTAGTCATCGGGCGAACGCAACCAACCAACCAACCAAACTGTAGGGCGCAGCACATTAGGGACTCAGTTGATGTATACTCAAACTATGAGTTGCTATGTTAGATCATCTGTTTGTATTGCCTCAAAACTACAATCAGAAAAATTACAATTTTATAAAGAAGGTCGCGGAAAATGGAAAAGGTTAAGGGAAGATTGTATGTAGTATTTAGCTCGTAAAAAAGTTTAGTTTAGTTTAGTTTAGTTTAGTTTAGTTTAGTTTAGTTTAGTTTAGTTTAGTTTAGTCAATTGGTCTGTTGAGGGCAACAGATCGGGTTTCATCCCGAATTACGGAATTTTGGCTCAACTTATACTAATTTTATTTATTTATTATTGCTATTAACGTATGGACTAAGTCCCTCCTTCGGAAATTTTTGAAACGAAGACGAGATGGGGATAGTGCGACTGGGTAAAGCAATATCTCCATATTCCATGGCCCAGGCAGAGTAGGCAAAGTGAAATGAGGAAGAAAGCATCAATGTTTAAACTTGGCACATGGAACGTAAGGACCTTGTGCCCTGGACTTGCTAAAGGAAACACAATTAAAGAAGGACAAATTAAAACAACAGCTCTCAAAGATATAGAACTAAATAGGTTACATGTCGATATTGCTGCCCTACAAGAAACAAGACGCTCAGACTGTGGTTCTGTAAATGAAGAAAATTATACTTTTTTCTGACAAGGTCTAAGCCCTGAAAAGCCACGTCTACACGAAATGGCAAGACAAAATAACCAACTTAACTCTCCTGCAACGTGCTAAAACCCCAACAATTATGTCGATGCTCAGAAGTCGAAGACTAAGATGGCTGGGGCACGTCCAGCGAATGGAAGTAAAACGCATCCCTAGGCAAATACCATATGGTGAACTAACACACGGAAAAAGACAAATCGGGAGACCTAAACTATGACATAGAGATATCTGTAAATCATCTCTGGATGACTCCATCTGTGAATATGACTGGGAACATCTGGCAAGTGATCGCACATCATGGAGAGCATGTATAACGAATGATATAACATCATTTGAGACTGTGCTAAGGCAAAACTTAGGAGAGAAAAGACTCATGAAAAAGGATGGAAAATCCTGTGAATCAGTGGGCCTGGCTTGTTAATTCTGTGGCCGTGTGTGTTTGTCAAACATTGGTAGAATTAGCCACGAGAGAAGCTGTTCGACAAAAACAAAACCTAAAAAAATAGTATAAACAATAGCCTCCACTAGACCGTCTGACAAGACGACAAGGGCCATATATATATATATATATTGCTGAAGAAAGACTACACTGGCACAGTGCTGACCATGCTACAAACAAATATACCAATGATGGGAAAATGTGGGCACTAAATCCATATTTATGTTACTTAAACGCCACAGGAACACGCGATAGCTCAGTGGTTAGTGAACTGGACTACAAAGATCAAGAAGTAGGGTTCGATAATTAGTTTGTTCATCATTAGAACACAGAATATTACTCGCATCTCTTGTGTCTTTAAAGATTAACATCTTAGCAAAATCCATGAACTTGGGAGGCCGCGGAAATGTTTCCTTAGAAGAACTTATATGAATTTAATAAGAGTTCTAAGAGTAACGTGGTTTCAAGACATCAAAGATACCTTGACAGTGACAACAAAATTAGTGGAAGTTTGGGCTAGAGAAGAGGTTCTTTCAGGCAGGCTGAGATGAGTGCAATGTTCAACAAAGGCATGCAACCCGATGATCTTTTTTCTTCTTTTTTTCTTCCGTTATTTACCCTTTAGCGCCGAGCGGAGACCTAATTTGTGGCCTTTTGCTCTTTTGTTGGCCTCTCCCTGCTGTTATGTTTCCTAGTGTTTCTAATACTCCATTAATCGATATTTTTCGTGGCAGGCCCTTGGGTATGATGTTCTTGCAACGTTTATTGAAGGCTCGTTGTGTTGTTGTTTTTATCTTTCCGCCTTATTACGTTGCCAACCCATTTTATCTGACCAGATTATGAATGAATGAATTAGAGCTCACAGTAGGATGCCAGCTAGAAGTTGACAGGAGGTTCCAGCTTCACTTACCATCACTGTTCCACCTCGCATTGATTGAACGAGCAGTTCCAATCGGATCTTATGAAGCGACGATCCGTTTACCGGATGTTTCCCATATTCTCTGCGCCAATATCTGGGTTCGTTATAATCTTTTTTTCCAGTCAGTTTTTTTTTTCTCATTCCTTAATGCCTTACGTCCAAAGTTTCCCACTCTGACTTTCGTCTTTCACTGTCGTTTCAAATATGATCTTGTCCACATAGTTAGATTTCGTCCACGTCGTTAAATCTTGTCTAGATCTTTTGGTTGTGTCCAAGCCATTAAATCTCGTCTAGATCGCTAGATCTGGTTCAGGTCGTTTGGTTTTGTCCAGGTCGTTAGATCTTCCTTAGATCACTAGATTTTGTTCAGGCTGTTAGAACTTGTTCAGGTCGTTAGATCATGTCTAGATTGTTAGATCTTGTCTATGCCCATACTGTATTATTTCTTCAGGGTTTTCCTTTAAAGATTTAACAAGAACTTTATGTAGACCTTTGTTCTTGATGATGAACTGCGAACTATATAGTTCACAAAACAATATATGTCTGATATTTCTAGGATCTTTCGGCAACATCGTATATCCTTACATATAATGGGACGCAGCATTGTATATTCTAGAACAATACAGAAATAAAGAAATAGCACACAGGTATAAGAACAATGGAGTTATGTAAAATATAAATCAAGAAAATAAAGGATGTTGACTGATCTATAACTAATAGTCCAAAACATGGATTGCTGAAAGACGATTGCTGAAAACAGTAATGTCCAGTGAAAACAATGCTGATAATGATGACGATAATGATGACGATAATGGTGATGACAAAATGAATTACAATCGTGGTGATAGAAAATGGCTGTAATAAAAAAAAACTGATGATAGAGGCTTGCATTGGTAAGTTGAAGTTACTTTACTGTATGTACCATAATTATGAATAGTCAGTAATCAACTAACCATAAAAAGTACATAAATAACAGGCATGTGATTTTGAGAGGAATTCCCAAATTTGGCACTCTAACGCATTAATCGTATTTTGATGAACAGAAAACAGTTTCATTAAGAAAATAATAAAAAGACAAAAATACATTTGTAACATTCTTAGAAAGGCCAGGAAGACTTTCGCTGGAAGAGTTAAAATAGAAAGAAAGATAAGTTTATTTTAAAAATACGGTAAATTAATATTCTTATAAAACGTCATTATGTCTCAAATATCTATTTTCAAACACATATAAGAAGAAATATGAAAGTATCAAGAAAACACCTGTGGTATGAATTTCGAATCATTTTAATGAAGCGTTGAGAACAGGTCGGCTCTCAAACATGTTGTCACGTCTTGTTTAGGTGCGCTCTTTATTTTACTGAAATAACGGCCTCATTAGAGAGCGCATTTTTACATGCATCCAATGTGGGAAGGAATGTAACTTTGTGATTGGTCAACTCATCATCATCATCATCAACAACCGGCCTACTGGCGTAGGTGATCATGTCTCTCCACAACTTTCGATCTCAACAGTTCTTTATTATTTCTGTTGTTGACCTTCTGCCAAGCCATTCTCTTAAGCTGTCTGTTATTTTTTTTCTTTGCTTCCCTCTATCTCTTCCTGCCTCAATTTTTCCGGTTGTTACAATATATTCCAGTTGTTCTCTTCTCATTACATGGCCAAAAAAAGATGATCGTTTCTTCCTATTATTGGAAATTAGCTCTCTTTTTGCTTTGACCTCTTTCAGAACATTTTCATTACTCTTCTTAGCTGTCCATGGTACTCTCAACATTCTTCTGTAAAACCACATTTATACAGACTCCAGTGATTTTGTTGTCTGTTGTACTATTGTCCATGATTCGCATCCATATGTTAAGACTGGCTCTACATAACATTTAAGAACTCTTTTTCTTGTTTCTATTGTCAAAAATTGATTGCATAGTCTTCCTCATTTTTTGGAAAGCTGCTTTTGCCTGAGCCATTCTGCATCTCACCTCATTTGTACATCTTCCGTCTGAGGCTAACAAAGTTCCCAAATATTTAAATTCACGTCGGTTCGATTGGTCAACTATCAAGAGAATAGCTGAAGTGGATGAAGTCATGTGTTCCACGTGAATCATTACTGGCAACTTTGGTCATGTTTCTGAAATTAAAATATCAAAATAACAAGAAGATAGGAGAGTGGTTTATCTATCTATTGACCTTTCGAGCCGTAGCCGGCCCATAGGACATAGACCCAAATACTCTTTCTTTTATATAAATGTTAATTCTACCAGATTTAAATGTTGCTAAAGATACTTTATGAAATCTCATCATTTGTCTCTGTTCTGTCCAAGCATCTCTATCTCATTGAGGGACCCTTTAAGTGGTTTATACTCCGTTATAAATATCCTGCGGATATATATATATATATATATATATATATATATATGTCCACATATATTGTTAGGACCATCTTCCCTGCACACGGGGCATACCCATAGGTGCTCAGATTTTCCCCTCTAAATGTCGAGAATGTCCAAGGAGAACGCAGACCCTAGAGCAAGAACTCCGTGACACATATTGGGATCTATGAGGGTACATTTTTTTTGCTTATAATTTTGCCCCTGGCAACGGCCATTTTGGTTTACTCAGGGGTGGCTTTAACATGCCCGAGTGCACACGGGACCACTCTCTCCTTTATCCGAGAGGACCTGAACATTGAATGTCACTGCCCAGATCTCAGGGAAGGGTAAAACCACTAAGAAACAACGGATTCAAATTTTTTTTTTTTTTGTTGAAAATATTCCCACTGGTGGAATTGAACCGGGACCTTCCTGTCCTAAGGTCGACGTGTTACCTCTAGACCACCCTGCACACCTAGATGTATATCCGTGTTTAGGCACATAAAATATAATATAGTAGCAAGCCAATTACAGTAATTAGAAATAGTAAGATACAAGTTCTCAACTGGTGTTGTATATAGATGTTAATATAAAGTTAAGTGCTGGTACTGGCGATAAGACAGAACAATGGGGTGATATCAGCAGGAGACAATTAGACTGGATAACAAGCAAATATGGTAAGTGATCAGAACAAGAGGAGGTAATGGTAAAAAGCAGTTAAAGAAAGATAAGAAGGAGGGCTAAATGGTAGAACAAGAGAAAAGGTGAAATGGAAAGAGTAGGTTTGGTTAAATAGAGAGAGAAAACAAGAGAAAATATTAAGAGAAAAGAACAAGCTGTGTAAAAAAGAAAAACAGATATAGTGAAATGGCATCAGGTCAGTGTAAGAAAGCAGATATTATATAATGTCATAAAATGTATAATCTTATTGAAGTAAAGAGGGAACCATTTAAAATTGGCTGTGCATAAACATTAAATTGAAGGGCAATACCCACAGCTCAAAAGACCAATAATTAAAAGTTAAAGATTATAACTGCACTACTGAGACTGGACAGAATTTAAAAAAAAACTAGACCTGAGCTACGCAAACTGGAGATGTAGAGCAATAACTAACTACATGGCTTAACTAATCACACTTCATAAGCACAGGCGAACAACAAAGACTATCATACTGTGAAGAGAGAGAGAGGGAGAGAGAGAGAGAGAGAGAGAGAGAAAGAGAGAGAGAGAGAGAGAGAGATGAAGTGAATCGCACAAACACAACCTTAATAAGAAACTATTCACAAGGGTCATAATATAATTCCCTCGCAACAACACGATTGGTTGAGAAGTAGATTGAAGCTCGAAGGAAATGTTTATATTTATTTATTATCTATCATTTCTTTTCCTGAACTTTTCAGTCAAGATTTTTATCTGGACAGAACCTGTCAATCAAAGATAATGTATTTCCTTATCTAATTTATCTCGTGTGAGATACAGGTCTGTGTTCATGGAAAGCTCACTTTGATCTTCCCGTCCCCACACTGAAGGAATGCAGCTTTTCAACCTCACCTCAACAATAGCGTGTTGTTCATTTCATGCTAACCGTCGGAAAGAACTGACGTTGTCACTTTCTTCCTTCACTTTCTCTTTATAAGTTTTCTTCTTCTTCTGCTTCTGCGATCATGGCTCATTCAGAGTAGAATTCCGGACTTTCTTATGAAGGCAGCTGTCTGTTTAAGTAATTCGGTTGCCCCATATAGTTTCTCTTCCAGGGAGGTGGGTGAGGACCACATTGTCCTTCTCAGGTCTATGTACTGGGGGCAATCCTGTAGAACAATGTTTTTTTTTGTTTATAAGCATTCGGATGTCGAAGGAGATACAAAGTTCTGGTTCTCGTCCTTTAGGTGACTTCAACCACTGTTAACTGATGTAGCTTGTCTTTACTCTGAATGTGTCTCTTGCTCTTCTCACTGCTTTCATGAAATGGGTCTAAAAGAAGTCACCATAAAACGGTATCATCTACCTTGACTTTCTTTGCCATTTTGAACACATTTAACATGCTCAGCGGTGACTGACAGAAAAACCATCTTCTTATTGCAGCCCTCTTGTCGCAGATCCTCTAGCATACACAACTCCATCATTCTTACAAGCATGATTGTTCGCTAGAGGTGAAGGTAATCCTTTAGCAATTACTGTTGTGTAAGCAAGTGTAAGTGATTTTATTGTGCTAAACCTTAGCTTAATGAGCTGGGCTGGCTAGTTCCCTTCATCGCTGCCTTATTTCCAAAGGAGTTATTGAGATATTTGCGGGTCATCATCATTGCACTCCGAACATGTCCATAGGTGCTCAGATCCCCTCCTCAGCAAGTTCCGCAGTGTCCAGTGACTGACGACTCCAGTTCTATGTTGGTTGATAAGTCTTCTTACACGGCCACTAAGTGTCTCATTTCTGGCTGTGCCCATCTTAACTCCCATTTCCATCATCGAAAGAAGTAACGTGGATCTGTGTTTGTCGAAGTCATGTGCTCTTCCCACATCTCAGAGGGCATTGATGATGTCCGCCCGATCCATCGGTTTCGCGTCCTCAACGACAGCACAGCAAGCCAACCTGTCCACTCTTTCATTTCCCCGTACTCCCGCATGTCCAGGGACATAGACAAAGGTGACCTTACGTATTTTGGATTTCTGCAACGACTCTACCCATTGCATGCGTACAGAGCCCGCCTCCATTTTTTTTATCATGCTCATCGAATCACTCAGTATACATGCGTGGATGTAGTCTTGTGACTCTAACCATTTGAATGCCTTGATCACTGCCATCGCCTCCATTGTCATGCTATTCGTGGTCATGACGTATGCACCACTGTCTTCTTTAACTATTCTGCCTGCCGAGGGTGCAGTAAATGCCCATGCACTTCTTTGGTGTCATCTTACAGATCCGTCTGTATAGATAACTGCATCTTTCTCATCGGTGTTATCGCAGATGAGACCGTTGACCTCAGTATTAACCACGACCGGGTTCTGTTCCCTACTTTATCTGTCGAGTGTGACAATACACGAGAAAGTCCCCTTGAATGACGTAGGAACCGTTATCCACTCATCACCAACGATGATATTGGTAAGCCCACAGACCTGTTTGATGACATCTTCTGCTCGGCCCACCCATGATTTGCCTCTTTTTAGCCTGGCACCTTTCCCTGTGTTGTGCACGTGGTGCGATGGATGCTCTTTATCTGTACTAATCTTCAGGTATGCTCGTGCTCTCCAGATCTTGATTCTGTCATCCGTTGTTGGAAAGTCAAGAAGATACCTCATTGCTACACAGCGAGTGTCCCTTGTACATCCCAAGATAATGCGCATGGCTTCATTTTGTATTTCTCCAGCCTTTCAATTTGAGTCGTGACCTTCAAGGCGGATAATCCTTTGCGGGATTTTGTTATCACATGGTTGACGTGGTCCCGAAAACACAGGCTGCGATCAAACTTAACTCCGAGGTATGTCATCAACTTGTCTCTGGTCACCTCATCAGCTCCCATTCGTACTACCGGTGTGGTCGTATGAACGATATGATTGTTAAGGGAGAACTATGAAGCTGATGCTTTATTAGGATTAACCAAGGCACCTGAAGCCCCACACCAGGAAGAAATGCGATCGAGTTCGTCGTGCATTGTGAAGGCGATTCCCCGTCTGTCTCTTCCCTGTCGATATACGAGAATATCATCAGCAAAAGTCATAGTTCTTCCCCTCCCATCCAGTTGTTGTTCCGTGATCGTTATTGTGTACACGTTAAATAGAACTGGTGACAATGGTGAGCCTTGTGGCAGCCCTGGACAAATGGATGTTGGCTCGGAAGAGTATCACCTTCCTCTGAAGCAGTGCCGCAGCATCCATCTAACGAGGAAGGGATGCACCGCCAGTGTGAGGAGCATATGCACGAGGTATTCAAATGGTACCCTGTTGTATGCATCCTCCAGATTTATAGCAGCAGCACATGTCTCCTCTCGTCTGTGTAAGCCTTCGAAGACGTCATAGGCAAAGACTGCCGTGTTGAGCCATGTCTCTTTGTTGTATCTATAACCTCCGAGTGTGGATGGGAATGCGCGTTTCTGTTCAAGGTAACAGGTGAGGACACGGGCAACTATTTTCTCCAGCAGCTTGCCCGCAGTGTTCTGCATTGTGATGATTCTGTAGGCACTGATCTGAGAATGGTCCTTGTTTGGCTTCAGTTCAATGTGACTGTCGGCTGAGTGCCGTTATCAAATAACTAGAGGCCTTAATCAGTGTTAAGGTTTCAAGATGAACTATCGGCTGTGTGCCGTGATTATCGATTCGAATCTTTCAGTAGGAGTAAATTGTTCATATGCACTGTGGGCTGTGTGCCAGGTGCCCTTGTAGAAATCGTCAACAGCAGTTAGCTGTGAGGTGTGAACATGGGGTGTGAATCATATCATTGTGAAGCATTTATTGATGCACCAGTATGTCTGTCCAGAGAAGTTCTTGTTTACTTAGTGGCGGACGCCATGGCAGTATGTGCAAGCTGTTAATGTATTAAACTGTTGTTTATTATTCCTGGTGTTGTTACTTGCTGTGTTGGAAGGGTGACTGATCCTGCGATGAACGAGTCTGGAGTTGTCAAGTACAGAAACACAACGCGAAGTCAGTCCACGAGAAGGCGTGAAGCCTGACCCTGAGTGTACCATGCCCCAGATGTTGCTGTAAATGCCCAGATTAGTGATTGCTAGAGAAGAAGCAATAATCGCGTTTACAGTGGTAGTAAGTAGCTGTGTAGAGACTCCTCCTTAATCTGGTCACTCCGAATGCTGGATTTAAACTCGTTGACCAGTTTTGTCAAGTCGTCGTCAGCTAAATCGCCTATGTCATCGTACCGAACACCATCTGGACCACGAGCAGTGTTGTGTGACCTTCTAAGTGTTGTGCGAATGGTATCGGTTGTGATTGTGAGATCTTCTTCCAGCACTACGTTCTTACACAATTTTGACAGCGATCCCCGTATCCTCATTCTTACAGCCTCATTTCTTTGGTCCGTCTGCTCAATGTAGCGGGCAAGCAGGGTCTTCCCTTTGCTCTCATCAGATTTGTGCTATATCCGGCCTGTGCTCTGAAAGTCTGGTATGCCTCTGTGTCGTGTTGTGCCATTCATGCTCTGATGAAGGCACCAGAATGTGGCTAGCAATTTTTCTGAGCACACTTTTTTACAGAAGTCATCCCATTTGGCATCCTTAGCCTGCTTAGCACATAACATAGTTTAAAGTGCATCATGTTTTTGTCGACCACTTCTTTCAGACGTTTCAAGTGCTCAAGTTCTGTTCTTCAATTCTTTCTGGCTTTCTGCCATGTCTTGGCGTTTGTCTCTTGTACCGCCAAGTTTCCTCGACTTCTACGTTCCACCAGGGTGGCTGCGTCCATCTCTCCTGCCTCCTACGAGGGGCGCTCTGTTTCCTATGTCTGATTTTGCTAATGACGTCCTGGTCTGTTTTCTCGTAGTGGAATGTGTGGAGCTTTCTTTTCGGACTTTTATTTCCGCCTTTCTCAATTAGGAGGACACATGGATGGTGATCACTTCCGTGGAACCCCAGTGCACTCCACCTGCAAACCGGTGCGAAGGTGGAAGACACCAGTGCCAGGTCTATGATACTATCAGAGTCCCCTGTTAGAGCGGCCATTGTTGTTTCCCTTCCATCATTCAAGCACACTAAATCGACTGACACTAGAGCGTTCTCTAGGTCTTCTCCCTGCTCGTTGGTTATGGCGTTACCCCACTCGTTGCCTCTAGCATTAAAGTCTCCGCAGAAAATGACGTTCTCTTCATCGAACTCGAAGAGATTCTGCCATTGTTGTGTGTCCACCTTCCCATTACAGGCATACACATTTACAATCACGAAATGAACTGGGGTCTGCACCCTAACCGCATGTACCTGAAATTTTGCACTGTCCCACGCAGACATATCAACCTCAGCTGCACCATATTGTTGCGCACAAGGATGGCCTGCCCAAGGTGTCGCCTACTCTAGAAACAATGAAATCCAGGAGTACTTACCGTCCTGTCACCAAGAAGAGTTTCTTGCAAAACCATTATATCGGCGCCGCACAGTAGCTTATCAAGAATGGGCCGTCGTTGATTAATGGACCCACAATTCCAATATGTAACGCGCACATACTTTAGGCCTAGCCTCTCACACTTCGACAGTTTAATGCCACCACGCTTGCCTTGTCGTGTTTTCCTTCTTTGATGTTGTCGTGTGGGCTGCATCTACATACTTACCGTCGTCATAGTATCATAGATGATTTAGTCGCTGAACGTCGATGGTGTGGATGGTCTAGACTCACGTGCACTTACTCAGTCGCACAGGGTCCAGAACCCGTTTCCCACTTTAGAAACTGGCCAACTCCAGTAAATGGCTCTGCAGCACGCGGATACACTGTGAGCCTTTTACAAATTAAATGAATTACGCGTCCTTGACGACAGACCGGCGAAAACAAACCGCCATTTTGTCTCGCGCTCAATAGCGCAAATTCCACGGGAATATCGCTGCTACCCTTTTAAAGCAGTTAGGTAGGCCCCGACATCTTTAGGTCGAAAACAAATTTCCTCATTTAGGTTTGAAACCTTGAACCTTCACGTCAACATGTGAGTGCACTAACCACAACGCCACCGATCTGTCAATTGTTCACTGGTTGGTCGATTGCAAGTTCACTTCCTCCGCAGCCTATTCTCCTATTTAGACATATCATTTTAAGAGTCTTGATTACTTGATGTAACTTTGTCACTTTATCTTGTGTTAGCAACCAATATTTCATTTAATTAAGGTATCATGTGAAGACATGAATCAAATAGCTCTGTTAGTGGGTGGTAACGTTTCTGATGTTCTTGTCTAGTTATAGCTGCCAGTTATCAATACATGGCAGAGATGGCCTTGTTGAACATGAATTATGCTTATATTACCTGCGAACACGAGTTATCTTATCTCGCAAGAATTTACCGTGAAAAATATTTCCCATAAAAATGAATCTGGTGAAGTGGTGATTAGATAAGCTTATTAATCTTATTAATCTTATGTATAAGTTTTAAATAACAAAGGACCAGTTAAGGAAAATGTATGTAACCAAGCATAGCCGCTCGTCGCTAAAAGTTTAGTTGTCGCATTCATTTTCTTATTTGACACAAATAACATATCGGAGAAGTCTCACAAACACAGGATTGGGTGATTTAAGAGCAGCTCTCTACAAACTCTGCCAACGATGAGGATATAAATCTGACCCAATCTATCCTACAGCAATAATCCTGGAAACTTTGCATGAAATGGTGGGAAGGTATAACAGTCCAGATGTAATTAAAACTAATTAGAATTTTAGGAGGTTTGTTAGATAGAAATGCACGATGAAATATAAACAGAACACCAAGATTTCCAGAAAACTCGGGGATAACAGAATGTCGCTTGTCGTTGCATGTTAGACGATTATGGAGGTTGGGATCAATGTCTTTGCTGCTGCGACGGATGTGTATCTGAGCTGAAACCATCTTCAGTGCTTTTGCTGATGTATAATGGGCGACGTCATGCTGGAGAACGTGCTGAGGAGAGGATATGAGTAATATGGAGCTGTCCGTTGTGTAATGAAGATTATTTCATCTTGTCGACTAAAATTAATGCATGAACAAATACAATACAGAACGCTAGGGTTAGGGGAGAAATAATGCATATTGTTAGTTAAACAACAACATAATTGTCAACATAATTTACTAATACAATTTGTAGAAATGCTGTGACAAGTAATGGGGAGGATATGGGGAATTTCTGAATGCAGTGAAACTATTTCAATGGATAGAATAGAATAGTCCAACTCACAGAATGAACTTTAAACAAAATTGCATTTTGTTTTCATTTAACTCCATCCACTCTGCTACACAGAGAGCCGCGATAGCTCAGTGGTTAGTGAACTGGACTACAAAATACAAGAGGTCGGGTTCGATCCTAATCGACGGCTTCCAGGTTCACCCAGGTATAAATTGGAACCGATTTTTTGTGTAGGAAAGTAAATTGGCATGGGCGTAATACTGACCACATTACGCCAAAAAATCTTGTGCCGAAGGTATCCAAAAATTATGATCACTAACACTATATTCCCTATACGCCACTTGGCGTGACGGGGTTCTTTACTTTACTTACTGTGCTACGCATTTACAAAACCTCAAGCAAACAAATTCTGTCAGACAAGCTAACACCCATTGGCTACTTCTACATGTTTCTTTATTGTTGCTTGCACATTGGCTACTTCTCCGTGTTTCTTTATTGTTGCTTGTCCATTGGCTACTTCTCCGTGTTTCTTTATTGTTGCTTGCCCATTGGCTACTACTCCATTCCTCTTTATTGTTGCTTGCCCATTTGCCTACTACTACTCCATTCCTCTTTATTGTTGCTTGCCCATTGCCTACTACTACTCCATTTCTCTTTATTGTTGCTTGCCCATTGCCTACTACTCCATTCCTCTTTATTGTTGCTTGCGCATTGGCTACTACTCCATTCCTCTTTATTGTTGCTTGCCCATTGCCTACTACTCCATTCCTCTTTATTGTTGCTCGCGCATTGGCTACTTCTCCATGCCCCTTTATTGTTGCTTACGCATTGCCTACTTCTCCATGTTGTGTTTATTTTTGCTTCCACAATGGCAAACTCCATGTTTCTTTATCGTTTCTTGCACATTGGCTACTTCTCCATTCCTCTTTATTGCTGCTTGTACTTGGCTACTTCTCCATTCCTCTTTATTGCTGCTTGTACTTGGCTACTTCTCCATTCCTCTTTATTGCTGCTTGTACTTGGCTACTTCTCCTTGTTTCTTTATTGTCGCTCGCTAACCCTACCCGAGAATCACTGTATTTGAATTACTGGAAAAATTACGTCTTAGCTAGATCGCGTCGCTGAGAGTATGACGCATAAATATTGTTTCGTTTCTTATCTGGTCCAAGCTACAAAGCTACAACGTGTTTTGTCTAAAAATACCAAACTGACGGCAAATTATCTCAACCCGGTTCTGCTAGTAGAATAGAAGGTGAACGATGTTCCCAAAACATTTGGAGACTGAAGTCAAAGACAAAGAGTGGAATCTCCTAGAAAAATATTCAGGTTAAACGTTTTATCTCGAGACATTTTACAGATTTTAAGCATCATCATGTGGCTTTCTTCGCGCCATTTCTTCATTATACAGGAAATAGTGGTTTGACGTCAGTCCACGTCAGTGAACGAAAAGTGAAAGTTAACTGTGTTACTCATGAAGTTGGTCATGATCAAAACGATCACTGTTTGCTCTCTCTCTCTCTCCCTCTCCCTCTGTCTCTCTATGTCTCTCACTTTCTCTCTCTCTCTCTCTCTCTCTATATATATATATATATATATATATATATATATATATATATACACATATATCTGTTTGCCAGTTTATCTGCTTGATTGGTGTCTTTCTATCTGCCTACCTTATGTCTGACTACTCTCCCTACTTGCATGCCTGTCTATCTGCCCACTTGTCTCTCTTTTACCCATCTGCATGCTTCTCTATTTGCTGTCTACTTGTCTGTCTGTTCGTCTACCTATCCACCTAATTGTCGGCCCGTCTACCTTCCCACTTGTTTGTCTGCCGTCAATTTGCCTCTTTGGCTGCCTTGTTGTTGCGATATTTGTTCAATAATTGTCACATTTGCAACACAACTTTGTAATTATTGTAAAGCGAGAATCCCACATCTTTTCTCTTGCGTCTTTTTTCCTGTCTCCCATTTTTTCATCAAATGTTAATCTGCCGCTTCCTGCATTCATTTATTTCTGATGGACAATTCATGTGGAGCTGCCTGCAGCTCATTTTTCTGTTTCAAATTTGATCCAACCACAAAGTTGTTTTCCATTTATAAGCTCCCCATGCAACTTTAATCTGTTTTTAGGATTATTATCTAATCTTTTATCATGCAACAACTACATTAATCTTTGACC
Organism: Megaustenia siamemsis; assembly: GCA_032433765.1. Classification (NCBI taxonomy): domain Eukaryota; kingdom Metazoa; phylum Mollusca; class Gastropoda; order Stylommatophora; family Ariophantidae; genus Megaustenia; species Megaustenia siamemsis. Next base: position 48,869,837 of record JAVIAB010000008.1, read on the forward strand.
TTTGAGCGTTGTCGTCATAGATATAAGCTTAGACGCTGGAGAACGTCATAGTTAACTACCTTGTTCTGGCAATAAAGTTAATTATTTTTTCGAAGTTAGCGCATTAGAAACGTTTGTCTTGAGGAGTTAGTCCAAGTTTCAGATCCTTAAAGTCGTAAGTTTAGTCAGTAAAAAAAAAAGTAAAGTACCCCCGTCACGCCAAGTGGCGTATAGGGAATATGATGTTAGAGACCCTATATTTTACAGACCTTCAGCACATGCTTTTTGGGGTAATGTGGTCGGTATCACGCCCGTGCTGCTTTACTTTCCCAGAAAAAAATCCGGTACACATTTTAAGGCTGGGTGAACCCGGAAGCCGTCGATTGGGATCGAACCCTGCCTCTTGTCCTTTGTAGTCCAGTTCACTAACCACTGAACTATCGCGGCTACGTAAGTTTAGTACGCTGTTTAAAATAATTAATAAAATAATTATACTGCTGCTGTTAATGCTCGTATTATTCCATATCAGCTGTGTTTATACAAAATTGTAACCGTAATGTAAAAAAAAGTAAAGTACCCCCGTCACGTCAAGTGGCGTATAGGGAATATGGTGTTCTTTCTCTTCTCCTTTTCTCTTTTCACTGATACCTAAAAGGTGTCGTGGTTTATATCATTTGTCGTTCTTGAGCTGCTCGAACCGTCTGAATTAGTGATTTTCCTTTGTTGTTATATGTCTCCGTCACCGCATCTATCCATCTTCATCTGGGTCTTCCTCTTGGTCTTTTTTACATGCATTCTCGAGAAAAACGCCCTTGATGGTGATTGGTAAGGACTCATTCTGACCAGGTGGCCAAACCATTTAAATTGTTGTTGTTCTATATATTCTTGGCAGGGTTTTGTTCCTACTATTTTTCTTATGGTTTCATTTGGTATTCTATCTCTTCTTGTGTTGTTTGTTAGTTTTCTCAAGCATCGCATCTCACATGTATTGATCTTTCTTAAATGTGATTTAGAAAGGCTCCATGCTTGACTTTCATAGCACAAAGCTGGTATGAAGATGCTATTTATAATTTGTTGTTTAGCTAGCATAGAAATAATTGGATGTCTTAGCAATGGTGAAAGCTGGTATGTGACAGCATTTGCTTTTTGTATTCTCATGTCAATTTCTCTGTCTAGTTTTCCAAATTCTGTGAACATTGTGCCTAACTACTTGAATTCTATGGAGTTAGTGACCATAAATTTTACAGACCTTCGGCACATGATTTTTAGAGCCGTATTGCCAATTCGTATTAAAATTTCTTACTCGAGTTGAGTTGGTAGCCGTGACTGTAGATAAATAAATAGCTGAATCGTTTGTACAAACTAAATCGGTCTTCTATTCAATGTTTAGCTAGTGGAAAGGTTTACATATATTTCTGAAGTAGCCATAATTTTCTTTTAAATAAATAAAACATCATTATTTGTATTTTTTAAAATGCTTGTGTAGCTATGTGTGTTTACTATTAATGTGTCCATCCACATACACATCTAAACTTTATTTTTTTATATGAAAGTAAAGTCTCGACACACAAGACCCTCGGCTAAGCCATGTAATTTGGGTCTTCAGGTTAGGCACTATAGGAAGACCACGGAATTCTTGGAAAAGACTGATGGAAGCAGAGCTGAAGATGATGGGGAACACACGGAATGATCTTAAAATAATGGCAAGAACCAGAATGGCTTGGAAAGAGTTTGTTGAAGACCTATACTCCACAGGGAGCTGAAAGCTAGAAGAAGAATGCGGTACTATTGAAAGTACATGGCGACAGAGTACACACATTGATCCTAGGAATGTCCAAGTTGTTACTCACATCATTAAGTCAGGCACGATATTACAAGAAGGCACATCACCACACATCATTAAGTCAGGCACAATATTACAAGAAGGCACATCACCACACATCATTAAGTCAGGCACGATATTACAAGAAGGCACATCACCACACATCATTAAGTCAGGCACGATATTACAAGAAGGCATATCACCACACATCATTAAGTCAGGCACAATATTACAAGAAGGCACATCACCACACATCATTAAGTCAGGCACAATATTACAAGAAGGCATATCACCACACATCATTAAGTCAGGCACGATATTACAAGAAGGCATATCACCACACATCATTAAGTCAGGCACGATATTACAAGAAGGCACATCACCACTCATCATTAAGTCAGGCACGATATTACAAGAAGGCACATCACCACACATCATTAAGTCAGGCACGATATTACAAGAAGGCACATCACCACTCATCATTAAGTCAGGCACGATATTACAAGAAGGCACATCACCACACATCATTAAGTCAGGCACGATATTACAAGAAGGCACATCACCACACATCATTAAGTCAGGCACAATATTACAAGACGGCACATCACCACTCATCATTAAGTCAGGCACGATATTACAAGACGGCACATCACCACACATCATTAAGTCAGGCACGATATTACAAGACGGCACATCACCACTCATCATTAAGTCAGGCACGATATTACAAGACGGCACATCACCACTCATCATTAAGTCAGGCACGATATTACAAGAAGGCACATCACCACACATCATTAAGTCAGGCACGATATTACAAGAAGGCACATCACCACTCATCATTAAGTCAGGCACGATATTACAAGACGGCACATCACCACTCATCATTAAGTCAGGCACGATATTACAAGAAGGCACATCACCACTCATCATTAAGTCAGGCACGATATTACAAGAAGGCACATCACCACTCATCATTAAGTCAGGCACGATATTACAAGAAGGCACATCACCACACATCATTAAGTCAGGCACGATATTACAAGAAGGCACATCACCACACATCATTAAGTCAGGCACGATATTACAAGACGGCATGTCACCACACATCATTAAGTCAGGCACAATATTACAAGAAGGCACATCACCACTCATCGTCCGGGAAAGAACGAACTCAATTTCCATCACTCTGATTATACAAATATCTTAATCAAAACAAAATCAGCAACACTTCTCAAGTTAAAACTAAAATGCCTATTTTAGACTAAAACAAACAACTGTGATTATTATGTCTCAAAGTATTACATTACCTCACAATGTGTGTCACACAGGCATGAGTTTATAGTATTATCTTTATGATCTAATAAAACTATTTGCCGAGACCTCTTCTAGAAAGGTTATAAAGAAAACATGTTACCATCTCCTATTTGAATAAGCTCAGACTTCTGATGCAACACGGAGCTTATCTTATCGCTTATCGCAGACCGACCTTCACAATTTCGATTATGGTTATGTAAAGGGTCTCTCTCATCCTTTCAGACTGTTTTTAAATGTGTAGCATGTCCGTGAATTATTGTTCAAGTTATTTATCTTTCTGTTTTAATAATGAGCTAGTTAGGATTAGAGGTCAAATAATAGAGAAACAGATGTGGTAAAAGGAATATGATTTCGTGCGAATATTTGTTGATCATCGGAAAACATGTATTCATAGTCTCACAGTTCTTAGTTTGAAATATTCATAATAGAATGTTTTGGTTAAGATGAGCAGCATTACGTAGGTGTTGTCTTTAGTATCTGTTTAAGGTTGGGAGAATAAAAAACCGATTGTCTTGAGCAGACCAGCAAAATCTTCATTTACCGTGCTCCCAGAGGAGATGTGGGGGACAGGGAGATAGACAGAGATAGATATATAGATTAACAGGAAGACAAAGATACGGATAGACAGACCAATAGATAGAGATACAGACAGACATGCAGCAGGCAGGCAGACAGACACGTAGGTAGGCATGTAGGTAGGTAGGTAGGTATTAGGTAGGTAGGTAGGCAGGTAGGCAGGCAGGCAGAGAGACAAACAGACACTTAGGTAGGTAGACACACAGACAGACGGACAGACATGACATATGTTCACTATAATAAAAGATAAAGAGAATCAGTTCTTGATGTTCAAGAGAAAGTTCTTCTATTGATCTTCATTGTGTATTACTAGCTTCGGCCTGTCTCAGAAACAACACACACCGTCGACCTTACATTTAAATTTGACGTATTTGAACATTTTTAGCTTTCACTTTGTGCGGTATAGATATAAAAATGATGTTACTTCCATCGTGAACAAGCTAACTACTCGCGGCGCAGCGCTGATAGAGTCAGTGTGTATTTTATGACGTATACACTCGTATATTTTACAGGATGCCAATTTTAAAAAAATGGCTCGTACGTGACAGATTGAGAACCCTTTTAAAAGTCTGAGAATCGTAGACCTCCAAGTTTTGGCAAATGTCCCCCGTGCAAGCCAGTGCTGGTGTGTACTAAATGCGAGCACTGGTGTTCTAGAGCCTGTTATATACGAGCCGAGAGATTGCCGGCTGTTTCGAGAAACTAGTTCAAGAGTGGAGGCAATGCTCAGAGCGAGCGGTCTACAAGAAAACCTGAGACCTTGAAACAAAAAATGTTACTGGCGAGACCCCGCGATAGGAAAAAAAATGAACAAGGAATTTGGTGGGAAATATTGTAAAGTAGAGTTCTCCGGCCCGTGCAAAAAAAAAAGAAGAAATATTACTGCACACATCTGCAATGACATATGCACAATTACATATCCACTAGTACATATTCACAATTACATATTCACAATCACATATCCGCAATCACATATCCACAATTACATATCCACAAGCACATATCCATAATTACATATCCACAAGGACATATCCATAATCACATATCCACAATTACATATCCACAATCACATATCCGCAATCACATATCCACAAGCACATATCCATAATCACATATCCGCAATCACATATCCACAAGCACATATCCACAATTACATATCCACAATTACATATCCCCAATTACATATCCACAATCACATATCCACAATCACATATCCACAAGCACATATCCTCAGGCACATATCAACAATCACATATCCACAATCCCATATCCACAAGCACATATCCATAATCACATATCCACACTCACATATCCACAAGCACATATCCATGATCACATATCCACAAGCACATATCCACAATCACATATCCACAATCACATACCAATATTTGGAATGGGGTTGGGTGGTCCAGAGGTAAGACGTCGTCTTCTGGAAAGGAAAGACCTGGATTCAATTCCACCAGTGAGAATATTTTTATTCAAAATAAAAACCAAAAATTGTAATCCCTGGCTTCTTAGTGACTCGACCCTGGCCTGGTCTTTGGGTAGTGAGATCTGATGTCTAGCCCGCTCGGATGACAGCAATAAATAGTAGAGTAGGCCCCGTGTGCACTCGCGCTCGTTAAAGAATCATTGCCAGTGAGCATTCGAAAATAGCTGGCGATTAAAGGTCGATGCCCATGCAAAATTATCAGGAAAAGTTCTGCCCACACTGTGGGTAGCTGTGCTACTAGTTCATGCAGGTGGGTCAGGGATTTCCTCGAAGATTCTTCATATTTTGAAGGGAAAACCCGAGATTCGATGGATTCGTCATGAGTGCAGTGATAATGATCTTAACATAACATACCATGACATAACATAACATAGCATCATCATGTACCATACCTGTTGGCGTAGACGATCATGTCCCTCCACAATCTTCTATCTACAGTGCATCGTATCAGTTCTGTTGTTGACTGTTTTCCATGCCATGACACCAAGCTATTCAGTATTTTCTCTCTTTTTGTCGTCCGAGATCTCTTTTTCCTTTTATTTTGCCAGTTGTAACCAAGTATTCCAACTTTCCTCTTCTCATGATGTGCCCGAAACATTTTGATTGTTTCTTTCTGATGTTTTTTAGGAGCTGCCTTTTTTGTGTTGGCCTCTTTGAGAACTTCCTCATTGGTCCTTTTAGCTGTCCAGGGAACTTTCGACATTCTTCTGAAAAATCCCATCTCGGTGGCCTCTAATCGTCTTTTCATTTGTTTGTCTACTGTCCGTGATTCGCTTCCATAGGTCAGAATTGGTTCTATATAGCACCGAAGAACTCTCTTTCTCATTTCTATTGATATAGATTTGTTGCATAAGATATAACACAAATCACACAAAAAATCACAAACATAACATAACATAACATAAAAAGACAACAAGAGAACGACATATTTAGTGTTTGACTACATATTGATTTACCAGTATGACATATACAATCATAAGACGATAAATACACATATCAACCGTACTTCAACTTTTATTCTAAGAATATTTATTTACGTGTGTCTGGATCCTGTGAGAAATTCAAAGTCAAATGAAAATAATACTTCTAGAGAGTAGGGTTTTTCTAGAGACGTATATCGTGCAACCTTTTTGTGTAGCAATGAGAGAAGTCAACAATCCGGGTAAAAACAGACACTTGTACAAACGGAGCATTTCTTTGTAATTCTTCTAGAGTAACAAAGAGCAGCAAGATGCATCAAAAGAACTAAGACTAAAGGCATGTTACAGACACACTGAACAATTCAGCGAAAGTTGAAATCTTAGAGCTGTCTAGAATATAGTTTCTGAGCATCGTCCAATCTGAGAGGTTCAAAACCTGTTATTAAGAAAGCAAGTGACAGAAGAGGAGGTGTAGGAAGACTGCATTAATTGACTGACACTTTTTGTTGTATCGTTATCTACCCCTGGCTTTACTGGCATCACAGGCAGTAACATTAACATTCTTTACTGGCATCACAGGCAGCAACATTAACATTCTTTACTGGCATCACAGGCAGCAACATTAACATTCTTTACTGGCATCACAGGCAGCAACATTAACATTCTTTACTGGCATCACAGGCAGCAACATTAACATTCTTTACTGGCATCACAGGCAGCAACATTAACATTCTTTACTGGCATCACAGGCAGCAACATTAACATTCTTTACTGGCATCACAGGCAGCAACATTAACATTCTTTAATGGCATCACAGGCAGCAACATTAACATTCTTTACTGGTATCACAGGCAGCAACATTAACATTCTTTACTGGTATCACAGGCAGCAACATTAACATTCTTTACCTGAATACCATGAGAAGTGTAGGGAACACAACATTGAACAGTATACACGCTTCATAGATTACTGCAAGGCCTTTAACAATGTACAACATCAGAAACTGTGGAACATCATGAAAGATATGTGCTTTCTAAAACACCTAATACAACTTATCGAATCACTATTTAACGAACAGCAAGCAGCTATCAGGATAGAGGGCTAAACATCAAATTGGTTTGAAGCATATAAAGGGGTAATGCATCCTCTCTCCATACCCGTTCAACATCTATGCTGAGAACATCATGAGAAATATCTGAAACGTTGAAAAATGTGTGAACTTCGACCCTTCCACAATAAATGGCAATATAATTTCAAAACTCAGACACGCTGATGACACAGTGCTCATCTCAAACAGTGCAAAAGGATTATAAGAGACAAATGAGTGAGTTGAAAATCACAATGAAGAGCAAAGCCTTTATCAAAACGTACCGAAAACCAAGATAATATCCACTGACAAAACAAACAGGCAACCCAAAATTATCATCAACAGTGAAGAACTTGAAATTGTAACAAACTATAAATATCTGGGATCTGCAGTAACTTACAATGGAGACTACCAGAAAGAGATCAAAAGAAGATTAGTAATAGCAAAACAAAAATTAAACGCCATGAAGAACAAACACACAATAACCCCAAAGCAGTAAAATTAAAATGACTCAGAATGTGTATATCCCCGATAGCAACATACGGATGCGAATAATGGACAATCTCGCAAACAGTAATGACAGAAATCGATTCATTCGAAACAAAATGTTACAGAAGAATCCTTAAGTTACATTGAATAATGAGAAAAGACTATTGAAGAGATTACAAGATTGGAACATTAAAAAGAACCGACTTATTACACACTATTTTAGAGAGGAAATTAAAATGATATAACCAGGTCAAAAGAAATAGTGGGCTGGAAAGAACAATAATGGAAGGTATGGTTCCTGGGCGGTGCATAAAGGGCAGACTAAGAATTAGCTGGTTTCAAGATATCAAAGAGACATTGAAGATGACAATAGAAAAAAGCGGGTGATCTAGTTAGAGATATATATTCTTCAGACGGCTGTGGTGGATACAATTTTCTGTGAGGGACATGATGATGACCTGGACACAGTACTAACCTATACTCTATCTACCTATGTCAACCAGTTGATGTATATTCTGAGGTGAGGTGGAAGTTATGATGGCATTTTAGGTTGTGTAAAGCTGCTCGGTGGCATATGATGATGTTTAATAACAGGTGTGATGTCGAACCTTCACCTTCGGAGAAGAGTGACATGCAGGTGTCTCTGGCTGATTGGTTGAAGCGACACTTAGCAAAGAATAGAATATACTTTGGACTCCTAGCTTTATTTTAGACGAGACATGAGAAAACCTTGTAGAACGGGTTACACAAGACAGCAATTATAATTTAAAACTGCATTGAGAAAGTATATATTATTCGACATTAAACAAATATGGCCTGTCGGTGTGGCACTTAAGAGCCCATAATTCAACAAACTCAAAGAATGACTTGGTAATAAACATTCTTTAGGCTGTCAAGTTTGTCTGCTGCATATTTATTACTATCATAAAAAAACATACGGTATCACATACATTTCTGTCACTAAAGATTCAAAAAGTATCTACTGGAACATTGATCAGGTTCCTACTTCATTCACCTTCAGTTAGTGGTAACATATAACTACCTGTGTCAAGCTTGTATCTGCCTATGTCAAAAGTATAACTATCTGTGCTGAACTTCTAATTGTAAAGTCAAACTTGTAACTGTTCGTGTAAAAATTTGTAATAGTTTGTATCAAACTTGTAACTGTCTGTGTCAAACTTGTAACTACCTGTGTAAAATTTGTAACTGCCTGTGTCAAATGTGTAACTGCCTGTGTCAAATTTGTAACTGCCTGCAACAAAACGTGTAACTACCTGTGTCAACATTGTAACTATATGTGTCAGAATTTTAATTGCTTGTGTTAAACATGTAACTGCCTTTATCAAACTTGCAACTGCATGTGCCTAACTTGTAATTGTTTGCCTCAAACTTGTAACTGCCTGTGCTAAACTTGTAACTGCTTGTGTCAAAAGTGTAACTGCCTTTGTCAAACTTGTAGCTACCTGTGTCAAACTTGTAACTGCCTATGTCAAACTTGCAACTACCGGTGTCAAACTTGTAGCTGTCTGTGTCAAACTTGTAACTGCCGGTGTCAAACTTGTAACTACCTTGTCAAAACAAACTCTATAATGACATAAAAACTTGTAGAGTCCGCCCTCGTTGGATCCCTGATGGTTTCCAAACAGAAGGCCCGATACTGCAATTCTTCTAGAATGGACAAACTCTAAAATTTCAAGCAGACACTGGGCAAATAAAAGTCGGTGCAGATCACCATGCCAGTACTTTGTATCTGAAAGCTAACAAACCTCGCAGCATTGCATCAACACCCACCAGAAACTCTTCTGACAGTTACTAATTCTAACTAATTCTTTTTGGTTTAATTTTTAAACTTTATTTTTTTCGCCTTCTGTCTTCTTGCGGATTCATCCCACTAGCGCCATGTATACTTACATGCGGGCTTTAAATGAGCGTTACTACGACTCATTAGGACTCCTTCATCGACCGCCAAAGGTGCAAGACTAATGATGACAGATGTGGTAAGTTGCAATATGGTTCATCATCATCATCGAGTGCTATCTCCGCAACGAAGGTTGGCTACCATGGAGCGCTATTATGTTCTGTCTCTTTTTTCGATTGTGCAAGTTGTCATAGGCTGGTTTGGCCATCTTTTGATGTTACTCGTCCATGTTAGTCTTAGTCTGCCTCTGCCTCTTTTACCTTGTATTTTCCCCTCCATGATTACTTTTAGTTGGCTGTTGTGTCTTTTAACATGGCCCAAAAAATCGCATTTGTTTTGTTTGAATTGTGTGCAGTAGTTCTCTTTTCATTTTTAGTTCTTTTAAGACTTAATCGTTTGTTTTCTTTTCCTTCCATCCAATTCTACCTATTCTTCTATATATCCACATCTCAATGGCTTCAATTCTCTGTTCTGTTTTCTTGTCTAATGTCCATGATTCTGCACCATATAGGAATGTTGAGAAGACATAACATTTTGCTATCCTTAGTTTTAGCCGCAATATGGTTACAAAAAAATGATTTTAAAAAAGTAGACATCTGTACGTTTCGGTACAGATTATGTTTTACTTATAGTTGGCCCAAATGTACAATATACCACCTCTTGACTGCAGATCCTAAAGTACGGCACAATGCAACACCTACGAGAATACGTTGAATCCGAAAGCAGCATTAAAACAAATTACAATGACTGTACTTTCATAAACCTCACCCTATGGTGTTTCACTCATAAACCTCACCCTATGGTGTTTCACTCATAAACCTCACCCTATGGTGTTTCACTCATAAACCTCACCCTATGGTGTTTCACACCAAGCGCTCCCTCTAAAAAGAACACAACTGATATATTATTATAAAATAAAATTATTAAATTATAATTAGTACATTACAATTAGCAGCCGTGACAGCTCAGTGGTTAGTGAACGGGACTACAAGGGACAAGAGGTCCGGTTCGATCCTGATTGACGACTTCCGGGTTCACCCAGCCTTTAATGGGTACCGTTTTTTTCTGTGAAAGTAAAGCGACACGGGCGTAAAACCAACCCATTACCCCAAAAATCATGTGTTGAAGGTCTGTAAAAATGTTGGTCACTAACACCATAATCCCTATATGCCACCACGTGGCGAGACGGGACTCTTTACATACTTTCATTACATATATTTGAAACAATCAAAACAAAACTATATTTTAATCTCATTCTACATTTTCAGTCCATTTCATCGTCATTTTTGCCTGCATATAAAATAGTCTGCATCATTTAAAACTAACTGAATCTGAAACTTTCTTTTAACTTTGACATGACGGGCAGTTAAGAACAGATGTTTACAATGAGACCTAGTAAACATTAAGATAACAATAACATTAGGGCCGGCAATCCAGAATGTTATAAATAATAGATTCTGAAGTATTTACCCTATGTTTAAAAAAATAGTAGAAACATAAATAAACATTATTTTTTTAGGCGTTTAAATAAACGTTTTCGTCGTTTATGAAGAAAATATTTGAAAGAAAAATAGAAAGATATCTCAGAATATATAATGTGGCAAGGAAATGAAATATGATATATATCACGTACTAAACCACAGCGTGTTGAAGAAGTGTGGGATAATAATCCTATCGTGGCTGTTATAATCTTCTCCAACTCAGGGAATGAGGTAATCATTCTTTCTTTTCCAGATGGATCGTCTGTGGAGCATTAGGTTGGAACTGAACCCAGGCCCACTATACCGCCAACCGGGGGCACCAACGACTATGCAGCTTATACGACTATTTTAACATTAATATTGTTGCAGGAGGCAAAGGTGCGCCTCACAGCATCAGAGCTGAAAGTTGGCAACGATCCATAGTTGATAGTTTGCGCCAGGATCGGTGAACCAAAACCATCCGGACACTGCTCCACATCTCCGTGGTGCCTTCAGTAACAGACTAACCTGTCTAGTTTTGTCAAGCGAGTAGGAATCGAAGAGGGAAGACAACCCGGTACTCAAAAATGTCGTGCTGAAGTCGGATGTTTTGGGCCGAAAGGCGCAAATATCATCATCATCCCAGTACCTTCTCCGCAACGAAGGTTGGCTACCATGGAGCGCCATTCTGCTCTGTCTCTTGCTTTGATGGTGCAGGTTGTAATAGGCTGATTTGTCCATCTTTTGATGTTACTTGTCCATGTTAGTCTTGGTCTGCCTCTGCCTCTTTTACCTTGTATTTTCCCCGCAAATATCACAGTTATAATGCAAACCACAACACAACGCAGACACGTCCACTTAGCATCCTTTTAAGGGCGGATGACGAAGAGGTGTACTCCTTTACTCATCCGACGAAAGCAAGCAAGCAAACAATATTATTGCATAATAGCTGAACACAGCATACTCAAAATGGTCAGTTACATGTACATTATTTATTAGATTAAAATAATAATTTGATTTCTTCTTAAAATATTTAAATAGTTAGTCTGTATTATTACATTTCCTTATTTATCTTTGAAAAGATACCTGATAGCTTAAGAGGATGGCTTGGCAGAAGGTCAACAACAGAAATAACAAATAACTGTCGAGATCGAAAGTTGTGGAGAGATATTATCACCTACGCCAGCAGGCCAGGTACTTGATGATGATGATGATGATGCACTAAAAATATATCTCATATGAACTTGGCTCAAGACGTGACGAGTACCATATACCTTTCTTTCTTTAAACGATTTTAGGATTCTCTGGGACCTATTCACTTCTAATCCTCATGTATTTTACATTTAATATTTCAAAATTGTATATATTACAACTCATTCAATAAACTATCGTTACACTAAGATTTAAAGTGCTTTAAGACGCAGGGCGTAACATTTTAAAATAGATGAAACTAAATCTAGGTTTTGTTCTAATTTAATTTATAAAAGTATTTTAGAAATTAGAATTGTAATTTACGCTCTTTTTGCTAAAATCTATATTAGTGGCGATGTGCATGTAAGTTTAATGTCCTCAGATGTTTCAATACTGAAAGTACATACCTGATAATGAATACAAGAACACAGGAAAGACGAATGGACAAAATTCACACATACTCAGAAGACATATATACAATATATATATATATATATATATATATATATATATATATATATATATATATATATATATATATATATATATCTACAAACTTAATTTGGTTTTCTTTGTTTCATTTATATAGTTTGTATGTTATACCTGATGAAGGCTTTTGTCGAAACGTCGTAGTTTGTCTTGTATTTTTATAAGATTATCTGCTTCATATCGTTATATTTTTATTTTACATGTTCACTGCTGCTCTACTCGCTGCCTGGTATAGTATTTAACACTTTATACTTTTATTATTTGTGCATATCTCTTATAATAATAATAATAATAATAATAATAAGAGAACTAGTAATAGCTTTCTCTCTGGAGAAATAAATTGACGTGCCATAGCAGGTCACACTAGGACGGACACAGCGTTTGTTATGAATAAATTGTAACATTCTTGAATCTCTCTCTCTCTCTCTCTCTCTCTCTCTCTGCGAACAAGACTCAATCAAAGTAGGATTCCAGACTCTCTCATGAAGTCAGCTGTCTGTTTAAGCGAATCGATTGCCCCATAATGTTATTCTTCCAAGAAGGTGGGTGTGGACCACATTGCTCTTCTCAGGTCTGTGTACTGGGGGCAATCCAGTAGAACATGTTTTGTAGTCATATTGTCCAGTGTACAGTGGCATAGGCTGGTTGTACCTATTTTGAATTTGGTGAACATGAGATTTCTCATTCTATTGTGGCTAATGGGTAGGCGAAGTATGATGACTTGATCCCTCCTTGATAGTTGGTGGTATCCGTCACGCTCGTTATGCTTTGGGTGTTCTCGTTTCAATTTTTCATGGAACTGACCCTTGAGGATGGATTTGGCTTCATCATAACTAAGCGGATGGTTCTCTTGTGGTAATCCCCCTCCCTCTTTAGCTAATTTGTCTGAGCGTTCGTTCCGTGTATATTACAGTGTGATGGTATCCACTGAATGACTACTCTCTTGAAGTTATTGCATAGTTAGTCCAGGGCTGTTCTCAAGTCATCTAGTTCATTGTTCTTGGGGCTTTTTAGAGCTGATAATACTGACAGTGCATCAGTCAGAATCACCAATTTATTGTGCATGTTATTTTTGTGTTGAGTAGCCAGTGTTGCAGCATCTCTGATGGCCTCAGTTTCTGCCTTAAAGTTGTTGAATTTCCCAGTAGCTATTGACTTGTTGATCTCGTCCTGGTTATTCAGAATCAAGAACACACTCTTCCCCCCCCCCCCCCTTTGCATTTGCATTTCTGGTGGCCTTTGTAGCAGAGCCATCTGTGTATATGTGGGGCCAAGAGTCCTGTGGGTAGGTATCGTGTATGTGTTTTTTTCTGCTACGTGTTTTCTTTCTGTGTCTGAATGGATGCCTTTTTTCATGATTCATGTTATATTTTCCTTAAGATCTGGTATTGTATGCTTTCCATGAGGAGACATATAAGATGGGCCCAGGGGTTTCGATATTGTTTGTGAAAGTACTGGGTCTCCAGTAGTTAGTTCATTGGCAATTGCAGCGAGGTTGCTCCTCTTTAGTCGTACAATTCCGGAACCAGTCATCCTTTGGTGCATGGGGTGGCTAAGGAGCCTTCTATATTTATCCGCTTGTTGCAATACTTTAGTGACCCGTCTGTCATCTAAGGGTTGTAAACCTGTTACTGTTTCTAGAGTCTTGATAGGTTTAAATTTCATAGCACCAGTGATGATACGGGCAGCTTGGTTATGTGTTCTGTTAATTTTGCTAAGGTGTGATTTGGAATCCACAGCCCAGGCTGTGACTCCATACTCTAGAACTGGTCTGACTCTAACCTACGTATAGTCTTTTCAAAATATTGTTGTCTGCCCCCAGTCCGTTCCTGCCAATTTCTTCATATTTGTTCGTTTTCTGGCTTTTTTCCTTGCTCTGTCTATCTGATTTTTCTAAGTCATTCTGCGATTCATGGTGACGCCAAGATATGTTGGGTTTTGGTCAATAGGGAGTGTATGGTCTTTTATCTTCAAGTTTGCAGAAAGTGTATTTCTTGATAGGCTGAAAATTGTATATGTAGTTTTTTTTTCGTTGATTGGTAAGAACCAGGTGTTCGTCCATTTTTCAAGTTAACCTAGGGCATCTTGCCTCCTGGGTCCAGCCACCGACATACTTTCCTCGCGAGCCCATAACGCCAGATCATCTGCGTATATTGGTGAGTGTATTAGGGGTGGAATGTCCATTACAATGTCATTTATGAAAATTAAAAAGTGTGTTGGGGACAAGACTCCGTCTTGTGGGACAGCTTGTTCGATAGAGACCTTCTTACTTAGTTGACCTTGAACTTGTACTCTGGCCGTTCTATCCTGAAGGTATTGAGAGACCTAATTGAATAAACGACCCTGGATGCCAAGTCTAAAAAAGTTTGTTCTTTAAACCCTCTCGCCAAACCCTATCAAAAGCCTTTTCCATGTCGACCCACACTGCCAGTGTGTGTTTCTTTTCTTGTAGAGCATCCTCTATTTCCTGTGTGATGTAGGTGACCAGGTCTTCAGTTGATCTGTGCTGACGAAAGCCACTTTGTTGTGGTACGATTTGTTGTTTTGTCTCCAAATGCCGCATAAGACTTCTGTTAACCAGCCTTTCCATGAGTTTACTCAGGCAACTCGACTTGGGTCGACTTGGGTCTAGTAGGTCTTTTCTACGCTTGAGATGGGCACCATAATAGCTTCTTTCCAGATTGCCGGCACATGACCTCTCTTCCAGCTAGCATTTATTATCCTTAGAAGCTGGCTCTTGGCTTTCTGTCCCAGATTTAGGAACATTTCGTTGGAGATTCCATCTTTACCAGGTGAACTTTTGAGCTTCAATCCTTTGAGAGCAACATCTAATTCCGTTGGGGTAAAGATGGTCGTCTGATGTTCTTCTGGTGCTAAAGGCATGTGTTTTGCATCTTGGTTTTCCCATCTTGCAGCTTTCTGTTTGTCTATGGGAATGTTTATTCTACTAATGTTTTTGTAAGTCTTTATCAGTAGATTTGATGCCCTTTTGCCAGTGAGGATGTTCTGATTGTGTGTTAATGATATTGGAGGTCGGCAGTTGTTTTTGTCGCTCACAGCTTTCGCAAGTTTTTATAGTTTATGACCATTTTTGTCTAGATTAAGGCTCTCTGTTTTGTCTATCCAGCTCTGTCTTGCTGATATCATGACTTCACGTCTGTATTTGGCTGAGGCTGCTTTGTAGGCAATGTTGCTCTCTGTGCTGTGTGATGTTTCAGTTAGTTCTCTGGCAGAGTCCAGCTCCTCTTCTAGTCTTTGTATTTCCTTGCTCCAGTATGGCTTGTAGTTTGACATTCTTGAATGACAGCCACGTCCAGATATAAATGGATGTTCGTGCTTTCGCTGTGTCTTCATTCTTAAGTCTTCTCTTTTTTGCCATGTGTTTTGTCTTATTTCGTCTACGATAGTTCGGTCAAAGTTGAACTGTTTCATATCGACATACATACATACATAATTACGTATAAATTTACACACATATACTTAGTATATACATATAAAAAATGGGACGTTATGTCGTGACATAATAAATCAATGTTCGCTGTTTTAAAAATCAAAATATTCGATATCTGTCATTACTCAATGTGGATACAGGCATAATTGTTCAATCGACCGGCTCTAAACGGCTGACATTGTTCACTTAGTTACACGGCTGTTTTTGAAATGTATACACCCAACATAGCGAGACAGCTGTCAGCAAAGAAGCTTATTTACATCAAACACGAACAATTTTTGTGAATGAATTTTTATCCAGTCTGATGTTGGCATACACTGTATTTTAAAAAAAATCGTACAACGTACAGAATTTACACACAAAATTGAACATTTTTTAAAGGCAGTTTGATCTATCGGTTGTTTTCATCTATATCTTGATGTTTGTGAGAGGTAGATTTGTCCCTGTCGTATTCTTATCATGATTAAATAAATAGAGATGTTGAATTATAATGAAGAAAAAAAAATCTTCATTCATCATATATTGTGACTAGATAACATAAACAATTAATTATTTGTTTAATTTGTACAATATACTTGTCAAAATACCTGGAAAAGGAAGGTGGATGCAGAGATGGAGAGAGTCGGGAAGACATGAAACGATCTTAAGAGAATATCAAGAAAGAGAAGGACTAAGAAAGTGTTTATTGAAGACCCGTGCTCCATAGGGAGTTGAATAGAAGAAAATCAAGAAGATGAGACTTTGTTTATGTTTATCTTTGGAAAGACACAATGATCAAATCAACTAAATTATCAGAGAAGAAGAATTGTAATTTCTAGCTATCTATCTATTGACCTTTCGAGCAGTAGCCGGAAAGTAGACCAAGATACTCCTTCTCTGATCTAAATTTTTGTTCTAACTGTTTTCAATTCTTATAAAGACACTTTATCAAATCTCGCCACTTGTCTCTGTTCTGTGCCAGCAGCTCTATCTCATTGAGGGAGCCGATTCCTGCTGCTCTTGCCTCTCTCATCAATGTTTTTTTCAGTGTCTCTCTGGGTCTTCCTCTTTTACTCTTACCTGTTGTTTCCCACATGAGGGCTTGCTTTGCTATTCGGCTATTATCTCTTCTCACCACATGTCCAACATATGATCATCGTCTTTTCTTTATTACTGAAGAGATCAGTGGTTGATTGGCGATTTCTCTAATTTCGTCGTTTGTTTTGAATTCGTTCCATGCTATACCAAGTATTTTCCTTAGTCATTTATTTTCGAATGCGTTCAACTATGTTCAACATTGTAATTTACACACACACAATTATGTGTAAAATTTAAAAACAATCTCGGTAACGTGACTAATGCATGTAATGAAAGAGGAGTCCCAAAGAACAAGAATTAATAATGGGAGGCATCAGAAGATGGAATTTGATAACTACGGCCCTAAAACATCTTGAAATAACTCACTCATTTACATTCTATTTTGAAAAAATTGCAAATGCCATCTCGTTCTTAGTCTGTCTCTACCTTGCGATCTCCCCATTCAATAAGAGAAACACTTCAACGTTTCTACAATGATGCTCTTCTTCTTATCAGCTGCATTCTCATGACGAAACGTCTTCCCTGTCCGCGTTGAAAATCGACGACAAATTGGCGTTGCCAGATTGTGCTATGGTTAACGTCAAGCTGGGCAAATCGATAGCTGGTCGTGCTCCACACGAGAAGAGTGTCGGTTCAAATACCAGTAGTATCAAAAGTGTGTTTTTTTTTAAATATATACAAGACCCGAACACCTTGTAGGGACCTCTTAGGATACGCGGTCTTTACACTCCAGTCCTTTACGCCCCCATCCAGCATACTCCAGTAATAGGATAATGATGTAAAGATGGTAAAGAAAGATATAAGAAAGAAGAGTACGAAATATAAATAGTTTTCACTTTTATTATAAAAACCCAATAATCACTTGTAACCAAAATTGATGTGTTGTTTTTTTTCCACTTTTACGTAAAACGTTGGGTCTTGTGCACCACAATGTAAACCAACGAAACCTTGTTTATATACACTTCCCGAGAAAACACGCTGAAAGATTTCACAAGCGTTGTCCTAAACACATTAAACTTAATGTCTACTGAACAGATAAAGCAACAAACAACGAAATGCTGTATGGTGCTGCCGTGTCGGTAATGTTTACAATTCTCCAGCAATATCGTCGATGATGACTAGTGCCGGACGGACATCATATGGAATGATACACCTTCGAGAAAAAATGAAGACTTCTTCTACGCTACAAAGACGTCTGTAAACGTGACACGTGGATTAATGCTATGTTATATATAACAGGCTTGGAAGCCCTACCTACTTACCTACCTGCCTGCCTATCTATCTATCTATCTATCTATCTATCTATCCATCCATCCATCCATCCATCCATCCATCCATCCATCCATCCATCCATCCATCCATCCATCCATCCATCCATCCATCCATCCATCCATCCATCCATCCATCCATCCATCCATCCATCCATCCATCCATCCATCCATCCATCCATCCATCCATCCATCCATCCATCCATCCATCCATCCATCTATCTATCTATCTATCTATCTATCTATCTATCTATCTATCTATCTATCTATCTATCTATCTATCTATCTATCTATCTATCTATCTATCTATCTATCTATCTATCTATATCTATCTAAACTACATACCTACCCACCTACCCACCCACCCACCCACCCACCATCCATCCATCCATCCATCCATCCATCCATCCATCCATCTATCTATCTATCTATCTATCTATCTATCTATCTATCTATCTATCTATCTATCTATCTATCTATCTATCTATCTATCTATCTATCTATCTATCTATCTATCTATCTATCTATCTATCTATCTATCTATCTATCTATCTATCTATCTATCTATCTATCTATCTATCTATCTATCTATCTATCTATCTATCTATCTATCTATCTATCTATCTATCTATCTATCTATCTATCTATCTATCTATCTATCTATCTATCTATCTATCTATCTATCTATCTATCTATCTATCTATCTATCTATCTATCTATCTATCTATCTATCTATCTATCTACCTACCTCCCTGCCTGTCTGTCGGTCTGTCTGTCTGTCTGTCTGTCTGTCTGTCTGTCTGTCTGTCTGTCTGTCTATCTATCTATCTATCTAATTGTCCCTTCGAGCCAAAGACGGCACATAGGGCAGAAATCACTGTTTAAAACATATACAACTTTGTTTCCATAACTATACTATTTACAATAACAGCTTGTCAAGCCAGCGATCATTCTCCTTAGTCGCCTCTTACGACAAGCCTTGAAGGTCACATGTATAAATGGTTTTTACTTTTAATTGTGTTCCTCCAATATAAGTCGTGAGTAAATTAATGTGATCAAGGTAGCTTCTCCCTTTTCTAAACCCAGCATGTTCTTCACGCATTACTGTATCTATTGAATCACTTATTCTATTCTTTCATGATGGTTCTTTTGGTTTGGTTCTTTCGTTATGGAAGGTCCCGGTATCACTGAAAACGAATTAAAATCCATAACCTCAACCGCCCGTGCCAGCGTAATCATCCGAATTAATAACTCATCTCCCAAATAAAGAAAGGTAACTGTAGCCCCCATTGTAGCAGTCTCAGCACACGCCATAAGACATAACGCGAAACCACGCAAAAAGTGAACACAGCCAACTGCTACCTGTCATACGAGATCATCATTCATCGTAAACAATTGGAATATCGAAACATGATCAAAACGCATGAGACACACAGCTCACGGTGTGCACAGAGCACATAACTCAGTACCTCCTGCAACAAGTCGGACTTGTAATATGAGGAAACTGAAACAGGGAACACTTTTCATACATAACCTTATTGATGATGATTTTGCGTAATAACTTTGAAGCAACTGACAAAAGTGTTATTATTCTTTACTTTCCTCATAATGTGGTCCAGGTAACACACGTGGAATGATTACTTGGGTTTCTAAAATTCTAGCTTCCATTGACCTCGTTTTCTAGGTTGCAATTTTCTCTGACCGTTATCGAAACCGTAACTAAAGAGTTAGTTTAAAACCAGACCTAACAAACGTTGTCAGGTTACGAGTTACAACTTCCGGTTCCTGGTTACGACTTTGCGTGTTTTACATTCCTTTCTTTGGCTTTGCTGTCTGTCTACCCACACTTCCAGACGTGTGTACGATCATGCTTATCTATCTTTACATGGTTTTATGAAAAAAAGTGTTCGCTGGTAATGTGAGAAGTGCCTCGAGAATGTTCTTAATGTTGATTTGTTGTTGCTAGTATTTATTGTAGGATGTGAACTTGATAAAATGTTGTGTTTGATTGTTGTTGTTGGTATTTATTGTGGGATGTGAACTTGATCAACTGTTGTGTTTGATTGTAGTTGTTGGTATTTATTGTCTGATGTGAGCTTGTTAAAATGTTGTGTCTGATTGTTGTTTGATGGAATATTGTTGATAGGTAGTGGAAAGTAAGAAATGAACTATAAAGAGAAAGAGAGTGTGTGTGTGCGAGAAAGAGAGAGAGAGAGAGTGTGTGAGAGAAAGAGATAGAGAGCAAGAATGGTGTGTAGTAAAACCAAGATTGGTGTGGGTCAGCCTGAGTGTTGAGTATAAAATGAAATAAAAAGGTAGAGAGAACGAAAGAGAGAGAGAGAGATTAACGGAATAATAGGATGGCAGTGATGACGACAAACATAAGAGGTGATGTTAAAGAGGTATTGATGAAAGGAGTCAGTAAAATAAGGTGGAAGAAAAAATCGAATATGAAATGTTTTCTGTGTCGTTTGTGTGAGTGATTATATATACAGATAGACATACATAGAGACACATAGAGACAGACGGACGGACGGGCGGGCGGACGAACAGTCAGACAGACAGCGAGAGAGACAGACGGACGGACGGACGGACGGACGGACGGACGGACGGACGGACGGACGGACGGACGGACGGACGGACGGACGGACGGACGGACGGACGGACGGACGGACGGACAGACAGACAGACAGACAGACAGACAGACAGACAGACAGACAGACAGACAGACAGACAGACAGACAGACAGACAGACAGACAGACAGATAGATAGATAGATAGATAGATAGATAGATAGATAGATAGATAGATAGATAGATAGATAGATAGATAGATAGATAGATACTGAATAAAAATAGAGAGAGAACATATTGCTGTAGTGTTATTGTATTGACTACTTTGCCGCAAAAAAAACTTTTAAAAATCAGGTATTTAAAAGAACAGAATAAAGAAATTAAGTCATTTAAAAACAAAAAGGACAAATAAAAACAATAAACAAATCTAAACGCTTTCTTCAACTGCCACTTTTGCAGATAGTTACTGTAGTACCGCTCTCTCTCACACACACTGTCACTAAGAGATTATCTACTTATGTTTAGTGCGAAATGCCGTATGCGTCTGTGTTGTACAATAATTATAACCACATATATTTGAAACTTTACAATGATAATATAACATTTAGGAGCTTTGCAATCAGTATTATATAGAGCCATTTCTGACCCATGCAAGAGAAATTTTGGAATAGAAAATGAATGAAAAGACTATTAGATGTCTCAGCGTTGACATGTCTTAGAAGAATGTTGAGAATTCTTAGGACAGCACAAAAAGATCAATGATGAAATTAGCAATGATGCCAACATAAAATGAAAGCTGTTAAAAACACCAGAAAAAAATCGTCGACATTTTTTGGGCACATCATGAAAAGAGAAAATGTGTAATATTTTATTAAATGTGGCAAAATACAGAGAAAGAGAGATCGAGGACGACAAAGACAGAAGATACTCGATCGTTTGTTGTCATGGCATGTAAATAGTCAACAACAGATGTTACGCGATTCACTAGAGACAGATACTTGTAGATTGACATGGTAGTCTACACCATGCGATATGTCACACGATGATGATAATTTAAACACAAGAATTTCACTTTTAGAAATAGGCGTATCATATTAATGTATACACGATCAACTCAATCCGATATGTTTACACGCGATACATTCAATCTAATGTTGTCTGCATTAGTTAATAGTACAGGAACGTTGTGTTTTTGCTAATTCTGTATGCATGTGTCATTCCGTGTCACGTTTCTGTTGATATTGTAATTTGATATATGATCAACTAGATATCGTTTAGCTACCAACCTTTCAACTTTAAATTGAGAGCTGAAATATACGTTGATGAATATTGTGGATGAAAGATGTCACTGTGAGTTGGGTTAAAACAGATCACTGTCCCTAGCTGAACATTACCTTCTACATCTCCCAGGAACCTCAGTGGAAGAGTGGTTAGTGCTCTCACTTGATGATCAGAAGGGTCCCAAATTAATTGCTAAAAGTGACTCCATTTTTCTTTCTTATCTACAAGGCTGAAGGGTTCACCTAGTCTCTAAAAATGGGTACCTGATATTTTTCAGGCCTGAAAGAAAGCCTGGCGTGTTACCGACCACATCATTCCAAAAAAATGTGCCGCGTTCAGAAGAAAAGCATTGTCGTTAACATAATATTACGAATACACCTAGCAAGGTAGGGGAGGGAATCTTGACATCTTCTACCTGACCACAATGACAGATATGTAACATTCAAGTTTCACATTTGAGCAACTGCAACATCTTCTACCTGACCACAATGACAGATATGTAACATTCAAGTTTCACATTTGAGCAACTGCAACATCTTCTGCCTGACCACAATGACAGATATGTAACATTCAAGTTTCACATTTGAGCAACTGCAACATCTTCTACTTTCACATTTGAGCAACTGCAACATCTTCTACCTGACCACAATGATAGATATGTAACATCCAAGTTTCACATTTGAGCAACTGCAACATCTTCTACCTGACCACAATGACAGATATGTAACATTCAAGTTTCACATTTGAGCAACTGCAACATCTTCTACCTGACCACAATGACAGATATGTAACATTCAAGTTTCACATTTGAGCAACTGCAACATCTTCTACCTGACCACAATGACAGATATGTAACATCCAAGTTTCACATTTGAGCAACTGCAACCTCTTCTACCTGACCACAATGACAGATATGTAACATTCAAGTTTCACATTTGAGCAACTACAACCTCTTCTAACTGACCACAATGACAGATATGTAACATTCAAGTTTCACATTTGAGCAACTGCAACATCTTCTACCTGACCACAATGACAGATATGTAACATTCAAGTTTCACATTTGAGCAACTGCAACATTTTCTCACATGAATCCGTCGGAGAGGGTAAAACGATGGATTTGACTACCCGATCGTCTTTATGACTTACTTTTCTAGCACGTACACTTCTCGTTCAGTCAGAAAAAAATACCGTCCAACTGACACTTGATGATGGCATTGTGAGCCGCAATCTTGTTACAGCCAATTTGAACATAAATATCACATTCTATGTACCCTTCTCCACGTCACTATTTGAGCTCTTTGAGCTCCAGAAAGTGTCGGTTTTTTGCCCATTTTCTTGAGACATAAAATCCAGAGATATACCGTTGAAACAACCAAAACAGCACAGAAAACAACAACAGTCGTGTGTCATCACAGTTTATTATGGCAGGATGATGCAATGATTGCATTTAGTGGTCCCTAAAATAGCCGATGATGTAATACTTTGCAATAGTATGGGCAATGTCGGTTAATCTAACGGTGGTCTTAAACATTCCGCCACTATATGTATATGTATATATATCTTATCTATCCTCTTTCTTTCAATTTTTCTCTAATTTATAACTTTCATCACCATATATATATGTGTGTGTGTGTGTGTGTATATATATATATATATATATCTTATCTATCCTCTTTCTTTCAATTTTTCTCTAATTTATAACTTTCATCACCATATACATGTATATATGTGTGTGTGTGTGTATATATATATATATATATATATATATATATATATATAAGTAAAAGAAAGAGTCACGTCACGTCAAGTGGCGTATAAGGAATATGGTGTTAGGGACCCTAATTTTTATTGACCCTCGGCACATGATTTTGGGGATAATGCTGGTCGGTATTACGCCCGTGCCGCTTTACTTTCGTTTCTACATTTAACGATGGGGGAACTCGAAGCCGTCGATCAGGATTTGAACTCTTGTCCTTTGTAGCCCAGTTTACTAACCACTGAGCTGTCGTGGGTCCAATAATATATCATCATCATCATCATCAAGTACCGGGCCTGCTGGCGTAGGTGATCATGTCTCTCTCCAGAACATTCGATCTCGGCAGTTATTTATCATTTTCGTTGTTGATCTACTGCCAAGCCATTCTCTTAAGGTGTCTGGTAATTTTTCTCTTTGCTTCCCTCTATCTCTTCGTCCCTCAATTTTCAGCAAACAAGCATATATATATATATATATATATATATATATATATATATATATATATATATATATATATATATATATATGTATGTATTTTGTAGAGAGAGCGATACTTCTTTCTTTACTAATCTCTCTCTCTCTCTCTCTCGCTCTCTCTCTCTCTCTCTCCAAACTTCTACGAAGTTTTATTGCAACAGACAAACAACTATTTCTACCGATGAAGAATTACATTAACACACGCTTAACGTATTTAAACAGGAATTACATATATCAAGGGGAACAATACATTGGAAAACAATATAGAATGAGACAGGTAATTAAGAAAAACACAACTCGAAAATGTTTTAAAAAACATAAGGGAATGGTAATAAAAAAATGAGAAATATGAAAGAAAAAGTACGATAAATGTGTGCTTTTAGCATGCGCAAAAATAACGAAATAAAGACATTTTTCACATTCTTAAATAAGGAGAAGAGAAAAAATACATATAATCAGTTTAGTTTAGTTTAGTTTAGTTTACCAGGTTTATCGTGGTTTATATCAGCAGAACTATCGACAATGCAACTAGAGAACTAATGTTGCAGGTGAAACGTGCCAATTTAAACGTCAACATTATGACATGTCATGTTTTTACAGAACTAAAATGAGACATTTTTGACATCAGTCGGCGACCTATCTTCTTGTCTTCACATCTTGGTGTTTCCAGACACGTGATTGTGATAAATTGTACAGTTCTCGAGAGCTTCTCTCCAGGTGTAAATATTGAGTATTTAGAAAATTGCATCCTTCTCATGTGACCAAAGATGAGGCAATCATGCAGAATATGTTACGTAGTTTGATTAATAACTCCTTCCGTACGTTTCGACGCACTGTGCGTCACTCTCAGTTTGATTAGTGTGAATCGTCACCAAAGCATATTTTTTTACATGTCTTGTATCATCTTGGTATTGGTGAAATCTACTACCATGTTCAATTATCTAAAAACTCATATATAATATGTTATAAGTTAGATAAATATTAATATGTACATTGATTCTTCAAACCATAAAAAATTGTTTCTGAAATCTCTTCCGATTGATAAAAAGCTTCCGTACGGAAAGAGTTAATGAAAACATTCGTTTTCCTCTCGGGCCGAAGGCGGCACATCTGTCACAAGTCGTAGTTCTCCAAGATAGACGATTTGCTCCTAGTTCTTGATTGTTTCTTAGTCCATGGCTGAGCCTTCGCTAGTAATTGTCCAGCGTAGCGATTCTCTTGGTCTTCTTTGATTTATTTTCCAGATGGTACGTTCCATGACATACATGTATCTGTCATCCTATCTCTACTCATGAATTGGATTAGTTTTTGTCTACATTCATTCTTGGCTTGACGATTATTGTCTGTCCCAGTATGTCACATGTAAAGTCTTCATCATTGGATCGACTTTGCTCTCTAGTCTCTTTTGATTGGATTTCAAAATGTTTTTTTTTTATTATCGTTCTTTTGCCACACCATCTCCAATCTTTACAAGTGTTCCTGATTCGCTACACCATCTACAATCTTTACAAGTGTTCCTGATGTGCCACAACATCTCCAATCTTTACAGGTGTCCCTGATTCGCTACACCATCTACAACCTTTACAAGTGTTCCTGATGTGCCACAACATCTCCAATCTTTACAAGTGTCCCTGATTCGCTACACCATCTACAATCTTTACAAGTGTTCCTGATGTGCCACAACATCTCCAATCTTTACAGGTGTTCCTGATTCGCTACACCATCTCCAATCTTTACAGGTGTCCCTCATTCGCCACACCATCTCCAATCTTTACAAGTGTTCCTGATTCGCTACACCATCTCCAATCTTTACATGTGTTCCTGATTCGTTACAACATCTCCAATCTTTACAAGTGTTCCTGATTCGCTACACCATCTCCAATCTTTACAGGTGTCCCTGATTCGTTACAACATCTCCAATCTTTACAGGTGTTCCTGATTCGCTACACCATCTCCAATCTTTACAGGTGTCCCTGATTCGCTACATCTCCAATCTTTACAAGTGTTCCTAATTTTCATAACCAGGTTATCCACAGTATCAGTTTTCCCAATGTAGTATTGTTCGTTTGTTTTTTTTTTCTTCTGGCCTCAAGATTATTTTGTTCATTTATTAAACCTGGGAGCTAATCACATTTTCGGATTTGAAGAACAGCTAGTGTATCTCAAAAATGTAACCGCTTGGTGACAGTCTAGGCTGTTATAGATCACTTACGAAGCTTCATCTATGGTTTGATTTTCAGCTGCATTGCTGGAGCAGAATTATCCTTTAGGAAGAATATATGTGACCTCACTGGTGTTGTCTGCGTTTGAGATATGTCTTTTGCTATCTTTACTGTAGAATGTGTATACTGCTACTCCACCTGGCTTAGACTTGCGCCTTGCGACGAGGATTGCGTTCAGGTACTCTCTCAGGATCATACAACTTTATCATTCTCTTTTGTAGGTAGTTTTGCATTACAATAATAAAACATTAAATGAGGTTGTTGTTTTATTTTTTTGTGTGTGGCATAAGCCAAAGAGTGGGGGAGATCTTTTTGTGGGATGTACGCCATAAAGTGGGGGAGGTCTACTTTTGTGCGATGTACGCAGTACAGTGAGGGGGGACCTCTTATTTTGTGTGGTATAAGCTATAGAGTGGGGGAGGTCTTCTTTTGTGCGATGTATGCAGTACAGTGGGGGGGACATCTTATTTTGTGTGGTATAAGCCATAGAGTGGGGGAAGTCTTCTTTTGTGTGGTGTACGTCATGGAGTGCGGGACGTATTTTGTGTGTTATAAACGATTATTTTCTTTTTTTCTTTCTTTCTTGTTATTCTTTCCCTCATTGTTGCTATTTCTTTTCTTCTAACGCACACAAGAAGCTAATTTAGTGTTAGAAGTGAGCCTTGTATCATAGCTCCTTATACTAATCCATAATATATTCATTGAGGTTTATTTTTAAAAAAACGTCTTCGCCCATTTTCGTAAGAACTTGCTTCAGAGTTTAATGTTTACATCACGCTGTAAAGACGCATATGCAGAGAGTATACAATTTAATGTGATATGAATGTCCACGTGAAGACTCTAATCCGGGACTGCAGGTGAATATATAAAGAGTTGCAGTTCTACGGGACCAATAGGGAGAAGGTATAGCCTTCAACAGATGGTCATACTTCCAGAACTGAAGAAGTCGGAAAGAAGCAAAAGTAAATAGCCCCGTCAGGCCAGGTGGCGTATGGGGAATATGGTGTCAGTGACCATAATCTTTATAGACTCTCGACACATGATTTTTGGAGTGATGTGGTCGGTATTACGCCCGTGCCGCATCATTTTCACAGAAAAAAATTCGGTACCCATTTAAGGCTGTGTGAACTTGGAAGCTGTCGATCAGGATCCAACCCGACCTGTTGTCCTTTGTACTCCAGTTCACTAACCAATGAGCTATCGCGGCTCAAGAAGCAAAAGGATTCATATAAATTAGTGGCAATGATCCATAACATTCACTTGAGGGATGGCCAGCATGGACTGAAGAGACAGAAACAGAAATGGTGTCATAGAAAGAAAAGATATAAAAAGGATAGGAGTAAATTTTGTAACCACCTACGTATCAAAGGAATGATATAGCTTGCCCACGTAGAGAGAAGTCGTTTAACTGAATACCATAGCTGGCAGATATAAATAGATGAAAGACAGGGGCGGGATGTAAAACTGTAGTGTGATGAAGTGGCAACTTAAAGGGAGAACCCTGAGAAAGACAGGATTAACGTTCGACGTGGTTATTAGGAATAGCACCAGGTCATATATATAAGCAATCGTGTTCCGAAACAATTATTGTACGTAAAGATTAGGAAGGGAAATATACCAGAAAGCAGACCAGTGCTGAGATACAAGGGTTAAAGTAAGTCAAGTACCTCGTCACGTCGAGTGGCGTATAGGGAATATGGTGTTATTGACCATATATTTTACAGACCTTCGGCACATGATTTTTGGGGTACGTTTATCGGTATTAGGTCCGTGCCGCTTCACTTTCCCTGAAAAAAATCAGGTACCCATTTAAGGTTGGGTGAACCCGGAAGCCGTCGGTTGGGATCGAACCCTACCTCTTGTTCTTTGTAGTCCAGTTCACCAACTACTGAGCTATCGCGGCTCCGAGATACAAGGATGTTTGCTGGTAAACGTAAAGCTGAAGTACGAGACTTGAATCGGCATCTTAGCACGCGAGTATTCACCCATATGTGCTCGGTCACCCATCCAGAAGTGTTCGGAGACTTTTAGATAGTGTCGCTTCAAGCATCGAAACTCAGAATGAGAGGCGGCATTCCTCACCTTCTCAGAGTACAACCCTGGCACCCGTTTCTGCCAGCGGTTGGTTCGACCGCGGGGGGGGGGGGGGGGGGCTATATATTTTTTTCCTAACCACGAGTACAATTCACACTGCTCTCAGCGGGAATCGAAAATGGGTTTTCCGAAAGTCGGTGGTTTTCCCAACTAGGCTAACGAGGCCCCTAACGTTTGCTGGGCTTCAATGAGAGTATTACCTATCAGCGAAAGAATCAGGGAAAACTGGCGTTAGATCGCATATTTTTAAAACAAAACGGCACAGCAACATTCGATGATGCTTAAGTCAGAAGACTACGGAAGCCAACTGAGAGTATTACACAACATGCCCTTTTTTGGAATCCCCAGGGGAAAAGACAAAGAGGAAGACCAAGGAATTCTTGGAGAAGACAGATAGAAGCAGAGATGAAGATGATGGGGAAGACATGGAATGATCTTAAAAGAATGGCAAAAAACAGAACGAATTGGAAAGTGTTTGTTGAAGACCTATGCTCCACTGGGAGCCAACAAGGTAGAAGAACAAGAAAGTCAGAAGACAACAAGGAGATGATGCCAGGCACAACAAATGCATCATCCTCATTCTGCGGTCGAATCCGCATATTAAATATTAGAATATTCAACCCCTGGAGAAGCTATTCTATAAAACAGCCTCCAGCATAGGAAATTAATGTTGTCAAACCACTGAGGAATCGGGAGTGCATGCTATCAACCTTCTGTATATGTATATTATATATAAATATAAGTATATATTATATTACAATGTGCTACAGGTGATACCCGATGGTCATCAAGCTCATTGTAGGCAAAATAGAGATAAAAAAGACTCTAAATATAGGTATTTAGAATGTGAGAAAGCAGCTTTCCAAAAAATGTGGAAGATACTATGCAATCCAAAAAAGGAGAAAAGGAGTTTTCAAATGTTATGTAGAGTCAGTCTTAATATATATGAATGTGAATCATGGACAATAGGACAATAGACAATAAATCACTGGAGTCTGTAGAAATGTGGTTTTACAGAAGAATGTTGAGAATACCATGAACAGCTAAGAAGAGTAATGAAAACGTTCCGAAAGAAGCTAAAGCAAAAATAGAGCTAATTTCCAAAATTAGGAGAAACAATCATCATTTTTTGGCCATGTAATGAGAAGAGAACAACTGGTATATATTGTAACAACTGGGAAAATTGAGGGACGAAGAGATAGAGGGACGCAAAGAGAAAAAATACCAGACAGCTTAAGAAAATGGCTTGGCAGAAGGTCAACAAACAGAAATGATAAATAACCGTCGAGATCGAAAATTGTGGAGAGACATGATCTCCTACGCCAGTAGGCGTGGTACTTGATGATGATGATGATGATTACATTACACACACACACATATCTCGTATATATACATAGAGAGAGATAGAGAGAGAGAGATAGGTAGGTAGAGAGATAGATAGATAGATAGATAGATAGATAGATAGATAGATAGATAGATAGATAGATAGATAGATAGATAGATAGATAGATAGATAGATAGATAGATAGATAGATAGATAGATAGATAGATAGATAGATAGATAGATAGATAGATATATAGAGAGAGATGATTGTTGTTAGGATCATCAACACCGCACACCTGATGGAACCCATAGGTGCTCCGATATATCGCTAGAGAATCTTGAGAAACCCCGAGGACAATCCTGGCCCAGGTGCACGAACTCCGTAGCACGGCCTCACAGCAAGAGTGTGAGTAGGTTTTTGCTGACAAATTTTGCCCGGGCCGCGGTCATATTTATGGCCTACTCTTTTTTATTTTAAGTGCCAAAAGGTCTTTAACGTGCGCGAGTGAACACGGGACCTCCCCCAGAAGGCTAGACAGTACCCAAGATCTCAATACCCAAGAGGGGGGGTTGATGGAAGGGAAGGTACCGTCATAAAGAAACCACAGATTAATTTTTTTCCGTTTTGAAAAAAGAAAAAAAAAACCATCGCTCTTTCGCTTCCGGTAGGCTTTGAACCTGGGTCTTTCCTGTCCTGAGACCGACCTTGTACCTCTATACTGTCCAGCCCACCCCTCCTTTACCCTTCCCCACTCCCAAAAAAAAATAATTATATATATATATAGGAAAAGACAACTTCAAATACCTCGCTAGATTATTCGTTTTCTTGATTATCCATATTAAAAAGAAAAACAGAAAAAAAATTACTGAACAAAACAGATTCGGAGGCACGTCGGCGGAAGTGAGAGAACTAATAAAGCGAAATTGTCAGTTACGTCCGTGTTGTGACCATACACCAAGCGCGTCATCAAGAGAATATGTTCATATTGTTGAAGAATGACTTCTGTATTAGGAATGTACCATATAAAACATAAGTCTGTGGGGAGAGAATGTACTTTTCACTCAAAAAGAATGAGAACTTCTGTCAAGAACATGAAGACCGGGAAGCTCTGATCAAACATTCATTTTTCCCACGCAACCATCTGGTAACGTTTGGAGCGTAAAGCGTGATGAAATTAACAGATTTACAAACGCCCTGATAACACACAAAAATGGAATATCTTTTAAATGCGCTTCGTCCTCCGTGACGGTCTTGTCGAACGGCAGGCCAGAATATGAGCAAAGAAGCCAGAAGCCTGCACCAGCCTTCATCCCATTTTTATAGCCAGAAGGGACGGTCGGAATTTGTGAGTGGGGTTTATGAAGCATGACTCACGGCCAACATGTGCACCGAGTTATGGCTCTTTTCATAATATTTAATTTTATCAGTGGGTTCAGATTACAGTTACAAGAAATATTTCTTTCTTTAAAAAAAGTGGAAACATCGTGTGGTGCAGATGTTTTCAAAGCCAGCGGTATCACTCTCTCGTTTCATAGGGTGGGTCTGTATCTGCACGGTGCAGAGAAGGCTTCTAAAAGTAGAACAAATTAAGAGTTGGCATCAAGAGATAAAGAAAATTATCAGTTGATTACGAAGATTAACACCAGGGACTAGACATTAAGATCTAACAAATCAGTGCAGGGCTTCTGAATGTGTCATTTTCCTCTTTTACTTTCTTTATGTGTTCTAGAAAGTACTTCTGCTAATTTTAATCAGGGTCAGTTGATTCCCTTGAAATTATCACAACCTCATTATTTATATCTGCCTTGAGTTCTGCTCTCTGCCTCTTCCTTTCATCTATTTATAAATGCCAACTATGGAATGCAGTCACAAAAATTATCCCAACCTGGGTAAACTATTTCACTTGTTGTCTTCTCAGTGTCTAGTTGAAGATTTCTTCTGGTCCAATTTTATTCCTTTGACATCATTTCTATTTTCGTCTTCTCTGTATCTAGTCGAAGATTTGTTCTGATCCAATTTTATTCTTTTGACATCATTTCTTTTTTCGTCTTCTCTGAATCTAGTTGAAGATTTGTTCTGGTCCAATTCGATTCCTTTGAAATGTCTATTTTTAACTTTTTCTGGCCACGTTGGCGTAACCCCAACATACATACCAAACTACAACCCCACTAATTTATGTCAATCGAGCACTACTTGCCTCCGGTCTCTTCACTTCTAGAAACAGTGTCGTCTCTTTTTCTCTGTAAATTATATCTATTCTCTATTTTATCTGTACAACTGTTACTTTCCAAAAATTCGTCTGTAATATCCGATCACTGTTTACGAGTAAACGTTCCTGTCAGACTCAATTGTAAATAGAGGTAAAGGCATCAAGATGCACCAAGATGCGTAGAGATGCGAAACTGCTGTAAAGCTGATGATAATGGCGATACTAAAAAAAAAGAAGAAAAAGAGTGGTATGGTGACAGCTTTACGTGGTAATGGACGAAACAAAAGTCGACGTTTCGGCCAAGTAGGCCTTCATCTAGACAAACAACAAACACAAAAATTATATATAACGATATATTAACAAATATAACTACATGGTGATAATATTCTAGATACTAAAGAGAGGAAAAATAAAAAAATAAAAAGTGGTCACTTCCCTGTGTTCCTGAGCTGGGTCAGTCTCGAAATGGACTGAATCGATACGACAGGGCCGTTTATAAATCTCTCTGACCAGGAAGTCAGGTGAGAAGACGGAAAGGAAGGGTTCTAAAAATATGCGGAGGTGGGTACAGGATATGTGTAAACTATGCACGTCTAACTCTGTGTGTGCACCCCGAATCGATGTGTAAACATAAGTATGTGTATGTAACAATGCATGCGTACAAGCATAAACAGGCACATATATTGCCGCAAGGCCCACAAAAGAAAAACCTAAAGGAGCCCAAATGTGCCACTACATGTGCAGACAAATGTATCCAAATATACAGGTAAGTAGCGCATGGAGGTATGCAATATGTGGTGGGTGTCCTATGAGTATGAGAGTGATATGTTCATACCTTGGGGGGACAGCGAACCCAACTGGGCAATAAGGCGATTCTCAAGGGCGAACCTGCTGCGATTGCTAGAGTGACATGAGACAATGCCCGTAACTTGCATGTCGAGTTTACCACTATGTCCAGGGGAGTTGAAATGGGCAGACACCGAGCTGCCAGTCTTTTGCTCAACATCACGAATATGCTCACAAAATCTTTCACTCAAGCGTCGTCCACTTTCACCCACATACGTCATCTGGCAGTGCTTGCATATTATGGTGTAGATGATATTCCGCGACACACAAGTGAACCCCTCCTTGATGTCGAATCGCTTATTAGGGAACAGGACCGAATCGGTGGAAATCACGTAGTCACAAGTTCTGCAAACCCGACGTCCACAAGGAACAGTACCAAGGTGTTTGTGGTTTGAGCGGGGGAGACGGCTAGTGACAAGAATGTCTCTCAGACTCTTGTCACGTTTGAAGGCGACCAATGGAGGATCACTGAAAAGTAGGCGGGTAGTAGGATCTGAGTGGAGAATGGAGCGATACCGGTTAAGGATCCTCACCGCAGCCAAGTTATGGGGGTGGTAGGTGAGAGTAAATATGGTCCTGTCAGAGGAACGGCGGGTGGATGTTGGTCGCCTTCAAACGTGACAAGAGTCTGAGAGACATTCTTGTCACTAGCCGCCTCCCCCGCTCTAACCATAAACACCTTGGTACTGTTCCTTGTGGACGTCGGGTTTGCAGAACTTGTGACTACGTGATTTCCACCGATTCGGTCCTGTTCCCTAATAAGCGATTCGACATCAAGGAGGGGTTCACTTGTGTGTCGCGGAATATCATCTACACCATAATATGCAAGCACTGCCAGATGACGTATGTGGGTGAAAGTGGACGACGCTTGAGTGAAAGATTTTGTGAGCATCTTCGTGATGTTGAGCAAAAGACTGGCAGCCCGGTGTCTGCCCATTTCAACTCCCCTGGACATAGTGGTAAACTCGACAGGCAAGTTACGGGCATTGTCTCATGTCACTCTAGCAATCGCAGCAGGTTCGCCCTTGAGAATCGCCTTATTGCCCAGTTGGGTTCGCTGTCCCCCCAAGGTATGAACATATCACTCTCATACTCATAGGACACCCACCACATATTGCATACCTCCATGCGCTACTTACCTGTATATTTGGATACATTTGTCTGCACATGTAGTGGCACATTTGGGCTCCTTTAGGTTTTTCTTTGTGGGCCTTGCGGCAATATATGTGCCTGTTTATGCTTGTACGCATGCATTGTTACATACACATACTTATGTTTACACATCGATTCGGGGTGCACACACAGAGTTAGACGTGCATAGTTTACACATATCCTGTACCCACCTCCGCATATTTTTAGAACCCTTCCTTTCCGTCTTCTCACCTGACTTCCTGGTCAGAGAGATTTATAAACGGCCCTGTCGTATCGATTCAGTCCATTTCGAGACTGACCCAGCTCAGGAACACAGGGAAGTGACCACTTTTTATTTTTTTATTTTTCCTCTCTTTAGTATCTAGAATATTATCGCCATGTAGTTATATTTGTTAATATATCGTTATATATAATTTTTGTGTTTGTTGTTTGTCCATATGAAGGCCTACTTGGCCGAAACGTCGACTTTTGTTTCGTCCATTACCACGTAAAGCTGTCACCATACCACTCTTTTTCTTCTTTTTTTTAGTATCGTCAATTGTAAATAGTATGTATACGCAGCATTACAGCGTGATGGGAATGTTCAAAATAAAAAGGAATAACGACTGAATCACGTGAAATCGTTGGATAAGAACCTCAATCAAATAAATGATTGTGTAGGGGGCTAAGATTCCATATACCAGTTATAACACTAAATAGACCTTTTCTGGAAGATAAAGAAAATAAAAAACGATAAGGAAAGAAACGGAAGTAATGAAAGAAACAGCAGGAAGGAAACAAATAGCAATACGGTAAGAACGCTACTAAGGAAATAAACAACATAGAGGAGAAATCAGCATGAAGGAAAGAAATAACAGTAAGGAAAGAAACAACACTGAGGAAGGACATATCACTAAAAAGTAGAAGAAAAAGTAATTTTAAAAATTTCAGAAAATCTTAATCCTCCCAGAAAAAAAAACCGGAGCTTTTTCAACTGAAACCGGGAGTGTATACGATAGCTATGTATGTGTGTGTGTGACTGACGTCTCGGTATTGAATTTAACTAGAATACTGTTACTAAACCATCCAGTTTGTTACAATACGGAGAAGTCATATCCTCTCTCCCAGCAATTTCATCTCCTAGTTACTGTGTTAATTGACTAGTCACAGCTGTTTGTTTTCATCTCAAAGTGGTGGTTTAGTTCTAGCATGGAAAATAGAAGATGCCCTGCGTCCGGTATATTTTACTCATTCTTAAAACTGATATTTTATGTAGGCAAATACAAATTATGATACCGCCCACAAAATGTAAAATGTTTAGATAAACTCAATATTAATTAGATAACAGATGGTAAGTGTGCAGTTGGGGTGAGATGGTAGATGTACAACAGAGGTGAGATGACAGATGTACAACAGAGGTGAGATGGTAGATCTACAACAGAGGTGAGATGGTAGATGTACAACAGAGGTGAGATGGTATATGTACAACAGAGTGAGATGGTAGATCTACATCAGAGGTGAGATGGTAGGTGTACAACAGAGGTGAGATGGTAGGTGTACAACAGAGGTGAGTGAGATGAAAGATGTACAACAGAGGTGAGATGGTAGGTGCACAACAGAGGTGAGATGTTAGATGTACAACAGAAGTGAGATAAAGGGTGTACAAAAGAGGTTAGATGATATATGTACAGCAGCGGTAAGATGGTAGGTGTACAACAGAGGTGAGATGGTAGGTGTGCAACAGAGGTGAGTGAGATGAAAGATGTACAATAGAGGTGAGATCCAGAATGGCTCAGGCAAAAGTAGCTTTCCAAAAAATAAGGAAGACACAGTGCAATCCATTATTGACAATAGAAACAAAAAAAGAATTCTTAAATTGTATGTAGAGGCAGCCTGAACATATGGATGTGAATCACCGACAATTGGACAACAGACAAGAAAATCACTGTAGGCTGTAGAAACGTGGTTTTACAGAAAGATGTTGAGAGTACGATGGGCAGCTAATAAGAGCATTGAAAACGTTCTGAAAGAGGCTGAAGTAAAATAAGAGCTTTACCTTGCTACAACATCAAAATATACAGTATGAATATTAGAATATACAATTATAGGAAGTAATCTAATGACATTACAGGAACACCTACATCCATCAATGTGCTACTATTGTTGGCAATTATTCCAATCTTCAAATGTACGGAGATGTTCCGAACTGAGACAATAACGACATATCATCAGGAAGCTTTAACATCAGTTTTAGAAATCAGTAAAATGATTACAATAAATTAATATCAGTTTTGGAAAGGAGTAAAGAGATTACAATAAATCAGCATCGGTTGTAGAAAAATAAAGAGATTACAATAAATCAGCATCGGTTGTAGAAAAATAAAGAGATTACAAATAAATGAACATCTGTCTTGGGAGTGACTCGAATAACCAGAACACAATACATCTACGTCAGCTTTGGTAGCGAGTGGCGACCAGTCGACAATACATTCGCATTAATCTTCCAGTTGAGTAACCAGTTTTCCGTAAATTAATGAAGTCTTAAAAGTTAATAACCACATTACCATCACCTTCATGTGCCATACCGGTTGGCGTAGGCGATCATGTCCCTCCACAATATTCTATCTACAGCGCATCGTATCAGTTCTGCTGTTGACTGTTTTCCATACCATGGCACCAAGCTCTCCAGTATTTTCTCGCTTTGTCGTCCGCGGTCTCGCTTTCCTTTTATTTTGCCAGTTGTAACCAAGTATTTCAACTTTACTCTTCTCATGATGTGCCAAAAAAATGATGATTGTTTCTTTCTGATGTAAACACATTATAACAAAACAAAATCACGTCTGGTAGTAAGTAATCAGATTACAATGCATCAACATTAACTTTTCAAAGTCAGTAACGAAATTTGAAAAGACAGCGTGATATTTGGAAGTAAGTAAAACTACATCCCAAGTTATGAAGATTACATTTCGTAATAAAAAAAAAATATTGAGAGATAAAATAAAAGTTATACATACATACCAACTCACCCACATATATATTTAATATGTAATAAAAAAAAACCCAGAAAAGTAAACTATAATTTTCAACTCGAATTTCATAATATTATTATTCAATTTTGCCCTAAAGAATCGCATATTTGCAACAGTTGCTATAACATGAGTTCTAATTTCCTGCTTTCATTTAATCACATCGGTTTTACCGGGCTTTTAAAAAGCTCGTTTGCGAACATTAAGTTGACGCCGCTGTGGTCGTCTAACGGGATCAGCTACAAGGAACAAATCACCCAGGCCCCATTCGAATCTCCGGAAAAAAATAGTTTTTTTTTTAAAAATGTGTTACTGTAGTCTGAATGAAAGGTTGAGAACCGTTGTAATCGGTATTATCACCATTGTCATCATCATCATCCTGGGCATAATCATCATGCTTGTCCCAGTTGGAACTTAGCTCTCATGACAGTTGCTCTGAGATGTTGTCAGCCCGCGTGAGATGTCCAACTTCTGCAACAACCATTCCCAGCGTCTCTGTAAACTGAGTTCAAAAGTTGGGCTCCATCTCCTTCTAGATAAATGTTATAATTAAACATGGGAAAGGAGGGAAGTGGGGCTCCATCTCCTTCCAGATAAATGTTATAATTAAACATGGGAAAGGAGGGAAGTGGGGCTCCATCTCCTTCTAGATAAATGTTATAATTAAACATGGGAAAGGAGGGAAGTGGGGCTCCATCTCCTTCTAGATAAATGTTATAATTAAACATGGGAAAGGAGGTAAGTTGGGCTCCATCTCCTTCTAGATAAATGTTATAATTAAACATGGGAAAGGAGGTAAGTTGGGCTCCTTCCAGATAAATTTTATAATTAAACATGGGAAAGGAGGGAAGTGGGGCTCCATCTCCTTCTAGATAAATGTTATAATTAAACATGGGAAAGGAGGGAAGTGGGGCTCCTTCCAGATAAATGTTATAATTAAACATGGGAAAGGAGGGAAGTGGGGCTCCATCTCCTTCCAGATAAATGTTATAATTAAACATGGGAAAGGAGGGAAGTGGGGCTCCATCTCCTTCCAGATAAATGTTATAATTAAACATGGGAAAGGAGGGAAGTGGGGCTCCATCTCCTTCCAGATAAATGTTATAATTAAACATGGGAAAGGAGGGAAGTGGGGCTCCATCTCCTTCCAGATAAATGTTATAATTAAACACGGGAAAGGAGGGAAGTGGGGCTCCATCTCCTTCTAGATACATTTTCCACTTAAACATGGGAAAGGAGGGAAGTGGGGCTCCATCTCCTTCCAGATAAATGTTATAATTAAACATGGGAAAGGAGGGAAGTGGGGCTCCATCTCCTTCTAGATAAATGTTATAATTAAACATGGGAAAGGAGGGAAGTGGGACTCCATCTCCTTCTAGATAAATGTTATAATTAAACATGGGAAAGGAGGGAAGTGGGGCTCCATCTCCTTCTAGATAAATGTTATAATTAAACATGGGAAAGGAGGGAAGTGGGGCTCCATCTCCTTCTAGATACATTTTCCACTTAAACATGGGAAAGGAGGGAAGTGGGGCGCTCTTCATTGTTTCAATGTTCGAGATTTTAAAACTATATTGTGACGTCACGGTAACTCGTTCTGAAGACTAAGCCTTAAATAACAACGAAACTATATCACTAGAACACAATAAATTAACATATAAATAAATATATAAATATATACATATAAACTAAGAATAGCAAAATGTTATGTCTTCTCAACATTCCTATATGGTGCACAAACATGGACATTAGACAAGAAAGCAGAACAGAGAATTAAAACCTTTGAAATGTGGATATATAGAAGAATAGGTAGAATTTGATGGAAGGAAAAGAAAACAAAGGATGAAGTCTTAAAACAACTAAAAATGAAAAGATAACTACTAAGCACAATTCAAACAAGACAAAAGCGATTTTTGGGCCATGTTAAAAGACACAACAGCCTACTAAAAGTAATCCTGGAGGGAAAAAATACAAGGTAAAAGAGGCAGAGGCAGACCAAGACTAACGTGGACGAGTAACATCAAATGATGGATAAACCAGCCTATGACAACCTGCACCATCAAAGCAAGAGACAGAGCAGAATGGAGCTCCATGGTAGCCAACCTTCGATGCGGAGATGGCAGTCGATGATGATAAATAAATATATAAATAAATCCATAAATAACGAATGGTAATAAATTATTGCAAAAATGTCCAGTAGTACAGTTTCTGAAATTTAGTCGACCCAGTAACACGAAGATAATTGTTAAATAATATATGTCGTTAAACCATCTAGTATGTACTCTTTTCTTCTCTTTATATTCACTTTTAAGTTATGGAAAGAATGGTTGAGGCCTTCCTTTCCCACATTTTGAAGCTTATATGGAAGTCGGTAAGATGGTGCGTTTTCAAGTAGTTCATTAAATATACCGCCCATTTTAATTTGGTACTCAGTCCATACAGCAAAGTTATATTACTATCACAGAGTCACAATTTCACTAACAGAAGCACTGTAAATGCGTTAAAAATGTTCTATTTCGACAACAGTGCTAGCGTCATAGAATACAGAATTTGATATAAATGGAAAGCTAACGCTTTAGAGGGCGAAGACTGTCCAGTATAGTTTGCCATAGCGGGAACAGAGTGAACAAACGTCAAGTATTCTCAAGTTTCGAGCTTAGACTGTACAAAAACTAGGTGCTGGGAAGCTTATGTTAAAAGCTTCCTTTCTCTTTATGAAACGGTCAAACCTATGCATGTTTCCTTATTAACAGCAATTAATTTCTTGATCGGTCAGGCTTTAAAAGCTACACTAGTTAACCTGGACCATGCGTCCCTGATTCCCAGCGTGTATGTGATATCTTGCATTCACAATCAACTAAGTCTTCTTCCTCGTTTACCTGTAACTATGCCCTCCATAATCATCTTCTCTATGCAATTGCCTTGTTTTACATGACCAGATCATTTTATTTGTGTTGTTTTTATGTTCTTTATGAACCAAATTCTAGAAACTGTAAGAATTCGCAAGAAGGTTTTAGCGTGGCTGTTCTTTTCCCGGCGATGGTATTCAGAATATTCTTCTTCTGTATTGAAAGGCATCGCTGTATTTTTCAGAAGACACGTCGATTGTCCATGTTTCACAGTCATACGTTGCTTTGTGGGAGTGGGGGGAATGGCTTGACAGTATAGCGCCAAGAGGCTCTTGAACATAGTTACCCTTATCACCAGGCAATTGCGCCATTGACGATTTCTAACACACGTGAAACTAAAGAATCGATCACACGACGGCCCGACTAAATAACGATAGTTCCAACGCACTCAGTTATCCTCTCTCAAATTAAAAACCGAAGTTGCTATATCAGTTCATTGCCATACGTTGTGCATTACAAAAATTGTCTTCATCTGTTAGTGTTTTCAGCCTTCTTCAGATCTAATCGATAGTATTTACGTCGTTTGGTATCAAAGAGCCAAGTTCAAAACATCCGTTGGTAACACATGACGAACAAAGAAATCGCCAGAATATCTGGCATTAACAACATCCATCAAGAAGTGAAAAGAAGACGTTGGAAATGTCTATGCCACGTTCTACAAATGGAACGAACCAGACATCCTCACCTAATATTAACATGGGCACCACTTGGCAAAGGAAAAAGAGGCAGACCATTTGGGACATGACGACGAACCATACATGATGAAACGAAAGAAGACCTGACAAGAGTTGTCCATGCTTGCTCTAGACCGGATATATCTCTTGTGGGTGCCCTATGCACAGACCGGGATCTAGAGGATTAAGAAGAATACTCCTTCCAATATTTGTCACTTAATACATGTATACCAGCAGTAATCCGTATAAATCGTTACAACGGTAGAATTCGTAGTTTAGTTCTGTTAAGTCAACAGGTCATCATCATTCCACATCGACCAAAGGGAAAAAGTGAACGGGGTAAAAGCATAGAAGCCTCAAGATGCATAGAAATGCGGAGCTGCTGTAAATCTGATAATAAAGAAAAATTTTAAAAAAGGGAAAAGTGGTATGGTAACAGCTTCACGTAGGTAAGAAATAAAACAAAAATAGAATGACGTTTCGGCCAAGTAGGCCGTCAGCTGGAACAACAAACAACACAAAAATATATAAGGATATACACATAAATCTAACTACATGGCGACAATATTCTAGACTCCCAAAAAAGGAAAATAAGTCAATTCCCTGTGGTCCGGAGCTTGGTCAGGCATCGACTGGACTAAAACTGATATGGCCAGCTGACAGGGTGGGCCCAGGTGTGAAATACAGTAACCAGGAAGGGCTCTAAAAATATGTGGAGGTGAGTGACAGATTCCAGTTTAAAGTAGTCATGAACACATGAATCTGTGTATATCTGCAACAATTGTGTGTGTTCACCGAACAGGTGGACAGAAACGCATGCGTACGTAAGCATGCATTTGGAAACGCGCACGTCTGTATATATTACCACAGAACAAATAAAAATAAACGCCTAAAAGTGTCCAAATGTGCAAGTACACATGCAGACAAAATATACACAAATGTATAGGTGTGGGTGCGCAGGAGAGTAAAAAATGTGTAGCAGTTATCCTATGTGTATGAGAGCGATATGTTCATGCCTTCTGGAGATAGCGAATACAACTAGACTATGAGCAGATTCTCAAGGGCGAACCGGCTACGTTGCTGGAGTGACATGAGACTATGCCAGTGACTTGCATGTCACTATGGCCTGGGGAATTGAAATGGGAGAAAAGTGAACACTTCGAAAAAAGGTGAACACGTGTCAAACACGATTACAGCACTCCCGTAACCTCCCACTTCAGATCTCTAGGACATGGTACCTATGAGGACTTCCGGTGTACTGGTATCATTTGTTGCTCTTCTGATACTTACAGTAGGCTCGCTTTGTTAATCGAGTCATTACCCGTTTTGGCACGCTCCATCTGAAAGGATTAAACTGTTTTCACTCTTTCCTTTAATCACTGGCCTCCTCTTCCACTCCCTCCTATGTCCTATCGTTATGCCTCGCTGTATTATCCTTTTTGCTTCTTCTTCTCTTCTCCCCTCTTGCTACCCTTGTCTTCTCACTTTTTCTCTTTCTCTCTTTTTTTTCACTACATCATACCTTTGGGACTTCTATCTTCTACCATCTGAGATCCCTTCTTATTTTTCACTATTTTTGACTCTTTTTCGGCCTTTGAATTTCTATGTGCTCTCTTGACTTTTTATCACGTGACCAACTAACGTAAATCTGGTCTTTGTTCCTATTTCACCATCTCTAGTCAGTGTTCTACTGTTCTAACTTGTTCCTCATGTTCCTCGAGAATATTTGTTTATATCTGATGAAGACGTTTGCCGAAACGTAGGAGTCTTGTCTCGTCTTTCGTCTAGTTTAGCTGCTCAATTAAAGAATTGTGTTTATTTTGCATGGTCAATTGAATTAGTAGAAGTATTGAGTTAATTACTGGAGCGAATGTGCTCTTCTTATCAGAAACCGGGAAATTAAATACAACAATCCATCTCATCCAATGTGACCCGGCGATGAATGTGCCAATGAAATACAACAATCCATCTCATCCAATGTGACCCGGCGATGAATGTGCCAATTAAATACAACAATCCATCTCATCCAATGTGACCCGGCGATGAATGTGCCAATGAAATACAACAATCCATCTCATCCAATGTGACCCGGCGATGAATGTGCCAAGGAAATACAACAATCCATCTCATCCAATGTGACCCGGCGATGAATGTGCCAAGGAAATACAACAATCCATCTCATCCAATGTGTCCCGGCCATGAATATGCCAATGAAATACAACAATCCATCTCATCCAATGTGACCGGCCATGAATATGCCAATGAAATACAAAAGGACATATAGAACAAGCGTTGGTGGTTGGTATTACATCAGTCCCTTCAAATTTCTTCTAACAAATCAGGTAACCATTCACGTTAGGGGCCATCAATTGGGATTGAACCCAAACTTTTACCTTTAGTGGTCCACTTTACTAACCGCTGCGCTACTGCAGCTTATATTTTCAATATATCATCATCGCCTGATATCATCATAATGTGTCATACCGGTTGGCGTAGGCGATCGTGCACTTTCGCAATTTTCTATTCATAGTGCATCGTATCAATTCTGTTGTTGACTGTTTTCCATGCCATGATACAAATCTATCTAGTATCTTCTCTCTTTGTCGTCCGTGATTTCTTTTTCATTGTATTTTACCAGTTGTAGCCAAATATTCTAACTTTCCTCTTCTCATGATGTGCCCGAAACAATGTTCATTGTGTTTGTTCTAATGTTTCTTAAAAGCTCCCTTTTTGTGGTGGCCTCTTTGAGAATTTCCCTCTTTGGTCTTATTAGCTCTCCAGAGAACTTTCAATATTCTTCTGAGAAATCCCATCTCTGTGGCCTATAATTGTCACTCCATTTGTTTGTCTACTTTCCATGAATCGCTTCCAAAGGTCACAAGTGGTTTTATATTGCACCGATGAACTCTCCTTCTCACTTCTATTGACATAGATTTGTTGCACATGAAGGTTTTCATTTCCGGTAATGCTATTTTGTCCTGAGCTATCCTGCTGT
The DNA here is from genome assembly GCA_032433765.1 of Megaustenia siamemsis. Lineage (NCBI taxonomy): Eukaryota > Metazoa > Mollusca > Gastropoda > Stylommatophora > Ariophantidae > Megaustenia > Megaustenia siamemsis. Next base: position 48,913,894 of record JAVIAB010000008.1, read on the forward strand.
TTATATCTGTATGTATCTTCCATATGATGCTGTTATGCCTGATGCCACGTATTTGACGCGCTACACTTGTTCAGATTTGCCCTGTTTATTGGTATGTTGCATGATGGTGATGACTGTTTCTTTGATATGAGCATTACTTCTGTTTTCTTACTATTCATACTGAGACCTTTTTTTAGCTCTCTTTTAATATTATGTTTATCATTTCTTGTAGTTCATCCTCTAACTCTGCTATTAAGACTGTGTCATCCGCATACCGGAGCCGCGATAGCTCAGTGCTTAGTGAACTGTATTACAAAGGACAAGGGGTAGGGTTCGATCCTGACCGACGGCTTCCGGGTTCACCCAGCCTTTAATGGGTCCCGGATTTTTTTCTGGGAAAGTAAAGCGGCACGAGCGTAATACCGACCACATTACCCCAAAAATCATGTGCCGAAGGTCTGTAAAATTTATAGTCACTAACACCATATTCCCTATACGCCACTTGGCGTGACAGGGGTACTTTACTTTTTTTAAAATCCGCATACCGCAAATTGTTCCTGTTGTCACCGTTGACTTCAATTCCCTTTTTATCTACTATTGATCTAATAATATTTTCGCTGTAAAGTGAAAACAAATCAGGCGATAGAACACAGCCTAGTCTGACTCCTTGTTTTATAAGTTGAAATTGTCCTGCTTGGTTGCTAATTCTTATAACTGTTGTTTGTTGCCAGTACATGCTTTTTATTATTCTCAGATCCTTGTCATCAAAGTTTAATTTCCCCATCATTTTGATTATTTCCACATGCTTTACTTTGTCAAATGCGTTTGTGTAGTCTATAAAGCACATATACATCTTTCTTTACCTCTATAGCTCTATCAATGTTCTCAGGTTCCATCGTATATTATCGGTGCCTTTACTTTACGGGAAAGGATGATAAATTTAGATAAACTTTGTATTTTCAGAAATAAAATAACACTATATATGTATGTATATTATATATGTATATGATACTACATACAGAGCTTCGCAGTTGGAGACAATCTGATAATCAGAAAGGAGCGCGTCGAGCAAGTGTTTCGGCCCTTTAGTTTCTTCATACTGTAGGGGAGGTCGGCCCGCCTGGGTCATGACTCTCAGTTGTCGACCTCCTTCTGCATTAACTCGAAGACTTACAATATATTCAGCATAGAATAAAATAACTAGACTTGGTCTGAGTGACACCTCTGATCGAATCCACTGTCTACCACAGGTTATATATAAACTGTCTTGGCTTGAACCCAACACATCGATTTCCCTATATGTACATACACGTGTATGTGTATTGTATTTCTTGATTTCGTTTGTGACTATTTTATTAATTTATATTTCTTGTTATACAAAACAAGGTTGAGTCATGCATTGTTCAGATCTGGTTCTCATAATCATATCATAATTTATATCATAACGTGCGTCATTAATGTTTGGCAATGCTCCAATCTTTCCGCTGATATCATTATGCTTTCTTTGTAGTTTGATCAGGCAGCGCGATATTTGTCGATTGTTCCAATATGGTCGTTGACCCGTGACTGACAATGACCTCAATTAATCTTTTCCCTGTAGCCCATGAAAAGCTAATAACTATCGAGGTTAGGAGTTGTGGGGCATGCTGACATATGGAACCTTGCACTTCCCTTCCAGCCAGTAGGGACAACGGAGTTGTGGGACATGCTGATATATGGAACCTTGCACTTCCCTTCCAGCTAGTAGGGACAACGGAGTTGTGGGACATGCTGATATATGGAACCTTGCACTTCCCTTCCAGCTAGTAGGGACAACGGAGTTGTGGGACATGCTGATATATGGAACCTTGCACTTCCCTTCCAGCTAGTAGGGACAACGGAGTTGTGGGACATGCTGATATATGGAACCTTGCACTTCCCTTCCAGCTAGTAGGGACAACGGAGTTGTGGGACATGCTGATATATGGAACCTTGCACTTCCCTTTCAGCTAGTAGGGACAACGGAGTTGTGGGACATGCTGATATATGGAACCTTGCACTTCCCTTCCAGCTAGTAGGGACAACGGAGTTGTGGGACATGCTGATATATGGAACCTTGCACTTCCCTTCCAGCTAGTAGGGACAACGGAGTTGTGGGACATGCTGATATATGGAACCTTGCACTTCCCTTCCAGCTAGTAGGGACAACGGAGTTGTGGGACATGCTGATATATGGAACCTTGCACTTCCCTTTCAGCTAGTAGGGACAACGGAGTTGTGGGACATGCTGATATATGGAACCTTGCACTTCCTTCCAGCTAGTAGGACAACGGAGTTGTGGGACATACTGATGTATGGAACCTTGCACTTCCCTCCCAGCTAGTAGGGACAACGGAGTTGTGGGACATACTGATATATGGAACCTTGCACTTCCCTTCCAGCTAGTAGGAACAACGGAGTTGTGGGACATGCTGATATATGGAACCTTGCACTTCCCTTCCAGCTAGTAGGGACAACGGAGTTGTGGGACATACTGATATATGGAACCTTGCACTTCCCTCACAGCTAATAGGGACAACGGAGTTGTGGGACATGCTGATATACAGAACCTAGCACTTCCCTCCCAGCTAGGAGGGACAGCAAAATAATTAATCTTATACAGTAAATTCTGGAGCCGCGATAGCTCAGTGGTTAGTGAACTGGACTACAAAGGACAAGGGGTAGGGTTCGATCCCAACCGACGGCTTCCAGGTTCACCCAAACTTAAATGGGTACCAGATTTTTTTATGGGAAAGTAAAGCAGCACGGGCGTAATAATGACCACATTACCTCAAAAATCATGTGCTGAAGGTCTGTAAAATATAGGGTCACTAACACCATATTTTCTATACGCCACTTGGCGTGACGGGGGTACTTTACTTTTTTTTTTTTTTTTTTTACAGTAAATTCTACTTTTTTAGGGCCGCAATAATATCTGAATTGTCAAAGATGAAAGTAACCAGTCACTTGAAGCAAACCCTATTACCCACATTATTCTAAATTATACATTTGTAACGTCATAGACAATGTGAGACGACATGCACAAACATATTTAAAAACGTCCAGGGGTTTCCGAGATATTTTATGAAGTTTGTGGGAATGAGATCTGGAATGGATTATAGAACATCCAGCAAGAACTGAGACATGAAGAAAGCCAGTTATGACAAATCGATGAAGATCAACAACTTATACTGTTCACATGGCACTGCATCAAACAAATATTGGTGTTTAGTTACTGTCTACTTCTGTTATACGCTTTGTTTGGTTTTTACCGTCTCCCTCTTTTAGACACCCCATTTGATCTTGGTCATGATATTTCTTTATGTCCCTTCAAAAGACACTTACATTGCTTTTATCGTTCAATTTAATGCTCTTCTTTCTTGTACATTCAACAAACACTTCACTTCGTTTGTATCTTATCAAGCAATCACATTCTCAATAAACTATCTTTAAATACTGTTTTTTCTTCACCATCACCTTCCGTCTAGTGTCTTGCCTATTCAGTTGACACTAGTAGTCTGGTCTTCACCATCACCTTCCGTCTAATGTCTTGCCTATTCAGTTGACACTAGTAGTCTGGTCTTCACCATCACCTTCCGTCTAGTGTCTTGCCTATTCAGTTGACACTAGTAGTCTGGTCTTCACCATCACCTTCCGTCTAGTGTCTTGCCTATTCAGTTGACACTAGTAGTCTGGTCTTCACCATCACCTTCCGTCTAGTGTCTTGCCTATTCAGTTGACACTAGTAGTCTGGTCTTCACCATCACCTTCCGTCTAGTGTCTTGCCTATTCAGTTGACACTAGTAGTCTGGTCCATCACCTTCCGTCTAGTGTCTTGCCTATTCAGTTGACACTAGTAGTCTGGTCTTCACCATCACCTTCCGTCTAGTGTCTTCTCTATTCAGTTGACACCAGTAATCTGGTCTTTACCCTCACCTTCCGTCTAGTGTCTTACCTATTCAGTTGACACTAGTAGTCTGGTCCATCACGTTCCGTCTAGTGTCTTACCTATTCAGTTGACATTAATAATCTGGTCTTCACCATCACCTTCCGTCTAGTGTCTTGCCCATTCAGTTGACACTAGTATTCTGGTCCATCACCTTCCGTCTAGTGTCTTGCCTATTCAGTTGGCATTAATAATCTGGTCTTCACCATCACCTTCCGTCTAGTGTCTTGCCCATTCAGTTTACACTAGTAATCTGATCTTTACCCTCACCTTTTGGTAGTCTCTTCAATGAACGCTCTGTTTTAACTCATTAAACAATCTCTTTATCGTGTTGTCTATTCGATAGATCGTGCGCATATGATTACCTTCTGGAACTTTAATAAAATGATTCTCCATAAAACAATCATCTGCGAGTAAATACATGCTTAGGTTAATAAAGGGACCAAATCGTCTTCAGTATATCTACCCTCAGACAATTAAAACATCGGTTCAGTCACGCACAGAACTAGTTCAGGGGCAGACACAACTTATCACCGGTCATTAACTGGTTTCCGTTGTGTAAACAGTGACCTGGTTCTAGATACTTAAGAAACTCTCCACGGATATTAAATCTAAATGACACTATACTTAGTTGACTTTGAAGTAGATTGACAGAAAAAAGTATGTTAAGTGTTTGCTGTATTCTTATGTTTATTCCTAAAGCGTTTGAGGACATGTTGGCTGGACACCCAGGAGCCACGGACATGATGGTGCTTTGATAGCAAGAAGAATAAGGACTTTATAGTTATATATTGTTGTTTTTGTTTTTGCATTCGCCAGCTTTCAACTCTGACGAAGTCCCTAGAGACTAGGAACTGAGTTTTGCGTGTTAATCCATTTTTCCCTGGCAGTCGCGTGCATAGGGGTCCCTCGCCGCACAGGCAGATAACTCCGACTTCGGAGGTACTCATGTTTTTTCCGTCGATGAGTAACTGACGTTTCAAGCGGAACCTCGCTGCTGAGACCAGATGTGGTTGTCGCAGAGAGAAATCATAAATAAAAAACCCAACCGGTGTAGCCGAGATTTGAATCAACAACCTCTCTGTCCCGAGGCCGGCGTCTTGCCTCGAGACTAACCAGTCCATCATGGACTGTTTAGTTATATATGAAGGCACGGCTGTTAGTTTTCATATAAAAGTGGCGTTTTAGTTCAAATTTTGGAAATTGTGCCGCGTTCATGGATGAAGAAGTCCAGAGACTAGTACATTCCACTTATTCCTAAAATCGATATTTGATGGAAGTGGTTTAAATTTGTGACACCACACACAAAATGTAACATTTCCAATTAAAGTAGATAATTTTAATGTGAACGATATTTTATTTGTTAATGCTCGTAACACTAACATCAACGTTTGGCAAATCTGAGAGTTTCGAAGGTTGCAATATTCAAGTTTTAACTACAAAAGTTTTTTTTTTTTTTTTTATTTAAGATAAATCTACTTCTAATCACTTTGAATATATAATGGAAGTGTGAGTATTTTAACTTCATGACAAGACATAAATGGATAATTTAACTAACGTGTCAGTGACAAATAATTGTGAAGAATGTATTGGCGTATGTGAAGTCAACGAAAATGTAAATGTTTATTAATGAATGGCTCTAGGATTGCTTAGATAAACGATCTCAGAGTGTGGCAGCCCACAGCTTCCTTCATTTGAGCACATTGGTTTCTTCTTAATATGATCACGTGATGATATTGCGCTGTCAGGAAAGGCCGGTGGTTAGTGCATTTGTTGTCTAGATTTCGTCATTAGCTCCACATAGCTTTCATTATAATGAATGTTATTTTCACTGTTCATAAAGTGCTAAACAGGTTGGCGTAGGTGGTCATGTCCTTTCACAATTCTCTGTATTCACCGCATCGTATCAATTATGTTAAAGGTCAAGGTAAAGTACGAGGCTTGAATCGGCGTCTTAGCACGCGAGTTTTCACTCATATATGCTCGGCCACCTATCCAGTAGTGTCCGGAGACTTCTGGACAGTGTCACTTCAAGCATCGAAACTCACGATGCGAGGCGGCATTACTCACCTTCCAGAGTACTACCATGGTGCCCATTTCTGCCAGCGGCTGGGTCGACCGCGTGGGTATTTTTATTTCAACCACGAGTACAACTCACACTGCTCCCAGCGGGAATCGAACACGGGTTGTCCGAACGTCGGTAGTTCAGTCGGATGGTTTTCTCAACTAGGGTACTGAGGCCCCATCAGTTCTGTTGTTGACTGTTTACTGTGTCACAACACCAATCTATCTCGTATTTTCTCTCTTTGTCGTCCGCAAGCTTTCTTTTTTCTGTTTGCAAGTTCAGTTGTAAAAAATTATTCCAACTTTCCGGTTCTTGTGATGTTTCTTAAACGAATGTAGATTGCTTCTTTATGATGTTTTTTTAGGAGCTCTATTTTTGTGTTGGCCTCATTGAGAATTTCTTCTTTGGTCTTTTTTAGTTGTCCAGGCAATTCTCAACATGCATATTATTTTAGACTAATGTAAAAGTAATAGGCTTCCTACACGCGTTAATGTGTATGACGTATATAATATTAGTGTCCATGTTTGTTAATAACAAACGGTACATGTGGTTGATGTGGTCGATATTGCGCCAGTCCGCCCATAGGTTAATTCTTTCTCTTATTCATCAAAGAAGAACCATGTATATTTTATGCTGTTTGGTATTTAAGCCACATGTGTCTAGTGAATATCTTACAACGATGCATATGTTTGTGTTTATTCAGCACCGTATGACCTGTTCTAAACCTGAAGATAAAAGCTTCTCCTAGTAAATGAAGTGTAAAATAATTATCACTGAGACCAATCTAATCTGTTTGAATGGGTGATTCTCTACATCCCAGTGCATGCTTCTTTCTTGTACTTCTGTTTCTTCAATCTCCTTTTTATCATATTGATATGCACTACCTTTTCTTTTACCCCAAAATGGCACTTTAGTTTCAATCTTGACAATTTTGTTACATTTATTGATGACGATGTCCTGAGTCATCCATACAGTTCACTGAGACATTTCATTGAGACATTTCACTGAGACATTTCACTGAGACATTTCACTGAGACATTTCACTGAGACATTTCACTGAGACATTTCACTGATTCATTTCACTAATCCTTAAAAATGATATTTTATTGGAATGATTTCATTGTACGACGCTACACACAAACGTACAATAGTTTAGCTACAGTAAGTATTTGAGTAGAGAAACTGTTTTAGTAGTTAATGATCTGAACAAAAAGATCAAGGAATGGCAAATCTGAGAGTTCCAGTGCTATAAAAGTCAACATTTAACCATGAAAGATATAAGTTTTTATTTTTTATTTAATTTTAAGATATAGCTTCTTTTGATCACTTGGAGTGTTTAATAGAAGACGCTTGTGTATTTGATCTTCAGGGACAGTCACACAACAACAAATCAACTAAAGTATCAGTCGCAAGTAGCTGTGATAGTATCCATTGCAACATGGTTTGTTTTTGGGTAATTTACAAAAGTTCATTATCAGTCGTGAGACATTAAATGACTCGTAGAAGGGATATATCATCTGAAATATGACAAAGTGGTGACCTTTTTAGTCCTTTGTAGTCCAGTTCACTAACCCCTGAGCTATCGCAGCTTTGTGCAGGCAGATGCTACATATTATTCTAGAATACGGTCTTCGATTTTACCTTTATGCTCTTTGTTAGTTTTCTAACTCCCTGTATTGAATTCCATTTGTGAAGCAACAAACTGAATTTTCAGGTTGGCTGCCATTGCAGGGGAGCCGCGATAGCTCAGTGGCTAGTGAACTTAACTACAAAGGACTAGAGGGTTCCGGGTTCACCCAGTCTTAAACAGGTACCGGAATTTGTTTCTGGGAAAGTAAAGCGGCACGGGCAGGATACTGACCACATTACACCAAAAATGATGTGCCGAAGAACTGTAAAAATTATGATCACTAACACCATATTCCCTATATGCCACATGGCGTGATGGGGCTCTTTACTTTTTCTATGACATTGCAGACCAGCAGTTTCCATGGTATAAGGAGAGAGAACTCTTAACATGTACTATACCGTCAGTATGTCTTCTTGAATTTGTATTTGACATTCGTTACCACAATGGACACATTAACTGCAGTTTAGTAGCCATGATATTAGTTAATCTAGAAATCCCTTGACATAATGTATTGAAATCATATCAGTATTATATATCAACCACGATAACGTTATAACCAAATCTGAGCCCAAATCACAACGCTACACATTTCTCTTATTGAGGAACAAAATTATTAAAACTGTTTCTTCTACTTTCCTTCCCCATTTTCATTTTAGCGTTAAGGAAAGAAATAATTTGCGCTGCTTTCTAACTTCATATTGCAAAGTTGTTTTATAAAATATAAGATTATAATCTCGACAGCTAGCCACTCCCACGTTCAAACTAAAAAGCACAGTGCTATAAAGTATGAGTCCACTTTACAGCTCTGAAATATTTACTTATGTACAGACACGGTAGCTTATGTTTATTCCATTAAAGAGCCTCCTAAGATCATAATGTTACATTGCACTTTTCATAATGCATCCAATTTCATGCACAAAAAATATCAATATTTCTTGAAAGCAAAAAAAAAATATTGCTTAATGTTTATCGTTTCTGAATTCTTCCACGCGGTTTATGATGGGGCTGCGGGGTCAAGTTCACATTTTGCGACGACTTTAAAGTCCATAACAAAATTAGGTGACCGACATATATATATATCTATATAAAGAGGCCAACACAAAAAGGATGCTCCTAAAAAACATCAGAGAGAAACAATCCACATTTTTCTGGCACATCATGAGAAGAGGAAAGTTGGAATACTTGGTTACAACTGGCAAAATAAAAGGAAAGAGAGATCGCGGACGACAGAGAGAGAAAATACTAGATATTATTATATAGGGAACTTCCGAGGCGATAATAGGGAATAATAGAACGAAGAAGTATGTGTTAGCACTCGGAAATAATGACAGACAAACAACAACAGAAAAAAACAAAGAACAATATATGTTCCGAAGCGGGATCGAACCCGTACTCAGTGGCACCGCGCCTTGCCACGAGAAGCCGAACGCTTGGTACACTTGTTGCTGCGTGGCAGTATACCAAGCGTTCGGATTCTCGTGACAAGGCGCGGTGCCACTGAGTACGGGTTCGATCCCGCTTCGGAACATATATTGTTCTTTGTTTTTTCTGTTGTTGTTTTTCTGTCATTATTTCCGAGTGCTAACACATACTTCTTCGTTCTATTAAATACTAGATAGCTTGGTTTCATGGCATGGAAAACAGTCAACAACAGAACTGATACAATGCACTGTAGATAGAAGATTGTGGAAGGACATGATCGCCTGCGCCAACCGGTATGGCACATCATGATGATGATGACAAATATTGTTATATTGAAGTAATAATATTAAATTACCTGTCTGGGTCACGTGATTGTATCGCAGTTTAAAGTAAAGATAAAGTGATGAGCCCCGTCACGCCACGTGGCCTATGGGAAATATGATGTTAGTGATCTTAATTTTTACTGGCCTTCGGTACATGATTTTTGGGGTAAAGTTGTCGGTATTACGCCTGTGCCGCTTTAGTTTTACTTTCCCATTTTAAAAAAATCAGGTATCTCTTTAAGTCTTTCAGCACGGAAGGGTTTTATCACTTCATCATCATCATCGTGTGCCATACCGGTTGGAGTAAGCGATCATGTCCTTCCACAATCTTCTATCTACAGTGCATCGTATCAGTTCTGTTGTTGACTGTTTTCCATGCCATGACACCAAACTATCTAGGTTATCAATTCAGTGGTAGAGTTTTCAAAGATAACATTTTTAATGGTTTTAAGCATCAATCTACATGTTTATATTTATCTAACATTTTATATATTATATATGAATGTTTAGATAATCAAATAAACAAAGAGATTTCAGCACTATCAAGATGATACAAGACCGATAAAAGCAATATGGTTTGATGAGTTTACACTAATGAACATGAGAGTGACGCACTGTGCGGCTCAACGTACGCGACCGAAATTGGCCTGGCTCATGGTGCGTCGGAACGTGCGGAAAGAGGTAATCCTGGGTGAATCCGGAAGCCGTCGATTAGGATCGAACTCGACTTCTTGTCATTTGTAGCCCAGTTCACTAACCTCTGAGCTATCGCGACTCCCTTTTCGCAGAGAAGGTCTGTGAATGTCGTCGCTGTTAATATTATTATTTTCTTCTTTATCTTTTTTAAATTCAGACACAAAAGCTTGTTTTAATTTTAGTGTGGTTTTGTAGTTTTAGCCACACCCTTGTTGCTATATTTGTGACTGAAATTTGGTGTTTTTCTTGATGTGATTCACATTGTCAACACTATACAAGATAATAATATGAGTAGTCTAATTTCGTTAATTTGTATGCTATGAATATGTTAATTGTTAATATTTAGTTAAAATATTTCAGTATTTTATCATGTTTACTTTTTCCTGGAATAAAATAATAATATTTCAAAACAAATATTTTTAAAATGTACGTTATAGCGTCTCTAATGATTCGTTTTAATATAACATAGAAAATTCGCAGGTCATGTTTCAGAACTTAGAAAATTATCAACAATACTATAACATCGTGGGGAGCCGCGATAGCTCAGTGGTTAGTGAACTGGACCACAAAGGACAAGAGGTAGGGTTCGATCCCAACCGACGGCTTCCGGGTTCACCCAGCATTAAATGGGTACCAGATTTTTTTCTGGGAAAGTAAAGCAGCACGGGCGTAATACCGACCACTTTACCCCAAAAATCATGTGCTGAAGGTCTAAAATATAGGGTCGCTAACACCATATTTCCCTATACGCCACTTGGCGAGAGAGGGGTACTTTACTTTACTATAACATCGTCAATAAACAGCCGTGCCTGATCTGATTCATCTTTTGTTAAGTCCACTATAAGGTACCAAGTTGTTAGTCAATCACAATGTGGTAAAGATTTCAATGTAAATAAACGTATATACTTTCTTCTTATTCTTCTCACTTGTGTGCCACATATAGATGTAAGCAGTCATGTCTCCCTGCAACATATGATCATTCCACAGTTTGTCAACTGATCTGTACTAATACCTTAAACTTTGTTATGTGTTTTCCTATATGGTTTACTCAATCGCATTTTCCCTTATCTATTCCAGTAATCGCAATGGCACCAATCATCACGCCAACATCACTGTTTCTTCTTAATTTATTCGATATAATTAGTTTGCTTTCTTTTTGAAATTACTTTAGAACATCTCAAAAACTGACATGGTCACTTTTAGAACATCTCAAAAATTGACATGGCCACTTTTAGAACATCTCAAAAACTGACATGGTCACGTTTAGAACATTCCAAAACACTAACATGGTCACTTTTAGAACATCTCAAAAACTGACATGGTCACGTTTAGAACATTCCAAAACACTAACATGGTCACTTTTAGAACATCTCAAAAACTGACATGGTCACTTTTAGAACTTCCAAAACACTGACATGGTCACTTTAGAACTACCAAAACACTGATTTGATCTCTTTTCGAACACCCCAAAAACTGACATGGCTGTTTTAGAACATCCAGAAATCTGTATCTCATTGTCAGTGATACTCTTGATATTCCTCATTGCATTTCCAGGAACATTCAGTCACATAAATCGGGGTAGCCCCTCATAAGTTCGTGTTAGATAAAAGTAGTTCAAAAGTGCCATGCATTTTGGATATAAAAATAATATATGCTGGTTCTTATGCTACACGGCTGTTTTCTTTAATCATAAAATGCCATTTTAGTTACAATCGTAACAAATATTGCTACATGCATAAGTGAAGTTGTCAAATGGAAACTACATTCTACTCATTTTTGGCATTTATATTTTAATGAAGTGGTTCAAATTTGTTACTAAGTTCAAACATATGAACATTCTAGAACATTTATTTTTTTATAGTATTAATATTGTATTCCAGTAATGTTTGTGAGAATAAATGTTTCAAAATATTACAAACTTGATCATTTCTGGTGAAACTAATCATGTTTAATCACACATAATATATAAATTTACGCTATAGTTTCTCGTATGATCATTGTTATTGAACTGTAGCTGTATTATGTCAAGTCATGTTTCAGAACTGAGAAAATATACCAAGACTACTAAAATATTATTAACAAACCGCTGTGGTTAGTTCCTTTCGGACCGATGTCCGCAGGGTGAAAATAAACAACAACAGAAAATTGATGTCCGACGATTTGTTTATGTCATTCTTCCATCTCTATTAGATATTGCCCATGATTACATACAGCTCGCCATAAACATATGTGATCTTATTAACAGTCATAAAATAAGGTTAGTGCTGCAATGGATCCAGGATACTCCAACACATCAGGAAAGTATAAACCAGATACATTAACTGAGAGAGTATCAAGACACATAATTTAACATCGACATCTCTTTAAACACAGCAAAACAATTTATAAACTCCAACAGTAAAGAGGATTAATTGATTTGATGGGCAATGGGAAAAAATAGGGAGAGATCTTTTTAAATACATGTAAACGTCAACCCCCTGTAACAACATTAGCAATCTAAAAAGAAGAGACCAAGCCATGATTTGCAGACTGAGAACCGGTCATGTATCATTGAACTATCACATCAATAGAATACAACGAAACCAGGCTCCAGGATGCGCACTCTTTGAACACCCACATGAAACAGCAGAACAACACCTTTTTGAATGGCAAAAGCTCACTGACATCAGAGCAACTCTACTTCCTCAAAGACCTGATAAGTGTAACACCTAGTACGGAACTACAATGGAGCTTAGAAATACCTCTGGATATCATCGCGTTACTGTGTCAACTCACAGGCTTCTTGATTCATATCAATAGCAACAACAACAACAACACAATACCTGCAGTGTATCAGACTCCAACTTGTACCCACTGAAAGCTTCAAAGAGTATAACAAAAGACCTAGTTCAACATCCACATCAAAGACAACACAAAATTAACTGTAAGACCTACAGATTCATTATCCCCCCATCTCTAGTTAGCCCTACTTATTCAACCCATTCCCGGCATTACTGGAATATTAAATATGACTCACATACTCATTATTCTCTCCCCTGTTTTGTATAGGGACATATTATTAAGTTAATTCGAGGTACACGACCGAAGGAACAATGCACACAAAAACATATACATAATAGATAACATAAATATGAACGCCTATGCTCTGGCACTATCTGCAGAGAAGCATAAAAAAAGCAAAACTTGAAAGCAGTTGAAAAATTGTGAAAAAAAATATGTGTACAAATTAGCTAACATTGCATCCATACCGGTAATTAAATAATGCAATCCCTTCATAAAAAAAAAAAAAAATCACTGACTTCATGAAGTAATAATTATATTTCTTATCTACCATTTTTTTTATTTTTGGAAAAAAACGGAAAGAAAATTATCTTATATACCAGAACTGGAAGTTGTCAGCGACCCATAGCTGATGGTTTGTGCCAGGATCGGTAAACCAAAACCATCCAGACCCTACTCCACCTCTCCGCGGTGCCTCCAGTAACAGACTAACCTGTCTAGTCTGGCCAAGCAAGGAGGGATCGAAAAGGGAAGACAACCGGGTATTCAAAAATGTCGTGCTGAAGTCGGATATGTTGGGCCGAAAGGCGCAAATATAATACTTATACTGCAAACCACAACACAACGCAGACACGTTCACTTAACGTCCTTTTAAGGACGGATGACGGAGGGGAATTCTACAGTCTACGAATACTCTAGAATACTTTAGTCATCGTGCGAACGCAAGCAAGCATATTGCATTTATTTCTTGTTATGGGGACTGCATAGGTGCATTTAAGGGGGATGGGGACTGTAAAGGCCACATGATTTTTGTGCAGTTATCACGTTGTGTACAGGGCAAAGTTGTTATCAATATTCTATTTTTCTTTCTAGCCGATGACAGCCCACAGAGCAGAAGTTCTACATTCTCTGTGCCTCACGCATCAATGAAATAAAAATGAAAAAAGAACTGCTAAACACAATTAGAACAAGACAAATGAAATGGGGCATGTTAAAAGACACAACAGCCTACTAAAAGTAATATTGGAAGGGAAAATACAAGGTAAAAGAAGCAGAGGCAGACAAAGACTAACAAGGACGAGTAACATCAAAATATGGACACCATCAAAGCAAGAGGCAGAGCAGAATAGCATCCATGGTAGCCAACCTTCGTTGTGGAGATGGCACTCGATGATGATGATGACGCATCAGACCTAGCACATGACCCACATTGTATCTCACCACATGACCTGTTCTGGGCAAGTTGTTTAATCTCGTTAAGGGAGCTGATGTCTGCTGTTTTTGCCTCTCGTATCAGTATTCTTTTTAGTGTTTCTCTTGGTTGCCTTTTCTTTCTTTACCCTCTAATTTCTATTTGATCCTTTTGTTGTCCCTTCTCGTTACAGTGGCCAACATATGGCCACCCCTCTTCCTTGATCTGTCCTCAGATAAAATAAAATAAAAAGTTTAACTTTATGATAAAAATGACGTACATCCTGTCATAGTGAGGTAAAACCTATTTGTTTCCACTAAACTAGTCCATAGCAATTGAAGTAATGGTATTAGTGACCTACTACCCTTTTTGCTTGTTCATTTCATGAAGTAATTGTTGTAGATATTTAGGATTTTCTGCTAGTAATACAGTATTATTAAAAATCTTATGTTACTTGTTATCTTTTCTATAATTTTTAGGCCTGGTATCTCTGTGATGTTTTCCTATTTTATTTGTCGCTAAAATATTACTGATAATATAGAAATATTGCGTTCTAGCGTATCAAATTATTAAATAATTACAATAATTTCATAAAATAATTATTTCCATAACTACAGAACAACTGTAGATGGTACACAAATAATTTTACTTAAGTGTGATCTAATTACTCATAATAACATCCTAAATGTTACATAATGAAATTATGGATTTTCTTTTTCCCTTTCTTACTTTTCCCTCAAGGGAAAATTGAAAACATGATTGTCTAAGTAACAAGATAAACTGTTTGAGAAGAGAAGATTAACTGTTTCATTGATGTTGCAAAATTCTAATTTTTGGCTCGATTATAAACGCCCACATCTTTAGATCGCTCTCCTGCGTGAAGAGAAGAAACGTGTTGGGCCAAAACTTGTCTCTTTCTTTTTCTGCTCAAGCTTGCGCCCTGGAGAGGTTGTTAAAGCTCCTACTCAAACAAGAAGCAGACAGATTAATAGAAAGAGAGAATACGCGGAGACAGAAATGTAAACAATAACATGTCAACGGGCGCTGAAACATAGCCAACAATGACTTTCGGAGGATCATCATCATCAAGTACCGGGCCTGCTGGCGTAGGTGATCATGTCTCTCCACAACTTTCGATCTCGACAGTTATTTATCATTTCTGTTGTTGACCATCTACCAAGCCATTCTCTAAAGCTGTCTGGTATTTTTTTTTCTCTTTGCTTCCCTCTATCTCTTCGTCCCTCAATTTTTCCAGTTGTTACAATATATTCCAGATGTTCTCTTCTCATTACATTGCCAAAAAATGATGATTAGTTCTTCCTAATATTGAAAATTAGCTCTCTTTATGGTTTGACCTGTTTCACAACATTTTCATTACTCTTCTTAGCTGTCCATGGTACTCTCAACATTCTTCTGCAAAACCACATTTCTACAGACTCCAGTGATTTACATGTCTGTTGTCCTATTGTCCATGATTCACATCCATATGTTAAGACTGGCTCTACATAACATTTAAGAACTCCTTTTGTTGTTTCTATTGTCGAAAATAGATTGCATAGTATCTTCCTCATTTTTTGGAAAGCTGCTTTTGCCTGAGCCATTCTGCATCTTCTTTTGTACATCTTCCGTCTGAGGTTAACAAAGTTCCCAAATATTTAAATTCATTTACCTGTTTTAATATTGTTCCACTTGTCTTTATTTTGCACTGAGGTGATGTCTCTTTCTTTGTTGTTACTCTTACATCTGTCTTTTTGCTATTAAGGCTGAGTTCTTTATTTTTGCTTTAATCTTTTCTGTAATGTTTCGGAGGCTACTATAACTATAAACGCCCACACTGATTATGCATTTTACTCTACATTACCCATCTCCTACTCAACAATAAAGTTTTATGTGAATACACTCTGGTGCCGTCGTTTACTGCTATCTTTACGTTTGTATGCTGGAAAGGCTTGAAAGAGATGTTCAGCAGTTTTTGTGCTAAAGATAATTTTCTGTCTCACCAATTGTGTATCTGCTGTGTAAGACTAGATAACAGTTGGAATGAGATGGACCCGTTGTTAGATAAGAAAACAGTTTATTATGAATTGCAAGGCGGCGAATATGTATTTGTAAAAGTAAGAAAAGACTCCAGGACACACAAAGTGTTCACTAAACTGCTGCAGTGTCAGAGCAAATGCTTTAACATTGCTGTTAAAATTGGCGAAATTAAAAATAAGATTACAGCATTGCTAATCTATGGGAAAAAAAATAAGATTGTTTAGAGCGTGGTTAATCTATAAGGAAAATATATGATTGTTGAGAGCATGGTTAATCTATAAAGAAAAAAAATAGGATTGTCGAGAGCACGGCTAATCTAGAAGAAAAAAAATAAGATTGTCGAGAGCACGGCTAATCTAGAAGAAAAAAAATAAGATTGTCGAGAGCACGGCTAATCTAGAAGAAAAAAAATAGGATTGTCGAGAGCACGGCTAATCTAGAAGAAAAAAAATATAATTGTCGAGAGCACGGCTAATCTAGAAGAAAAAAAATAAGATTGTCGAGAGCACGGTTAATAAAAAAGAAAAAAATAAGATTGTCGAGAGCACGGTTGATAAAGAAGAAAAAAATAAGATTGTCGAGAGCACGGCTAATCTAGAAGAAAAAAATAAGATTATCGAGAGCACGGTTAAAAAAGAAGAAAAACTAAGATTGTCGAGAGCACGGTTAATAAAGAAGAAAAAATCAGATTGTCGAGAGCACGGTTAATCTAGAAGAAAAAAATAAGATTATCGAGAGCTCGGTTAATAAAGAAGAAAAAATAAGATTGTCGAGAGCACGGTTAATAAAGAAGGAAAAAATAAGATTGTCGAGAGCATGGCTAATCTTTGACGGAAACAAAAAAAAATTAATAACGGATTCAGAAATGATTACTTTGCACGTCAAAATTTAACACAAAAACATCTTCCTCAACAGGTCACCACTCTTGACATCATTGCAGCAGACACTTCAGAACTCGCCTTGGCCTCAGTAATCGCCCACAAGCTTCCTGTAACAATAAAGACACCATCTTGTCTCTCATCGCCACAGATGTACGGGCAAGGTCAACAAAAACTGTGAAACTTGTCTGCGATGATCATCTTCTGCGCATTTGAATGATAGTGGTGGCCTAACTGTGCCTTGACAGTTGGTGACACGCAATATTTATGAATAACCAAAAGCACTTGAAGAAATATTGCTGATTTTTTTTTTTCCGGTAGCTTTTCCTATTGCTACGCGCCGCATCACCGACTGCCTCTAAAGTCTTCTGCTGCACAGATCAATCTTTTGTGCGAGTCTGTCGCGTTTTTATTTAGTTACGTCCAGGTTTTGACATGCATGTGCGGCGACCAAACACACAAACACACGCACACACATGCGCACGCACACACACACACACAGGTGCATATATTGACATACACACATTGAAGTAAAGTAACACTCTTTTTTCAACACAAATCTTTTACAGCCCTGTATGTGTGTGTGTGTGTGTGAGTGTGTGAGTATGTGTATGTGTGTGTGAATGTGTGTGTGTGTGCGCGCGCTTGTGTAGAGTGTGTTGTACTGTATGCGTACCATCATCATCATCAACATTGAGTGCCGTCTCCGCATCGAAGATTGGCTACCATGGAGCGCCATTCTACTCTGTTTCTTGCTTTGATGGTGCAGATTGTCATAGCATGATTTGTCCATCTTTTGATGTTACTCGTCCATGTTAGTCTTGGTCTGACTTTGCCTAAATTACCTGGTATTTTCCCTTCCAATATTACTTTTATTAGGCTGTTGTGTCTTTTAACATACCCCAAAAATCTAATTTGTCTTGTTCTAATTGTATTTTGTAGTTCTCTTTTAATTTTAGTTGTTTTTAAACTTCATCGTTTGTTTCATTTTCTTTCCATCCAAATTCTACCTATTCTTCTATAAATCCACATTTCAAAGGCTTCAATTTTCTACTCTGTTTTCTTATCTAAATTCCATGTTTCTGCACCATATATGAATATTGGGAAGATGTAACATTTTGCTATTCTTAGTTGTATTTAATTTGATGTTAGTATACTTGTATGCGTACTAGTCGCATAAAAACAACGTAATTACTACGTGCGGTAAAAAGTTATACAAAAAATAAATAGATATACTTTTTAATAGTCATATAAGTTTAAAAAAAAAAAGTAAAGTACCCCGTCACGCCAAGTGGCGTATATGGAATATGGTGTTAGTAACCATAGACTTTCAGCACACTATGGGGGAATGTGGTCAGTAGTACACCCGTGCCGCTTTACTTTCCCATAGAATATTCAGTACCAATTTAAGGCTGGCTGAACCCGGAAGCCGTCAATGAGTATCAATCCCGTCCTCTTGTCCTTTGTAGTCCAGTTCACTAACCAAGAGCTATAGCGGCTCCCAGTAACATAAATACTGAAAGTTAAATAGTAATAAAGCTATTTATCCAGGTAACGTTCTACGTCATACCTGCAGATATCATTAATGGAAGCAAATATACAGTATACATGCCACAGTTTTATATTGTTGATGCAGGCAGTCATGCTCTCTTAATCTACACGGAAACAGACATACAACAATTCTCCACCACAAAAACAAACGTCATATCATTTATGTCCTTTCGTCTTTCGTTATAACGTGGTTGTAAAGAAGGAATGGAAGGTATTTAGAGAAGGAGCACGAGGTGTGGACAAAGCAGCACGAATAGTCTTTTTAAAGACAGGAAAGACTCAATTGATACAAATTCAACGGAAGTGGCGTAATGGAACATATGGAAAGATCGTGAAAACCCGGATTGACGTTCTACCATAGGCACGATGTTGGGTTTGACTTTGATCAAAGATTGTTATATTAAGCCAGCCTTAATGAGCAACAATATTTTATTACAAGGTTATACGGCACTGACGTAATACTGACCACATTTACCCAAATGCGTACTCGATGACTATATGATCATATCTCTTCGTCATTCACCCTTAAAAGGACGTTAGGTGGGCGATTCAGCGTTGTGTTGTGGTTTACAGTTATACATGATATTTGTGCATTTCGACCCAATACATACGACTCTAACCGGGTCGTCATCCCTCATTGATCCCCACTCTCTTGGCCAGACTATACAGGTTAGTCTGTTTCTGGATGCACCACGGAGAGGTAGAGCACGGTCTGGATCGTTCTGGTTTACCCATACTGGCGCAAGTCATCAGCTGTTGGTCGCTAACAACGTACAACCCTGCTACTGTGAGACCTCTTTGCCTCCACCAAAAAATATGTATCAATTAATAAATCAAATACGTGCACTGACTCTGTATTCACTGTACGCCTCTACGGGACGTGGCAGTTTTTTTAAAACATGTATTTCACTGAATGTCGTTTCACTTAAGGTCATTTCAGTTAAAGTGGTGATGAAGAATCTAACTAGAACGTTAACTATTAAATTCATGCACAGAACAGTATTTGGGAAAAAAAAAGTAATATAAAAATATAAACAATTTACTGATAATGACTACAATGATTGTGGTGATAATCAGTTGTAGATGTTGCTTATGATGGCCATGACAGATATTATTCAAGTTGACATATCAGGAAGTTTTTTTAGGATCTAGTTCATCCTTAATTCCAGGAATAATACATATCTCTCGCGAAATTCTCAGAAAAAATGTTGTAGATTGTGTAATATTGCACGTACCTCACGGGGGCTAAAGACCACACATTTTGTTCTGTTCTTAGTTTAAGTGGTGCGCAATTATTTAGAACAGCACGGACATTTAGGACACGCTTAGCTACGGCCGGTGCGGGTTGCATTCTGCGAGCTTTTCTAGCATATCTTGTCCGGCTCTTACACTTTTATTTGTCGCATGGAATGTATACTAGGGTAGAAGAGATGTGCTTCACGTAACTTTCTTCTTGTGTCACACTTTCACCATTTATCAAGATTAATCATGACGTCTCCTAACGACGATGGCGTATCTTTAAAGCGTCTCAAATGCCCCACCTTCCTCCTGTGTTTGTATTAATACTGATTGCTTCTAATGAGGATTTCAGCATATTTTTAAAATGTTTCTTGGGTCCACACTTTCGGTGTTTATCTTTCAGCAGTTCGTTTTTAAAAGCATTTTTGACCCTCGGAACTTGTGCGTACACCATATTAAAGTCAATGCATCTCCGTCAAAAATGGTGGTATCTGGGATCCTGTCTTGCCACTTGGTGTACATCAGCTTTCTAAGGCAGAAAATACGATTATACAATTTAAATTGCTTTTAAAAATGCCATATGCCACTACAGTTCCAGAATGTTTCATTTTAAATTTAACAACACGGTAATGGGTATTATATTCAGCTGCATGGCAGGAGACCTTCTTTCTCAAAGAGAAAATTTATTGTACCTATTTTTAAAGACAGGATGAGTAATGAAAGCACGTGGGTCGGTAATAGTCACCCCATTTTTGAATGGAGAATCGAATGTTTCTCGACCTTGACCTGGTCAGCAGATAAGTGCGCAATAGCGAACTGGATATTTACCAAATCTACAGTTGACTGTGAGTGCACTAACTACTTAACCACAATGATTTCCCTGGCTGCATTCTACTTAGTGAATTGAAGAAAGTGTCAGAAATGACAATTATGTCAACTTTATTATTCACTTTATGTCCATGAATCATTTAAATTTCCTTTAGGTATTTATACTTCGTTTACTGAATTATTCTTAATATTTTAATTTGACATGTTTCGTATATCTACTAGTTCGCATGTGTTACTTTAAGTGCAGTTTCATTCCTTCTCTTGTACACACCATTCATTAATTTTCTTTCATTCCACCTTTTTTTATATAACTTTGTGAAAGTTATCGTGTTTTTCTTTATTCTTTTTATACTGTTATCGTTATTACATTCCTTGATTATTATGTATTATTTCTCACTCTTTATTATGATGCTAATTACATTTTCCCTCATTAATTCTTCCAAAAAGTGAAGGTGAAAAGAAAACTGTTGTGATATGAAAAGCTAACAAATGTTTTATGTTAACAAAATTAGGTGGCATTGATGTTTCTCTCAAACTATCATTTAGTTTTGTCAGTTCATTACCTCTCTTGGCCTGTGATCTCACCTCCACTTTTGTCATTCTTTGTTATATAATTTACCTCCTTCGACTTCTTCTGAATAATATTTTACCACCGTTGCCTTTGGGTTTTCCAATATGTGTCTGCTCATTTAGTTTAGCCTCGTCGACGGATCACCTTCATTGCCCGTTGAACACATCCATCAGTGTTCAGCACTTCTCCCCAGTATTTCCCTCAGTGGGATTAGACTGAAGACTTCTGTTCTGTGTTCATTTGTTTTTCTTGTCTCCTCGCAAAGCGCTCCGTTCGTGTATCTCCAGTTTTGAACTTATTGTCGTGTCATCTGAACATGTTTACACATTAATGATCATTGGTTGAATCTTAAGCGCGTCTTCTCTCCCTCCCTCGGGGTATTCAGAATGTCATCCCGGTCCATAGCATGTCATCCCTCCATGGCAGTTGTTCCTGCCAGGTTGTCAGCTCGTTTGGTTCCTCTCACGCCCGAATGTTCAGGGACGAATATAAAACAAATCATCATCAGCCCTGACTTCCTTAGTGGCATAAACCGCTGCCTTCTTGCCCAGCCCCCTTCGATTTTCTTGAGCATACCCATCTTCTTCTTCTTCTTTCCTTCCTCATCTGCCTTTCAGCGTCAAGGGGAGATATAATTTGTGGTCTTTTGCTCTTCTGTTAGCGTCTGCAGCTATTATGTTTCCTAGTGCTACTAATGTTCCGTCGATCCATCTTTTTCGTGGTCGACCCTTGGGTCTGGTGTTCTCGCAACATTTATTGAGAGCTCGTTGTGTTGTGTTTTGATCACTATGCTTTATAACGTGGCCAAACCATATTATACGTTGTTTCTTTATATATTATATGGCGCGTGTTATTCCTAACCTTTTTCTCAGTTCTTCATTTCTGATCTTATCTCTCAGGCTGTTTCCTGTCATTCGTCTGACACATTTTATCCCCGTATAGGTTATTTTGTTATTGTTCTTGCATCTAGGGTCCAGGACTGGCATTGGTAGCACAGAGTTAGGATGAAGATTGTATTGTAAAGTGCTCTGAATTATTTCCCTGTTGGACAACAGTGATGATAGTTGTCCATTGATTTGACAAGCATTTATGCCTCTTGAGTCTATCTCTGCTGTTTGTGAATTGTATTTAGCGTACCAATAGAATCACTAATAAAACATACTGGAATTTTAAAAAAAAACTGTGTTTCTCACCAAACCCTTGCTTTAGTTACTGACATGATCTTATGCATTCAGTGCAAACAAATGTTGCTTCTCTTCCTAATAAGAATTGCTGTTTGTTGGTTGACTTCTATGTAATTTTTTTTCTGACAGATAGCAAAAGATTTGTATTACATTTTTGTCGGGCTACTGCGTTGTCGTTTATATTAACGAAATTTGGTGAGTAGACACATCCGGATCTTTAATCACATTTTTACTTATGGATACTTTGATCCCATTGACAATTGTCACTGCTGACATCAGCTTCAGATATTTATATTCATTCTTCCCATCTATATATAATCCACTTACTAGTATCAACTCATCACAGTGACTTCGGTTATAATATTATGTCAATGAAGCAGAGATAAGTGTTTTATTTCTGCATCATAAACAGTCTTTTTCTATAGTACTTTTCTTATATATGACGTGAGCAATTTATTTATATTTTCTTGAACAATTCCCATAGTATGTACACGAGCTCCTACTTTCCTTTGTTTTTTGTTCTAAATATAAACATTTTGTAAGTGCTAATTGAAAGTATTTTTTTTGAAATATAATAATACATTTTATATAATAATAGTTGTAGTGGTGCCAGCAGCAATAGCAGTACTAGTTTTAGTAGCAGTTGCTGTAGTAGTAGTAGTTGTGGTATTAGTAGTTGTAGTAGTTGTAGTAGTAGCAGTAGTAGTAGTAGTAGTAGAGGCAGAAATAATCTTCTGAATATCATAGTATCCAATACCAACAAAATGACTCTTTTTATTAAATAATTAACTGTTTGCTCTTGCATGTTACTACAATTACTGGGCGGCCAAGTCAGTAATCATCACTTACTGGGCGGCCAAGTCGGTAATCATCACTTACTGGGCGGCCAAGTCGGTAATCATCACTTACTGGGCGGCCAAGTCGGTAATCATCACTTACTGGGCGGCCAAGTCGGTAATCATCACTTACTGGGCGGCCAAGTCGGTAATCATCACTTACTGGGCGGCCAAGTCGGTAATCATCACTTACTGGGCGGCCAAGTCGGTAATCATCACTTACTGGGCGGCCAAGTCGGTAATCATCACTTACTGGGCGGCCAAGTCGGTAATCATCACTTACTGGGCGGCCAAGTCGGTAATCATCACTTACTGGGCGGTCAAGTCAGTAATCATCACGTACTGGGCGGCCAAGTCGGTAATCATCACTTACTGGGCGGCCAAGTCGGTAATCATCACTTACTGGGCGGTCAAGTCGGTAATCATCACTTACTGGGCGGCCAAGTCGGTAATCATCACTTACTGGGCGGCCAAGTCAGTAATCATCACTTACTGGGCGGCCAAGTCGGTAATCATCACTTACTGGGCGGTCAGGTTGGTAATCATCACGTACTGGGCGGCCAAGTCAGTAATCATCAATTACTGGGCGGCCAAGTCGGTATCATCACTTACTGGGCGGCCAAGTCGGTAATCATCACTTACTGGGCGGCCAAGTCGGTAATCATCACTTACTGGGCGGCCAAGTCAGTAATCATCAATTACTGGGCGGCCAAGTCGGTATCATCACTTACTGGGCGGCCAAGTCGGTAATCATCACTTACTGGGCGGTCAAGTCGGTAATCATCACTTACTGGGCGGTCAAGTCGGTAATCATCACTTACTTGGTGGCCAAGTCGGTAATCATCACTTACTGGGCGGTCAAGTCGGTAATCATCACTTACTTGGTGGCCAAGTCGGTAATCATCACTTACTGGGCGGTCAAGTCGGTAATCATCACTTACTGGGCGGCCAAGTCGGTAATCATCACTTACTTGGTGGCCAAGTCGGTAATCATCACTTACTTGGTGGCCAAGTCGGTAATCATCACTTACTGGGCGGTCAAGTCGGTAATCATCACTTACTGGGCTGTCAAGTCGGTAATCATCACTTACTGGGCGGTCAAGTCGGTAATCATCACTTACTGGGCGGCCAAGTCGGTAATCATCACTTACTGGGCGGTCAAGTCGGTAATCATCACTTACTGGGCTGTCAAGTCGGTAATCATCACTTACTGGGCTGTCAAGTCGGTAATCATCACTTACTGGGCGGTCAAGTCGGTAATCATCACTTACTTGGTGGCCAAGTCGGTAATCATCACTTACTGGGCGGTCAAGTCGGTAATCATCACTTACTGGGCTGTCAAGTCGGTAATCATCACTTACTGGGCTGTCAAGTCGGTAATCATCACTTACTGGGCGGTCAAGTCGGTAATAATCACTTACTGGGCGGCCAAATCGGTAATTATCACTGACTGGTCGCCCAAGTCCGTAATCATCACTTACTGATTTTTCTCTTTCGTAGAAGTGGTTCCTCTCCCCACAAACACCTCTCCCTCTTGATTACTTTGTCCAGTCTTTTATATGTCATTTCTTTTTTAATCTTGCAAACAGTAGCTTGATGGCTATCGAGAGTCTCTTGTAGCACATGACGCTTCCTACAACATGAGGTGGCTGCATTGGAATCCTCTTTTACGTTGTTAGCTGTAGATATTGAATTGTTTATTGACGTGATTAATTCTCGGCAGTATCAGAATGTGACTTCCTGTGCCAGTCAGAGGTTGCAGCCATTGTCTTTATAACTGCGATCCACTGCCTATCATCACCGAGTGGGGGACCATAACCTATAGGACATGTCGACTGCTCCCAAAACACTGTGATCCTCTGCCTACCATCATGGCGTGGGGGACCATAACCGACAAGACATGTCGACTGCTCCCAAAACACCATCCCCTACCTGCTCCTATGGCTTCACGTAACCCTGATAGGGAGGCTAAACATGTATTCCACCTCGTCCAAGGGTGTCACGTAGACTAGCGGAGGTCAGGAGACGTCCTATTCCTCCTTTGGATAACGCTACCCTGCTAACCTAGTGTAACGTATACATATATATTTTGACTAGGGGGGCTTGTTAATCAGTTTTTCGTTTCACGGGAGGATATCTGAGAGCTTATGGACAGAAGTTCAATAGGCGATGAGAGTAATCTGACCACTAACTATATAACTAAATAACTAACTATATTGACTATTGTGAAGAAACGCGAAATTAAATTGTTTGGCCACATAATTTCATCACTTGACTTGTGACTTGGCAAAAACCCTTCTGTAGGGAACTGTGACAGAAGAAAAAAAGAAAGAAAGAACGAAAGAAAGAAAGAAAGAAAGAAAGAAAGAAAGAAAGAAAGAAAGAAAGAAAGAAGAAGGAAAGAAAGAAAGACATACAAAAAAAGAAAAGGGAAAATAGGGTAAAAGACTGGACAAACCTCGGACTTGCAGAATCCCTAAAGTGATTGCATATATAAATAGATCATCGGAGTAGATTGATGAAGTCTGTCAGTAATTTCCCACCCTCCTTTCCCTCCCCGACCAAAAAACCCCCAGGGTTATGTAAGAATGAAGGGATTGTATACACAATTAATAACTGCAAAATCTTATATATATATATATATATATATTTTGCTCACAGATGATTATATTTACTTGTTTGTGAAACCACCCAGGTAATTTTTTTCCTTTTGTCATCTACAATCTTTGACATCAATTATTGTAACAAATATCTGGAAATAAAATACTCAATCGTGCATGTGATAATGGACTCTCAAGCTTTCACAAAATCTGTTGATACGATCATCGTGGGAAAAGAATCACCATCTGATAGTGATTGTAGCGTGTTTACCAGGATGACTTGAGTTATGGAACTCCATCTCCATTAGCAGTTGGGCGTCTCACTTCTACGGACTGGCATTTGTTGATTAAAAAAATATGCATTAAAACATTGACAGCTGTGCATTTGCTTGTGTATCAGTGTATTTAAATAAAAATAGATTAAAGCAAGAATGTACAACACGATGTTGTAAATATTTGAGAAATAGAACTTTCTTCGTTGTCGTCATATGCAGGAACACATTTGTGTTTAATGTACCAATTTAACATGTGAAATGTGTTTTATTCTCTCAAATATTCCCAAAGATTCTTGGAGAAGACAGATAGAAGCAGAGATGAAGATGATGGGGAAGACATGGAATCATCTTAAAAGAATGGCAAAAAGACAGAACAGCTTGGAAAGTGTTTGTTGAAGACCTAAGCTCCACTGGGAACTAAAAAGGTAGAAGAGATTCCCAAAGATAGGTCGGAGAGAACAGGAATGTTATTTAATGTTAGGTTTTCATGAAAGCATGGAACACTCATGAACATTGTTCTAGACTGGAAGGAGGTAAAGAAAACGCTGAAATTAAAGGGATGGATGGAAAGAATTGTCCGAGTCCTGTGTTCTAAAAACGTGTTTAATCGGCGTTGATTTGATGCAAGTATGAAACCTTCAAGAATATTGTGCTTGTCTGGAATGAGGAAATATCCAAGATTACGGATAGTTCGAGAGACATTCTTCTTGACGTATGTGTTAAGAAGCGGTTTAACTGTCCGTGATTTGATTTTTGATACAAGTATAACGGGACTAAATAGTGCAGGATAAGACGTATGTGTTAAGAAGCGGTTTAACTGTCCGTGATTTGATTTTTGATACAAGTATAACGGGACTAAATAGTGCAGGATAAGACGTATGTGTTAAGAAGCGGTTTAACTGTCCGTGATTTGATTTTTGATACAAGTATAACGGGACTAAATAGTGCAGGATAAGACGTATGTGTTAAGAAGCGGTTTAACTGTCCGTGATTTGATTTTTGATACAAGTATAACGGGACTAAATAGTGCAGGATAAGACGTATGTGTTAAGAAGCGGTTTAACTGTCCGTGATTTGATTTTTGATACAAGTATAACGGGACTAAATAGTGCAGGATAAGACGTATGTGTTAAGAAGCGGTTTAACTGTCCGTGATTTGATTTTTGATACAAGTATAACGGGACTAAATAGTGCAGGATAAGACGTATGTGTTAAGAAGCGGTTTAACTGTCCGTGATTTGATTTTTGATACAAGTATAACGGGACTAAATAGTGCAGGATAAGACGTATGTGTTAAGAAGCGGTTTAACTGTCCGTGATTTGATTTTTGATACAAGTATAACGGGACTAAATAGTGCAGGATAAGACGTATGTGTTAAGAAGCGGTTTAACTGTCCGTGATTTGATTTTTGATACAAGTATAACGGGACTAAATAGTGCAGGATAAGACGTATGTGTTAAGAAGCGGTTTAACTGTCCGTGATTTGATTTTTGATACAAGTATAACGGGACTAAATAGTGCAGGATAAGACGTATGTGTTAAGAAGCGGTTTAACTGTCCGTGATTTGATTTTTGATACAAGTATAACGGGACTAAATAGTGCAGGATAAGACGTATGTGTTAAGAAGCGGTTTAACTGTCCGTGATTTGATTTTGATACAAGTATAACGGGACTAAATAGTGCAGGATAAGACGTATGTGTTAAGAAGCGGGTTAACTGTCCGTGATTTGATTTTTGATACAAGTATAACGGGACTAAATAGTGCAGGATAAGACGTATGTGTTAAGAAGCGGTTTAACTGTCCGTGATTTGATTTTTGATACAAGTATAACGGGACTAAATAGTGCAGGATAAGACGTATGTGTTAAGAAGCGGTTTAACTGTCCGTGATTTGATTTTTGATACAAGTATAACGGGACTAAATAGTGCAGGATAAGACGTATGTGTTAAGAAGCGGTTTAACTGTCCGTGATTTGATTTTTGATACAAGTATAACGGGACTAAATAGTGCAGGATAAGACGTATGTGTTAAGAAGCGGTTTAACTGTCCGTGATTTGATTTTGATACAAGTATAACGGGACTAAATAGTGCAGGATAAGACGTATGTGTTAAGAAGCGGTTTAACTGTCCGTGATTTGATTTTTGATACAAGTATAACGGGACTAAATAGTGCAGGATAAGACGTATGTGTTAAGAAGCGGTTTAACTGTCCGTGATTTGATTTTTGATACAAGTATAACGGGACTAAATAGTGCAGGATAAGACGTATGTGTTAAGAAGCGGTTTAACTGTCCGTGATTTGATTTTTGATACAAGTATAACGGGACTAAATAGTGCAGGATAAGACGTATGTGTTAAGAAGCGGTTTAACTGTCCGTGATTTGATTCTTGATACAAGTATAACGGGACTAAATAGTGCAGGATAAGACGTATGTGTTAAGAAGCGGTTTAACTGTCCGTGATTTGATTTTTGATACAAGTATAGCGGGACTAAATAGTGCAGGATAAGACGTATGTGTTAAGAAGCGGTTTAACTGTCCGTGATTTGATTTTTGATACAAGTATAACGGGACTAAATAGTGCAGGATAAGACGTATGTGTTAAGAAGCGGTTTAACTGTCCGTGATTTGATTTTTGATACAAGTATAGCGGGACTAAATAGTGCAGGATAAGACGTATGTGTTAAGAAGCGGTTTAACTGTCCGTGATTTGATTTTTGATACAAGTATAACGGGACTAAATAGTGCAGGATAAGACGTATGTGTTAAGAAGCGGTTTAACTGTCCGTGATTTGATTTTTGATACAAGTATAACGGGACTAAATAGTGCAGGATAAGACGTATGTGTTAAGAAGCGGTTTAACTGTCCGTGATTTGATTTTTGATACAAGTATAACGGGACTAAATAGTGCAGGATAAGACGTATGTGTTAAGAAGCGGTTTAACTGTCCGTGATTTGATTTTTGATACAAGTATAACGGGACTAAATAGTGCAGGATAAGACGTATGTGTTAAGAAGCGGTTTAACTGTCCGTGATTTGATTTTTGATACAAGTATAACGGGACTAAATAGTGCAGGATAAGACGTATGTGTTAAGAAGCGGTTTAACTGTCCGTGATTTGATTTGATACAAGTATAACGGGACTAAATAGTGCAGGATAAGACGTATGTGTTAAGAAGCGGTTTAACTGTCCGTGATTTGATTTTTGATACAAGTATAACGGGACTAAATAGTGCAGGATAAGACGTATGTGTTAAGAAGCGGTTTAACTGTCCGTGATTTGATTTTTGATACAAGTATAACGGGACTAAATAGTGCAGGATAAGACGTATGTGTTAAGAAGCGGTTTAACTGTCCGTGATTTGATTTTTGATACAAGTATAACGGGACTAAATAGTGCAGGATAAGACGTATGTGTTAAGAAGCGGTTTAACTGTCCGTGATTTGATTTTTGATACAAGTATAAC
Organism: Megaustenia siamemsis; assembly: GCA_032433765.1. Taxonomy (NCBI): domain Eukaryota; kingdom Metazoa; phylum Mollusca; class Gastropoda; order Stylommatophora; family Ariophantidae; genus Megaustenia; species Megaustenia siamemsis. The sequence goes on from JAVIAB010000008.1 coordinate 48,943,635, forward strand.
GGGACTAAATAGTGCAGGATAAGACGTATGTGTTAAGAAGCGGTTTAACTGTCCGTGATTTGATTTTTGATACAAGTATAACGGGACTAAATAGTGCAGGATAAGACGTATGTGTTAAGAAGCGGTTTAACTGTCCGTGATTTGATTTTTGATACAAGTATAACGGGACTAAATAGTGCAGGATAAGACGTATGTGTTAAGAAGCGGTTTAACTGTCCGTGATTTGATTTTTGATACAAGTATAACGGGACTAAATAGTGCAGGATAAGACGTATGTGAAGCCAGCGGGCTACAGGGTCCATGTCTGTATAATTTCACAAACTATTAAAAGGGTTGGATCACTAAATATTCACAAGTCAGAATTTCTGAGATATCGATTTTCTAAAACCGATTCACGTTGAAGACTAACAATTCATTTTGTCGCGAAATGAGATTAGTATGTCAGAACAATTTCGATTAGTATGTCAGAACAATTTCGATTAGTATGTCAGAACAATTTCGATTAGTATGTCAGAACAATTTCGATTAGTATGTCAGAACAATTTCGATTAGTATTGCTGTGGAGTATTAGAAGAGGGATAGTGACCACTCCGCAAGTAATATTATTGAGGAGTAATGACGTCACAGATGAAGGTTTATGAAAAAGGGTGGGGTGTGAATAGTGAATTTATTTTATTATTATAAAATTGTTAGATTATGTGAGTCATAGGGATGGTGTTGTGTAAATATAGAGATATGTCAGCATAGGAGTCACGTTATATGATAGACTAGCACGGGGGTCTGTCTCTCGTCAGAATTGAAATTACTTAAACTCGTGAGTTTTTTTTTCTGCCTGATGTAATATTATAGCCTAGCCCTCAACGGGAAATGATTTCTATAAAAATATACTCACCCCACTTTAGTACAAACATTCTACCGTAAAAAGGGTCAGATGTATATATATATATATATATATATATATATATATATATATATATATGCACAACTTGACGGTGACAAGATCAATGATCCTTCCGCATTCATCTAATGATCTCTGGGTGTGTTCTAAAGGTCAGTAGAAATCAGCCGCCAAAATTAATGTTACCGAGACTCTACCAGTCACATTAAACACAGCAACGTATAGACTTCTAACCTCATAACGCAGAAATATGGCATAGAGGAAGTTAAGTAACAGTTTATAATGGGGACAAACTGATGGTAATTATAAATTGATTTGAGTCGGCTAGTCTCGTGGTTAGACAATGGTGCTGGAGATATTGATATCTCACGTGGCTCGATGATTTCTTAAGATATTATATAGTATGATGTGGTAGATGACCACCGTGGAACAACGGGTAGTTCTCTGAAATATTAAGATCAAGCTGTTTACTATGAGTCCGATCGACAGTTCAAAAGTTCACCAACATTAAATGAGTACTGGACATAGCAGGAAAAGTATGGAGGCGCGGCTTGGAAGGTTCAACTATATAAGGAAACAATCCAATCTACCATAGTATTCTACTATACACAAATCGGGGACCATGTTATTGCATATCCATTATCTCTATATATAAAACAGCATGACACACTAAGGTTAATCATTATCTCTCTCTTTCTCTCTCTCACTCACTCTCTCAGGCTTCTGGTTCGATTACTAGTCTCACCTATCACCTTCTTATTCTCTCTTCTGACCATATCCTCTTTTATTCTCTCAAGCTTCTGGCTCGATCCTTTTTGTCACCTATCTGCTTTCTTATTTTATATTTTGACTATATCATCACTTTCTCTTTCTCTTTTTCTCTCTCTCTGTTTCTTCTTTGACTTTTCTCTCCACTGACCCCCTTTTTAACTCTCTTCGATCTCGCTCACACATCTCACCTAACTATACCTTGTGTATCTCTCTCTCAATCTCTCTCTCTTTCTCTCTCTAACTATATCACTCTATTTTTATTTGAGTTTTACCTCCACTGCCTTTTACTTCTATTATGAATTTTTCTTTTGTTTAACTCGTTCTCCCTTTTGGAGATGATCATCGATTTTGTCGCTTTCTAGGAAAATTTAACACTATTGTGTGACTGTGATCCTCAAATACAAGAATTTTAAGTAGCTGTCGTTATATACCACTCATATATATATATATATATATATATATATATATATAACTGATCTTTTTATGGTGGAATGTTTGTACTAAAGTGGGGTGAGAATATTCTTATGCAAATCATTTACGGTTGTGGGCGGGGCTATATTATTACATCAGGTAAAAAAAAAACCGCGAATATAAGTAATTTCAATTCTGGCGGGAAACAGACCCCGTGCTAGTTTATCATAGTATAATATGACTCATATGCTGTTATACCTCTATATTTACACAACACCATCCACATGACTCACCCAATATAACATTTTTTTCAAAATAATAAAATTAATTCATTATTAATACTCCACCCAGTAGATACTGATCTTTATCTAACCCTTAACTCATATCATCATCAAGTATCGGGCCTGCTGGCGTAGGTGATCATGTCTCTCCACAACTTTCGATCTCGACAGTTTTTATCATTTATGTTGTTGACCTTCTGCCAAGCCATTCTCTTAAGCTTTCAAGTATTTTTTCTACTTGCTTCTCTCTATCTCTTCGTCCCTCAATTTGTCCTGTTGTTACAATATATCCCAGTTGTTCTCTTCTCATCACATGGCCAAAAATGATGATTGTTTCTTCCTATTATTGGAAATTAACCTATATATGACGTCATTACTCATCAATAACATCACCTGCGGGTTGGTCTATATACCTCCTCTAGAGAAATATTACTCGAGATTGTTCTGACATACTACTAATAAGAGTGATGATATTTCTAATTTGCTATCTTTTTCTCGCATTTGCATAATTTAATTATCAAATTACTGGGTTCACTGTACATACAGTTCAACAGTCTGATAGGAGAGCCTGTGGAGGAAATTACTGAAATAATATGTGCCCCACTGAAGAATGTTTTCGATGAATAATCGATAATAATTATATGTCATAGAGGTAGAATAAGAAGAAGATGGATTGATGGAATTTACGACATAAAAAAGACAATATAATTCATTATGTACCAAGCCACAGAAAGCGCACTTGATAGACAACACATCGTTGACACCCACTATGACTACACCCACGCATGTATACTGAGTGATTCGATGAGCATGATTAAAATAGTGGAGGCTGGCTCTGTACGCATGCAATGGGTAGAGTCGTTGCAAAAATCCAAAATACGTAAGGTCACCTTTGTCTATGTCCCTGGACATGCGGGAGTACGGGGAAATGAAAGAGCGGACAGGTTGGCTAGCTGCGCTGTCATTGAGGACGGGCAACCAATGGATCGGACGGACATTATCAATACCCTCCGAGATGTGAGAAGAGCACAGGACTTCGACAAACACAGATCCACGTCACTTCTTCGGATGAAAGAGATGGAAGTTAAGATGGGCACAGCCAGAAATGAGAAACTTAGTGGGCGTGTAAAAAGTCGTATCAACCAACACAGAACTGGAGTCGTCAGTCGCTGGACACTGAGGGAATTACTGAGGAGGGGATCTGAGCACCTATGGACATGTTCGGAGTGCAATGATGATGACCCGCAAATAACTCAATAACATAAATGACATGTCTGCGACCTACGCCACGAAGAAGAAAACTATAAGACATGGAAAAAAATGTATATGTCATAACAGTGAGTAACAAAACATAAACTATAAGCTTATATCCAGTTCATATCGAATGTTATTTACCTATTTTATTCAGATACAACAAAACATAAATTAAAATATATTTAAGAGCATTCGGAAAACTACATTGCAGTAGACAGACAAATAAGATAGAGTGAATCAAAAGCTTCATAACTATGTGGTCAATATAATCTTTCCAAACCAATACACTCTTCAAATTCCAGCACCAGAGCTGGAAGTTGTCAGTGATCCACAGCTGATGGCTTGCGCCAGGATCGGTGAACCAGAACCATCCAGACCCTGCCCCACCTCTCCGCGGTGCCTCCAGTAACAGACTAACCTGTGTAGTCTGGCCAAGCGTGCAGGGATCGAAGAGAGAAGACAACCCGGTTCTCAAAAATGTCGTGCTGAAGTCGGATGTGCTGAGCCGAAAGGCGCAAATATAACTGTTATACTGCAAACCACAACACAACGCAGACACGTCCACTTCGTCCTTGTAAGGGCGGATGATGAAGAGGAATATTCTAGTTTACCACGATATTCTAGAATACTTTAGTCATCGGGCGAACGCAACCAACCAACCAACCAAATACAGATAATCCTATAAATATAATTGGTTTACATGAAGAAACCTGAACTGCAAAGACGAGATCGATATAATGTTGCATAAAACGTATAGGACCCGCAAAACATAACATTATTAAGTGCAATTGTAACCACATATTTAGGTCCCAACCTGTGTTATGTAGTTAATGCAGGTCGACAAGGATTCTCCTCAGATCTTCTCGACACGGATATCGAAGCACCTATGGAATCGTCCGGTGTGCGGTGATTATGTTCCTAATAATAACAACAATTAATTATGAAAACACAGAACACAGACATGTTATATAACAATAAGAAAAAATACAGTCCAGTGATAGCAAAAGAAGACAGGAAAATACAGTAACGCGATGAATAAGAACAACGACAAACTAAATGAAACGGATTTCACAGGTTGACAATGAAAAGAACAAAGAAAAAATACAAAAATAGATTGAATGTAATTTCGTGATTTATATAATCGACTGAGTTTGAGACCCACTTTAATTTTGGGTGATAGTTCAGAGAAACTCTACATCAGCAGCAACTGTCCGTGCCTGCTGCAAGAAAACATGAACCAGTACTCTGTATCTCCCTCGACACCCATAGTGGTTAAAGGGAAAGAAAAGAAGACCAATGGAAACAGCAACAACTGAGGGAGAATAAAATCAAGGTCTATGTTAAAAAAGAAATAACAACTAGGAATTGATGTATTGAAAGAAAACTTCTAAAGTCATGCAGGCTTAATTTTGTAGCAAATTTTATTTTCAGAATAATGTCCAGAATATAATGGAATTATATATTCAATATAATTTTCAGAATTATATGAGAAATAAATACTGCGCAACATGTGTGTGCTGACTGCCAAATAAATATTATCACAGTCACCATAAATCCTCTTCATTGTTGGAGGTTCTTTCTTTTCTCTCTCTCTCTCTCTCTCTCTCTCTCTCTCTCTCTCTCTCTCTCTCTCTTTCGATATATCTCTCTCACTCTTCGCTCGTAGACGATATTCACGACTTTGACGTCAGTATTATCGTCTTTACTGTTATCAATACCAGCAAGGCAGTCAAATTGAAATTACTGAGGACATGTTTCTTCCAGATGGCATAATATGGTTGCGAATCATGGACAATCTCACAAACAACAATGAAGAAAATTGATTCATTCGAAACAAATATACAACAGAAAAATCTCCAGGATACCTTGTATAGCGATATAAAGCAATGAAGGCATTCACAGATCTAAAACATTATAAAGAACTGGCTCATATCGCCATTCTGCAGGTGAAATCAAATTACTCGATCTCGTGGACAGACACGGTGGGCTTGAAATAACAATCGTGTTAGGCACGGTTTCAGGAAGACAAGGCAGGAGCAGACCAATATGAAGGTGGGTTCAAGACATAGGAGATCTTGAACATGACAGCAGTAGAAGTAGGAGATCTGGCTAGAGAGAGGGATTCTTTAAATCGGGCTGTGGTGAATGTAAGAACGTTCTGCAATAGACATGCAACCCGATGATGGATTTTACCAACTTCAAACCCACATATTTGTCAACCCTTACAAGATAAACGATAAATAAATATTTCACCAACCACTTACTCTGCGTTCAGCCCAAACTGTATAGTCGTATCCATGTAAAGGTAAAGTACGGGATTTGATTCGACGTCTTAGCATATGTGCTCGACCGCTTATCCAGATGTGTTCGGAGACTTCTGGACAGTGTCGCCTTTAGCATCAAAACTCACGATGCGAGGTGGCATTCCTCACCTTCCCAGAGTAATACCCTGGTATCCAGTTCTGGAGCGGCTAGGTCGACCGCGGGGATATTTTTTTATTACCACGAATACAACTCACAGAGCATCCAGCGAGAATCGAACACGGGTTGTCCGAACACCAGTAGCCCAGTCGCGTTGTTTCCCAGCCTAGGCTTCCGAGGCCCCGAATATCCATGTCTTCCCTGGCTCTCGAATACCTGATTATGGTTATGGTTAAAGAAGGGTCCGAAATCACTGTAAACGAATTAAAATCCATAATTGCTCAACCGCCCGTGCCAGTGGAATCATCCAAATTAATATCTCTTCTCCTGAACAAAGATGGTAGCTGCAATCCCCATCATAGCAGTCTCAGCACACGCCAAAAGACATAAGGCGCAACTGCCCTGAAAGTTAAAAAATCCATCTGTTCCTCGTCATACGATATCATTATTCATCGTAAGCAATCGGAATATCGAATTACGATCAAAACGGATGAAACGCACAGCTCACGGTATGTACAGAGCACTTAACTCAGTAGGCGGTCAGCAAGCCGGACTTGGAATATGAGGAAACTGCAACAGGGAACACTTTTCAGACACAACATTTAAATGTTCCTGCCGCCTATACCCCATATTGACCGAAAGTTCACGTCCTCCTTAAAATGTTGATCCTTATATCTTTTTTTACTGTATCTCGCTTGATGATGTTAGGGCATCGTTTCTGTCTCCAAAAGTTAACATATAAAACACAGTTTTTCGTCGGATATTCCTCATCGCACATCGAACAACAGACCGTAAGCGCTCAGATCTCCCCTGAAATGTAAACTTGTAAAATTATAAACCAGTTCACAAGTCTACACTCGATCTCACAGTAGCCCTCTTGAATCCAGTCAACTTACCGCCTGACTAATATGTAACTACAGGAGTCACACCGAGGCTGCAAAGTCATGAACAAAACTCCGTCACTTCGCCAGTCATTATAAGCGTACCGCCAGTTTATGGATATACAATCCGCGATTATGATGACGTACCACACACAACAATGGATGCGCCCACAAACGACCTATTAATCTCAAATAACTGTTCTATTGTATCCATGGAAATAGTTTCATATGCAGTCTGGAATTTCCCAATCCGTTCCATCACTTATCACAGCATTTCCCAAAATGCATTTATACAAATAACTGATAAGAGAGATTAGATTTGGAAATGAGAAGGGAAGTCTTGTACATAAAAAAAGTCCGTACTAAAGTCGGATTCTCGAAACGAAAGGTGTGGATATTACTGCGCCACACTTTAAGTGAGAACACTTCGAACTTTTTTGTAGGCGGACGATGAAAAAAAAGGAATCGTCGAGCTACCAACAGTAATGAGAAAATTCTCAACAAGGCCAACACAGTACATATAGTACTTAAAAGCATCATAAAGAAATAATCGACATTCATTTTTTCAGGTACATCGGGAGAATAGTAAAGTTGAAATAGGTGGTTACAACTCGTAAAATACAGGGAAAGAGATATCGCGACGACATAGATAGAACTACATAACTTGGTGTCGTGGCACGATAGACAGTCAACAACAGAATCCTTTCGATGCATTGTGGAGAGAGAATTGTGGAATACATGATTGCTTATAGCATTCGGTGTGGCACAGAGTGATGACGATGCATTGTGGAGAGAGAATTGTGGAATACATGATTGCTTATAGCATTCGGTGTGGCACAGAGTGATGACGATGCATTGTGGAGAGAGAATTGTGGAATACATGATTGCTTATAGCATTCGGTGTGGCACAGAGTGATGACGAGAGCCGAAAAGATAAGCTCACACTTTATTATTTTCTTTGTATCTCTCTCTCTCTCTCTCTCTTCCTCTCTTTTTTCTTTCTCTTATCGTGGGTGTTTTTATTTCATATTTACTGCGGGGGCACATAACATCTCATGGCAAGTGTTGAGCTAACTTTCTAAGTACAAGCCAAAACCATCATGTCATCTTATAAAGACTGATCTGGTAAACCCGATACTTTATTTCCCAATGCACGCTCTGTACCCAGAATGTTTGATTAAGTGCCATAGAAAGCTTGGTTTTAAGTTGTCAGGACCTTTCATAAACGCCTCTGTACAACGCATATTGTGTCACTGGCAACTGCCCAAATACAGTTGTCTCAAATAAATCATCATGTTTCATTATTACTAGTTTTCTCTTTACAATTTGATATATATTGACAAGCATTATATGTCGTGCTGGCAAACATAACCAGTCATGTCATTACATATATTACATTTTTTCACGCCTGATTGCAATATAGCTATCGTGGTCATATTGCAACAAATAATGGAAAATGTAAGATAGAAACAACCACACGATTAGGAATGTCAAAAAGTAATTTTAAAAACATGAAAAATATATCCATAATCAAAGCAAATAATATCAGAACTAAAATTACGAATTGCAAAATGCTATCTTTACTCAACCTTCCTGTATGGTGCAGAAACATGGACATTATACAAGAAACCAAAGCAGAAAATTGAATCCTTAGAAATGTGGATCTATATAAAAATGGGAGACTTAGGTGGAAAGAAAAGAAGACAATAAAGGAAGTTTTGAAACAGCTGAAGGTTAAAAAAATAATTACTTAACACAATTCGGAAAAGAACAAGTGAACTTTTTTTTTTTACATTTGAAGAGACATAACACCCTTCTAAAAATCATCTTGGAAGGGAAGATAGACGAGGCAGAGGCAGACCAAGACTAAAGTGGATTGTTAACATCAAAAGATTGACAGTTGAATCTATGACAGCCTGCACCATCAAGACAAAAGAAAGAGTAAAATGGCAGATGTCTGGCCTGTCAGCGCCCTGATCACACCAAGCATCGATTCCATAGATTGTCTTTTAAAACATGTTACTACTTTTGTTTGCACCTGAAGTTAAGCATCGCTAAAAAATGTAGCGCTTTTCACGGCCGCCCATCATGCAACCAACACTGACCAGTGCAACAGAGAACATGGAAGAATAAACAAACAGGAAATCACTTGACATACACTACCAGACTACTGAACATATACTTCAAGACTGTACTTAATATAGTAGACTGAGGAAAACCCATTGGGCTATAGATACAACACTACAGACAACACTATATGGGCCACTGCAAGAATTACAAAAGACAGTACAATTTATACAGGAAACGACATTGCAGAAATAGACAATCGTTCAGACAAACGAAAAATAGATAGATAGACATACACTTTGTTTGATCAATTGGTCGATGTTTCGACTTTCTTTTGTGTAAGTTGTTTTTTTTTTCTTACCGTCTCTATCAATAAAAAAAAAAAGTAAAGTATCCCTGTCACGCCAAGTGGCGTATAGGGAATATGGTGTTAGTGACCATAAATTTGACAGACCTTCGGCACATTATTTTTGGGGTAATGTGGTCGGTATTACGCCCGTGCCGCTTCACTTTCCCAGAAAAAAATCCGGTACCCATTAAAGGCTGGGTGAACCCGGAAGCCTACCCCTTGTCCTTTGTAGTCCAGTTCACTATAACCACTGAGCTAATCGTCTCCATCAATACGACTTATTTAATGAACACGTATCCAAGAATATGTTCTCGACACTTTCTATTTACAAAAAAATGATGATTTATTATCGTGCATCTTTAATTGATAACTGTGCCAATAGTATTGACTAAATGTAGGCACTAACGCTGCCGTTCTGATGTGACTGTTTCACTAAACTTCTATTTTTATTTAACTAACCCACTAGAAGGAGTTCTTAAATTTTACGTAGAGCCAGTCTTAACATATGGATGCGAATCATGGACAATAGGACAACAGACAAGAAAATCACTGGAGTCTGTAGAAATGTGGTTTTACAGAAGAATGTTGAGAGTACCATGGACAGCTAAGAAGAGTAATGAAGATGTTCTGAGAGAGGTCAAAGCAAAAAGAGAGCTAATTTCAAATATTAGGAAGAAACAATCATCATATTTTGGCCATGTAGTGAGAAGAGAACAACTGGAATCTATTGTAACAACTGGAAAAATTGAGGGACGAAGAGTTAGAGGAAAGCAAAGAGAAAAAAATAACATACAGCTTAAGAGAATGGCTTGGCAGAAGGTCAACAATAGAAATGATAAATAGCTGTCGAGGTCGAAAGTTGTGGAGAGACATGATCACCTACGTCAGCAGGCCTAGTACTTGATGATGATGATGAACCCACTAATGACGTTACTTGACGACGTAATATTTCACACACCTGAAGAGTGTGATATAACTAAGCAATCATTTATATAAATATTTTGCTGTTAAAATCGACATCTTTTTTGTCTTTTTTTTTATAGCTTTCTCTTCATGTAAACAAAATTATAATGTTAAAACGCACATCCCCTCATTTTCCCCTCTCCACAAGAACACGCGAGTCCGCCCGGATATACACAAACATCTATTTTCCATTCCCAAACTACTTTAACCATTATCCAGTTTCGCATTTTTCTACAACCCGTTCATGATAGTAAGGGTCCTAATTGGACTCTCATTTCTTGTAACAGAAGCAGGATGTCGCGACAAGTAACAGTTATTACTCTTGGCATATTCGCCGCTCTGTGTTGTAAGTGTGAGTCACACAACATGCAGAGCGCCTAATGAACCTCTAAGGTGAAGAATGCGGGTAAGATTGTAGGTTAATTGTGAAGGATGGCTACAGGTTGAGAAGCTGGACTTATTGTGATTTGTGACTCTAGCTATAAGCTCCGCTAACAGTGTCTGGTCAATGGCAGCTTTATGTGGGAATGGCTGAAACAAGTGGAGGAAAAAGAAATTACGAAATAGTAACATGCGAGGGATATGCATATAACAATAAGGGGTAAAATATAGTAAGAGTGAAGGGTAATCTATATGTGTATAAAACCGTGGTGGATATTATCTATCTATCTATCTATCTATCTATCTATCTATCTATCTATCTATCTATCTATCTATCTATCTATCTATCTATCTATCTATCTATCTATCTATCTATCTATCTATCTATCTATCTATCTATCTATCTATCTATTGTCCTTTCGAGCCGAAGACGGCACATAGGACAGAACCACAATCTCAAAAACAGAAACCTTGCATGCCAAAATGGCACATATTGCAGAGATCACTGCTTCTAAAATCTATGGTGGTGGATATTAAATAGCAATATAAATAATTATATATATATATATATATATATATATATATATATATATATATATATATATATGCCACGAGCCACACACACACACATATATATATATAGTATTTAGTATATTTTTATTAGTATTATATTATGTATATATATATATATATAGTAGTTTTGTAAAATATTAGTGTCTAATGCCAGATGCTGTTTTACTGAACAGCTTCTCTCATGGTTGAATCTGCCTATATTGGATAGAGAAATCCTATCGCAGAATGAACAAGATGTATTTGCGGTGTCTGACAAGGTATCCTTTCACCTGTGCCTTTTATCTTCTGAAACATATATATATAAATATGAGTAATAGTGTTGGGTATAATGCTGCAACAGTAAGAAGTATGACGCAATAACAGTTAGTGGTATAACAGATACAGTGTGGAAGTAATATGTAGTAATTGTGAGGGGTACAACATAACAAAAAGTGGTATGGCTCAGTAACAGTAAGGGGTATAACATAGTAACAATAGGGGATAATTATATAGTGAGAGGGAGGTGTATGATAGTTATAGTGAGGAGTACGAAATAGTAATAGCGAGGGGAAAGAGATAATAACAGTTAGGAGTATGATATAGTAACAGTGTTGGCAACGATATAGTAACACTGTTGGCAACAATATAGTAACAGTGTTGGCAACGATATAGTAACAGTGATAGCCACGATTAGTAACATCGTTGGCGACAATATGGTAACAGTGTTGGCGACGATATAGTAACAGTGTTGGCGACGATATAGTAACTGTGTTGGCGACGATATGGTAACAGTGTTGGCGACGATATAGTAACAGTGTTGGCGACGATATAGTAACAGTGTTGGCGACGATATGGTAACAGTGTTGGCGACGATATAGTAACAGTGTTGGCGACGATATAGTAACAGTGTTGGCGACGATATAGTAACAGTGTTGGCGACGATATAGTAACAGTGATAGCCACGATTAGTAACAGTGTTGGCGACGATATAGTAACAGTGTTGGCGACGATATAGTAACAGTGATAGCCACGATTAGTAACAGTGAAGGCGACGATATAGTAATAGTGATAGCGACCATTTAGTAACAGTGTTGGTTGGCTACGATAAAGTAACAGTGTTGGCTACGATAAAGTAACAGTGAAAGCCACCATTAGTAACAGTGTTGGCCACGATAAAGTAACAGTGATGGGGACGATATAATAACAGTGATAGCCACGATTAATAACAGTGTTGGCTACGATAAAGTAAAAGTGTTGGCGACGATATAATAACAGTGATTGTTACGATATAGTAACAGTGATTACTACGAAATAATAACAGTGATTGTTACTATATAGTAGCAGTGATTACTACAATATAATAACAGTGGTTGTTACGATATAATAACAGTCATTACTACGATATAATAACAGTGATTGTTACGATATAGTAACAGTGATTACTACGGTATAATAACAGTGATTACTACGATATAATAACAGTGATTGCTACGATATAATAATAGTGATTACTACGTTATAGTAACAGTGATTGCTACGATATAATAACAGTGATTACTACGTTATAGTAACAGTGATTGCTACGATATAATAACAGTGATTACTACGATATAGTAACAGTGATTGCTACGATATAATAACAGTGATTACTACGATATAGTAACAGTGATTGCTACGATATAATAACAGTGATTACTACGATATAGTAACAGTGATTGCTACGATATAGTAACAGTGATTACTACGATATAGTAGCAGTGATTACTACGATATAATAACAGTGATTACTACGATATAGTAACCGTGATTGCTACGATATAATAACAGTGATTACTACGATATAGTAACAGTGATTACTACGATATAGTAGCAGTGATTACTACGATATAGTAACAGTGATTACTACGATATAATATCAGTGATTACTACGATATAGTAACAGTGATTACTACGATATAGTAACAGTGATTACTACGATATAATAACAGTGATTACTACGATATAGTAACAGTGATTGCTACGATATAATAACAGTGATTACTACGATATAGTAACAGTGATTACTACGATATAGTAACAGTGATTACTACGATATAATATCAGTGATTGCTACGATATAATAACAGTGATTACTACGATATAGTAACAGTGAATGGTGTTTATACAGTAAATTTATTATACAGACTTTCATTAATAGACGTTTGCGCAGAAATATAGGATGGAAATGGTAGGACAAAATCGCTGATGCAGGATTATTGGAAAGTAACCAGTCTAATACCAATGTACAAAGAGATACGACGAAGACGATGAAGCTTGATATGACACACACAGCCAAATGAGAGTATTACACGTCATGGTCTTTTTTTGAATCCTCAGGGAAAGAGACAAAGAGGAAGCCCAATTATTCTTGGAGACGACAGGTGAAAACAGAGATGAAGATGAAGGCGATGAAAGGGTGATTTTAAAAGATGGACAAGAAACAAGACGGCTCGGAAAGTTTTGAAGACCTATGCTCTATAGGGAGCTGAAAGGTAGAAGAAATTTTAGAGGTATGATATGGGAGCAGTATGGGGTATGGTATAGTAAGAGTGAGGTCTGGTATCGGTATGGATATGATATAATAATAGTTAAATATTCTAATTTAAGGACGAGATGTCTCTTATTACTAAAAGTGAGATGTCTGGTATATTATAAGTTGTTGGAATTATAATGCAACAGCGAAGGGTATAATACAATAAGATTAGTGAGCAAGCTACGATATAGTAACCTTAAGATAAAATGACAAAGTAAAATTGAAGTCTAAGGTATAATAAGAATGAAGATGATAGATATAATAAAACGGGGTAGTATTGAGTAATAGTGAGGGCCATGATATGGTAACATTAATTAGTAACTGTGAATGATATGACATAGTAACACTGATTATGTGATGCAGTTATTGTTTAGAGTGTAATATATAGTTATCAACATCATCAAGTACCATGCCTGCAGGCGTAGGTGATCATGTCTCTCCACAGCTTTCGATCTTCTTCTCCTTCTTCTTCTTTTCTCTTTTCACTGATACCTAAAAGTTGTCGTGGTTTATATCATTTGTCGTTTTTGAGCTGCTCGAATTGTCTGAATTAGTGATTTTCCTTTGTTGTTACATGTCACTGTCACTGCATCTATCCATCTTCTTCTGGGTCTTCCTCTTGGTCCACAACTTTCGATCTCGACAGTTATTTATCATTTCTGTTTTTGACCTTCTACTAAAACATTCATTTAAGCTGCCTGTTTTTTTTTCCTCTTTGCTTCCCTCTATCTCTTGTTCCTCGATTGTCCCAGTTGTTACAATATATTCCAGCTGTTTCCTTCTCATTACATGGCAAAAAAGTGAGGATTGTTTCTTCTTAGTAATGGAAATTAGCACTCTTTTTGCTTTATCCCTCTATATAGTTTTAGCGAAGGATATAAAATTTTCAACTATGCAAAATGTGAATTTGGAAAGTACGTAGAAGGTATGTATAGATTAATCCGCACGTGTGGGTAACAGGGCACTGACCACGGTGAAGGCAGAAAAAATAGAGCCACTGTCACCTGTCACGCATGTCGCAGGTGTCGGCTAAAAAGGTTTTGGATTCAAGGTCTTCACCGGTTTATGGAATTCGTGCATCAGATCTGATTGTACTTCAAACTATAGACCATAGATCTGCAAACTGTGGAATTGTTTTCTGTCCAATGAAGATGAAAAGTCGACTAAACTAAACGTATATACTAATCGAAATATTGTGATATTGTAACAAGGATATTGTAACTGAAATAGGATATATAACATAACAGTAGGTGTAGGTATGCTTTTGTAACTGGGAGGTATTTGACATATTGTTTAAGTGTACGTGCACTTTGTGATGTGGGGTTAAAATACTTCATAAGCGACACATAACAAGATGAACTCAGCTCAACACTTTGCGAGTTTTTGCGTTATAAAAAAAAACTAGCTGTGAAGTTCATGAAAGTGACTTGACGGGAAAGTGTGCCATTCAGGATCGTATCGTATATGAGCTTTGTACTTCCAACTAAGTGATAGTCTTTGAAGTGTCGTTTATGAGAGTCTAAACTGCCCTTTCAAAGTGGGTGTAATTGAAGCTGTAATGAGAGACGGAAGTTGAGTTGTGGCGTTGTGTGTGTATTTGTGTGTTTGTGCGTCCAAGATTGCTAAATGATAGTGCGGGGAGATTTAAGGACGCTGTAAATAAAGTTTATAGTTTTTTTATTTTTTTATTTAGTGAAAGCAATGGAGGAAGGTAATTAGGTGATTTGGTAGTGGAGGAAGTAAAGACAGATAAATGTGGAGTAATGATTGCATACAGAGATAAACACTTTTGGAATTAGGATTATGGTTATGGAAGGCCCCGGTATCACTCCAAACGAATTAAAATCCATAATTGCTCAACCGCTCGTGCCAGAGCAATCATCCGAATTACTAACTCATCTCCCAAACAAAGAAAGGTAGCTGTAGTCCCCATCATAGCAGTCTCAGGACACGTCAAAATGCATAAGGCAAAACCGTATAGAAAGTGAACACAGCCAACTGTCCCCTTGTCATACGATATCATTATTCATCGTAAACAATTGGAATATCGAAACATGATCAAAACGGAAGAAACACACAGCTCATGGTGTGCACAGAGCACTTAACTCAGTAGCTCTTGCAACAAGCCGGACTTGGAATATGAAGAAACTGCAACAAGGAACACTTTTCATACTAGCCTTCAATGGTTCCTGCCGCCTATCCACCATATTGACCGGAAGTTCACGTCCTCCTGAAAATTATGATCGTCATATTTTTTTTTTTTTAATGTATAGCGCTTGATGATGTTAGGACATCGTTTTTTACTCCAATTCCGAACATATAAAACACAAATGTTTTGAAATTTTTTAGATTTAACAGCATAATTTATAGATTTATGTCTGAAGAGAGATCAGATAATATTAGATGGGTAGGAAAATAAACAGATGGACAGATTGAAACAAACTATATTGATATTAGAGAGTTGTCCAGGTAGAGAGCGCATACAGAATGAAAGGGTAGATAAGTAGTGGATTAATATGTTAATGAAGGATTCATACATCAATGCATTATCAGTGAAAACATGTCCTGTGGTATTTTAGTAAAATTGTAAGCTTTGAGATAAGCTTAATTTATGCCCCTTTTTCAGTATTGAAGACTAACATATCTGCGGTCCTGGATAAGTATATACTTTATCTTGGAGAGTAGGCAGAGTAATGAAAACACGATGAGAGACCACAAAGATAAGATTTCTCAGAAGAATGTTGAAAGTTCCCTGGACAACTAAAAAGACTGACAGGCAAATTCTTCAAGAGGCCAACACACAAAGGAAACTCATGAAAACATCAGGAAGAAAGAAACAATCGACATTTTTCGGGCATATCATGAGAAGTTGAAAGTTGGAAAAATTGGTTACCAGTGGCCAAATGCAGGGAAAGAAAGATCGCGGACGACAGAGAGAGAGAGAGAGAGAGAGAGAGAGAGAGAGAGAGAGAGAGAGAGAGAGAGAGAGAAGATACAAAGGTAAACATTCAAGAACAAAACTGATACGATGCACTTAGGATAGATAAATGTGGAAGTACAAGATCGCCAACGCCAGCTGATATTTCACATATTATATATATACATATATATCGACTCATAGCTGACCATTAGCATGAAGATCGTTGAATGATAATTCATCAAGATCCTATCCCTCGTCCTATGGTGGTCCAGGAAAATACTTACCTTGATCCTACACTGACCACATGACAAGGTGTCGAAATTAGAAGACAACCTCGGGACGAAAAAAACACCTTGCTAAATCAAATATGCTAGGTCAAAAATGCGCGTAGATTCCAGCGTACTGCACACCTCGACAAGACATTACCACGCTCCTTTTATTTGCTTCAAAGAGCGAAAGAAGAGACGGAAGCGGACGCGGTAGAAGTATAAGATGACGTTGCAATAGCACCTGGGTTTGGGTACGCGGAAGGCGTGACCCTGAGCGACATATAAAGCTAAATTTATATCCGATGTTTTGTTTCAACTTATGTGCACTTGGTCGCCTTGTTCTAAATTTAAAATCCCACGTGTCGTAATGTTTATTAACTAAATTTAAAAATAATTAACTGAAACAATTCTGCCCTTGTTGTCTGGCTCGCAGTTTGGCGCAGTAGGAAATCGTTATTTTCAACCTGAAACAACCGAACTTTTAATAAATTGTTCTAACAGTTGTCTTCCTGACAGGCTATAGTGATTTATACTATCATCTTCTGCTGTTCTGTGCCTATTTTTGTCAGCTACGTCAGCTGTTGCAGAAATAACATACAACTTTACATTACTTGCAATAATGAACAGCAACTCATTCATTAATCACCATAACTTCTTGATTATCTCAGCTCAGGTGGTGATTCAGGCGCGCAAATATTTTCCTTTCCTTGTCTCGGATCGCTAAATATGTTGATGACGGGCGCCATTATTGACGTCCTGCTGAGCAGCATAGCACTGCTCAATACTGTACCCATGCTATGTATGTATGTGATGTATGTATGTGTGAATGATGTATGTATGCATGTGTGATGTATGTATGTGTGAATGATGTATGCATGTGTGAATGATGTATGTATGTGTGAGTGATGCATGTATGTGTTAATGATGTATGTGTGAATGATGTATGTATGTGTGAGTGATGTATAGTATGTATGTTTGTGTGATGAATGTATGTAAGTATACGTGTACGTACATATGTATGTTTGTATGTTAGTATGTATGTATGCATGTATGTATGTATGTATGTATGTATGTATGTATGTATGTATGTATGTATTTATGTATGTGTGTATGTATGTACGTATGTATGTATATCTGTGTATGTATGTATGTATGTGTGATGTATGTATGTAAGTATACCTGTACGTACATATGTATGTTTGTATGTTAGTATGTATGTATGCATGTATGTATGTATTTATGTATGTATATATATATATATATATGTATGTATGTAAGTATGTATATATATGTATGCATATACACACGTATGCATTAAACAGCAAACCTTGTAGAGAGATGAGACCAACTACGACGTTTCAACAAAAGCCTTCATCCAATACAATTTATGTCTACAGGTGTAGCAGCTTTACACACATTGTACGTTCATTGTCTTCATTTACTGCAGCTTTACTCGCGGCCCCGCATGATATTTAAAACATTTACTATTTTATAATTGTGCTTATCTCCGGATAACAAATAAAAAGTACCACTGTGAGAGTTAAAGAGGCAGTCAAATATACTTGAATACACTTTGTGTAAGTTTAGATCATCATAATCATATAACGGGCCTGGTGACGTAGGTGATCATGTCTCTTCACAACTTTTGATCACGACAGTTATTTATCATTTCTGTTGTTGACCTTCTGCCAAGCCAATCTCTTAAGCTGTCTGGTATCTTTTCTCTTTGCTTCCCTCTATCTCTTCGTCCCTCAATTTTCCCAGTTGTTGTAATATATTCCTGCTGTTCCCTTCTCATTCATGACCAAAAAATGATGATTGTTTCTTCCTAATATTGGAAATTAGCTGTCTTTTTTCGTTGGCCTCTTTCAGAACGTTTTTGTTACTCTTCTTTGCTTAAAATTGTATTCTCAACATTCTTCTGTTAGATAGAAACTAAAAAGAAAGCACCAAAAAAGAGAACTATGATACCAATATGAAATTCCCACCGAAAATAACTTGCTGAGAACATAGTCCCATGTTTCTTGAAATAGTTGGTTGGAGAACTATGCTCAAGAGGGAGTTGAATAGAAGATGAAGAATAAGAAGTAGAAGCCCTACATTCTGGTGTGCACAAAAACCTGTATAGGTTATTTGGGCAGCGCTAATTACTGAATATAGATTAGATATGAATATCAAAAAGACTAAAACTATGATTATAAGCAAAGATAATACTCAAAACCTAAAAATGGATATCAAAATTGAAGGAATAGATATGAAGACAGTTCAGAGCTACAACTACCTTGGACATAATATAACCAGTGATGGAAAGTGTAAAATTGAAATAAATAAAAGAATAGGAATGGCAAAAAGTAATTTTAATGCATTGAAAACGATACTAACATCAAAACAAATAACACAAAAGCGAAAACAAAGAATAGCAAAATGTTATATCTTCTCAACATTTTTGTATGGTGCAGAATCATGAACATTACACAAGAAAGCAGAATAGAATATTGAAGCCTTTGAAATGTTGATTTATAGAAGAATATGTATAATTGAATGGAAAGAAAAGAAAACAAATGATGAAACATTAAAACATCTAAAAATGAAAAGAGAACTACTAAATACAATTCAAATAAGACAAATGAGATTTTTGGGGCATTTTAAAAGTCACAACAGCCTAATAAAAGTAATCTTGGAAGGAAAAATGCAAGGTAAAAGAGGCAAAGGCAGACCAAGACTAACATTGACCAGTAACATCAAAAGATGGACAAGTCAGCATGTGACAACCTCCACCATCAAAAAATGAGACAGAGGAGAATGGCTCCCCATGGAAACCGACCTTCAATGAGGAGACGGCACTCAGTGATGACGATGATGAATTACTGAAACCATCTTCCTCCTTTTTTCTGTGACACGATGTCAAGTCTGACCCTTTGAGCTTTATTTTCCAACCACACATGCAGGTGACCTTATCATCTGATGTAGAAGTTACGTTTCTTGACATTTGGCAGTAGAGCTTTGTGGGAACATATGTACTACCTTTGTTCGAACTTTTCTGAATTAGAACAAATGGTTTAAAGTCTAGTTACCGTAGAAAATATCCCAGAGTAAGAGAAACCAATGGGTGTCCGGTTAGCGCAATCGATAGGCGGTTGGCTTACCACGGCAACAGCCGGGGTTCGTAATCCTGGCGGAGGACACCTGGGTTTTACTAATTCCCTAAAAATTAGTAGGAGCCGCGATAGCTCAGTGGTTAGTGAACTGGACTACTACGGACAAGGGGTAGGGTTCGATCCCAACCGACGGCTCCGGGTTCACCCAGCCTTAAATGGGTACCGGATTTTTTCTGGGAAAGTAAAAGCAGCACGGGCGTAATACCGACCACATTACCCCAAAAATCATGTGCTGAAGGTCTGTAAAATATAGGGTCACTAACACCATATTTCCCTATACGCCACTTGGCGTGACGGGGGGGTACTTTACTTTACTTAAGAGAAACCAATAAAGAAATAGGCGAGCAATTTGTAATGTAATGACATGTTATCATAGAATAATTGCAATAATTAAAATAAATTGTCGAGGTAACCATGACCGCCTTATAGCATATGATGAATATGGTTTCTGTACCAATATTTGTCAATGACTTATATGACTTTTTATAAGTGATGTGGCTAGTGCTTAAAAATGTACACATATCAAGATGACATAATAGAACATGTGGTGATAAATTCTGAGTCAATAATTTCATCGTCTAGAATGGTGTACCCTCTTCTGGATGGTTGTGATCTCATTATGCAAATAAAGGTAATGTAAAATTACTTGTTTCAAAATGTGGTAATAAAATATTGTAGATCAGGGATTCCCAGCATTTCTATATTTCAAATGCACACAATTCTAACGGACTAATGTATGCAGTACTTCTTTTGTTACAAACATTTAGGTTCACTGCATATAATGTATATTCTACACATACCAGAAATAATGTTTAGTTCCAAATCATATAATGTATAGACTCCACATACATGAAGTAATGTTTAGTTCCAAATCATATAATGTATAGACTCCACATACATGAAGTAATGTTTAGTTCCAAATCATATAATGTATAGACTCCACATACGGAGCTTTGGTGGCTGAGTGGTTAGTGTGCTCGCTTCCTGGTCAGAAGGGTCCGGATTCAATCCCCAGCAGTGGCGGATTTTTTTTTCGGACTGACAGGGCTCTGGGGTTCACCCAGCCTCTAAAAATAGGTACCAGAGATTTTTCTGGGAAGTAAAGGCGGTCTGACGTGCTACCGACCACATCACCCAAAAATGTGCCGTGGTTATAGAAAAATATGATCACTAAAACCATATTCTCCATATGCCTAGCAAGGCGTGAAGGGAACTTTCACACATACAAGAAGAAATGCATATTTAAGAGCTGAATGAATATCCAAATCAAGGAACTGATCCTCGTTTTGTAATTTCTAAATACAATAAATTTGTATCACTTCAAACATTTGTTTAACTAATTATTGTATATTTATTTATTATATAACAATGTCAAGGCCAGACTAACATAAAGTACATTATTGCTTTCAAGTTGTTTTCTCACATTTTGTTCCTATAATAATATATATTTTTATTAATTTTTTTTCCCTAAGTGCTAACGCCCGAACTTTTTTTCTTGCAAAAATAACCCGTTTGTTCTTCGCTCGATCCATATTTGAAGTGTTCTTCTGTAACCCTTGCTTGCATTCAATGGCACTGGTGTATATTTGTAATGTTTTTTCCACGTTTCATAGCCTTATGTTGCTATGAGAAAAATCTCAAAAATATAAATTGTTATTGCTATTTCAATGTTTATTATACGTAATGCAGTTGATTTAATGTATTCATAATTACGTCTCGCTGCTTAGATCCTCTATATCAGAGATAGGCGACCAGAACCGGCCCATCAAGCTATTATGACCGGCCCTCGCGCATGATTTGAAAATTGCTTTACCCTTCATTCCCTGCGCGAAAAAAAAAAAATAAATAAATAAAAAGTAACACAAAATCAAGAAACTAATTAAATGACACAAACTTAGGAAACATACAACCCATTGCTGTTTGTCAACTACCGCTAAATATGGACAACCTTGTGCGTGAAGTTCAGGCACAATCCTCTTATTAAACCAGTAAACTTTATATTTATAATTTATTGTTCGATTTTCTCTCTCTCTCTCTCTCTCTCTCTCTCTCTCTCTCTCTCTCTCTCTCTGTCCACCTTTTCTGTCACACTCCTCTCTCCTTCATTTCATTCTTTTTTCTGTCTTCGACTCTCCATCAGTAACACGATTGTTACATTACAAAGGCTTGTGAATGCATATTTGATAAATTATATAACGGCTTCAGTAGGTGATGGTATCTGGCCCTCGGCATCTTCATAGTTTTCAGATCTGACCCACGACTCTCTTCATAGTTTTCAGATCTGAACCTCAGCTCTCTTCATAGTTTTCAGATCTGACCCTCGGCTCTCTTCATAGTTTTCAGATCTGACCCTCGGCTCTCTTCATAGTTTTCAGATCTGAACCTCAGCTCTCTTCATAGTTTTCAGATCTGACCCTCGGCTCTCTTCATAGTTTTTCAGATCTGACCCTCGGCTCTCTTAAAAGTTTTCAGATCTGACCCTCGGCTCTCTTAAAAGTTTTCAGATCTGCTCCTCGGCTCTCTTCATAGTTTTCAGATCTGACCCTCGGCTCTCTTCATAGTTTTCAGATCTGACCCGCGGCTCTCTTCATAGTTTTCAGATCTGACCCTCGGCTCTCTTCATAGTTTTCAGATCTGACCCTCGGCTCTCTTCAAAGTTTTCAGATCTGACCCTCGGCTCTCTTAAAAGTTTTCAGATCTGACCCTCGGCTCTCTTAAAAGTTTTCAGATCTGCTCCTCGGCTCTCTTTATAGTTTTCAGATCTGACCCTCGGCTCTCTTCATAGTTTTCAGATCTGACCCGCGGCTCTCTTCATAGTTTTCAGATCTGCTCATCGGCTCTCTTCATAGTTTTCAGATCTGACCCTCGGCTCTCTTCATAGTTTTCATATCTGACCCTCGGCTCTCTTCATAGTTTTCAGATCTGCTCATCGGCTCTCTTCATAGTTTTCAGATCTGCTCATCGGCTCTCTTCATAGTTTTCAGATCCGACCCTCGGCATCTTCATAGTTTTCAGATCTGACCCTCGGCTCTCTTCATAGTTTTCAGATCTGACCCTCGGCTCTCTTCATAGTTTTCAGATCTGACCCGCGGCTCTCTTCATAGTTTTCAGATCTGCTCATCGGCTCTCTTCATAGTTTTCAGATCTGACCCTCGGCTCTCTTCATAGTTTTCAGATCTGCTCATCGGCTCTCTTCATAGTTTTCAGATCTGACCCTCGGCTCGCTTCATAGTTTTCATATCTGACCCTCGGCTCTCTTCATAGTTTTCAGATCTGCTAATCGGCTCTCTTCATAGTTTTCAGATCTGCTCATCGGCTCTCTTCATAGTTTTCAGATCCGACCCTCGGCATCTTCATACTTTTCAGATCTGACCCTCGGTTCTCTTCATAGTTTTCAGATCTGACCCTCGGCTCTCTTCATAGCTTTCAAATCTGACCCTCGGCTCTCTTAAAAGTTTTCAGATCTGACCCTCGGCTCTCTTAAAAGTTTTCAGATCTGCTCCTCGGCTCTCTTTATAGTTTTCAGATCTGACCCTCGGTTCTTTTCATAGTTTTCAGATATGACCCTCGGCTCTCTTCATACTTTTCAGATATGACCCTCGGCTCTCTTCATAGATTTCAGATCTGACCCTCGGCTCTCTTCATAGTTTTTAGATCTGACCCTCGCCATTTTCATAGTTTTCAGATCTGCTCCTCAGACAATAAAATGTTACCCACCCCTGCTATATATATTCTTTCCAAAAAACGACACGGACATAACTTTGGGAACCTCGCTTTAACACACTTTAGGCTCAACTCGCTGACGTAATCACATTATCGCTGATCACAATCGTGGACGAAGGGGGACGTAAAGAAATATCAGCCTTTTTTTTTAATACATGTAATTTAGCGATATCATTGTCTCTGCTGTTAGCACTTGATAACATTTTCATTTCTAACAAAATTATGTGTGCTGCCGAGTAGATTAAATTCTGATAGAATGATG